>CM019168.2:11852495-12451845 GCA_009739505.2 Apolygus lucorum | reverse complement strand
ATCAAGATTTCCTGTAAGCGTGAAGGCTATTCTGCTACGTATCTCCCCTGGGGGGGTCCACTTGACGCAGCCATCGATAGAATGCAAATATTGAGTTTATTGAGCGATTATTATATGCCTGGAATGGCTCCAATATACTAGCAAACTAACAATCTCCATGTTATGTATATGATAATTTTTCCTCTACCAAACTGCATGATACGCCTTCGCGCTAATCTAAGACGGTGGTATCCAGGTAATATGTATGTAGTATCAAACTAGCACGTACTGCGCACAATATAGAGTACTTAAATGTCCTGAAATTTTTGGGAAAACTGAGCCAAATCCACTAAAGCAGCGTGACGAAGTTGAGTCTCTCATCCAACGTATTTTTTGGTTGGTACAAAGAACTGTGATTTGACAAATAGTAAGTAAAGTAAAGTAAATAACCATTCCTGGCGACTCGGACGTCATCAGCTGTCTTCCAAAGGGAAGATCAGAATTTGTTCTGATGATTTCGCTCACGGCTTCCCATTGGCGTCGCCGCACTGAGACGAGGGGGAACTGCGACCGGCTTTACACGAAAATAATATTTTCGTGTAATATTATGCTCTCGGGCGAGCCCCGAACTCACGGTCTCGCAACCGTCCGAGTCTCGTCTCCAGAGACACATGCCGCAACTCGCATGGCCACAATCTGAACCCCTGAGTGATCTTGACAAATATCAGCAATACGAAAAAACCTTTGCAATTATGTAACATTTTGCAGTGTGACGAGTTTAAATAATAAATAGGTAGGTATAAGATAAATATGGGATTGACCTGTCAATTTTAAATCAGTGTAGAAGTGAATATTTACAATGTAAATAAATAATGCAACATTACAATCCACGTGATAATTATGTGTATATTTGTTTTACCCAAAAATGTAATAGCCAAGTTGGGGCGAGTAAAGTACTATCATGAGTACGTGGAGACGAGTAGAACAAGAATATGGAACTTTTTGAAACATACCTTGTGCATACAGTATGTTGGTATAGTGTACTGAAAATAGGAAAAATTGCTATTTACGTGGTGGGTATTCTATGAGTTCTGGGTGACGAGGAGAATACTTTTTGAGTATTTTTAAACTTTTAACCAAAGAGTTGAATAATTTTATGGGACTCTAAGTCAGTGTGAGTTTTCTTCTATTAGGGGGTTTCCCCTTTTCTCTGGCAATTGTTGTTCGATTTTGATCTTTCATTTGTCAATTCCCTAGGTAAAAGTACTGATGATTTCGAAAATCCGTGAAAGTTTCAAATTTAGTTACTACTTTTACTTGTTGTTTCTGAGTCTACACCAAGGTAGCGGAAGCTTTGTTTTCACTTTTCAAGGTTGTAAAAAGTACCCAAAATCAAAATTTCCAATCGCGTTTTACGTTTTAGCCCTTCCTGAACAATTATGAAAAAACGGATTTTTATTGATCCTACCCTCAAGCGTTTTCACGAAATTTGAATTTATTCAATTCAAGAGTATAATATAAAATATAGCACCACCCCTGGAAGCTAACAAAAAAAAGTGAAAACAACGGTTCTACTACATTAGGTAGACTCGGAAGCAATTTATTGAATTGAAGGGGTAAATCAGAAGACTACTGCGGGATTCATACTCTGTCTCTTCCCGCATGCGTCCGGCTCAACACGTGAGACTTTTGTGAAATATACGAAAAAATCTGTGTTTTGGGAATCCGTTTTTTACTACCTAAAATGACTAATTATACCCCTCATATTGAAAAATGTCATTCAAAAGGGTATGGCGCCTGCAGGGTATTGACGTGATTTGGGATACGCAGCGAAAGTGTGAAACCCGACAAGGATTGTTGAGGGCTAGACTCTCGTCGGTTTGACCAGGAGCACGAATTCAATGCTACGCAGCCTCACGAGAAGGGGAAAGTATGTGGAAAACGTATACCCACATACCAATTTGAGAGTCTTTATGTTTGAATCCATTCAAAAAAGCGCCCTGTTGTTGGAGTACAAATTTTACTCCAATGTCAACACGTGTTGCTCATGTAATCAGATCCTTCATAACTGGGTGTATCTATAACCCGTATATCCCTTCGAACTTTTCGTTTCGCGCTCTCTCGTGGACTCAAATAAAGTTATAAATATAACCTGAAGGGTGGAACGCGGGTAGGAGGATATGAAGCTGGTTGTAGTATGGTTATGCGGTGGCATAAATCATTGACGTGAAGGGTGGTTTTCAGTTGAGGGAGATTGATCATTTTTAGTTGTCCCAACTTATCAGCCTGAGCTCACCTCGCAACAAGAATATTGCACGGCGAGCTAATTTTATTTAGTATCACACTTACCGTTTTTTTATCAACGGTATTTTTCGCTGACGGAAACATACTTTTTGAGGAATACGAGGCATGCTTGATACCAGTTAAAGGGCGTGTTTTTGGTGGAAGTCAGTACTCAATAAAAAGTCCATTCATGCAGCATGAATAAATGAGCGAATTTTCAAAGAAATCTTTCATTTGAAGGTATGGTTAAGAAAAGGAACAATGGTTTTGCAATTTTTTGGGAGTTTTTTTTTTACACATTCTTATATTTATCGATTTTCAGTATACCATACCAACATACTGTATGCACCGGGTATGCTTTGAAGATGATAGGAGTCCATATTCACGTTCTTCTCGTCTCCACGAACTCATAGAGTACCCACACAGCTATTGTTGGTTTTTTTTCGATTTTCAGTATATCTACCATACCAACATACTGTATGCACCGGGTATGCTTTGAAGATGTTAGGAGTCCATATTCACGTTCTATTCCTCTCCACAAACTCATAGAGTACCCACACGGCTACTGCATTTCTGGGTACAAAAAATATACGCACGATTTCATTATATGTATATGTAAATAATAAATACTTTTCTTAATTTTTGGACAATTTTCATTTTTGAAAAAAGCATTGATATCAGAAATTTTGTGCTGAATCCGAATATACCATAATATGGTATATTATGGTATATAGGTAATATGTTATTTACCATGGTTGTAAAAACGGAAATACCCGTTTTTTGGACTATTTTTGAAATTTGGACCCCTTAGAGTTGTCCAACATTTCTTGCTGGCGAACTCGTCCTTTTGTTTGTTATTACGAACATTTTGGCGAAAAATTAAAAAAAATGCTTAACAATTACTCAAGGTATTGTGAAAAAGTTTTTTTTGAAAAACTTCAGGATCGTTTCAGAACGTTCCAAAACGGATTTCAGTGAAAAATTTTTTCGAAAAAGTCCATTCTAAAAATTTTGAGGCCATTGCAATAGCTTTATTTTCCTTGAAATTCGCTAAAAACCAGTCCTTGACTTTCATTCGTATTTATATCAATTGATCTAACTGAATCGCTTTGTCTTCCAGTCCGGAACTAATCACAGCTGAACGACTCAGCCAATATTAAACAAAGAAGGAACTTATAAACAGAATGGCATCAGAATGGCTGTAAAGTTGACTGTAATGAGACATAAATAAGGCCAAGGAATTGGCAATGTAAACAAGGCTAAAGACTTCTACCTAATAGAATTCCTGCGAGAATAAAAGTTTAATCAAAACCGTTTCCTGGAATAAGTGATGCTCTAAAAAACATGAAATCTGTATATCCACTTATTATTATAGTATAATGTAACAAGAACCATTTATTGCGGGTTAAGCAAACTACACAGTATGATATCATAATGACCTACCTTAAAGATTGAATCTGCAACGCTTGAATATGCACTTATGACACAGAATGCCTTCCACGACTGACTATTGAAGAAGAGCGTTTGTAAGCGATATAAATGCCATATCTAGTTGATCCCCACCGCCAACGATTACGCATTCCGAATATGGATTACATCAATCTTTGTTATGTATTTTGGTAAATTCGTTTCACTTGTATCGACTTGACGCTGTCTACGCCAACACATCTGTTCGAGTGGGATCGATACAGCCTGATAAGGATCATCACTGAGCAAACCACCAAAAAAGTTTAGATTTCGTCATTATACCTGCTTACCTGTGCTAACGCAATATCGCAGCAGTAAATTCCCAATATGAACGTATGATAAGAGCAAGTCATAAACAACATGATAATAAATTACATAATTATAGCTACAATTGAACGCGTGCGTTGCCAGGATAAATAGGTCACGAACATCCTTGTCAAAGCATCCTCCATCTTAGTGGTCTTGTCGCATCAAACAAAGACTGCAGGATACACATCCGTCAAGGAGATAGAAATTACAAGTATTTCTGTGGTAGGTCTATGTGGAAGAAGAAGCAGAAAGGGTTCAGTTTTTCTTGTTTCTCTTTTCTTCAATCGAGCAAACGATTTTTTGTTTTGTATGTTTAGTTTTAAGAATTTTGGTGCCTTTTCAGTGATTCCCCTAGTCAAAATGATGTGAAAAATAATTTACTTAATAGTTTTCCCTGTGAAAAATGCTGTCAAGTTTGGCAGGGAAATTTTGAAAACGCCCTAGCTCAAAAACTTTCTATATTGGTTTTTTTTTCATCAATTTAAAATAGTATTGCATTTTTTGAATCGAATGAGACCAACCGCTCGCTCCTTGAAACTTAAGGTTTGGACTTACGATAAATCCGAAACACGAGTGTGAATCGCAAAAGAGGCCTCATCTCCGTTCAAAATTTAGCTGACCAAAATGCGATTGTAGATTATTTCTTCGAGTTGCACTCAGTTTTGCGTCCTTAGCAACCAGTAATCATAATTCCTAATGAAGGCACCCCAACTCCCTATTTTTTCGAATGAGAGTGAAGCATTTATTTCTTCCAATTAACTCGATTGTGAGCTATAAAATTTATAGCTTAAATACTACATTTAATGTAGTACGTATTTATCGCTTTAACGTATTAACGTACGTTAAATTTATAGCTTAACATACTACATTTAATGTTTACGTATTAGGTAGATAGTACCTATGGTTGGTAGATAGTGACAATGGCAAAGCCGGGTTCTTTGCAGACGAGTGATCTTACCAATATAGAAATAATAAAACTTAATGATGTAATGATTTGCTGAGTTTCTTTGTGTCATTCATTAATCGGGTGCTCATTTTCAAGTTGTTTTTATTGAAGAAGAGTAATAATTAGTAAATAAATTTGACAATATTTTTTGACTGGTAGGTACTAGCAAATTGTGGTTCAATTGTTGTCTTCGAATATTTTTTTTTTTAATTTAAGGCCTAAAAAAGGGGCCATAGCTTGCCCCGAAAGCGTTTGCCTGATTAAAGAAAAAATGAACAAGAAAAACTTACTCCTTTCTGCTTCCTTTTCCACATATAATATATGTATGTAAATATCATTCACGATATGACTACAGCTAGCTACAGAACAACAAGTATTTCTTTGTATAACTGGTGGCTCAAAATTGCATGTTTTGGGGTTTGATGTCAATTTTTCTTATTGGATCAACTGACCAGCCACTTCTACTCTATATTGTCCACCTATTTGAATGCAACTTGGTATTCAGATTAGCTTTGACGAGCTTGAGTGTCTAAGTAAGTCATGAAAGTCGGATCAGCTGTGGAGCGATAACTTCACTCATGTGTCCAAACCCTTGGACTTTGAAAGCAAATTAACTAAATAGGCTCCTTATGTGCTCAGTTGTTATGTTATTGATATTTAAGGTGCGCAGGGATCATGCAGGGGGGTGCTCTAGTGGCAGTTGACGCGGTACTAATGCCCCCCAATTTACGTTGGGTCTTCAATCCCGACTTTGGCGCAGGGCCGCCACCACAGCAGTTCAAAAATCCTTAGTGAGTATGACATACTCACCTAGCGCGTTAAGGGTTAATTAATAAAACTATCATTGAAAATAACTCATGTTCAAAAAGTTGTTTAGTCTTGAAAATGTAGAAAACTCTTTATGTTGTCTGACTGATTGGAAGTCAATGACTTTGGAAGTGATTGGGTTAACTTTTTTGGTTTATTATTTTCAATAATAAGCCTTTGGAATCGAGCAAGAAAAAAATTGTTTAACCCCCCCCTCAAAATTTGATGTTTTACGTTTCAAGGTACGTAGAATACGAAAATCGAATAAAAAAATTTCCCGTCCGTCCGCCGTACGGCCGTACGGGGCCGTACGCGGCACTTTTCTAGCAACACTGGACCGTTTGGTTCAATTTGGTATATGGGCTCCATTTGGCGTCTAGGTTGTGCCGCGAAGCTTTGGTTGAGTAGGTCACGTCTAAGGGGTGAAAATAAGGGTTGAAAATTTTCAAGAGTGCCCTAGCTCGAAACTTCTCGAATAAAGGTATCGTTTTTTCACCAATTTTAAATAGTATTAGAATTTTTACAAAGTTTTTGAGACCACCCCCGGAGCTATGATGGACAAACCGTTCGGTCCCTACGAGTACATTGAAGTTTTCCTTCGATAAAACAGAATCATGAGTGTGAATCGCAAAAGAGGTCTAATCTCCATTCAAATTTTATCGGACTAAAATGCGATCGCTGTTCATTTCTTCGATTTGTATACAGTTTTGGCCTTCTGCGTCAACCAGTAATCAACTTTCCTTATGAAGCTTTCTATTTTTTCCAATCGAGTGTGAAGCGTTTAGTTCTTCTAATAAACTTGATTGTGAAGGTGTGAAGCCAGTATGGTGTGGTAGGTAGTACCTAGCTGGCAGGGTAAAAAAAAGTTGGTGGGTAAAAAAATGTTGGTGGGTAAAAAACGCTGCAAATCATTGCTCACTGATCAGATCACTGATCAGCTGAGTGAGCTCCGAAGCCATTTTCAATCCTATTGAATGGAAGTGCTCTTCCAGGCGTCTCCAGCATTCGAGGAGATCTTCTTCACTCTTCAGATCACTGATCAGCTGAGTGAGCTCCAAAGCCATTTTTACTCCTATTGAATGGAAGTGCTCTTCCAGGCGTCTCCAGCATTCGAGAAGATCTTCTTCACTCTTCAGATCAGTGATCAGCTGAGTGAGCTCCAAAAACCATTTTTACTCCTATTGAATGGAAGTGCTCTTCCAGGCGTCTCCAGCATTCGAGAAGATCTTCTTCACTCTTCAGATCAGTGATCAGCTGAGTGAGCTCCAAAACCATTTTTACTCCTATTGAATGGAAGTGCTCTTCCAGGCGTCTCCAGCATTCGAGGAGATCTTCACTCTTCAGATCACTGATCAGCTGAGTGAGCTCCAAAGCCATTGTCAATTCTATTGAACGCAGGAAGCTGAAAATTTGAGAGGGAAGGTCAAGGGAGAATACAGATGGTGGTAGGTGCTATTGATGGAGAACCAGTGATCTATACAGAAGGGTGATCTATACACAAAATAATAAACCTTTGAGCAATGAATTTGCAGCGTTTTTTTTTTTTCAATTACGCCGGTATACGAGGCACTTCGGCCATCCATGTCCCGCGCAGCCCAATACAATTTTCATTTTTTCAACCAGATGGTTTCATCGTGAGAATATTGGTCTATTATGTCCTGTAATGAAGGGCAGGTGTCAGATGAGACGCAGTCATGTCTTCGAGGGGGCACAGTGTGCAGGTTGGGCTCTAAAAAAACCAATTTTCCGGCAAAGATGCTCCACAGAAATCGTGCTCTGTCTGTATCCTGAAACGGTGCATTTAACAGGGGTGCCCACGATTTACCTAATGCAGCTCGCTCGTGCTCCTGCCGGATCGCGAAATTTTTTGCTTGCATCTATAAAATGATTGGGAGGGCTGTACGGTATGGGTGGGTTTGGCTGGGGATCACAGGAGCCTCTTTTAGCAAGCGCATCTGCTTTCTCGCTGCCCTCGATTTGACAGTGCGAGGGTACCCTTTGCAGCACCACCTGGGATTCCCTCAGCAACACCTCCTCCAATCTTCGTCGGTACTCCAGCACCATTGCTAAGTCCGTTGTTCTATTCTGAGTCAGGGCCTGTATATCTGCTTGAGAGTCGACAAAGATGGCAATTCTGGCTTCATCTCTCCCAAGCAGGCGTTCCACCGCCAGGTTTATGGCTCCTTCTCCCTCAAAGTTGCAGGACAAGCAGCCCGCTGGTTCAAATATCTCAAAAATTCTGTATAGACATATGTATAGACGTGTAGCCAGCTGTCTCTGGGATACCAGTGATGTACAGTTTCCAGAAATATTGCCTTCATGATCACTGGGGGAGTGCATTTCTTGTCAACAGGCTCTTTCAGACCAAGCGAGCTAATAGCGTGGACATGTGGTGCCTTTTATGGACAGAGGGTGATGCATACTCGTCCACGTTCGTGCCCCTGGACGTCCTCATTGCACTATTCTGCTGAATAGACACAGCGACCACAGTATAGAGGATACTGATCGTATGCACTGTCGCCAATAAGAAGTTCAAAACTAAATACTGGGGGTAAATGATGTTTGTCCACTTGAAGACCCCTGAGATTCAGCTCAGATTAGTTGTTTCAATGAACCGGTTCGCATGAGATGCGTGAAGGTCGGTCTGATCAGGAGATTATCTGGATTGGTGACTGCTCGAAGGTGAAATCGCAGGTCCTGATAATTTTTCGAGTTGGGCCGTTGGTGAAAACCTCTTCATTTAAGAAGGTGAGGCCATAGCGAAATCATCAGAACAAATTCTGATCTTCCCTTTGGAAGACAGCTGATGACGTTGTTTACCTCAGATGTTTTTTTTTACGTTTTCCAGTAGATATAAATGAAGAACAAAAATAGCTTTACATGCAAAAATGCAATCATGTTTAAAACACTTTTCGCTGAAGGTGGTTATCCCATTTTGGGTTAATGTTGCTGCTATACGTCTACTTTCCAAAAGACACGTATAAAAATTATAGTGCTGAGGGTATAGCGTGAATCTGGGTGATAGGAAAGGGATGGGAACCAGCGTGAAATTGGTTTTTATATTAGAAACACTTCACTGCAGCGTAGACTTTGCAGGAGACGGTGCGCCAAAGAACAATTTCTTAGACACTGGAGCCATCTTGTGTGAAACTTTGGAGGTTATCTACCCAAAATGAGACGGATGAGGTTCTAGATTTTTTCTTTATTGAATCAGGATCCATCATAGATTTGGTGAAATTCACAGGATTTCGTTCTTAAGGACATATTCCCTCGTTCCGTACAAATATCTCTAAAAAGAGACGAGTGAGAGTTGAAAGATACGAAAATAACCATAACCTAGGCCTCATAAGTATGGCACACAACAGCCCACTCTCATCAAATGTATTCGGTTTGCAACAAATAGCCCCATTCGTGACAATCTTGAAACCCTCCACTCACACCTTCAGATTGACCCACTCCTTATTCACATACAAAAATTTGCCAATAAATTCCGATCTTCCTTGCCGTCACACCAAAATCCTACGAGTTAGGTCTTCTTAACTCCCCATTCTGTAAATACTCGTATGTAAATTCTAGAGTACTCTATGAGTGTTAATTGTAAACATTGTATGAATGTAGCGTAAATACTCCACGAATGAATTGTATATGATACTACTCCCCTCCTCCCTCATAGTTTTAAGTTAGTAATTTTTAAAAATTATAACATGCGATGTAAGAATTTTCATATAATTTTCCTTCAAACTAACAAACTCTGTTATCTTGCAAACAATACAATTTATTGAATTACTCAAAACCACATATCTACACATAAGAAACCTATACTATTTGGAAATGTTGACTACCAAAATCCAGACACACTGAATTATGTCTGTTGATAAAAATGTCGTATTTCGTATTTTGGTTAATTATTTTCAATAATGAACCTTTGGAATCGACCAAGAAAAAAATTTGTTTACCCCCCCCCCCTCCCCCTCAAAATTTGTTGGTTTACGTTTCAAGGTACGTAGAATTCAAAAATCGAATAGAAATTTGGCTCTCCGTCCGCCGTACGCTGCACGTTCCTCAGTTAGCATTGTCCGCTTTTGATGAAATTCGACATGTGGGCTCCATTTGGGGTCTAATTTATTATGCCTCGAAACTTTTGGTCAGTCACTTCTAAGGGTAGGAAAATAAGGGCTGAACTTTTGAGAACGCCCTAACTCAAAAAATGTTGATATAAAGGTATTGTTTTTCCATCAATTTAAGATAGTATTGAATTTTTAGACTACCATAGGATAAACCGTTGGCTCCCTACGAGAACTTGAGGGTTGGACTTACGATAAATCAGAAACACGAGTGTGAATCGCAAAAGGCCTAATGTCCGTTCCAATTCTAGCTGACCGAAATGCGATCGATGTTTTTCTTCATGTTTCTTGGTGGTAACAATTGCAAAGCCGTGTTCTTTGCAGACGAGTGATCTAAACAGAAAAATTATAAACCTTTGTGTAATTTTTTGCAGCGTTTTAGCTTCGAGCAAAGCGACCGATGTGAACCCAGCACACTCACGATACATCTCATTCTATTCAAAGAGCTAGCAGAAAAAACTCGGCTCTTCAGGTCTCGCCTTACTGCTTAGAGCCTTAGGTTAAAATTTAAGAAACATGGAACATGCTTCAGCCGCGCTTTCCGGCGGACTAGTGAAGGGGTGGACCCCCGCGTGACACTCGCCCATCACCCTCCCACCTACGGGACACTTTTCGGGTAGTTAGTCCAAGGCTAAAGCATGTCCCATGCTAGTAGGGATCATTAAATGATTCAAATGACAAATTTTGTACATCAATGCCCAATGTTTGTTTCTCTCTTAATGATCTTGTCTTTTCTATTATCATTTTATAAACATGAGCCTCGGAAATTATCATTATGGTCCGTTTCTAACCACCACGTCGTGTAGAATGGAGTGATAGCAAGGTAGCCTAATCTCTGTTGGTCTTAGAGACATTTTCCGAAAGTCGTCCCGAAACGTTCCGAGCAAACAGCGCTAGAAGGCTGCGCCGCTCGACTTCCTTCCTCAGCCCATTCTAAGCTCTATTCCCTATCACGGCTTTCCGTACCGACAAAAACCTTTTACCCCAGAGCCGTCCCATCGCCCACTTCGTAAATTGATTCACGTTTTCTGAGCCTTTTCGCCTCTTGCCTGTTCCTTATACCTATCTTTCCTCCCTAGTGACGTTAGTTCCACTTAAAAAGATAAAAAAGACGCTGAAAAACGCCTTTCTGGATCCACCTCACGTATTTTGAACGGCAGGAATCGGTTGCACCTCGAGCAAAACTGGATCCTCAGCCTTCGCCTACTGAAAAAACAAACAAGTCCAAGTTGCAGGAAAGCTTCGACTGCTTGAGTCCTTAATTAACGGCCAAGAACAGGCAGAGAATGAAAACTGTAGAGCCAATATAAAGTAGGTATCACACAGAAACTCTGGGTTAGGATTCCTTGTTCTTTAACTCGCACGGAGTTTAATAGATTAATTTATCATGAAATGGCGAAAACAGTATTGAACAAAACGATTTGGCTCAAACCCACGACTTTCTGTTCAATATAAATAACCTTTGGCCACAAGGACAATAACTAAAAGGCATTTGCCCAAGGGTACCTCTTCCATTCAAATTCTTCTTTCAATAATCACCTGTCTGAGGATTATGTGCTATTAACAATTGAAAATTCAAAGATAATACTTCAAATACTTCTTGTTCCAAAAAGTCAATTTTTTTAAATTTGGCACAACGGTCCTTGAAGAACCAGGGCCCTTTCCACAACAGGCGACCACTCCTTCCGATCCATGCATTCTCTCTCCATCTTCTCCATTCTCTCTCTAGAAAGATCCTCCTCCACGTCGTCGCGCCAAGGCTTCCTAGGTCTCCCTCCTCTCTGCCTTCTTCCCCCAGGCGTCTCATACATTGATCTACGAGGACAACATAGAGTCATTCTCTCGACATGACCGAGCCATGTTAGTCTTACACGTCTAATGAATGCCCAAACCAGACTCCTTGCCTTCTCAACTCCTCATTTTCCCTGATTCTCCATTGCCCATCCTCGTACACTGGCCCAAATACCTTACGGAGAATCTTCCTCTCCCAGCAGTTGAGCAAACGCTCGTTTGTGGTTGTCAGGACCCAGGATTCGCTGCTATATGTTACTACTGGACTTATTATTGTCTCGTATATCACAAGCTTGGTTCATCGGGAAAGTCCCCCGAACTTCAATGCTTTCTGAACAGCCCAAAAACATATCGTCGCTGAATCGGCAACTCTTGCTATCTCAATTTTCCTCACTTTTCAGGGGGGCTAGAAAACCTTTCCTTGGTTATACTTTGCTTACTTTATTCCATGTTAGGCTTTTGTTACGTTAAATCATATGTCACGGATGCGTAGAAACTTCAAATCGACCCAGAAATCTAGACTGAAGAAAATAGCTTGATATAGCCAGTGTTGTCAGTTGCAGACCTGAGATAGCGGGTGTTGCTTCCTAAACAACACCAGGTATCTCATGTTTTGTGGTATCGAGCAATACTTCATTAAGATTAAATTATATGCCTAATAAATTACTATTATTATTACTTTTTTGACTGTGAATCTGTTCACAGCAGAGGGACGAATCTGCATTAACTACGTTCTGACTTGCGAATAATACCTAGTCATGTAATAGCTGTACCTACTCGTACTACCAGTCCTTGCGCTTATTTTAACGTAGTTTCGAAAAAATGTAAGTTTTGATGGCTCAAGAGCTTAACTCTTTGGCTTTTGCTTGAATTCGATAAGAAAAAAAGATGAAAGAAAACTTGCTGTTGAAGCCATGGATTGTGAAGAGGAAAAAAAATGACTGAAGGTTGAATGTATGAACGAGATATATATATTTCCTGCAGCAATCCGCGACTTAATTTCAGTGGTGACATAATTTTCGTTCGTCACTATTGCACTTGAGTACTTAAACTGGCTGCAAATAGAGAAGTTGTGATGAAGAAAAAAAGTCCAATTGAAATTAGATAATTGGCCAAATTCATAAAAATTGAATAGCTAACCATAAAATCTGTCAGATCAAATTCCAAATATTCATGTCATAACTTTTTTCAACAAATAAATTATAAACACTGAATAAATAAATTAAAATAAAAACGTAACAATTTATGGAAAAATAAAATAATGAAAATAATAATTTATGGAATATTGGATGTCATTCATGAAATAAATTCTGGGTACTTACTAGATGCCAAAACGACCCTCAGTACTCACCAGTATCTGCAATCAGAAGAAATAACAGAAATGAAATACTACCTAGTTAACTCAGATTTTCCAAAATTATTGAGGATAGAAGATACACCAATGTGTTTGGGAATGAAATCTTGTCAATCGTGCTATCAAGAACACGTCTTTTTCACAAAATGAAAAAGTCCCCAGGCTGGTCAATATAATAGTAGCTGAAAATACTGCTGAAAGAAGGCAAAAAACGTCTGCCAAGTTGGGTGGGCAGTATAGCTTCCTCACTCATAGTAACATGGACGTATAGAATCAGTTGGCGAAAAAATTATGATTCTTTATTTAGCGGTCCACCGTCTAGGACCTAACCCACACAATCCCTGAAAATTTCATCGAAATTGGTTGAATAGTTGCGGAGTTTTGGTTGTAACAATAAATTTAAAGTTCGCGCATGCGCAGCGGCTATTGCTTGACCAATTTGATTGAAACTTATAGGGTGTCTCTTAGAAGTTAGTCCCTGACTAACCTCCAAATTTGAGCAAAATCGGTTCATTAGAAACCGAGAAACCGAGGTTCCAGGAAATTCACGTTTGCGCATGCGCACTCGCTCCTATTGGTCCGAAGGTGCTGAAATTGATAGGGGACCGTCTAGGACCTAACCCGCACAATCCCTGAAAATTTCATCAAAATCGGACCACAAGTTAGTATAGTTTTGCCCGGGACAAGGATTGACCACAGACAGACCGACAGACAGACAGACCGACAGACAGACAGACACGGAACCAAAATTGTTCGGTTTGGAGGACATTTTTGTTTTTCACTTCTTTCACGAATACAAAGCTTCCCTACCTTCGGTAGTGAGGAAGCAAAATTTGATGTCACGGCCTGGAATCGAACCCGTGTCTCCCACATTCTCGGCGACGTACACGTACCTGCGGTTGGTATTTCATTATTATGGATTTATTATAATCTATTAACATTCTTATAATTATAAAATAGATCAAGTTCGCTCAATTTAATAAATTTCATCAGAATCGGACGAGTTTCGACATACGAGTATCCTGCGATCGTATTGGCTGAGCTATTTACAGCAGATTATGAATATATTTCAGAAGTTATGCTGGTTATACCGCGGAAGGGCTTTAATACATTTCTTCGAATTCTCGCGAATTGCAGCAGTGTAAGCCATTGCACATGATCACACTAAATTAATTTAAATTCCAATAGCCCACTGCCAATCTGATTGTTCATTTCATAGTTATCGACAAGAGTAAGCTATGTGCTACAACACGATTGACGCAATGGAACCTGTAAATATACCTGAAAATCTATTGGGGGTAAAGAAGAATGGGATAGGTCAAGAGGTTCGTTCTAATCTTGTATCATCAAGATAAGGCTGGAATATGCTCAAGGTCTTGTCGGCTTCCTACCCTCGAATCGATCGATTGATTTAACTCACGGATTACTCCACCGATTTGTAAAATAATATAAAACTAAGGAGGTTCAGGTATGTGGAAAAATATGGTTTTTTTGGTTCCGAATTTGAAGGTAGAGTGTATCTTTTGGTGTATCAAAAGACTCCAGATCAGAAGGTTGCGTGATCAAATCACGTTGGGGTCACCACTTTGGTGTACCTCTGATCTTGTAATTACAAAATATCTTTTGAAGTTTTAAAATATAAAAATGACTGCTTTTTGATCGGAAGAACATTTTGAACTGATTTATTACATATAACACCTGTTGTCGTGACCAACAACTAACTAAATATAAAAATAAAAACATCATTCAGTAAAACACCACAAGCTTATGGGGGTGCGGGAGTCTAAACTCAGATCAGCGGTTTTAGTCTCCTACAATGCTACATAATATGTAGCTTCATATTATGAAGAGTTTTTATCAAAAGAAATTTTTTACTCAAATTTTTATTTTTTGGACATTTTAGCCCGCATGTATCAAGTATTTACATACAAAAAAATAAATAAAAATTAAAAAAAATAAAAATAATGAATATAATAAATAATAATGAAATCATATATTGTTATGTCTGCGTGTCGGAGCGTGAAGGCGATCGGCTTCTCTTCAGCTGGTCGGTTTGATTGGTCCCTACTCAACGAAGACAAAGGACGGGACAACACTCGATGCCCGGCGCGGGTTACCGCAGACCGTGTGCAAGAGTGTTAAGATCGCCAGCTCGGATACATACCTAGGCGCGATTGCTCGCCGACCCGGGGAATGCACCACATTTACCTATACCTAGTTGGAGGCAGACGAAGACTAGGGTAAATGGGAGCAGAAGCCGGCGCGATGAGATTTATCGCATACCGAGACCCTCTGATGAACTGTGGGCTTCAGAGAGGAGGCGAGGTAGAACGAGAAATAAACAAGTCGAGTTTTCGAAGACGAGTGCATGAAGGGGAAGCCCTGAGTCCTCCTTTTATATGGACTTGACAAGGTAAGGAGAGGGTGGAAAAAGGTGACGTCAAGTGATGTCACTGTCCCCGTACCTCACCTTACCTTCCTTGCATGGTGAGTCACTCAGGGTTTCCCTCGACCTTTATTGGAGAACTACACAGTTAAAAGTATGAGTCATTACATATATCATTATATATCATATATTATTATATATCATTATTATCATTATATTTCATCATTATATATAATGAATTTAGCAGTTTTTTTTAGAGGAAAAAAATGAAAAAAGCTTTTCAGAGAGCCTTTTTCTGTCTCTAACCTTGACTAAAGAAAGGTCAGGCATCTATCCGATAAGGAATTTAATGAATAAAAATAAAAATAACGAATAAAATCACTCGCAACGAGATTGTGGAAAGCCATTTTAATAAAAACAGAGTTGAGTAGAACGTTGTCCATTTCCACGAAAATTATGAGTACAAGTTAAATCGATTTCGACGGTTAGATCATCATCAGTAACCCACAATAACTGAAGGTACATCACAGAGAGCATAGCTTATATAGTCACAAGTGAAAGGGAAGGGCTTGAAAAGTTCGAGATTCTCAAGAGTGATAAGTCTGGTAAATGTCTGAATAAGGTGGTTGTTTGCGCAAAGGTGGGGCGTTTGAACAAAACAAGTCTATCACCAATTACCCATGACAAACAATTTTATTTTATAAGATTGGTGAAGGTTTCAATTTAAATTGAAAATAAAGGTAATGAGAAAAAATAATAATTGTCTCTTTGGAGATTAAAAAAAAAAAAAGAAATGTAAGTTGCCGTCGACGGGATTAATCCAGGTAAGCAGCGACGCGGCTCCAACGACGTGGATGGCAGGGTGTAGAGTTGGGCTGATGATGGCCTTTCAGCAACCAAAATTCGTTTTCAGCATCCGAAGGAGAGAGATGCGAGTCGGTAGTACAAGCAAATGAATTCTTGCTTCTTATGGTAGAAGAAAACAAAGACCGCGGTCAGGTGATGTCGAAAATAACTTGATTTGCACGCAATGTGGTCGGCATGTGAGATTAACCGATGGCAGGTTTGGTACTGACTTGACGACTCCGGCGCGTGGGGCACCGAAGAGAAGAAGGGGAGCCCGAGGCGGTCCAATGCCGGCGATAAGAACAAAAACATAAACAGCCTACCCAACGCTAGGTGCTCAACAAAACAATTTAAAGTTCAACTGGGCTCAAACATACCGCCCACCAAAATTTGGAAAACAAATTTTCCTTCTCAGGATTGAGGGGAGTCAGGATTGCAGGTTGTGGATTGAGGGAGCGGGAGAAGCGGGATAAGTTCAACCACAGGTCGTTGGAAGACGGAGTCTCTGCTTTTGATGGTAACCACTCGCACAATCCCATCAGGTCCAGGATGTGTAGCAGTGACACGGGCAATGGGCCAGTGCATCACTTCGGTGAAGGCAGATTGGCTTGGACCTCTAACCAGGACCAGGTCTCCTACTGCAAGATTGGGTGAAGACACTGTCCACTTCGTTCTCTTCTGAAGAGTCGTGAGATATTGAAGACGCCAGCGTTTCCAGAACGTCTCGTACATCTTCTTCACAAGTTGCCATCTGCTGAGGAGATGATCCTTGGCTTCGAGGTGAGATGGTTCCGGGTAAGCGAGTAGCGGGCCGCCCACCAAGAAATGACCCGGGGAAAGATACTCTGCTTCCTCTGGGTCTGATGAGAGTGGACAGATTGGCCGCGAATTTAGGATCGCTTCGATCTTTGAGAAGAGCGTGGCAAACTCTTCGAAAGTGAGTGGGGTTTCTCCAGCAGCTGCACACATTTGTCGTTTTACCGATCTAACTCCAGCCTCCCACAGCCCTCCGAAGTGTGGGGCATGTGGGGGGTTGAAGTTCCACTTAATACCTCTTCGGGTACCATTTCGGATGATGTAGTCCTTGGTATCCTGACGATTGTACCACTGATATAGCTCCTTGAGTTTCCTCGATGCACCCACGAAGTTAAGTCCGTTATCAGAGTACATCTCTTCAGGTAATCCTCTCCTGGATGTGAATCGGTCGAATGAAGCAATGAAGGCCTCAGTTGTCAGTTGCGTTACCGGTTCCAAGTGCAAAGCTTTTGTCTCCATACAAACAAAAAGGGCGAGGTAGATTTTAGAAGTGAGGGCCTTGCGACGAAGGGATACACGCATGACGAATGGGCCAGCAAAATCTACGCCTGTATGGGCAAAGGCACGTTTGGTTTGAAGGCGATAGGAAGGAAGGTCTCCCATAGGCGGTGTGATTGGTTTGGCATCACGTTTTCGGCATACAACACATTTTATATTTCTCGAACGAACCAATCGGCGTAATGATGGCACAATCCAGAAGCGGGTTTGAAGCAAGGCTTGAAGAGTCGAAGGGCTTGGATGCAGATAGCATCGATGATAATAGTCTATGAGAATCACAGAAAAGTGAGTGCGAGCCGGCAGAAGAATAGGGTGTTTCATGTTAAACGGTATTGAAGCGTGTCTTAGACGGCCACCAACTCTCCAAATACCTTTTTTGTCTTGGAATGGGGCGAGGTTGCTGTAGACTTGCTGAACTCCTTTGTGACGATTTTTGTCAGTGAGAAGTTCTGATTGCACAGCTTTGATACAGCAAATCAGGGCAGCGTCAATATCAGCAGGTAAAAGAGGGCCATTCCTAATGTCAGGCTTGTTCCGTTGATTGAAAATTCCACGCAGAAGAACAGCAACGACCCGTAACAGCCGATGGAACTCCGAAAACCTCTTCATCCATTGCAAGAAAGTGGTTTGTACATGTTGGGTTGAGACCAGAGCAGATGAGGTTTTCTTCAGTTCTGGTATGATAGATGGAACAGTAAAGCTCGGTATTGGCCATTCAGTCATGGGGGTTTGAAGCCACTGTGGTCCACTCCACCATAAATGATGGCTGAGTAGGTCGTTTGGCAGCAGTCCTCTTGAACCACAGTCACTTGGATTGAGTTCTGAATCGATGTGTCTCCAACAAGTGAGCGGAGTGTGTTGTAGAATGAGTGTCACTCTGTTGGCGACAAATGTCTTGAGGGAGTAAGGTGGCGTACTCAACCAGCTGGGAACGGTTGATGAATCAGTGAAGAATACGGGTTCAAGTAAGTTTTCTTCGAAGAACTTTTTGAAATTGTTCAGTGAACTGTACAGTTCGGCAAGAAGTAGGGCGGCGCATAATTCCTTTCTTGGAATTGAGATAAATTTCAAGGTTGCCAATTTTGTTTTAGCAACGAGGAGGCTGACTTTAGTGAAATCCGCATGAATGGCACGGATGTAGATGGCAGCACAATAGCCCTTGTCGGAGGCGTCACAAAAGGCTACGATCTGATACTTGCAAGGAGATGTGAGAGCTACGAATCGGGGAACGTGAACATCTGAAAGTTGTGGAAGTTGAGTTATCAGGATGTCCCATTTTCCCTGTAACTCTGTTGACATAGGTTCATCCCACTTGAGGTCATTCTTCCAAAGCTCTTGGATGAAGGATTTGAGCAGAAATACTGTCGGGGCGACAAAACCCAATGGGTCAAAGATTCTAGCGACACAAGAAAGGACACGGCGCTTTGTTGAAGCCATTGGCGGTAAATTGACGCGATACGAGAATGAGTCAGCTTTAGGATCCCATTCGATACCTAAAATCTTCAGGCTGGTCACTTCATGGTTGTCGAGTGATATTTGAAGGTTTTGAGAGGTTTCAGCTACGGCGTTAAGAATTTCAGGCGAATTGCTAGCCCATTTACTCAAGGCAAATCCTCCCTTTTGCAGGATTCCAATCAGCTGCCTCTGTAACTCAAGGGCAGTAGCCAGAGAGTTACTACCTGTTGCAAAGTCGTCAACGTAGATGTCACGATTTAAGACCTCTGAAGCAAGCGGATAATTGTGTCCTTCGTCGAGTTCAAGTTGTTTAATCACTCGTAAGGCAAGCCAGGGAGACGAAGATAGACCATATACAACTGTGTTGATTTGATAAGTTTGAATTGCTTCAGAAGGTTCAAATCTCCACTTGATGCATTGGTATGGACGGTCGGCAGGATTAACCAAAATGCAACGAAACATTTTCACAATGTCCGTGACGAAGACGAAGGCGTGTGCTCGAAAGTTCATAAGGATGTCACGGATGTCCTTTTGGAGCTTTTCTCCAGGCATGAGATGGGAGTTAAGTGATCCGTTGGGAGTAGCAGCGCTACCGTCAAAGACTACACGTAGTTTTACCATATTTCGATCTTCTTTGACGACAGAATGATGTGGTATGACGTATTTTGGGCTCGCTGTAGTCAAACTCATGTGTCCAAGGTCGATGAACTCATTGATGAAGTCATGATATTGCCGTTGAAGTTCTAAGTTATGCTTCAGTTTGTTCTCCAGGTTATACAGGCGCTTGACAGAGTTATATGACGAAGCTGATAGGTCCGGTACTTCTTCAGTCATGAAAGGAAGCCGTACGACGTATTGTCCAGAAGAAAGGCGGTAATGTGTTCTACGAAAATGAGCTTCACATTTTTCTTCATCAGGGTTCTTCGGAATGACTGGCTTTGGCTCTTCCTGTTCCCAAAACTTCTGGAGTTCGGCATGAAGGTTGTCATCTTCGGAAAAGGCGAATAGTGAGGTGGCGGATCCAGAACAACTAGGATTTGGAGCGGAGTAACGACCCATTACTATGTGTCCAAAGATTGATGAGTAGACCTTAGGTAATTCTGGATCGACCGTTATGACTTGACCATTCCAGATGTCTCCAAACAGCTCAGCTCCCAATAGGAAGTCAATTGGGGCAGACTGGAAGAATTTGGGGTCAGCAAGCTCGAACTTTAAATAAGATGAATAAAGATTGTGAGGCAAGTTCGAATTTGGCAGGAAAGATGTTATATTTTTTATAACCACGGCATTAGTTGTTAAATTGATTCCAACTTTGTTTCTTGGTCTCAAAATACATCGTACCTGGCCAGTTGCCCCTTCAGCAACAGTCTGACCGATACCTGATATTTGGCGAGGAAATTTTTCAGAGTTGAGACCTAGGCGGCGCAGACATGATTGCGAAATGAAGCTATGTTGGCTTCCGCAATCAACGACGATTCGGATTTGTTGGAATGTATTCCTTGAATCCAATATTTCCACTATAGCAGTCCCAAGAACGACTTCTTTTTCTTGAGCGGCAACACAGCATTGGAGGCTAGAGGTTTGTTCTTTGACTTGATTTGACGTTGATGGATTTGGTTCATAGTGTAGATATGAATTATGACGTTTCTTGCAATATCTGCAGCTGAATTTAGATCTGCAGGAATTTAGGTTGTGATTGTATGCCAAACAATTTTTACAACCTTTGAAATTCCTGAGCCATTCCATTCGTTGCATCACGGTCCCATCCAGGAATTTTGAACAGTTCGCAATTCCATGTTTTTCCACATTGCAAATAATACATTTGATGGGTTTTGTATTATTTTCTTTTGACTGCCCATTTTTATCCGTGGATTCACTCGACATTAAGGACGGATGTGATTTAACGGGTTTGTAATTTTGTTTATAGGTATTCTTAGAGCCAGCATAACTGAACGATGTGGAACTCGTCCCAGAACCATCCACAAGCTGTAAGGAGGTAACTCTAGAACGAACAAACTCAGTCAACTGATCAAACGTTGGAAAAACTGATTTGTCTTGAAGTGACATTTCAAATTGCTCACGGGTTCGGTGATCTAAGCAACGTATGGCTAGGAAGAACAATATAAATTCACTCTCCTTTTCAATTTTCATGAGGCGGAAGGCGGCTACACTGTCAGAAATTTTGATAAGAAAATCTTTCAGATTTTGAATCGAGGCATTTTTCTCTATAGGTTTAAAATCTAAGACTTGATTCAAATAAGCGGCAGCTAGAACTCGTTTATTGTTAAAGGCATCATTCAAGGCTTTCCACGCCAAAGTAAAATTCTGCTTTTCAGTTGGCAGAGATGATATAAGTACGGCGGCTTGATCCGTAAGGGCAGCTTTTAGATAGATGAACTTTTTCTGTGGCGTTAAAGTATCATTGTCGTTAATAATAGCTTCGAAAGTATCACGAAAATGAGGCCATTTCATAAGTTCACAGTCGAATTTTGGCAAAGGTATGACCGGTAACTCAGATCTATTTTCATGGATTACCTGAGTCGCACTCAAATCATGAGAAATTCTAGTCGGAGTTTGCGTTGGTATAGATGCATGATTACTACATGCCTCGTAATAATACCTACGTACTTTGGCTGCTAATGCCTTATCCGATTCAGAAGGGAACTTATCTTCCTTTTTGGCGGCAGCTCCTGGTTCTTCTGCATCTTCTAAGTCCAGCAATTCTTCATAGGTACTTTCGAACTTTTCATAGTATCGGTCTAGTGCCCTAAACATACCTCTAAAAGTGGGTATCTGTGATGAGTCTCTCATCGCAATACGACCGGCATCATTAATACTTGCAACCTCAGTGGCACATGTTTGGAGGCGACGTTTTAATGTTTTAGGATTAGGAGATGACATGATTTTGGAAATCAAAGGTTGAATTAGGAGAGAGAATAAATGAGGAGTGCGGAATTGAGAAGGATCACACACACAAAAATAGTAAATGTCAACCTATAATAGAAATTAGCTGAATAAGCAAGATAAATTATTACCTATTACTAAGAGAGAAAATCAATTATTATGATTGCGTAAGAATTTAGCTATTAGGTATAATTACATAGGAAATTGAATGCAAAATATATTTAAACTGCAAAATATTATTTGGCAAAATAATCAAGATAATAGAAGTTGAAAAAAGGTCAAGAATTAGGTAATTCGGAAATATTAAATTGAAATTGAGCACATTTAAATTGAAAACTGCACCAACCACGCTCTGCTACCAACACTTTGTTTGCGCAAAGGTGGGGCGTTTGAACAAAACAAGTCTATCACCAATTACCCATGACAAACAATTTTATTTTATAAGATTGGTGAAGGTTTCAATTTAAATTGAAAATAAAGGTAATGAGAAAAAATAATAATTGTCTCTTTGGAGATTAAAAAAAAAAAAAAGAAATGTAAGTTGCCGTCGACGGGATTAATCCAGGTAAGCAGCGACGCGGCTCCAACGACGTGGATGGCAGGGTGTAGAGTTGGGCTGATGATGGCCTTTCAGCAACCAAAATTCGTTTTCAGCATCCGAAGGAGAGAGATGCGAGTCGGTAGTACAAGCAAATGAATTCTTGCTTCGTATGGTAGAAGAAAACAAAGACCGCGGTCAGGTGATGTCGAAAATAACTTGATTTGCACGCAATGTGGTCGGCATGTGAGATTAACCGATGGCAGGTTTGGTACTGACTTGACGACTCCGGCGCGTGGGGCACCGAAGAGAAGAAGGGGAGCCCGAGGCGGTCCGATGCCGGCGATAAGAACAAAAACATAAACAGCCTACCCAACGCTAGGTGCTCAACAAAACAATTTAAAGTTCAACTGGGCTCAAACAGTGGTTCTTCAACATGTTTCACCGTTGATGGGTTCATTCCTGCAACTGCTTACCCCCCCCCCCCCTTCACAATGTTACCCTCACCAATGTTTGAGCTCCCTTTCACTTTGTCTGCCTTGATTGGCGTTTGATGATCCTCCCCTCCCAGGTCCCTTCACTTCTCTGAGCCAATAGGATTCTCCTATCACTTATCTGATTGGGTATGACTTTTACTTTCTCGACCAACAGGATTCAAGCTCCCTTTCACTTGTGACTATAATATAGTCTTAATATAGCTTATATTATAAGCTATGCTCTCTGTGATGTACCTTCAGTTATTTCGATGACCTAACCGTCGAAATCGATTTAACTTGTAACTCATTATTTTCGTGGAAATAGACAACGTTCTTCTCAACTCCGTTTTTATTTAGGGAATTTAATGCTCTTTCCAACAATATTCTCAAATTTTGATTTACATAGCAAATTAGGGAGTTATGATCGATTTAAGGTAAGGTAAAAATAAGTATGTAAGGTCAAAATCAAGAAAACAATCTTAAAATTGATATAACTCGGTAATCAAGTCCCTGAAAAAACTCTAAGAGGCACTTTTCGTTGAAAATTAGTTGTAGAATTGACTTCTGCTGATTTGTTGATCTGCTTGGTTTACATTCTGTATATGCGGATCCCGGCTCGAAAACGTTAAGTGGAATATCTCACGATGTAACGACCAGATCTAGCTTCGAATCAAAGAGAGATAGACTCAAGATGACTGACCCATGATTTCCAAAGTACACGGATCAGTAATTACCACTGCTCTTGCTCAGACTTGAATCTCTTTGAAGAGACATTCCTACCTACAATAAGGAAGAACCTATACTGCCCTCCCGTCTTGAAAGACATTTTCCTTGAAATATTCCATTTACCGAGCTTCTACAACAATAAACTCATCGATATTAGTTTTTCTGGACTTTTATGAACAACCTCCGGCATTCATTACACGCCTAATTTAGAAAAGGTAAGCCTCTAGCAGTTCTTCGTTTATTACTTACAATACATCAGTCAAAGCTGAGTAGAAGCAGAATAATTTCCTCCAACGAGTTTTCAGATGATAATAGAAGAGGAGGAGAAAAACTTCGCTAGCAGAAGAAATCGGGGAAGTTCGATCTGCATTCAACAAGTTTCCTGAATAGAGGGTCTCTCGAACATTTCTTCCTCAAGAGAGAAGAACGAGTTGACGTCTGGAACACCGATCGGTCGTCCTTTGTGAGTCACTACTGTTGGGATGACGTCAATAGGAAACTTCTTCAGTTTATTATTGAGATTGGGATAATACAGTTTTCGCCTAAAGGAGAAACCGCGTGTGAAAACTAGTATGATTCTGCGCTCAAATGAATAGACTCAATGATAAATTAATCAAACGAACTATTCGTGATTAGGAAAGAGAAGAGGATTCGTGGTAACTGAATAATTGGAATGATAAGTGGAATAGGTCCCAATTAGTATAACTCTACTAGGTTGCTCACTCAAAAAAAAAAAAAAATTTAAAATCACTTCACGCTGATAAAGATTTTTATCTGTAAAGTGCCTTTACAGGCAATACAAACGTCACTCAACGAAGAAAAATAACAATAAAACTACGAAATAATGTGGACACACAATAAAGAGGAAAAAACCAGGCAACGCTTGTTAAGAAATGCTGCAAATTATTTCATAAACGTTTATTATTTTCCAATCATCTATTATCCAATCACCATTAATTTACTTTTTACCTACCAACCATAGGTACTGTGCCGGCTTATAAATTAGAGAAACAAGAATCAACGCCGGTACAATTTTTGGACTCGAACTGAAATTCTATTATACACAAAAAAGTAACTAAGATGGAATTTGTCATGTGGTACTTAACAATAAAAAATGAAGATGAACCAAAACAATAAAAATCAAATATTACGCACCTACAGGTACCTACTACTTACCCATGAGAGTTTTAGAGCTAGGGCCTTTTTTAAATTTCAACCCAAAGCTTCGTAGCACAAATGAAAATTAAGGGTTGAAAACTCGTGGATGTAGTTTACCCAGAATCTGACTATCAGATACAATTTGTACGGAGATTAGACCTCTTTTGAGATTCACCCTCGTGATTCTGTTTTTATCGAAGGAAAGCCTTTAATATTGAGATCACTCTATCATCAAGTATCATTATTGATTTATACAATATGTTTTGGTAGGCAACGTTTGTTTTCTACTTAATAAAAACTCACTCGTGTCGAAAAGTTCAATTGTGGTGTTTCATCAAATATTTAATGTTCAATATTCCTTATCTAATACCCTGAAGTACGTCAAACTTTAATTGGTTATGGGCCCAGCACGCTTCCACTGCGTACCCTCATGTACTTAATGGTCTGCACTCGACCTGACATAGCATATGCTGTTGGAGTTGTGTCTCGAACATTTGAGAATCCTTCAAAAGAAGACGTTGTTCGCGTGAAACGAATCTTTCGTTACGTGAAAGGAACCACGCACTATGGAATCACGTACAAAGCGAGTTTCAAGAAGGGTGAGCTTGTATGCTACAGTGATACAGATCACGGTGGTGACTACGCCACGGGACGCTTAACTACAGGTGTGTTATGCGTGTATGCAGGTGTAGCCATTTCATGGTTGAGCCAGAGGCAACCAACTGTGGCTATATCAACCACTGAGGCAGAAGTCACCGCAGCTAGTGAAGGAGCGAGGGAAACAATATGGCTGAAAAGGTTGTTCGATGAAGTGATTACTTTGAAGAAAATCCCTCAACTTTCGGTGGACAACGAAGCAGCAATAAAGTTATCACAAAACCCAGAATACCATAGACGAACCAAACACATTCGAATAAGGCATTTCTTCATTCGAGAAGCTGTTACTGACGGAGAGCTTGGGATTGTGAAGACCCCAACAGAACATCAACTGGCGGGACATGCTGACGAAACCATTACACGGCCCACGGTTGATGATTCTGTGTGGATCAATGGGACTTAGTTGATATCTTGATGAGGAGTATTGAGATCACTCTATCATCAAGTATCATTATTGATTTATACAATATGTTTTGGTGGGCAACGTTTGTTTCCTACTTAATAAAAATTCACTCGTGTCGAAAAGTTCAATTGTGGTGTTTCATCAAATATTTAATATTTAATATTCCTTATTTAATACCCTGAAGTACGTCAAACTTTAATTTTTAAGTACTCGTAGGGAGCGGACGGTTTCTCCTGCAGAGCTCTACGTAGTCTCTAAAATTTTTAAAAATTCAATAAATTTTTTAAAAAATACCTTTATTTTGAGAGTTTTTGAGCCACGGCACTTTCAAAATTTTCAACCCAAATTCAAAAATAATCGAATTCATTTGGAAAAAGTATCTAGTATGTTAAATTTCCTACTGAATTAGTTGTCGCTTAATGTTTTTCTGAAGGATGCGGGGATTTCACCCGTAATAAACAATTGAGGATGAAGATCCCAGGATGTGTGAGGAACTCAAGGGCCTTGAAGTGTCCTCTACAGCTCACCCAAGCTTAAGTAAGGTATGGAGGGCTCTTTTTCGCAGCGTTAAGATTTGATTTTGATTCGATTTGTTCTCAATTTTATGTTGGTATGACTTTGTATTGGTGTGCCCAGTTCTCAATGTGGAAATGGTTTGGTAAAATTTCCTAGGTTAAATTTCCATAATTTTCTCAAACCAGTTGGCTTTTTTTGGAGGTGGGAGAAGGCATTTATAGCGATTGCCTGCGTGATGGACTTGGTGCTTCTCTCCCCAGCGGCTCAACATTAAGGCGTTAGCGAAGGGCTTACGGTCTGAACTAGGATAAATGTTGTTCAGGAAGGATCGCAGCTCGTTTTGCTTAAGTATCGACTACGCCATTACCTCTAATACCTGAATGGCTCTTTGTCCAGCATACTCTTTGCCCTTTGTTGGTTTATTATTTCTAATAATAAGCCTATGTGATCGTATCGCAAAAAATTTTTATAACCCCCCCTCAAACTTTGTCACTTTACGTTTCAAGGTGCGTAGAATCCAAATTTGCAATGTCCGTCCGCCGTCCGCCGTCCGCCGTCCGCCGTCCCCCGTCCGCCGTCCGCCGTCCGTGGCACTTTTCTTAGCAACACTGGACCGATTTGGTTCAAATTTGGTATATGGGCTCCATTTGGGGTCTAGTTGTGCCGCGAAACTTTTGGTTGATGTAGGTCACTTCTAAGGGGTGAAAATTAAGGGTTGAAATTTTCAAGAGTGCCCTAGCTCGAAAACTCTCGAAATAAAGGTATCGTTTTTTCACCAATTTTAAATAGTATTGAATTTTTAAAAATTTTTGAGACCACCCGGAGCTCTGTAGGACAAACTGTTCGGTCCCTACGAGTACTTGAAGGTTTTCCTTCGATAAAACAGAATCATGAGTGTGAATGGCAAAAGAGGTCTAATCTCCATTCAAATTTTGTCGGACTAAAATGCGATCGCTGTTCATTTCTTCGATTTGTATACAGTTTTGTCTTCTGCGTAACCAGTAATCAAATTTCAATATGAAGCTTTCTATTTTTCCAATCGAGTGTGAAGCGTTTAGTTCGTTCTAATAAACTTGATTGTGAAGGTGTGAAGCCAGTATGGTGTGGTAGGTAGTACCTAGCTGGTAGGTAAAAAAAAAGTTGGTAGGTAAAAAACGTCTGCCAAGTTGGGTGGGCAGTATAGCTTCCTCACTCATTGTAACATGGACGTATAGAATCAGTTGGCGAAAACTCGGCGGGGGCTTCGCCCCCTGCACCCCCGGATGATTTCCGCTTAGAGCCTAATGGCTAAAATGTGACATACCTTGAAAAGGTTTTTGCTCCCTCTCCCTCTTTATCTTTCTTCCACTGTAATATTTAAGCTCACTCAGCTGATCAGTGACCACTCAGGCACCTTCAGCATTCTCCATTGACCCTGCCTCTCAAATTTCAGGTTCCTGCGTTCAACAGGAGAGGAAATGGCCTTGGAGCTCACTCAGCTGATCAGTGACCACTCAGGAACCTTCAGCATTCTCCATTGACCCTGCCTCTCAAATTTCAGCTTCCTGCGTTCAACAGGAGAGAAAATGGCCTTGGATCTCACTCAGCTGATCAGTGATCACTCAGGCGCCTTCAGCATTCTCCATTGACCCGCCCTCTCAAATTTCAGGTTCCTGCGTTCAACAGGAGAGGATGTCAAGCATATTTGTCGTCAAGCATATGATAAATCATAGCGCTACTTTCCTGTCGCTTTTTCCTCTCGCTTTTTACTGTCGATTTTTCCTGTCGAAATTCACGTTTGCGCATGCGCACTCGCTCCTATTGGTCCGAAGGTGCTGGAATTTATAGGGGACCTAATCCGCACAATCCCTGAAAATTTCATCAAAATCGGACCACAGGTTAGTATAGTTTTGCCCGGGACAAGGATTGACCACAGACAGACAGACAGACCGACAGACCGACAGACCGACAGACAGACAGACAGACAGACAGACAGACACGGAACCAAAATTGTTCGGGAAGCTCTAAAACGCAAACATATTGTTTAGTAATGCATGCATTCCAGGGGACGTCCCATTGGATAAGCATTAGATCAGTTTAACCAGTTGGTAAGTGATAAAACTGTTTCACTCGATGTAATTTATTTATTACTTTAGGCAAGAAATACTGACGCCCCCCCACCATTATCCACCTTAACATTTCTGGCGGCGTGGAAACCTCGAATCTGAAGAGGATTTTAAAATCCATGATCTACGATACCCAACATGCGAATTCGAGTTCACCCCCCCCCCCCCCCCACACCACCCCAACGCCAACAATGGTGCCAGTCCGGCACCAAAGCGGAAATACGTCGTAACATTGAACTTTCATCTGTTAGTTTTGGTTTGCAGTCGTCAAAGTTCTCATCCGTATTCAAGGTGAACCACAAAAAAAAAAAAACACGAAATAAGCGGTTTATGGCATCATGGCACCATGTCCTGGCACCATGGTGGCACCACTATTAGTTCCATGGTGGTACAGAGAATAATTCATGAAAATCCGGAGGTATAATGAGAATTTTTCCTCAATTTCAAAGCTTGGGTACAATTAGTAAGCAGTAAAGGAACCAAAATATTGAAAAATCGGATATTTTGTGAATATTATCCCCCCACTCACCCCCTCCCCTTGCGAATTTTGGTACTCTGGTAAAATCATGTACAACTCGGAAGTTATTTGAGTCAAACAAAAAAAGAAACACGCAAATCGGTTGGAAATTGAGGCCTGGGCAGAGTTTACAAGATTACGCACGCAAACGCACGTTTTTTAATCATTAACCCCCCCTTTCCCCCTCTTAAAAAGCAAAATCCAAAATTCCGGCGCCGTAGTGCACAACTAGATAGTATTTCGCGTCAAACGAAAAAAGAACCACGAAAATCGTTTGAGAACTAAGGCCTGGGCAGAGTACACAAGATTATGCCCAAAAACGCACGTTTTTCGAGCATTAACCCCCCCTTTCCCCCTCCTTAAAAGGCAAAATTCGAAATTCCGGCGCCGTAGTGCACAACTAGATAGTTTTCCGCGACGAACAAAAAAAGAACCAGGAAAATCGGTTGAGAACTAAGGCCTGTGCAGAGTACACAAGATTTTGTTACACACACACATACACACACACACACACACAGACATACACCTATGGTTTTTTTCGCGGATTTGGATTCAGAATGGTCTAAAACGGATTACTGTGTGGTTATTTTTTTTTTCTGTTGAGTGTTGTCCAACTTCACCCCAGATCGATCGCATAAGGACGCCCAAGTCTTACTGTGGGACGTCCTAAAAAGCAAGTGGAAATTTTGATTTCGGAGGACATTTTTTTTTTCACTTCTTTCACGAATACAAAGCTTCCCTACCTTCGGTAGTGAGGAAGCAAAAATGTTAGTGGGTAAAAAACGCTGCAAATCATTGCTCAAAAGCTTCTTCATTCTTCAGATCACTGATCAGCTGAGTGAGCTCCGAAGCCATTTTCAATCCTATTGAATGAAAGTGCTCTTCCAGGCGTCTCCAGCATTCGAGGAGATCTTCTTCACTCCTCAGATCACTGATCAGCTGAGTGAGCTCCGAAGCCATTTTCAATCCTATTGAATGGAAGTGCTCTTCCAGGCGTCTTCAGCATTCGAGGAGATCTTCACTCCTCAGATCACTGATCAGCTGAGTGAGCTCCAAAGCCATTTTCAATCCTATTGAATGGATGTGCTCTTCCAGGCGTCGCGAAAAAATGTTAGTGGGTAAAAAACGCTGCAAATCATTGCTCAAAAGCTTCTTCACTCCTCAGATCACTGATCAGCTGAGTGAGCTCCGAAGCCATTTTCAATCCTATTGAATGAAAGTGCTCTTCCAGGCGTCTCCAGCATTCGAGGAGATCTTCTTCACTCTTCAGATCACTGATCAGCTGAGTGAGCTCCAAAGTCATTCTCAATCCTATTGAACGCAGGAAGCTGAAATTTGAGAGGGAAGGTCAAGGGAGAATATAGATGGTGGTAGGTGCTATTGATGGAGAACCAGTTATCTATACAGAAGGGTGATCTATACAGAAAATAATAAACCTTTGAGCAATGATTTGCAGCGTTTTTTCATTGAGTATATTCGTTCGCCTATTGCTGTCTCTATCCGCAACCTCGGATACTCGGAAGCAACATTAATGTATTAATTGAATTTACATCTTCTCTCACAAGTGAAAATGTTCTTCCACTGCTCATGAGGTCTATATTAATACAAGCCAAATTTTGTACAAAATGACCAAATTTAATTTTTTTGCCAACATTGTCCCTATCAAGCTGAGACTCACGTACCAGAAGCCTTCCATAGAATTTCAACTTTACTAAAAAATAGGCATTTTGGTATAATATTTTTTTCAGCTGAATAGCTCAAATATTTCGGCCTACTTGGTTTTTGTATATAAAATTATCTTAACTTCCGGCCTTTCGGAAGACATACATGTCTTTATTTATAAAGATAACTTTTATAAAGATAATTTTTCTTTCCATGAAAATTGAGCGTGCCTCTCTTGCAGCAAATTGGAACAACATAGTTGCTTGTTTTCTCAGTATAATGCTATTGACAGCGACATAATACGAAGTCGAGGTCGGTTTAATTAACGAGCACAATGTGTTGGTGTTGAGTGGTTACAGAACAAACTTGTGAACTACCTACGATGTAGCGAGTAATAGGTTCCTCACTTCCTAGCTCGAACCGAATAAGCAGCTCGTAAGATCAAAATATTGTATGAATCACGTAATATCTCATGATCAACGAATCAACAGTGAAAAAAGGGGACTTGGTTTACGAATACATCAATGGCTGCGATCTGGATAAGTCCAGTTCCCGAGTCAGGGGGTAAATATTCCTAAGCTAAAATGGGAAATGCCTTCCAAAGCAAAGTTCTGAGGACAGGGGTGAAAGTAAAATCCAAAGTTTTGCAATTTGACTCCATGAGTATCTATCAGAGCCACATAACCACAGAGTACCGGAGACAAGTTAATATTACATAACTATAACTATCCTGCACATAACTATCCTGCATCATTCCGATGTCCGCTTCACAACAGTCCCAAAAATCTATTAATTTCCGAATTTTATAATTAGGGTTATCATTAAATTTTTGATTAAAGTTTGGATTTTACGCCTTCAAAAAATTTAAGATAAATTTATCGTACTTCTTACGCTAAAATATTATCTAGTTTGGCTGTAAAAGGTGTGAGAAGCGAATATTAAATTTCCCCTTCAATCTGATTGGGTATGCCTTTCACTTTCTCGACCAATGGGATTCAAGCTCTCTTTCACGTGTGACTATTATCCTTCCTGTGATGTATCTTCCGTTTTTGATTGTTCACTACGTTCTACTTGACTCCACTTTTATTGGGCGATAAGCGTTTAGTTGTCTCAAAACTTATTATTAGATAGACTTATTATTATTAGATTTGCTATCCATTCGGAATATGTGACGTGAGTAGCAAAACTTCAGCATTCTCCCGACCATAACATGTTTTATTGAATTTTGCTTCCGAGTCTACCTAGGTAGCGGAATCTTTGTTTTCACCTTACAAAGATGAAGAAAAAGGTTCTCCAAAATCAAAATTTGCACTCGCGTTTTACGTTTTAGACCTTCTTGAATATTGTTGATTCCGTGTCTGTCATGATATCCTTATAACGGGCAAATTATAAAAAATTATGGTCCGATTTTGATGATGTTTTTTTCAAGGATTGTACGGATTGGGATGTAGATGGTCTCCTACGAAAATCTTCGCCACCGGATTGACAGGAGCCACTGCGCATGGCAAACGTGAATTCCTTGTTTAACAGCCATAGTTACTACATTTTCCATCCGAATTCCATCAAATTTTCAGAAATGATTGGTTTCATTCCTACGCATTTAGTCAGTCGTTCGTGCAACTTTTTGTACCACTGTCGGCCTGACTGTCTTAATCCATATAATGACTTTTTCAGATGACATATCGTTTTCCCATTTTTCAGGTCATTTAACATTTCCTTTGCAATTTCTTGAATTTTTCCAGTTTCATTCGAAATCAGATCTTGAAGGGTTTCCTCAAAATTCTCTGGAGCCTCCATGAAAATGTCCTCATCTAGATCACCGTTTAGATAGGCTGTCTCGACATCCATTTGTACGACTTCCATGTCTTGCTGAACTACTAATGCCATTAGTATCCTCAGAGAACTCAATCTTACTACAGGGGAATACGTTTCAAAATAATCAATTCCTGGTATTTGACTAAATCCTCTAGCTATCAATCTGGCTTTCCTCCTATCTAATTCCCCATTTGCCTTATATTTGTTCAAAAGAATTAGCCTACAACTGACTGACTTCTTATCAGTAGGTGGTTGAGTCATCATCCACGTACCATTCAACAATAAAGAAGAAAACTCTTTTCTGATAGCTTTCTTCCAATCGTTGATATCCTCACTTGTAAGTACATCACGCAATGACACCTCTGCAAGACAAGCTATTTCATTTTCTATATCATATGACTCACTTTCTGAAGAATTGTCCACCTGCACATTGCTTACTGCCGGTTTTTCAACCATGACGAATTCCTTCCTAGGTCTTCCTGGTTCACCATTTCTTATAATCCGAGGTCGCCCCCTGCCATGGACTAGAATTCGATTTTCAGTCCTGTGTCCTGGAGTTGCATTCTCATTTGACGAAATTCCACTTTCTGTTACGCCATTCTCTTCTACAATTACCTCTCCTTGAACATTAGTTGTGGAACCTGAGGATTCAGAATTAGACCCCATAGGACTTATCTTAACAGAAATGGTTTCTTATGTGGGTGATGCAAGGTATGATTGATGTTTAGAGATCAGCTACAATGCATCGGATCATCTATACATTCGGGTTATGAATACGAGGAAGCTATGTGCCACACCCTCTTGGCGGACTTTTTAAATTGAAACATCTCAGCTGAAAGAGTCAATTGAACTACGGAAATAGGCAATTATACAGATTTCTCTTTTTAGCGATCTTCTGAAAATCGACAGCAAGAATTATGACAACTTCACAATTATCAATATATTGTATTGGTCCAGTTTAGCCATACAGTTGAGCAATTTCGTAAAATATTTCATGTTGAAGGGGACACGGAAGTGAGACCTGATCTCAATTCCGATATTTCAAAGATTTGATGACTGAAGACTTTTCTACCTCCGTTGTATACCGAGGAAGTAAAAGTGACGGGAGTGGAAAAAAGAGGTGCCGTTCCTAAAAGAAGATAGCAATAAATAGGACATTGAAAAGAACACCATGGGACGACAGGCTCTTTCAATCATTCCGGGATGGAAAAAACCAAACAAATTACCAAGCGCTGAGGATCTTCTTTCGGCCAAGCCCTCTAATCTCGAAAAATAGCTTTTTCTTGGCGTTAAAATTATACCTTTTCTCAATTTAGAGGGAACTGTGGTGACGCAAGATTTCTCGAGTGATCTCAACAAGGGTGATATTATAAAGGAAAGACTTTTTTGAGTTGTTCTGATATAAACGAAATATTTCACGGAGACAATTTTACCAACATATTTGAGTTCTTGAAGCAAAAGTTCCCCAATTGTAGTAATTAATTGTCTTAGTTGTCTCTGATTGAACCAATTAAGTAAATTTGAAGAAACGTAGTAAATATTTGGGTCTACAGACAGTATATTACGGCAGATAGGAAAAATAAAGGATTTATTTGGATTAAAAATGGGACACAATTGTCACAATTTCAATTCATGTATACTGAAAGTGTGACACATAGTTCAGGTATAAGTATTATAGCTAAGTGTAACTATTAAACCTTGAGTCCTATGTTTAAAACGCTGCAAATTAATACACAATGGTTCATTATTTTTTATTTTTCTATATAGATCACTCGTCTGCAAAGCCACCCACCATCCAACATGAAGAAAAACATCGAACGCATTTCGGTCAGCTTTAATTTGAACGGAGATTAGGCCTCTTTTGCGATTCACACTCGTGTTTCTGATTTATCGTACGTCCAAACTTTAAATTCTCGTAGTGAGCGAACGGTTTGTCCTACAGAGCTCCGGGTGGTCTCAAAAAATTCTAAAAATTCTATAGAATTTCAAATTGAAGAAAAACAATACCTTTATATCACAATTTTTTGAGTCAGGGCGTTTTCAAAATTTCAAAATTGATTTTGGAACCCTTAGAAGTAACTTACATTAACCAAAATCTTCGGGGCACAACTAGACCCCAAATGGAGCCTACATACCAAATTTCATCAAAATCGGTCAATGCTAAGTGGCAAAAGTGCCGCGTACGGCGTACGGCGGACGGACGGCCAAATTTTTATTCGATTTTTGGATTCTACGTACATTGAAACGTAAACCATCAAATTTTGAGGGGGTGTTAAAAAATTTTTTTCTTGGTCGATTCCAAAGGTTCATTATTGAAAATAATAAACCAAAATGGTTTGGGAGATGGAAAATTGAAGCCCTTTCCAATGGTGCAATCAGATTTTAAAAATGTATTTTTAATGACAGGGTCGAAAACACACAAAAAAATCTTGGCACAGAAAAACTTAGGAAAACAAGGGGTTAAAACCAAATTGATGTATGACATTTTGGTTTATTATTTTCAATAATGAACCTTTGGAATCGACCAAGGATAAAAAAATTGTTGACACCCCCTCAAAATTTGATGGTTTACGTTTCAAGGTACGTAGAATCCAAAAATCGAATAAAAATTTGGCCGTCCGTCCGCCGTCCGCCATACGCCGTACGCGGCACTTTTGCCACTTAGCATTGACCGATTTTGATGAAATTTGGTATGTAGGCTCCTTCTGGGGTCTAGTTGTGCCCCGAAGATTTTGGTTGAGGTAGGTCACTTCTAAGGGTTCCAAAATCAATTTTGAAATTAGGAAAACGCCCTAACTCAAAAAATTTCGATATAAAGCTATTGTTTTTCCTTCAATTTAAGATTCTATAGAATTTTTGGAATTTTTTGAGACCACCCGGAGCTCTGTAGGACAAACCGTTCGCTCACTACGAGAATTTAAAGTTTGGACGTACGATAAATCAGAAACACGAGTGTGAATCGCAAAAGAGGCCTAATCTCCGTTCAAATTAAAGCTGACCGAAATGCGTTCGATGTTTTTCTTCATGTTGGATGGTGGGTGGCTTTGCAGACGAGTGATCTATATAGGAAAATAAAAAATAATGAACCATTGTGTAATAATTTGCAGCGTTTTAAACATAGGACTCAAGGGTTAATAGTTACACTTAGCTATAATACTTATACCTGAACTATGTGTCACACTTTCAGTATACATGAATTGAAATTGTGACAATTGTGTCCCATTTTTAATCCAAATAAATCCTTTATTTTTCCTATCTGACGTAATATACTGTCTGTAGACCCAAATATTTACTACGTTTCTTCTATTTACCACGTTTCTTTATTAAAAAATAATAAACCATTGTGTAATAATTTGCAGCGTTTTTTGATGGGAATACCTTGTTGAATCAATCACCGAAGTTCGGCGAGTCGAGTCAGATACACTCTGTACAGTAAGTAATCTTATAACTGTAAAAAATTAATGTGATCTAACTAGTGGCAATAAAAAAGTAAATAAAATTTCGATATGTGAGGAACTAACAATCACATGATCAAGTAACCCAGTTAGTAATGAGAGGAAGAGTGATGCAATATTTAAAGTGGTATAGCAGAGAAGATCCACAAGACTGCGAGTTGGGAACTCGGGAAACAATATCTTTGATACCGCTGTTTGCCAACCAACTGCGACTAGCAAGTCCTCAAGTTGAAGTTCTCCTTTATGTTGAAGACAGCAGCGTCGGAAGGTTCACTACGTAGATAAGGGAAGTAGATCCGGTGTGATTGAGTTCAATTTATTTGTATTTTGAACTCCCCGAGGCTCGTCAGTAGGTGGCGTTGGGAAACGCCCAACTTTGAACCTCGAATCATATTTCACTTTTGGGTTAATGGAGTGATTGTTTCAAAATTGAAAGAAGAGATAATAAATCGTCCTAATTATACAGATTGAACTAAGGATCTGTAACGATCGGTTGTCGTACTGTAAGGGAGTGATACTTCTTCTCGAGTGGTGTAATAAATTATACTGAACACAGTCCTTGAAGAAAAAGTCTGCCAAGTGGGTGTGGCACATAGCTTCCTCGTATCCATAACCCGATTGTATAGATGATACGAAGTAGTTAATCTCAAAACATCAATCTCTAAGTACCTTCCACTAACCTCATAGGGGACCATCTACACGCTAATCTGGACAATCCTGAGAAATTTCGTCGAAATCGGATGGAAAATGTAAGTGATATGGCTGTTACAAGGATTTTACGTTTGCGCATGTGCATAGACTACGGTCAATTATAAGGCCTTGATTTTCATAGGGAACCATCTACAACAAAATTTGCATAGTCCCATAAAATTTCATAGAAATCGGATAGAAAATGAGGATGTTATGGCAGTTGCACGAATTGTACGTTTGCGCATGCGCAGAGACTGCTGTCAATTTTAAGGCCTTGATTTTCATAGGGAACCATCTAAAATAAAATTTGCAGAATCCCTGAAAATTTCATCGAAATCGAATAGAAAATGTGGATGTTATGGCTGTGGCAAGGATTTCACGTTCGCGCATGCGCAGCGGCTACTATCAGTCCGGGGGTGATATTCAATGGGGATTTTCATAGGGGACCATCTAGACAACTCCATCAAATTCGGATGAAAAATATGAGTTATGACTGTTACATGGATTTTACGTTTGCGCATGCGCAGAGACTGCTGTCAATTTTATGGCCTTGATTTTCTTAGGAAACCATCTACAACAAAATTTGCAGAATCCCTGAAAATTTCATCGGAATCGGATAGAAATGAGGAAGTTATGGCTGATATAAGGAATTCACGTTTGCGCATGCGCAGCGGCTACCATCAGCCTACACGCCTAGTCCCACAATCCCTGAAAATGTCTTCAAAATCGGATGAGAAATATAGAAGTTATGAATGTATGAGGATTTCATGACAGTCAGACAGACACACAGACTGACAGACACGGAACCAAAATTGTTCAGAAAGGTCTGAAACGTAAAACGCAAGCGGAAATTTCGATTTTGGAGAATTTTTTTTTCAACCTTGAAAAGTGAAAACAAAGCTTCCGTAACCTTGGTAGACTCGAAGGCAACACGTCTGCGAAGTGGGTGTGGCACATAGCTACCTCGTATCCCTAATCCAATGCATAGTAGCTAATCTGAAAACATCAATTTCCAAGTACGAGTACCTTCCACTACCCTCACGAGGAACAATGAAAATTTCATAAAAATCGGAAGGTAAATGTAGAAGTTATGGCTATTTAAAGGAATTCACATTTGCGCATGCGCTGCAGCTACTATAAATTCGGGGGTGAAGATTTTCATAGGGAATCATCTTCTCGTCAACCCCCACAATCACTGAAAATTTCATCGAAATCGGACAATAACTTCGTATAGTTTTGCCCGTTACAAGGAATTCGTGGCTGACTCACGGACACACAGACAGGCACGGAACCAAAATTTTTCAGGATCCTGAAACGTAAAACGCGAGTGGAAATTTTGCTTGTACAACTCATCGTGCTGTTATGAATATAGAACTGTTCGCATACAACTTCGTAATATTCAGAACACTTAAGAAGCCCTTTAACGCCGTGCGATTGTCTGAAAAGACTTCGATTTTCTGATGCGAATGTGATAAATCTTTTCCCTCCCACGAGAACCCCTTCCTTGAGAGTACAGAAAGAAAAAAACCGGCGTTTCGTCGATGGAATAAAGCAATATTCTATTTACTGCGGATTGAACTTCTCGGCCGGGCACGTTGCCGTCTTTCCGTCGGTTGGTCCTCAATCGGTTACTTTCATGAAAGAAAACCCCCAAGATGGGAATTCGATTCGGTACCCCTCGGGTTTGTAACTGGGTATTATTAAATATTTTATTTTAGGACCACTTTCTGGTTGAGACAAAAACAAAATGTGATTTGGCTCTGCAATCAAGTTCACGTATACCTAGCTATACTCGTATTAGAGGGTGCTGCCGTTTCGGTAGGAAAGTTTGGAAGTATAAGAGGAGTCAGACCGTGATGGATGACTTTTGCTTCTCTAAGAAACAACTGAATGAATGGCATGAATCCTCAATAAAGATTTCTATTCATTACACCTGCCGAACATCATTAACCCTAATTGGACCAACGTGTCACTAGTGTCACCGAAAACATCTTGGGAATCAACATCTGTCTCAAGATGCAACAAATTTTCTAGATTTAAATTGCAATTTGAAAATTAATGGATAGAGCTGAATTTGTTGAACCATTTTTTGTAAGTTAAATTATTAGAAGTATTTTATGACTAAAATTTTTTACATTTTTTCATTGATTTCCTTGGAAATTTTTGTCATAACTCTATTTTGAGACTTTCAATAGCCAAACTCTAGTGTTTATTAAATTTAAAATGCTGTTCAATTTTGGTTCTAGTGACACTTAGGGATATCTGTGGAGTTCCTGAGACGTTTTCGGTGACACTAGTGGTACCATGGTCCAATTAGGGTTAATAGAATTTGAATTGGCAGTACGCAGTGTAGATGCAGAGAAGGTAGAAATAGTTATAGTTCCATTAATTTGCATCCGATTGTTCCATGAGTACATTCCTCGCATACCCAAAACCCACTAGAAGTCAACAGATTTCCAGCCAACTAGTTAATAATGGCAGCAAAGAGGTACCTAGTGGAAAGCAAGGTTGAATGGAAAGACAACTTGACAGTACTGTGAAAGTACTGTTCGAAAATACTTGGCATTCCTAAGAATACTTTTTTATGAAAAAAGTACTTTCTTTTGGAAAATCACAAAGTTGTATGGCAATCATTCTCAAGCGCTGAAGTATCTGCAAAGCCTCTCGGAGAGCACCGAAAGTGATCGAGAAGAAGCCAGATCAGTTGTACCTGAAGATGTACCTACTAGTAACTGATATGTTGAAAATCATTTAAACTCGGAAGTGCACGAAGAAATGTCTCCCTTAGAGGGAAAAACAATAGATCATGGATGCGTCCATTGTTGTAGATGTAATTTGAAAATCAAAATGATGAATTAAAATTTTTAGCACGCACTTTTTTAAAAAGCATTCTTACTGAAATTCGAGTTGGAACATTCAAAAACGTTTCCTGAAGTTTTCCAAAATTCATATGCATATATGTATAAAGAGATCCATATAACGAGATGTAGGACATATATGTCTTTTCGGATGATAATTTGAGTAATTGTTTCGCAATACATGCGAGCCAAATTTTTCGTAATAACAAACGAAATTTGTTATTAACTCGTTCATTTGAAATGAAAACGCTGCAAATTATTACACAGTGGTTTATCTTTTTTTTTCTATATAGATCACTCATCTGCAAAGCCACCAACTATCCAACATGAAGAAACGTAAATTACTCCGAAATGCTTGCATACGAGTCTGCAACACATTGGGACATTTTCATGTGTGTTTTCTTATTGTATTTATTACTAGGCAGATCTCGCCCGTGCATTGCATGGCGGGACGTACAGATCAATTAAATGGGCCATAAGAGAAACCGCCCACCCGTGGGTACTTAATTGAATTCGCGATCGTGTTGACTCATTGTTCCGACACCCGTGGGTACTTTATTGAATTCGAGCCAGGCTACATCACCTACCCCAGTAGCGTTGTTGTACCACTACACAACAAGGTAGTGAAGTAAGGTTGTTAGTTCATGTACCCAAGCATCAAAATAAGAAAGCAGTTGATTGTTCACAGTGAGTCTATTGCTTCCGAGTCTACCAAGGTAGCGGAAGCTTTGTTTTCACTTTTCAAGGACGAAAAAAAAAAGTTCTCCAAAATCAAAATTTCCACTCGCGTTTTGCGTTTTAGACCTTTCTGAACAATTTTGGTTCCGTGTCTGTGTGTCTGTCTGTCTGTCTGTCTGTCTGTCTGTCATGAATTCCTTGTAACGCGCATCACTATACGAAGTTATTGTCCGATTTCTATGAAATTTTCAGGGATTGTGCGGGTTGGTGTGTAGACGGTCCCCTATGAAAATCATCATCCCCGGACTGATAGAAGCGACTGCGCATGCGCAACCGTGAATTCCTTGTAACGGCCATAACTTCTACATTTTCCATCCGATTTCAATGAAATTTTCAGGGATGCTACAGATTAGCATGTAGATGGTCCCCTATGAAAATCGTCAACTTCGGACTGATAGTAGCCACTGCGCATGCGCAAACGTGAATTTCCTTTTAATGGCCATAACTTCCAAATTTTCCACCCGATTTCAATGAAATTTTCAGGGTTTATGTGGATTAGGTTGTAGATGATCCCCTATGAAAATCATCATCCCCGGACCGATAGAAGCGATTGCGCATGCGCAAACGTAAATTCCTTGTAACAGCCGTAACTTCAACTGTCCCCCAGGGGTCGCGGGTTCGAATCCCAGCCGAGGCTAAGTATTTTTTGATCCAAAAACATATCCACTCGCCTAATTTTTCTTCCGAATTTGATGAAATTTTCTAGGATTGTCCAGATTAGCGTGTAGATGGTTCCCTATGAGGGTAGTGGAAGGTACTTAGAGATTGGTGTTTTCAGATTAACTACTATGCATCGGATCATCTATACAATCGGGTTATGGATACGAGGAAGCTATGTGCCACACCCACTTGGCAGACGTTTTTTATTTATTGGTATCGTGAGCAAGTTTTCGTGACGATTTTTCAGTTTATGTACCAAAGCAAAGGCATGAAAAACGTCAAAAAAAATCCGATCGGACGTAATATATCGCAGTATTTTAGAGTACCTTGCTTCATAGCTGCCGATATGTAGCTATAATTTTGTTTACTGGTATCGCGTAGCATTTTTTGAGCGTCTAAACCACACCTACAGCGAAAAGATTCTTTGATTCCTTTACCCCCAGCCGAAAGACATTCACGTCAACACTACGAACTTCATTTGTTCCGTCATGAATTACGATGACCATCTTTCAATCTCTTTCCGGAGAGGCAAAAACTTCCTCCAAACATCTTTTTTCCAACTGTACTCAAATTAAAATTTCACAATCGAATTGAGGGGAGAAATTTGTCTTTTGCGTAAATAAGCAGATGTTTTTGACCTTCGTCCAACCCCCGTCTCACAGAACGCTGATTTCGTTGAAATAAATTCACGTTTTTCCTTGATAAAATACAAATTTCTCTCGTTGATTCAATTGTGATTTTTTTTTATTGTACTGTTAGAAAGCTGTCGTTTTGCGGAATTTTTCCCTTGCCGGAGAGAGATTGGATGGCAAATGTCGTAATCCATCACGGATCAAAGAAAGTAGTGATTTCAACGACTCAGACAACTTCAATGTCTAGGGTTACTTTTGAACCTTGACTTATACTTTTGAAAAAACTCGAGGAAAAAATCTTAAAGCTAGAAAAAATAAAAAGTCTTAAGACAAAATTGGTAAGAGACACTTTTTGTTGAAGATTCATTGTAGAACCGTGAAGTTTGACGAGTCGAGTCTGACACCATGAATTAGGGATGGGCGATAGGCGATAGTTACTATCGAAATGTCGATAGTTCATCCATTATCGATAGATTTTTACTTTCTTTTTGTTTGAAAATCTCAGCATTTGGAGAGCTGTGATAATACTGAGACGAGCGGGGCAGCCTCAACTCCAGGAATTCCATTTGAAAGAACTCCTCAATTCACTGAGGACTCAGTAAATTGGTATTCTCGAAATTGAGGCTCGTGCCAGTGTTATTCATCACCTGCTGTATGTTGTGAGTACCTCATTTCGAGAAATTAGATAGGTATTCATCACTTGTGCAAAGAAAAAAAAAATCGTTGTGTCGACTTCACCTCTTACCTTCTAACTCTCTCCATTTCTTTCTTCACTTTCAGGCAATATGTGGCTCAAGGACCAGTGCTAAACTGGAAATTATTTTTATGTATTTTAAATAAATTCGTTTTTTGTTTGAAATCGTTGTATGATCTTACAAATATACCGAATCCTGCAAGTATTGCTTTTAATCGATATTATCGTCCTATCGATAGTGCTGATCTATCGACTATCGCCCATCCCTACCATGAATTGACCCCCCTAGATTATTGATTTATGGCGGGTGATGGAGCCAGTGCCAAGTTTTTAGGGTAATACTTAGAATGTTAGAATGATCAAAACAAAACCATAAGTAAATTAACATAAAACAACAACAAAACATATTTAAATTTATGGACTCAAAATGCACGTTTTGTAATTTATACCAGACCCACATTTGAATACCAAAAAGTCAGGCAAGTAAATTGCTTACTTTCAATTTTCGGAAATTATGAAACAATTTCCTTAAAAATTAATCCATTGAAGAGAGAGATGGTTGGAAATTTCCTATATAAAAGTTGATTGAAATTATTGAACCTATCTAAGTCTTGCACGTAATAAAATACAGTTCCCCGCTCTGAAAGGGAGATTCTCATGAAGCTAACGGTTGGGCGATATTGGTAGTTCATTGGAAGTTTCATTTTGGCTCCACAGAGGGAAATTACGGGATTATTTTCGAAGAGAACGTAGGTCAAAGAAAAAGATCGATATTCACCGGCAGTGGTGTATTGAAGGATGAGATGTGAAGAACCGATGTGACCCACTCCGCCGATGGAATTGAAGGACCATGTACCTTAATTGGTAGATCGTTAGACTGAAGTGCTTTTATTCATTAGGCCTTAGACCTCGCAATCGCGAAGGGCATAATTATTTTTTTAATTGATAGAATGACTGGAAGCTGCGCTGCAACCTACCAATGAGGGCCCTTCCAAGGTACATATTTGGACCTGCAAGAAGACGATCCAGTGACTCCAGAGGAAACAAACGATATTGTTATGGATTTTAGTAGTGTTGCATGTGACTGCTACTTGGCGACGGTTTTGGTTAGCGTAGTTTCAGTTTTGATGTCATGGGTGATGTTTCTCTCTTGAATGTAGAACTTCAACAGTGGTGTCAGAAGTGGGATAACGAGCTGATTGGGTACTGATGAAGAACTGGGGACCATCGGGGGACCAACGAGGAAACGGTAAAGGAGTACCGAGGAGAAGGCGGCCTAGGGAATGATATGAGAGATCTTCCGGACAGGCGTTCTCCCAAAACTGGGTAGAGGAGGATAAAATTTATTGCATCGAGTGCGGTGTGCCCTATTTCCACGGTGTTTTGTTCTCAAAACGTGGAAGCAACAAAGGAACTGGCAAGTTATGAAAAAGAAGAGGAAGAAAAGCGACTTGGAGATTTGAAATTTACGAAAAAATATTCTTGTTACTTGACGACAAACTACTGTGGCACACGGTTACGTCGAGATGGAAAGTTGCCAGGTGTCAACAGCGCAAATGAAAAATTAAAGACGTCCAAAGCAACTAATGAAAAAGATCAAATCATCAGAAACTACAAGACAAAAATCGAAGTAATGGAAGTTAATTTTGAAGAAGATAGGAGAGCTGTGATGATGGAAGTGAGCTATCTGAAAAAAGCATTGAGTGAATCTCAAATCAACGAGGACTTCAACAGAAAAACAGTTCTGCAATTGGAAAATGAACTGAAAATAAAAGAAGATCATCAGGTCCGACAAAATAAGCTTTACGCCGACAAGTTCTCAAAAATGAAAACGGAACTGAGTGTAAAAGAAGAAGAGAATAAGTCATTGGCAGCCAAAGTGAGAGCAATCGAAATATATACAATGAATAAGGAAAAGAACCTCGAGCTATTGTAAAAAAAGACAGCATGTGAAATCGAAATTATACGAAAAGAGAATTTTTAAATTATGGAAAAGATTGAAAACGTCCATAAAGAAAAGTCTGATTCATTTAGATGATCCCTTATTTTGTCGCTATCATTTATTTTGTGGAGAATTAGCTTTTTCTGAAGGTATGCTTTTTTGGCAAGACCTTGAGATGCATAAATTTCCTTATATTTGTCCCATACCGATTTTGAGGTGGGGCAACCCGTTCTGATGTGACGGAGTTCAGTAGTGGATACCATTAACACTAATCTTGCTGTGAGATCATTGTGATTCCAAGCTTTCAGAGACCTGCTTTGAATTGTACTGCTTGAGCTTGTTGAATCCAAGTATCGTATCGCCTTTTATAAGAGGGTCCACCAATCTATGAGCCGTGCTCATTTTTCCTTCTTTTACCAATCTATGTTGTATAGGACACGTTTTTTTGCGTACATATCAACTGCTGAGGTACATAATCTCTTGTTACATGTGCAGAGTCAGAAATGACACAGTGGAAGATAGTGAGAAGAAAAATAATATTTTTATATTATTTAAAAAATAATATTTAATATACTTAATATATTAATTTTATATTTTATTTAATTTTATTTAATATATTAATTTTAATATATTTAATATATTAATATATTTAATATATTAAAAATAATATTTAATATATTATATTAGTAGAAAAAATTACGACCTAGGCAAGAAAATTTTTGTACGAAGTGGCCAAGAAACATTAAATGTTTCTTGGCCACTTCGTACAAAAATTGTTGAAAAACAAATTTTGTTGCGTCGTCCACAGTAACATAAACATGTGTGCAACATGACAATTTCACGAGTGGACTTCCAACAGTTGTTCTCCACCCGCGTCCTGGATTTGGAAAGGCCTCTAATTTGATGCATAAAACGAACGTAGAATCAAGTTGAAACACAGTTAGAGCAGAATCAGGTTTATTTTATCACGGACAACTTTTCCCCGCTTACCAAAATTTACTATTTTCAAGTCAAAGTCAAAATGTTTTTTTATTGTAGAACCAATTCTAGATGGCATTACAATAGTCAGAATACTAAATTAAGGAAATATAAAACACAATTGTCATATAAATAATTACAAAAACAAATAAGTAGCATCAAAATTCCAACTTAAAAAAATCCAAAACAGTATACAATTCAGCCTCAAGCAATACTTCCTTCACGCTCTTTCCAAATCGATCAGCCGGTAATGCCCGAATCCGATCAGGTAGTCGATTATACAGGCGAACTCCCTGCTGAAGAGGATTTGTACGAAGGGAGGTAGAGAGATGAGCCAGCGGAGGTCGTATGGCATAACGCGATCTGGTTGCATGGTCGTGAAGATCGCATCCTCGCCGTAGGCGTTCTAGATTATTCTTCGTGAGAACTAACACGTGAAATACATAGAGCCCAGCAATGGTAAGACTCTGCAGACGCCTAAAATATCGACGGCACGACTGCCTATAACTCAGGCCGAATATGATTCGAATAGCAGCCTTCTGCAGACGAAACCATAAGGGAACTCCATAGCATGCTCTGCTCATGAAGTAAGCAAAATAAACGGTCCTCAGGATGTCGAACGAGACAGCTCTTGATAGCCGTAACAAGACAAAGTTACACCTCGCCAACTGGGGAGCCAAGCCGTCAATATGAACCTACCAGGACAACCGGTTTTAGTTCACGTCTTCAGCGAACACACCCAAGAAGCCACACAGTGGTAATAGTTGTTGCCGTAGTGTTACATAGGAACACCGACTCAATCTCTGCCCAACATAATAGTAACTAGGAAATCGTAGTTATAAACAATCAATTTAAATACAATTCGATCGTTCCTCGAGTTACCTCAAGTTTTATTTCGATTTTGTAGAATCAGTTTATAGTGCTAGCCTTAGGCAAAGCAATATTTCAGTTGGATCTCCTCCAGTTTTTCACGAAGATCTTTCAACATTCAGTATGGGGTTGTGTAAATGTCCCAGGAAAGTAGTCACTACGCTCTTTTGCTACGAGCATAGGGTGAACGTTTGTGAGTACTGCATGGTCACGAGTCACTCGTCTTGCATAATACAGTCTTACTACCGCTGGCTTCACGATACCGATTACGACCCAAAGTGTCCTTTGTGCGAAACCGAACTATCATTTCAAGAATGCATTCGCCTTATGTGTTACCACGTTTTTCACTGGTCTTGCTTCAAAAATCACTGCGACAACCTGCCGGCTACCACGGCGCCGGCGGGCTACGCGTGTACTAAATGCGGCGGCGGCGTTTTTCCAGCGTCTTACCTCATTTCTCCAGTCGCTGACGAGCTTAGGAAGAAATTATCAACTACGGAATGGGGCAAAATACAAGTAGGCTGTTCTGGCGAAGGTGATTCCACAGCATTCCCTTCAAATCCTCCGACCCAAAACATTTTTCATCCCAAACCATCTAAACCAATAACTCCTCAATTCAATGAAACAGCACCCTCGTCGAACACCACAAGCATCTCAAGATCCCAAATTGAACGTAAATTCAACCTTGACTCAGTACTATTTAAGCAGCACTATTCAAGTTTGAGTCCAAAAGCAAGCACGTTGTTCTCAATAGAAGAAGAAATTAGTGACAAGTACACAAGACGACGAAAACCTCCCTTTCGTCGAAGCTTGAATTATCTTGGAAGATCCGCTTACTGCAAATTCGTTGGTATTGTGTTTGTGTCGTTCATGATAATTTGTTTCTTGTTTGTAACAGGTCTTCCAAATGAATTCGACAAAGCCAGTAAAGATTGATAAAAGCCGTAATGATTGAAATTATAATTTACTCAACGTATTCTTAAGTCATTTCAGCACTTTAGAGGCCACTGAAAACTTTAAGCATCGAATGCAACTTACTTTAAAAAAAGGTACTTATCAATTAAATTCACTTTGGGCCAATTTATCGTTCTGAGTCTGTTAAAACTTGAGTGGACCTGGAGTTGAGCTGCATACTTTTTTTGCATACCTCTTTTTTTGGATGTTGGTTTATTATTGAAAAATTTTCAATAATAATCCAACATTATTATTTAATGTTACATTATTATTTAATATAGAAAAAAAAATTTTTAATGCACCCTCAAAATTGATGGATTACGTTTAAAACTAAATCCAATTTCAAAATCGAATTTAAAAAAATTGTCCGACCGCCGAGCGTGGCATTTTTTTGAGTAACTATGGACCAAATTTAATGACATTTGGTATGGTCTCCATTTGGGGTTTAGTTATGCCCCGAACCGTTTGGTTGATGTCAGTCGCTTCTAGGAGCGGAAAAACAGTGTATTTACACAACTGTAATGATCGATTAACTTTTACTTTTAGTTCTCCAATAAAAAGACATAAAGGGGAAGCCCTGAGTGACTCATCATAAAGGTAGGTAGAGTAAGGTTTGGGGCTAGAACACGTCATCTGACATCACCCTCCACCACTCTCCCTTCACCTTGTTACAGGTAGTATAAAAGAACGACTCAGGGCTTACCCTTCATGCATTCTACTACAACAAATCGACTTGACCATTTCTCTCTCTCTCCTTCGTCACATCTTGGAAGCCCAAGTTCCTCGATAGCTCATCCGGCGCGGCCTCCGTTCCCATTTCCCCTAGGAGTTGTCTCCCCAAACTAGCCACTGGGTAAATGTACCGCCTCCTTCCAGTCTGCGGCTTTTGCGCCGAGGAACGCGGGTGAGCTAAATTCTCCGGCACTCCTGCAAATGGTAGGCGGAAATGCGCCGGGCAGAGAGTGCATCTTCATTCTGCATCCTTGTTGAGTAGGGACTGTTGAGAAGGTCATCGCCTTCACTCGACAACACGCTGACATAACAACAACATACCATTAATAATTCATAACTATGAATATTTTAATTGAACATTTGAATTAATTTAATACTTAGTTTGAATTATCCGACGAAATCCGGGCTCAATTTATTGAGGGTCGAGCTTCAACCAAAGAGTTATGATCTAACAGCCTTCCTGACTTCATCTTTTCATTTTTCAGCCACTACTTACTCAGGATAATGTTTAAAATTAAACGCTTGCATACGAGTCTGCAACACATTGGGACATTTTATGTCTTTAGTTCCCAAGTGACAATGAAACAAGCGGCATTGTTCACTACGGCTATTAATAACATTAATAAATATGTAATGACCACAAGTAAGAAATAAATACGTGATAAATCGAGAGCTTTGTGGGATGAAAAACGACGAAGTACCAATTTCTCTAGCAACGTAAGCAGAAATCATCAGAAAACCAAACTTAACGCTTTTTTCGTTTATGTGCCAAAGTAAAGACATAAAATGTCAATAGGCGTTGTAATTTTCAAATCACCTTAACTCGAAAACTCTCGATACAAAGTTATCGTTTTTTCATCAATTCAAAAGAGAATTGAATTTTATGAATCGAATGAGACCACCCAGAGGACAAACCGTTCGCTCCCTATGAGGTCAAATCAAAAACACGAGTGTGAACGGCAAATTTGGGCAGCACAGCGGTCTTATTTGAAATAGGGATAGGCTACTAACCGTTGATCTATTTTTCCTGAGCTATTGGGATAATTCATGCACAGTCGGTTTGACTAGGAGTATCATGGTGATGTCAGCAAAATACTACCACTAGGCGTAAAACCTGCTGTTATGCTCTAACTGGCAAGTCATTCTTGCATTCACAAGACATTTAGTCTTTGTTTCTATTGCTTCACGAGAAAAAGTTAAGGACTTCAAACTTCAAAATTAGGTAAAGAAAAATAAGGTACAGTTGATCATCCCTTGAGCATCAAATTAGTATTCAGACTCCATCACCGGAAGCAATATGGGGCGGCTGTCAAGGGAGAGTGATCCTCCCATTACGGCACGGTAGGTAGGCCCAATTAGGTCTACGGCGACGGGACCTTGGAAATGCTCCTTTGATAAGTCTGGTAGGCACAGTGCTTCTAACTATGTAAGTTTAAAGAGATCGATTGTTTGGTAAGTCGAGATTCTAGGTGAAGGCATATTGTGTTTCAGATTGAGAATCTTCAAATTTTGCAGGCCTATTCTTCAAATTAATATTTTCAGTACTGATTGGCGTACTCTTGTCAGAAAAAGCGAACTGTTGCCCGTACAAAGACCGCACGTTGTGGGACAAAACTAGGAAACAAGTGCCTGATAATGCCAAATAGCAGTCCTGGTTTTGATGGAGCTTTTTTTATTCTTCTCCAGATAGCGGCTTTTCTGCCATTCTGTTTCACGCAACCCAATATATTATGGTATTAATTTAACTATTTAAATCAATTCATGAAGAAATGGGGGCGTACTTGCCTTTAGGAGCTCTAGGGTTGTGAATTACAATAGTAAGATTGCAGCACAATAATTGTTAAGAGAATTATTAAGACAAGATTTGTCTCTTAATTATTCAGAGAATTATATTTCACGCTCTTCAATACCTATTTTTCTATGGGCCTCAAATTATGAAAATTATCATTCTAGTAAGTTAAAGTTCGTTGCGAAAGGGAGAAGAAGGAGTGCCACTCACCGAGGGTGCCCACCAGGTTGGTAGTTGCACCAAAGAATCGTTTGAAGCTTTTAATTTGTCCGTTCTTGAGTGGTAGACGAGGAAGGAGGTTTCCAGGGTTGCTGATCCAAATCCTCTCGTAACTTCTGGCTCCGTGAAGGTACAATGGTTCGACGAGGAGCCAACCAAAATCACTGATAATTAAAGGCTGATTAATTATTCACTTGCAAAGGTAGTCGCTCAGTAGATGGCTCCCCAATGCAGACTGGTTGGTGCCTGCGGAACTCGAGAGCGAGGGCATCCTCTCTACCCGGCGTCAAATGTCAGCTGATTGGCTGTGATCGTTGTGATTCCCGAACATCACAATAAAAAGCTGCTTGCCGGTGGTGGCTCTGCAGCTCCTGTTCATCCAAGTCTCTTATTACCTACCAGTGCAATCAGATCAGATTGAGCGGGTTCACAGCAGATTCTTGCGTATTATAGGCAATAAGCTTCCCATGCCGCTAGACTCCATGAACTATGACGATCTTAATTAACGATGCGACATGCTCAATCCTGTAGAACGTGGACGTCTGGCATTTGCTGCTTTCAATGATCAGTTTCCAGGTTCCTCGCCCGGGGTCTCGTTCGGCGAATCTTTTCTGGGTTCCGTTCACGCCAACCAACTACAGCACATCGTCCGATGTGCAGATTGCCGCGGTTTTAAAATCTAGTACTGGAGAGCTGCCCCGACATTGACATTTTCGCTCAATCCCCTACTGTAGCTCGCCGAAGATTTGTTAGTTTTATAAAGGATCATTAGCGGCTCATTTTTGCTTCCAAATCTACCAAGGTAGCGGAAGCTTTGTTTTCACTTTTCAAGGTTGAAAAAAAAAGTTCTCCAAAATCGGAATTTCCACTCACGTTTTACGTATCAGACCTTTCTGAACAATTTTGGTTCCGTATCTGTCTGTCTGTCATGAAATCTTTGCCACAGCCATAACTCCTACACTTCTCATCAGGTTCCGTATGAAGATCATTACCCCGGACTGATAGTTGCCTCTGCGCATGCGCAAACGTAAATTCCTTGTAACAGCCATAACACTTACATGTTTCATCCGAATTTGATTACATTTTCGAAGACTGTTCAGATTGGCGTGTAGATGGTCCCCTATGAAAATCATGTCCCCCAGACTAATAGTAGTTGCTGCGCATGCGCAAACGTGAATTCCTTGTAACAGCCAAATTGTCTACATTTTCCATCCAGTTTCGACGAAATTTTTCATGATTGTTCAGATTAGCGTGTTGATGGTCCCCTATGAGGTTAGTGGAAGGTACTTAGAGATTGATGTTTTGAGATCAACTAATATGCATCGGATCATCTATACAATCAGGTTATGGATTCGAGGAAGCTATGTACCACACACACTTGGCAGACGTTTTTTACATTTCGATACCTTAAAGCACAAAGGGGCTATGTCCGAAAACGGAGTTTCTAGAAAAACGCAAAAGTAGTTATCACCAGTGCACGATTCCTTATTATACCGAACTCTTCAAGAAATTTTCGAGCTATAATCGTCAAGAAGGTCAATAACAGTTTTGTTAAATTTGAGTTTTTCTGAAGTTGAAAAAAAATTAAAATGTGGAAGATGGATGGACATAGCCTCTTTGTGCTATTTCACCCACTCAATAATGTCTGGTTACTCTTTTCTTTTCCACATATTCCGTGTGAATGTTTCTTGCTCTGATTCACTTTTCCATGATAATATCTTTCCCATATTAAATAAATAAATTTAAAAATAAAAGATATTGGGGTGGCTTGGATCCATATCTTCCCCAATGCATGAGCATGCAGAGGAAATTGACTGCTAGAATTTAATTTCTTTAGAGGAGTTTATTTAGAAAATCTTGTCCGGTTGCAGCCTTAAATAATGGAAGAGAAATGCTCCTAAGATTGTTTGAAAATATAAATAAATATAGCAATAATTATAGCAATTTTTCTTATGATTCGATGTTTTATGTCAGTGTGCAGTCGAGTGAAGGCGAGTAAGGCCTTCTCGATGGCTTGTTGTTTCTATTGGTCCCTACTCAACAAGGATGCAGGAGATTTACCATACACTGGCTTCTCTTGGGCATTACTGCTCACTGATGGAAGGAGTGTATAAAAGTCTGGTCTAGCTGCGAACCTCGGCGCAAATATCGCTGACCGGCAGGAAGCCGACTAGTCGGGGAAGACAACTTCTAGGTAAGATGAGAGCGAAGGCTGGAGCCCTGACGGCTACCGATGCTTCTGAGGAACTTGGGCTTGTAAATGAGACGAAGGAGAGAGAAATGATCAAGTCGAATTGTTGAAGTAAACTGAGTCTCCCTTTTATATAACAGGTAACAAGGTAAAGGGAGAGTAAAGGAGTGTGACGTCAGTCTGACGTGTTTACCACGTACCTCACTCTACCTACCGTTTGATGACTCACTCAGACCTCCTACTTTCCTTTGAGTCTCTTTATTGGAGAACTAAAATAGGTAAGTAAATGGAACATTACATGATGAAACCAAGCAAAGCGATCCAAGTGCAAGTGTATTGGGAAGAGTATCTTCTTGTATCCTGTTGCTGTGAGTGGTTTAATTCAACAAAGGAAACTGTACTGATCAACAGTTTTTGAGTCATTATGGCGTTTTTAAATTTACTACAGATGGTACTATTTTCACTCTGTGAGGGAAGAAGCCATTTGGTCCATTGGGACTCCAATGATGCCTGATACCAATGCCAACGTTCAGTGATTATAGGTTTGTTTGGAGAAGCTGTCCTGAACGGTTCGGAGGGGTTTGGAGAAGCCCGGAGGAGTTCAGAGGAGTCCAAGCGCCTCTATCCCCTCCCCTTACCAGTTCCGGTTCGGTACTGAACTGATTCCGGACTGCTTTTCCGAACAGACCAAATATCTAACATATTTTGACCTTTGCGCCGCTGACCAATCGGTAGTTGTACATTTTACTGCGGCAATCTCATCAGATTTATTAGATTTTATCTTTATAGCATGCAATTATGATGGAATACAATGTATCTTCTTTCATATTAAGTCCTTAATTAGATGTTTGTTATTATATTATGTTAGTGAACTGTTGTCATTTCTTGCATTCAATTCTCAATACACGATCTACTCAACTTTACGATCTACACGAAATGCTCTGTCATTCAGGGATAACTTAGATGTATAACATGGTCAGGAGCAAGAATTTATCTTAAGAGGTCGGATACATCAAGAACAGCAATTATATTTCATTGACGTGCGTCGATCTAACCTAAATACTTCAGGAACAGTGATCAGCATCTCATCAAAGCTACCGCCTCTTTTGGAAGGCTCCATTGATTTTGAGGGTCCTCTGCCCTCAATCCGTAAAAAATCGATACATGCTGAATATTGTGGATGAATATTCCCATTTCCCCTCTTCATTCCCATGCAAAGAAATAACCTCAGAGACTGTTATCCAGTGTTTCATCAACCTATTTCAATATGTTTGGGACTCCTAGTCCATTCAGAACGTAGAATTTCGTTCATTAAGCGCTTGGATGCTACAAGCTCAGCAACTCCCTGCAATCCCGCCGAGAATGAGTTGGTTGAGAGGTAAAAACGCATAACATGGAAGTCATCATATCGGAAGCTGACTTTGAAGTAGAAAGAACTCAACGTTCAACAATGGGAAGCTGTATTACCAGAAGCCTTACACTCTATTCGATTTCAGATGTGTCCTTCAACAATTGCACACATCACGAGCGATTTTTTAGTCACCCTCAACGATCCCCACGGGACTTTCAAACTGGTTACTTCGACCTGGCCCAGAGCTTGTTCAGAACGTACGGTCGACAAAATACATCATATCAGTTGACCGTAGTGTTCATTTTCTTCTACCTATCGGTAAGTCAGTCTACTTCGATCTGTTGTTCGTTCATGACTAATAATACTCAATGTAACATGGAGCTGCAGACCAAGTGAACCTCGTGATTTGTTCCTATTTCCGCTATATTCCGTGATTATTCGTGCTTAATTAAACCTCTCGATTCTCGAATATGCAAAACCTACGGCCTCAAAAGCCCATTATTGTATGAAGGTGATATAGAGATGAATTTCCAGAAATGGGAAAAGTTAATTCATGCAGTATGAGTGAATTCCCAAAGAAATATTCACGGTTGATAAAATCGGAATATTAGCTGTATGATATTAGCTGTTTCATTTTACAAACCCTGAAGATAGTATATAAATATACCGAAACGTCGGCCTAACAAAGTGTCTTTAAACCATCTGACTAAACCTCAAGAGCCTCAACACCTATTGTCATATCAAGCAGTCGAAAAATTAGAACCATATTTCATTTTGAATGTTCATTACAGAAAGTGTAACTTTCACTATTACCGTAACTCAACTATCTTTTAGCGTTCTGAGATGCACAGGAGAAAAATTAATTTGATTATCTATTCAGCTCATTTTACATCCTCTTCATCACTTCCATTGGTCACCTCAGGCTGTAAGTAAGAGGTATTAAGTAGGATATATTCCGGATAAAAATTATTGTGTCCATAGAAAGGATTGGCAGAATATTAAGAACAAATGACGATCAGTAATAAGATTTTGGTTTATTATTTTCAACGGTGAACCTTTGGAATCGACCAAGGGAAACCCCCCCCCCCCCTTCAAAATTTGTTGGTTCACGTTTCAAGGTACGTAGAATCTAAAAATCGAATAAAAATTTTCCGTCCGTCCACCCTACGCGGCACTTTCCCCACTCAGCATTGACCGATTTTGATGAAATTTGGTATGTAGGCTCAATTCGGGGTCTAGTTGTGCCCCTAAGAGTTTGGTTGATGTTGGCCACTTCTAAAGGTTGAAAGATGAAATTTGAAATTTCGAAAACGCCCTAACTCAAAAAATCTTGATACAAAGGTATTGTTTTTTCATAAATTTAAGATAGTATAGAATTTTTAGAAACTTTTGAAACCACGCGGAACCCTGTTGGTGAAACCATTCGCTCCCTACGAGAGTTCAAGGGTTGGAGTTACGAGAAATTAGAAACACGAGTGTGAATCGCAAAAGAGGCCTAATCTCCGTTCAAATGTTAGCTGACCGAAATACGATCGAAGTTTTTCTTCAAGTTAGTTGGTGGTAACAATGGCAAAACGACGAGTGATCTATATAGACAAATAATAAACCTTTGTGCAATAATTGCATTGTTTTTACATTCTATGTCTTTACTTTGGTACATAAACGAAAACGCTGCAAATCATTGCTCAAAGGTTTATTATTTTCTGTATAGATCACCCTTCTGTATAGATCACTGGTTCTCCATCAATAGCACCTACCACCATCTGTATTCTCCCTTGACCTTCCCTCTCAAATTTCAGCTCCTGCGTTCAATAGGATTGAAAATGGCTTCGGAGCTCACTCAGCTGATCAGTGATCAGAAGAGTGAAGAAGATCTCCTCGAATGCTGGAGACGCCTGGAAGAGCACCTCCATTCAATAGGATTGAAAATGGCTTTGGAGCTCACTCAGCTGATCAGTGATGTGAGGAGTGAAGAAGATATCCTCGAATGCTGGAGACGCCTGGAAGAGCACTTCCATTCAATAGGATTGAAAATGGCTTCGGAGCTCACTCAGCTGATCAGTGATGTGAGGAGTGAAGAAGATATCCTTGAATGCTGGAGACGCCTGGAAGAGCACCTCCATTCAATAGGATTGAAAATGGCTTTGGAGCTCACTCAGCTGATCAGTGATGTGAGGAGTGAAGAAGATATCCTCGAATGCTGGAGACGCCTGGAAGAGCACTTCCATTCAATAGCATTGAAAATGGCTTCGGAGCTCACTCAGCTGATCGGTGATCTGATCAGTGAGCAATGATTTGCAGCGTTTTTTACCTACAAACATTGTTTTTACCTACCAATTTTTTTTTACCTACCAACTATTGGTAGGTACTACCTACCACACTATAATGGCTTCACACCTTCACAATCAAGTTTATTAGAAAGAACTAAACGCTTCACACTCGATTCGAAAAATAGAAAGCTTGATATGGAAATTTGATTACTGGTTACGCAGAAGGCAAAACTGTATACAAATCGAAGAAATGAACAGCGATCGCATTTTAGTCAGATAAAATTTGAACGGCGATTAGACCTCTTTTGCGATTCACACTCATGATTCTGTTTTATCGAAGGAAAACCTTCAAATACTCGTAGGGACCGAACGGTTTGTCCTACAGAGCTCCGGGTGGTCTCATAAATTTTTAAAAATTCTGTACTATTTAAAATTGGTGAAAAAACGATACCTTTATTTCGAGAGTTTTCGAGCTAGGGCACTCTTGAAAATTTCAACCCTTAATTTTCACCCCTTAGAAGTGACCTACATCAACCAAAAGCTTCGCGGCACAACCAGACCCCAAATGGAGCCCATATACCAAATTTGAACCAAATCGGTCCAGTGTTGCTAAGAAAAGTGCCGCGTACGGCGGACGGCGGACGGCGGACGGCGTACGGCGTACGGCGTACGGCGGACGGACGGAAATTTTTTTATTCGATTTTCGGATTCTACGTACCTTGAAACGTAAAACATCAAATTTTGAGGGGGGGTTAAAATTTTTTTTTTCTTGCTCGATTCCAAAGGCTTATTATTGAAAATAATAAACCAAAAAGTCACGGATTACAGCTCAGAGCCGTCGGCTAAAATTCGAGAAACATGGAACATACTTTAGCCATGTTTTGTTTGTTTGCAGTTTCCTTTCAAAGGAATTTTTGTCTGGTGTTTTAATTTAGCTCTTTTCAAATTGCTAGTCATTTCATTCACATCTTGATGAACCAAAGGTATTACAATACCTTTGGTTAATAATAAAAAGTTTTTATTAAGAAATCGAAAACATCTAAAACGTCGAAATCGCAACTAATAGCCTAGGTTACAAGATCCATTGATTACTTTTTGGTAAAAACGATACCAGTCAACTTCATTAATAAAATCTCGTTCATAACAAAACCTCACGTAGATTGATTACATTCGTAAAAACCAAGCCAACCAACAACATCAATATAATCCACTAATCGATTTGGTTTTTACCACTAATGATGTTTACAGTTCTTCTAAAGGTATATCTCAGCTTCGTCCACTATTTACAGCTGTTTTGAGGCTTTTCAATGAGTGGCGAACGATTTTTGTCGGATGAAAACTAAAAAAGTTGAGCCACTAATGATGTTTATGAAAACTAAATAATGTCGATACATTTCCCTAGAAACGGGTCGGTTGTAAGAGAAAATCATTAGAAAATTGCTCATTACAAAACACGGTTTGCTCCAAGTCGTTGCTACGGAACTTTATCTTCGTCATTCATGTTCGTAGAAAAATCGTTCACCATTCGTTGGAAAGCCCTAAGTATTTGCATAAATTGTATCCAGCTAAAACCGCTGTAATTATGGAAGAAACTAAGATATAACCCTGAGTTGAAAGAAGTGTAAACAACATTCGCAGTAAGAGTTTGTTACACAAACAACGAATAAATAAATAAACAATACATTATTGAGAGAGGTTATTATTATAGGTAGGTAACGAAGGTGGACATAAAATGTCCCAATGTGTTGTAGACTAGTAGGCAGGCGTTTTCTCTCAAAATTCGGGATTTTCCTTGGTCAAGTACGTGAAAAATGTTGTACATGTTTAGGAACGAATTTTGCGATGGACGAAGTTCCGGGATGACCCTCGGCGTTAAGACAAATCCGTCGCAACGAAAAAGGGGAGAATTGAAAAGTTGGATGGAGGATTTGGCGGAGTCGAGCGACGTAAATGGCAAGGAAAGGGAGACGCTGGCGGGAGCTACGCACGGTCTTTCAAGCTACAGACGCGGCCAATCTAATTCCTCGACTTCCACGGAGTAGGTATAAACCTGGCGAGCGCTCCCCACATCGCCGCCGTGTTCCGTCTCTTCATCTCGACTCCACCAGCTTCCAGAGACAAAGCGTTAATTTCGGGATGAGTCGGGAGCGTTGGATGTACTCGTATAATATATACAACATAATATACGCCTAAGAATACAGATGCTCGTACGTAATTTTAGTCATGCAGATTTATACGGGGTTTTTTTTTTTTTTTGTTTTTTTACCATTCCAAGCGAACGAAGGTAGAGTTTTATTTCGAAATTAAAAAGAACCTGCTGTGGAGCTTCAAACTACTGTCCAAGAAGAGTGATTTTTCATTCCAGTAGGAGATTATAATGGAACGAAAGAATGTGCAAAATCAAAAAAATGCTAACGTCAAAATGACACTGCTGAACGATAATTTTGGTTTATTATTGTCAATATCAAACCTTCGGGATCGACAAAGAAAACAAATTTAATCCCTCCTCAAAATTTGTTGGTGTAAGCCTAACTTACACTAGTCGAGTAAACGGTAGAGTAGAGTCCTTGTTACTCTACCCCCCACTCTACTCTAAAGTGCCCTCAACTTTGGGTCGTTTACATCAGTAAAGTGCGAACTGCCGAATCTCCAGGAGTGTCTGCGTTTTTCTGACGTACCGTCTGTGTGATGAATATGGCTAACAGTCGTGTATTTTGTTGGATGAATTGGAAGAGATGAGTAGGGAGGAAGAAAGACGAGAAAAAAGGGAGTGGGTTAGGAGTTGGATCGGTCGGAGAGAAACCCACGGAGCACCAGCCAGGCTGCTGAAAGAACTGCTTGCAGACCAAAAAGAGTACACTCTTGCTATGAGGATGCCTCCCCAGGCTTTCGACCAGTTGCTGCATTCGCCATTGATTCAACGTCAGCACTTCCTGGTTGTAGGTGCATCTGATGTTTTTGATTTTTTGTCTCAACTCTTTAAAACCAAAACCTTCTTTCTGCATATCCTTCACCATCTCTTCTTCAGCAAATCTCTGTTTCTGTCTCTATAGTCACGTCAGGCTTTATTCCATAAACATTCGCGATCCTTATAAAGTTCAACGAACCGCAGGGTATCCAGTTCAGCCCACTTCATATTCTTCACCTCACTTTTCGAGAAAAAAACTAGAAAAAAACTAAAAAAAACCACTCACGCGGAAACAAGGAGCTCTTCCAGTCGTCAGATATACAGACATTACACCTTTTCCCTTCTTCTTCTTTTTTGATTTGACTCTACTATACTAAAAACGCTGCAAATCGTTGCTCAAAGGTTTATTATTTTCTGTATAGATCATCCTTCTGTATAGATCACTGGTTCTCCATCAATAGCACCTACCACCATCTGTATTCTCCCTTGACCTTCCCTCTCAAATTTCAGCTCCTGCGTTCAATAGGATTGAAAATGGCTTCGGAGCTCACTCAGCTGATCAGTGATCTGGAGAGTGAAGAAGATCTCCTCAAATGCTGGAGACGCCTGGAAGAGCACTTCCATTCAATAGGATTGAAAATGGCTTTGGAGCTCACTCAGCTGATCAGTGATGTGAGGAGTGAAGAAGATCTCCTCGAATGCTGGGGACGCCTGGAAGAGCACCTCCATTCAATAGGATTGAAAATGGCTTTGGAGCTCACTCAGCTGATCAGTGATGTGAGGAGTGAAGAAGATATCCTCAAATGCTGGAGACGCCTGGAAGAGCACTTCCATTCAATAGCATTGAAAATGGCTTCGGAGCTCACTCAGCTGATCAGTGATCTGATCAGTGAGCAATGATTTTCAGCGTTTTTTACCTACAAACATTGTTTTACCTACCAACTATTGGTAGGTACTACCTACCACACTATAATGGCTTCACACCTTCACAATCAAGTTTATTAGAAAGAACTAAACGCTTCACACTCGATTCGAAAAATAGAAAGCTTGATATGGAAATTTGATTACTGGTTACGCAGAAGGCAAAACTGTATACAAATCGAAGAAATGAACAGCGATCGCATTTTAGTCAGATAAAATTTGAACGGCGATTAGACCTCTTTTGCGATTCACACTCATGATTCTGTTTTATCGAAGGAAAACCTTCAAATACTCGTAGGGACCGAACGGTTTGTCCTACAGAGCTCCGGGTGGTCTCAAAAATTTTTTAAAATTCTGTACTATTTAAAATTGGTGAAAAAACGATAGCTTTATTTCGAGAGTTTTCGAGCTAGGGCACTATTGAAAATTTCAACCCTTAATTTTCACCCCTTAGAAGTGACCTACACCAACCAAAAGCTTCGCGGCACAACTAGACCCCAAATGGAGCCCATATACCAAATTTGAACCAAATCGGTCCAGTGTTGCTAAGAAAAGTGCCGCGTACGGCGTACGGCGGACGGCGGACGGCGTACGGCGGACAGCGGACGGCGTACGGCGGACGGACGGAAAATTTTTTATTCGATTTTCGGATTCTACGTACCTTGAAACGTAAAACATCAAATTTTGTGGGGGGGTTAAATTTTTTTTTTCTTGCTCGATTCCAAAGGCTTATTATTGAAAATAATAAACCAAAACTGTTAACATTGGTGGAGTGGGGGGTTGATTGAACTGGAGAGTCCAATTTCTGGTGGTGGGGGACACGGCAGAGTAGAGTCACTCTACCACAGTGGTAGAGTGCTCTACTCTATTATTTACAAGTTAGTAGAGTGAACACGACTCTACTGATAACGTTTACACGAGTAGAGTGTATTGCTTATACTCGACTAGTGTAAATTAGTATCGGAAAATCGAACAAAAATGTTGCCGTCCGTCCACCATACAAGCCGATTTTGATGAAATTTAGTATATGGGCTCCATTTCGGGTCTAGTTTGTTTGATGTAAATCTCTTCTAAGGGGCAAGAAATAAGCGCTGAAATTTTCAAAATGCCTTACTCAAAAACTTTTGATATATAGGTATTGTTTTTCCATCAATTTGAAATAGTATTGAATTTTAAGAATCGAATGAGACCACCCGAAGCTCTGTAGGACAAATAGTTCGCCCCCTATGAGGACTCAAGGGTTGAACTTACGATACATCAGAAACACGAGAGTGAATCGAAAAAGAGGTCTAATCTCCGCTCAAATTTTAGCTGACCAAAATACTATCGTTGTTTGTTTACTTCCAGTTGTACTCTTTTTCTTCATTAACAACCAGTAATCAAATTTCCAAATGAAGGCCTCTACAACTCGAATTGAGTTTGAAGCGTTTATTTCTTCAAAATATACTTGATTGTGAAGCAAAAATATGTTTTGTAGGTGGTGACAATGGCAAAGCTGTGTTTTCTGCAGGCGATTGATCTATACAGAAAAATAATAAACCTTTGTGTAATAATTTGCAGCGTATTATGTTGGGCCATTGTTTGAAAAATTGTGAACGACATCTTCGCGTAGCAATAACTTATGTCCTGCTCCCAACTTCCATCTCCCAGCTCCCAACTTCCATCTTCCCTTCAATTACTAGAATTTTAATCTTCGTAAGCTAGACCCCTAGCTTTCAAATACGAGGTAGTTTCAACTATCCTCTTCTAGCTAAATCATTTATTTTATGAGCTAGACTTCCTATTACCTATACTACACTCTCAACTTTCGATTAAGGCCTAGATTCCAGTTTTACTTTACTGGCTAGATCTATTTTTATCCCTTCTTGGGCAATCTCCTCCAACTTCCGTTTTATTATCAAAACCCTAACTCCTCTTATGGGGCTATGCCACCAACTCCCTCATATGAGCTAGTTCTCGATCTCCCTTTTGAGTAGCCCTTCCCTCGAAGAATTAGACTATCGACTTCAAGAGTTAGGTTTCCGACTTCTTGTCATGGGCTCCCAGCTTCCGATTATGGCTAGTTGCAACTACCATTAACCGACTAGATTCATTATCTCTGTATGGGTAAGCCCTGACCTCTCTCGACAGGATACGTTCTAATTTCCCTTCAAGGGCTGGACTCAGCAGTAAACTAGTTCTCAACTTCCCTTCATTGGCTAGATCTTGGGTGAAAATCTTTGCAAATTACGTAAAAAACTCAAAATTTCAAAGTTTTGAGTTTGGACTAAAAAAAACGCTGCAAATTATTACACAACGGTTTATTATTTTTATATAGATCACTCGTCTACAAAATCACCAACCATCCAATATGAAGAGAAAAATCAAAAAAAAAATAATAATAATAATAATAAAACTAAAAAAAAAAAATCAAAAAAAATTTTTAAAAAAATCAAAATCACCAACTATCGATTACATTTCGATCAGCTCTAATTTGAACGGAGATTAGGCCTCTTTTGCGATTCACACTCGTGTTTTGATTTATATATATATATATATATATATATATATATATATATATATATATATATATATATATATATATATATATATATATATATCTTGGTACAAAATGACGTCCGTATCATAGTTGTGGTAAAGTGACGTCCCCCTGAAGGAGTGGTCATTTTAACAAAATTTTGAAATTCCAACATTAATTAAGGCCGAGATACTTGTTAACCGACTCAGATATTCACATTTCGCTTGCTGATGACATATACAGTTCTTCACATATACGCTGTACATATGAACGCATAGTGGCTTCCGTTCACACAGCAGCTGAATTGACGTCCAGTAAGCTCGAGCTTACTGGACGTCAATTCCGCTGCAGTGTGAATAGCGCTGGCAAGGCGCCGCAGAGTTGAGGGCTGGAACCAGCCGTTTTCAAGGGTGTGGGAGAATGCCAAATTGGTGAACTCACCCAATTCAATCTCAGAACGTTTCGCAAAATGTGTCAATATAGAAAAGTAGAAGAGAAGTAGAAAAGAACCCCCCCTCACAAGTTGTTTACATGAAAAATAATGGGTAATTGCCAAAAAGGACCAATAAGAGAGAAATGGGGAAAATATAATTTTCAAGAGAAAAAATCATACATAGGAAATAAAATCGGGCCGAGTTTATTAGGCCCCACTTCCCTTCCTAAGGACCAGGAAGTTTAATAATGAGGGAGGGACATTGATCCATAATTAATGGTTCTATATGGTTCGCAAAATGTATCACTATAGAAAAAAACGTCTGCCAAGTTGGGTGGGCAGTATAGCTTCCTCACTCATTGTAACATGGACGAATAGAATCAGTTGGCGAAAAAATTATGATTCTAAGAGTTATTGAATACCAAAATATTGGCGATAATATGCGGGATAGGGTTGCAGGTATTAATGTTTTAATAGTGTTGTAAATAGTTGTGGTATATAAACCACTGAAATAAAAGAACGAAAGAGTGTAGGTATAAACCACCGTCTAGGACCTAACCCACACAATCCCTTAAAATTTCGTCGAAATTGGTTGAATAGTTGGGGAGTTTTGGTTGTAACAATAAATTTAAAGTTCGCGCATGCGCAGCGGCTATTGCTTGACCAATTTGATTGAAACTTATAGGGTGTCTCTCAGAAGTTAGTCCCTAACTAACCTCCAAATTTGAGCAAAATCGGTTCATTAGAAACCGAGAAACCGAGGTTCCAGGAAATTCACGTTTGCGCATGCGCACTCGCTCCTATTCGTCCGAAGGTGCTGAAATTGATAGGGGACCGTCTAGGACCTAACCCGCACAATCCCTGAAAATTTCATCAAAATCGGACCACAGGTTAGTATAGTTTTGCCCGGGACAAGGATTGACCACAGACAGACCGACAGACAGACAGACACGGAACCAAAATTGTTCGGGAAGCTCTAAAACGCAAAAAGCAAGTGGAAATTTTGATTTTGGAGGAAATTTTTTTTTTTCACTTCTTTCACGAATACAAAGCTTCCCAACCTTCGGTAGTGAGGAAGCAAAAGAGAAGTAGAAAAGAACCCCCCCTCACAAGTTGTTTAATAAGTTGTTATTAATAAAATCAATAAAATATTGTTTCCACATTCTTCGAATCTGGAATTAGATCCTGTAATACAAATGTACGAGCAGGATGGGGTTCGTAGTACCAATTTACGTATTTTACTACCTTTGTGGGGGTAGCACATTGCTTCCCAACATCAATAAAATATTGTTTCCACATTCTTCGAATCTGGAATTAGATCCTGTAATACAAATGTACGAGCAGGATGGGGTTTGTAGTATCAATTTACGTATTTTACTACCTTTGTGGGCGTAGCACATAGCTTCCTAACATCAATAAAATATTGTTTCCATATTATTCGAATTTGGAATTAGATCCTGTAATAAGAATGTACGAGCATGATGGGATTCGAAGTACCAATTTACGAATTTTACTAGTACACACATGCGGGGAGTGCAATGATTTTTCCAATTTTTCTCGTCCATTCTTCTACAGTTCTGCCAAAATCCCATCTTCTCCAGGTCAATGAATTGGCTGGTGGTGGGGAAAAACCAGGTAAGTACAAAAAATAGAATTTTACAGGAGAGCATTTTTTTTTCAAATTTTATTCTCAATACCGAATAATCTTCCTAACCGAATAATCACTAACGCCCCAGCCAATAGCAAGCATGGTTTCTTCACTTCTAAGGGATGAAAAATAAGGGTTGACATTTTGAAAACGCCCTAGCTCAAAAAAATCGATATAAAGGTATTGTTTTTCCATCAATTTAAGATAGCATAGAATTTTTAAAATTTTAGAGACCATGCGGAGCTCTGCAGCACAAACCGTTAGCTCCCTACGAGACCTTAAGGTTTTTCCTTCGATAAAACAAAATCACGAGTGTGAATCACCAAAGAGGTCTAATCGCGTTCAAATAATATTTATTAATATTATTATTATTATTTAATATTTAATTTAATTTAATTTAATTTAATAATTAATACTATTATCAAATAATATTATTATCTGACCAAAATGCGATCGCTGTTCGTTTCTTCGAGTTGTATTCAGTTTTGCTTCCGTAGCAACCAGTAATCAAATTTCCATACGAAGGACCCTATTTTTCGAATCGAATGCAAAGCGTTTATTTCTTCCAAAAACTTGATTTTGAAGGTGTGAAGGTAATTATGTAGCAGGTAAAAAGAGTTACAATGGTAAAATTGTGATCTTTGCAGACGAATGATCTATACAGAAAAATAATAAAAGAAAGGTGTTACTTTATACTCACTACCATATCTACGAATGGAGGTCTTCTTCAAAAAATCCACTTTCTAGCCGTCAAAATCATTTGTAAGTATCACTAACGGATTCAGCGTGAAAAATCACACAGGAATTGATACCAAACTCGTCATGTCATCCTAACATGGACGGTGGCCAGTGGACGAAATTTGTAATTCCCGCCCAACTTGAATTTTCCGCGCTATGGATCAACCTCCTACGAACGGGGATCGTTAAACTTCTACCTCTGAGGTTTGCGCTTCTCTCATTATCAGATCTTTACTCGTCTGGCTCCCACATTATTTTCAATCCCCGAGTTTTTCGCCTTTTTTTTGGTTAATTATTTTCAATAACAAACCTTTGGAAACGACCGAGAAAAAAAATTAACCCCCCTCAAAATTTGTTGGTTTACGTTTCAAGGTACGTGAAATTCAAAAATCGAATAAAAATTAGGCCGTCCGTCCGCCGTACTCGGCTCTTTCGTCACCCAGCATTGACCAATTTTGATGAAATTTGGTATAGGGGCCTTTTAGGGTCTAGTTGTGTGCCGTAGATGTTGGTTGCTGTAGGTCACTTCTAAGGGTTGAAATTTTGAAAACGCTCTATCTCAAAAAAGTTTTTTAGAAAGGTATTGTGTTTCCATCAATTTAAGATTTTTGGTAGGTTTCTGACTAGTCCGGTGTAAATGGAGGTGGAGAAAATGGCCAAGCTAGTCTTCAGTATTGTTCTATCATTGTTAGCACGACGTTTACGTCCTGGAACAGGACCCTATTCATGTGACTGATATAATTTTTTCTTATGGTAGAGTTCAGATGTTTGTAACGCAGAGAAACACATTGACTTATTTTTAAATAAGTTCTAAGAAAAAAATTCTTTAAAAATTCCAAGAAAAAAGTTTTTTTTTTTTACTCGTCTGCGGAGATCACAACTTTGCCATTGTCACTATTTTTTTTTTAAATTTGTTACTTACCAACCATAGGTACTTGCTACCTACCTACTACATAATTACCTTCACACCTTCTCAATCAAGTTTATTCGGAGGAAATAAACTCTTCACACTCGATTCGAAAAATAGAGTTCCTTACAGGAGTTTCTGTTATAAAACGAAGGAAACCCCTCAAGTTCTCGTAGGGAGCGAACGGTTTGTCCTATAAAGCTCCGCGTGGTCTCTAAAATTTCTAAAAATTCAATACTATCTTCAATTGGTGAAAAAACAATACCTTTGTTTTGAGAGTTCCCGAGCTAGCGTACTTTTGAAAATGTCAACCCTTAACTTTTACTCCTCAAAAGTAACTGATATCAATGAAAAGCTTCGAGACACAATTAGACCCCCAATGGAGCCCATATACCAAATTTCAACCAAATCAGTCCATGGTTTCTGACTAGTCCGGTGTAAATGGAGGTGGAGAAAATGGCCAAGCTAGTCTTCAGTATTGTTCTATCATTGTTAGCACGACGTTTACGTCCTGGAACAGGACCCTATTCATGTGACTGATATAATTTTTTCTTATGGTAGAGTTCAGATGTTTGTAACGCAGAGAAACACATTGACTTATTTTTAACTAAGTTCTAAGAAAAAAATTCTTTAAAAATTCCAAGAAAAAAGTTTTTTTTCTACTCGTCTGCGGAGATCACAACTTTGCCATTGTCACTATTTTTTTTTTAAATTTGTTACTTACCAACCATAGGTACTTGCTACCTACCTACTACATAATTACCTTCACACCTTCTCAATCAAGTTTATTTGGAGGAAATAAACTCTTCACACTCGATTCGAAAAATAGAGTTCCTTACAGGAGTTTCTGTTATAAAACGAAGGAAACCCCTTAAGTTCTCGTAGGGAGCGAACGGTTTGTCCTATAAAGCTCCGCGTGGTCTCAAAAAATTCTAAAAATTCTATAGAATCTTAAATTGAAGGAAAAACAATACCTTTATATCGAAATTTTTTGAGTTAGGGCGTTTTCAAAATTTCAAAATTGATTTTGGAACCCTTAGGAGTGACCTACATCAACCAAAAGCTTCGGGGCACAACTAGACCCCAAATGGAGCCTACATACCAAATTTCATCAAAATCGGTCAATGCTAAGTGGCAAAAGTGCCGCGTACGGCGGACGGACGGCCAAAATTTTTATTCGATTTTTGGATTCTACGTACCTTGAAACGTAAACCATCAAATTTTGAGGGGGTGTTAAAATTTTTTTTTTCTTGGTCGATTCCAAAGGTTCATTATTGAAAATAATAAACCAAAAGAAGAGACACAAAGAGCGCAGCTTCCTCGGAAAGAACAGAGGGTTGATCCTCCCAAGAAAAAAAGAAAGACAGTATAACTGAAAAAAAATCTAGTTGATAATTTTTGCTAATTGCTTCCGAGTCTACCAAGGTAGCGGAAGCTTTGTTTTCACTTTTCAAGGACGAAAAAAAAAAGTTCTCCAAAATCAAAATTTCCACTCGCGTTTTGCGTTTTAGACCTTTCTGAACAATTTTGGTTCCGTGTCTGTCTGTCTGTTGTCTGTCCGTCTGTCATCAATACCTTGTAACGCGCATAACTATACGAAGTTATTGTCCGATTTCGATGAAATTTTCAGGGATTGTGCAGGTTGGTGTGTAGACAGTCCTCTATGAAAATCATCATCCTCGGACTGATACAAGCGACTGCGCATGCGCAAACGTGAATTCCTTGTAACGGCCATAACTTCTACATTTTCCATCCGATTTCAATGAAATTTTCAGGGATTATGTGGATTAAATTGTAGATAGTCCCCTATGAAAATCATCATCCCCGGACTGATAGAAGCGACTGCGCATGCGCAAACGTGAATTCCTTGAAACGGCCATAACTTCCACAATCTCAATCCGATTTCAATTAAATTTTCAGGGATGTTACAGATTAGTATTTAGATGGTCCCCTATGAAAATCACCACCTTCGGACTGATAGTAGCCACTGCGCATGCGCAAACGTGAATTTCCTTGTAACGACCATAACTTCCACATTTTCCATCCGATTTCAATGAAATTTTCAGGGATGTTACAGAGTAATGTTTAGATGGTCCCCTATGAAAATCATAGAGAATTGTTCTTCATAGAGGGATTTATTCATAGAGGGATTGTCTTCTCTGAGAATCTCAAATCTTATTCATGACAAGTTTAATAGCTCAGAGGAATGAGTCTTGATTTGAGCTCCAGGGGTCGCGGGTTCGAATCCCAGCCAAGGCTAAGAATTTTTTTGATCCAATCACATACATCTACTCACTCAATTTTTCATCCGAATTTGATGACATTTTCTTGGATTGTCCAGATTAGCGTGTAGATGGTCCCCTATGAGGGTAGTGAAAGGTACTTAGAGATTGGTGTTTTGAGATTAACTACTATGCATCGGATCATCTATACAATCGGGTTATGGATACGAGGAAGCTATGTGCCACACCCACTTGGCAGACGTTTTTCTATTGTTCCAGTTATTTGTATAAATTATCTAGTTCATTTGTTCTAGTTGTATTTTACTTGCATTAGCCTATTCATTTTTTATTGCTCTAGTTAAGCTTATTTGAATTAGTTTTGTAGTTATTATCTAGTTACCTACTTGTTCTAGTTATTTGTATGTTCTAATGTTTGCAAAATTGTTTAATGTTCTAGTTGAAAATGTTTGCTGAAGATAAATACTTCTTTTAAAGATGAATTAAAAATATTTTTTATTGATACATTGTGGTTTACCGTTTTATTATTCTCCCCTATTTTAAATTCTGACATTCCAAAACTATACACTGATAAGGATTTTTTTTTAAATTTAAATTAAGAAAAAGATTCAGCCTAATGTTCACATTACAACACACCCTAACTTACAAATCTCGTTCAGACAACACAACCTAATTGACCACGCAACACCACCTTATTGCAAATTTCAAACAGCAACACCACCTAATTGACCGATTTTCATGAAATTATTAGGTATTTGGATTTTTTCTATATGAATGAGTTTTTGAGGGGCTTCATAGTGGTAATATGACAAGAAGGTGCATGGTAATAATAATTTATTACAATAAAACAGTTTTTTGTGTCTCCTGTGAACCTGGGAAAAGTCAATTAGGTGGTGTTGCTTGGTGTTGTATAGATTCTATACAATATCATATATTGTACAACAACAGATATTGTACAACATAGATTCTATGTTGTTCCCTGATCTTTTTGACTATTTGAAAATTTATTACTCAATACCCAAAAAGAAATTCACCAATTTTTAAGAAAATAGCAGTTTAGATATTAAACTGATTTTGATGATGCTTTTGGCCGGCGTACCCTTTCATCCTCACCTCGTCATACATAAAAAATATCGCATACATTTTTTCATAAATCTAGGATCAATTTCAATATTGTATTTCAATTTAAAGCATTTAATAAACGGTTTTGAAAATGACCCACTGCATTTATTTATTCTGTTATGAGTACCTACCTATATTATACTGACAGTAGGTAGTACACAAGTACACAGTACAACCTACATTCTCAAAACTTGAGACTTTAGGACCAATTGGGAAGGTTTGGTGTCGCAGAACCAACAACGCAGGGACCGAGTGATAAGAGCGAAATAAGACCCTCACTGACGTTCTAAATTAATATGTGATGTGAAAAATAGTATTTCCCGATGCTATAAAAGGTATCTGGAAAAAAAAAACGGGTCAACTTTTTCCCAGTGAAGGGAGAGAGAATGCCCAGTGCTTTTGGATGGGAGTAGGCGCAGTTCGATGGCTGCTGGAGTGGGAGAACCGGGGGTTGCAACCTGGACGCCACTTCCACCGCTTCGTGTAAAGTTTAACTTTTGCAAATCATATACGAAACGTGTGCAGCGTCCGAGCGGAATTTTCGTGCACTAAATCTATACGAAAACTGAAGAAAACCGTCAAAGTGACGTCCTCTTAAAAAAAAGGGGGGACGCCTCAATGGATCATTCTGTACAAGATGAGCCAGTTGTGTAAAATGACGTCCGTATACGGACGCCACTTTGCACCGGACGCCACTTTGAATGCAACTTTCTGTAGGGCGGACGCCAGATGCACGCAATATGCATATATATATATATATATATATATATATATATATATATATATATATATATATATATTTCAAAATAAACACTTAAATTCTCGTAGGGAGCGAACGGTTTGTCCTACAGAGCTCCGCGTGGTCTCAAAAAATTTTAAAAATTCTATAGAATGTTAAATTGAAGGAAAAACAATACCTTTATATCGAAATTTTTTGAGTTAGGGCGTTTTCAAAATTTCAAAATTGATTTTGGAACCCTTAGAAGTGACCTACCTCAACCAAAAGCTTCGGGGCACAACTAGACCCCAAATGGAGCCTACATACCAAATTTCATCAAAATCGGTCAATGCTAAGTGGCAAAAGTGCCGCGTACGGCGGACGGACGGCCAAATTTTTATTCGATTTTTGGATTCTACGTACCTTGAAACGTAAACCATCAATTTTGAGGGGGTGTTAAAATTTTTTTTTTCTTGGTCGATTCCAAAGGTTCATTATTGAAAATAATAAACCAAAACTAGATACAAGGTGAAAAATATGTGTTGTAGCTCATCTGACGGAAAATTTAATGCTCTCTTCAACGGTGTGATCAGATTTGAATTAACGCGTGAAATAATGGAACTATGATCATTTTAGTGAGACAAGGTTCAACGTACGAAAAAAAATCTTTAAATTGAATAAACTTGAAAAAAACAAGGGGTTAAAAGAAAATTGCTATGAGACATTTTTTGTTGGAAATATCTTGTAGAATCGACCCCCGAAGTTTGGGCGTATCTTTCTCGGACAGCCTATAAACCCAATAAACGGGTCAATAATTTACAGTTTTAGATTCGATCAGGGAAAACCTTCAGAGGTGAGGTCGAAAGTGTTGACGACTGACTGCCTCTTGCATGTGATCTTGATGGGGTCTAATGAACTCACACGTGGATTTAACGTTGATCAAAGATATTGGGAGTTCCTCGGGTGCTTTAGATGAGGGGAGTTGGAGCTAATCAGAGAACTAATGACGGAAGCGCTGACTCACAAGAAGCCCTACGCGCCGTTACAGTACTCTCGATGGACATAGAATCCGAAGAAAATGCAGCTCTGACGTCAACGAATATTGTGAGTCGGCTATTTACGTACCAAATGCACGAAAAAAAGAGCACTTAAGTAATAAATCGTAAAATTACAGTGACCTAGGTAGGTGCTAAACTGTCAAGAAGTACTTGGACAAACCAATATGTACCTAAAACGCTACGACTTATTACACAATGGTTTATTATTTTTCTATATAGATCACTCGTCAGCAAAGCCACCAACCATCCAACATGAAGGAATAAAGAATGAAGAAGAATGAAGAAATGAAGAATTGAAATTTTCCCCACAATTTTGAATCATTGTTTAAAACGCTGCAAATTATTACACAAAGGTTTATTATTTTCTATGTAGATTACTCGTCAGCAAGGAACACGACTTTGCCATTGTTACCACCAACCAACTTGAAGAAAAACATCGATCGCATTTCGGTCAGCTAAAATTTGAACGGAGATTAGGCCTCTTTTGCGATTCACACACGTGTTTCTGATTTATCCTACGTCCAACCCTTAAATTTTCGTAGGGAGCGAACGGTTTGTCCGACAAAGCTCCGCGTGGTCTCAAAAAATTCTAAAAATTCTATACTATCTCAAACTGATGGGAAAACAATACCTTCATATCAAAATGTTTTGAGTTAGGGCGTTTTCAAAATTTCAAAATTCATTTTTCGAACCTTAGAAGTGACTTACATCAACCAAAATCTTTGGGGCACAACTAGACCCCAAATGGAGCCTACATATCAAATTTAATCAAAATCGGTCAATGTTAAGTGGGGAAAGTGCCGCATACGGCGGACGGACGGCCAAATTTTTATTCGATTTTTCGATTGTACGTACCTTAATCGTAAACCAACAAATTTTGAGGAGGTGTTAAAAAAAAATTTAATAATAACTTTTTTCACCAGTTATGGTCCGTTGACGTTAGGTGTTTTTAAAATGTTTATTGTACCCTTGTTGGGCTAAGATGTTCATAAACAATGAGAATGATTGGAATAGAAAATATATTGAGTTTGAATGATGACTTCACCTTAATCTGTTCTCGATAATGTATACTTCTACCAAAACAGTTTAGTGTCTATAATTGAATTCTATAATTGAATTGAGTCGGCAGGACCGGTAGTTCAGGCGGCTTAAAACAATTCAAATTGTGAGCCGAATTCGCTTGTATTACTACAAAGTTTGTAGTACAAACAATGCTGGAGCAAAACAGTCGATGGAACTCCGAGTTTTTGTCATCTCTGATGAACTCAACGAATCAGTATTTAGAATCGTAATTAACCCTCAAAGGACAGATAGGCGTCATTTAGTGCAAATAGGAAAAGTGCAATGATCTTAGCAGATGTGCTCCGAAGACCCCCTACACCCCTTCTAACCACTAATCCACCCTCCCATCTAGACTCGTGATCTCGCACAACCCTTGAGATTACTTTTTGTTCAGCAAGTGACAGATTACGAGCAAAACGCTGCAAATTATTTTACAAAAGTTTATTATTTTTCTGTACAGATCACTCGTCTACAATGAACTCAGCTTTGCCATTTAGACTCACTGCAATCATGCCGAGGAAACGTTATAAACAAGAACTTGTTTATGAAGTAGTCAAGAAAACAGTTTTTCGAATGTTTCCTTCACTTTCATTGCGTCCGCTTGCTCCTCCCAAACACTTTTCTCTTCCATCCATGTACCTCCATACCTTCAACTCTAACTCAAATGACTCACAAAATAAGTTGTCGGCCATTTTCTTTCTGATGTGACGGATAACACGTTTAGCACACAACAGACCATTCGAGTGTGTTAACTTACGACGACTGATAACACACTTTGATAACACGTTTACGACCGATTCGTTCGATTTTGGTTTATTATTTTCAATAATCTGATCAAATCAAAATTTGAAGGTTTACGTTTCAAGGTACGTAGAATCCAAAAATCGAATAAAAATTTGGCCGTCCGTCCGCCGTACGCGGCACTTTTGCCACTTAGCATTGACCGATTTTGATGAAATTTGGTATGTAGGCTCCATTTGGGGTCTAGTTGTGCCCCGAAGCTTTTGGTTGAGGTAGGTCACTTCTAAGGGTTCCAAAATCAATTTTGAAATTTTGAAAACGCCCTAACTCAAAAAATTTTGATATAAAGGTATTGTTTTTCCTTCAATTTAAGATTCTATAGAATTTTTAGAATTTTTTGAGACCACGCGTAGCTCTGTAGGACAAACCGTTCGCTCCCTTCGAAAATTTAAGTGTTTATTTTAAAATACATATATATATATAAATCAAAACACGAGTGTGAATCGCAAAAGAGGCCAAATCTCCGTTCAAATTAGAGCTGATCAAAATGTAATCGATAGTTGGTGATTTTGATTTTTTTAAAAATTTTTTTGATTTTTTGATTTTTTTTTCCTTCATATTGGATGGTTGGTGATTTTGTAGACGAGTGATCTATATAGAAAAATAATAAACCATTGTGTAATAATTTGCAGCGTTTTTAACACGTTCTCGACGAATTATACGTCGAGAACGGCCCGACCGTGAATATCCTTATTATAGTCTGAGCTGCTATTGTTCATCTTCTAACATCATACTCTTGACCAAGGATGGTACGCTAGCCTTACAGAAAATTCAATGTTGAAAAGTTGTTTCAAGGATGAGAAATTCATGATTTATTGGGAAAATATGGTTTTCTAAAATAAAATAAAAAGAATAAAAACACTTAAACGATTTTCTACGAGTACGAATGACGAAGATAAAGTTCCGTAGCAACGACTAGGTTGTAAGTTGAAATCATTTTTAAAAAACTAACTGTAACGCTCTTACTGACCAATTTCGTCACCGATTTTGTAACGCTTTTTTAATCGCTATTATTTTCAATAATAAGCCCTTGGAATCGAGCAAGAAAAAAATTTAACCTCATCAAATAAATAATGATTGTATTCGGCATTTTCTTTTGAGGGCCCAACATTTTGTTGACCTGCCCCACAAATACAAATCTCCAAGAAGGTACCAAAACAGGAAAGCGGTATAACTTCTAATCGGAAGATTTCTAACTCACATCATCATCATGATTTCAATAGAATAAAAAGTAATTGAGATTGAACCTCCCACACAAACCTGACGTCAGTGTGATGTTCACAGGTTCCAGAATCGGATTATATTTATAACGGGCCTGGGATGCCCGTTATGAAAAGGTTTATTGGGTGACGAGGGTCACAATAAAACGAGAACTTTATGCCCCATCTCATCTGCTAAACGGCCTTTCACTATCCCTTGTTTCATGCTTTTACGGTCGCGGTTTATACGTCTTATTAGCAGTGAAAACGGATTACAGGTTTCACTATACTCCAAAAACCGTTGTTTTCATAACTTGATTGACCCTCAACGACATCCATTCGAATTTCGAATCTACAATGTTCGCGATATTACCATCAAATTAAGTGATAAGTGTGACTCTTTGGTTAAAACTGATCGGTATGTCAAACAAAGACTCAATCATTTCCAGCCAAGCTTTCGGTCAATATTGTGATATCAATTTACCTATTTAAATGAGTTTATCAGGAAATGGGGGCGTACTTGCCTTTAGGAGCTCTAGGGTTATGAATAACAACAATAAGATTGCAGCACAATTTTGAGAGATTTATTATAGCTTCAACCAAGTTCCCTACGGGCCTCAAAATTTCGGAAATTGAAATTAAACTGAGAATAGAATGCTCGTGATTCGAGAGAGAGGAAGAAGGAGAGTGCCACTCACCGCGGATGCCCACCAAGTTGGTAATGGCATCAAGTAATCAATTGGAGCTTTTGGGTTCCCAGTAGGTAGGTACTAGGGTGGAAGACCAGGAAGTGAGGTACTCCGCCGATCCGAATCCTCTCGTGGTTGATGTCTCCGTACGACGATGATCCACTTGTTTGACGAGGAGCATGTAAAATTGAAGAGATGATGAGGTGATTAAGAAAGCGCAGGAATGAACCACTTGCGGGTAGACTCGTTGGCTCTCCCATGCAGACTAGGGATGGGTATCGATACTCGATATTTCAAAATATCGATACTTTCGTACCGATACTCGATATTTTAGTATCGATACTGCACTATCCGATATTTCTGGATATCGATACTTTGGATCCGATATTTCTAAATATCGAATATCGATACTGTTCTCGCGGAAAATTCAACATAATAGCTAAAAAATGAAGAAAATAGAGAGGCTTTTGGGTCATTACTCTTTGATTGCACAAATAACGTTCATATCATGGAAAAAATCACTCTGCTTGGACTCTTAAGAGTGAAAGATGATTAAAAGTTGTTGAAAACAAGTGGGTGTGGCACATAGCTTCCTCGTATCCATAACCCGATTATATAGATGATCAGATGCATAGTAGTTAATCTCAAAACATCAATCTCTAAGTACCTTTCACTACCCTTATAGGGGACCATCTACACGCTACTCTGCATAATCCTAGAAAATTTCATCAAATTCGGATGAAAAATTTAAGTGAGTCACTACTCAAAAAATCCAAAAATATCTTGCCACGGCTGGGAATCGTACCCGTGACGTCTCATTTGTCAAAATGACTCGCTGTACATGTGCTACGAGCGCCAGACAGTAGGAACTGTAGAATTTGAGGTAGTGACGTACGCACGGCTGTTACACGGATTTTACGTTCGCGCATGCGCATCGGCTACTATCGGTCCGGGGATGATGATTTTCATAGGGGACCATTTACAATCTAATCCGCATAATCCCTGAGAATTTCATTGAAATCGGATGGAAAATGTAGAAGTTATGGCCGTTTCAAGGAAATTCACGTTTGCGCATGCGCAGTCGCTTCTATCAGTCCGGGGATGATGATTTTCATAAGGGACCATCTAAATGCTAATCTGTAACATCTCTGAAATTTTCATTGGAATCGGATGGAAAATGTGGAAGTTATGGCCGTTACAAGGAATTCACGTTTGCGCATGCGCAATCGCTTCTATCAGTCCGGGGATGATGATTTTCATAGGGGACCGTCTACACACCAACCCGCACAATCCCTGAAAATTTTGAAAAAACAGACAGACACACAGACACACAGACACGGAACCAAAATTGTTCAGAAAGGTCTAAAACGCAAAACGCGAGTGAAAATTTTGATTTTGGAGAACTTTTTTTTTTCATCCTTGAAAAGTGAAAACAAAGCTTCCGCTACCTTGGTAGACTCGGAAGCAAAAATATTTTTCTTGAGAAAATTGGATGATAGGTATTGATAGTTTATGACACTAAAGTAGCGATACTCGATATTCTAAAATATCGATACTCATGCCCAACGATACTTGGGATATCGATACTCAGATACGATACAGTATCGAAACAAAATATCGATACTGTTATAACGATACCCATCCCTAATGCAGACTGCCCGAGGAAGTAGACAGCGGGGGCACCCTCCCTACCCAGAGCCCAGGATCAGCTGATCGCACTGTGATGATTGTGATTCCCGAACATCACAATATACAGGGTGTTTCACGAAAAGGTTACACCCCCCTTCATTTCCCCAAAATACAGCGTAAACCATTGGGACCAACGCGATTCTTCATGATTCATGAAAAATACTTTCGCACAAAATGTGTCAATTATTGACACTAAATTAATTTTTTTCAAATGAAACTCCTCCTTTTTCATTACAGATTCGGATTCTACGTCAAATTTCATTAAAAATTTATACTTAAACCAATTCTTTTTATTGCGCACAACCTGGATTTTTGAACGCTCAAGTTGCGCAATTCCACAATTGCACAAAAATTAGATGGCACATAGTTTTTCATCTTTTCTTACGCTGAATCACAGAGTGTCATCCGTTTTTCAATTTGACTGGAATTTTTCTAAATGGCGGCCCAAAATTCGGTTATTCTTAGTTAAAAATCGCTCTTTCTTAATCTTAATGACTTATTAGGCAATTTCATTTAGTTCAAGCATGGTCGTGCTGTCAGTTTTTATTTTTAACTTTAAGGTAGGTAGACGTCCCAAGCCCGTAATTCAAAATGAGGTGAGAAAATCGACCACAAAACTGATGTTTTCAGGAAAGAAATTTTAATTTTTCCTCTTGAAATCTTGGTATTCCTCAAAACGGATGATACCCTGTGATTCAGCGTCAAAAAATGATGAAAAAACATGTGCCATGAAAAGAAAACGTATGCCAAGTGGGTATGGTACATAACTTCCTCGTATCCATAACCCAATTGTATAGATGATCCGATGCATAGTATTTAATCTCAGAACATCAATTTCTGAGTACCTTTCACTACCCTCATAGGGGACCATCTTCACCCCAATCCGCATGTACCTTGAATATTTCGTCAAAAATGGATGAGAAATGTAGAAGTTATGGCTGTTTGCATGCACGTTTGCACATGCACAGTGAGTACTATCAGTCTGGAGGCATGATTTCTTAGGGAACCGTCTACACGCCAATTAGAACAATCCTACAAAATTTCATCAAATTCGGATGAACACTGTAGGAGCTATAGCTGTTACAAGGATTTTACGTTTGCGCATGCTCTGAGGCTACTATCAATTTGGGGGCCGTTTTCTTAGGGGACCATCTACACCCCTATCCGCATGATCCCTGAAAATGACATCCAAATTGGATGAAAAATGTGGATGTTATGGCTGTTACCAGGAATTCACGTTAGTGCAGGCGCAGCAGCTACTATCAATCCGGGTGATGACTTTCATAGGGGACCTTCTACACGCCAACCTGCACAATCCCTGAAAATTTCATCGGAATCGGACAATAACATCGTATAGTTATGCCCGTTACAAGGATTTCTTGACAGACAGACAGACACGGAACCAAAATTGTTCAGAAAGGTCTAAAACATAAAATTCGAGTGGAAATTTTGATCATGAAGAATTTTTTTTCAACCTTGAAAAGTGAAAACAAAGCTTCCGCTACCTTGGTAGACTTGGAAGCAAAAGTGTTTCCTTTTTTTTCTTCAACCCTGATCAGCAGTGAGCGATGAGGCTAACTTCTCTCCTATTATGGTAGAGTAAATTATGATGAGCACTGAAGTATATTTCGGTATCAACTGGTACCAGACCAGTTGGGCGGAAGTTGAGCTCCTCTATATTCCTTGGACTATTCTTCAAGAATGTTTGGTTCTGTAGTTTGACAACATCGCAAACATGTTGACCGGCAATTCTTAACCTCAAAATATTTTTGTATTCGAAAAAAAGTCAAGATGCAGACCCGTATCTCGATGTTTGACGAAAATAATAGGTGAAAGACACAAATGATAGGGAGTAGTGAGCTTGTTGTGACATAAAGGGCGAACTTGCGTTGAAGTAGAAACAAGATCAATAGACAAGCCAGGTCGGAGTGAGATTCTTTTATCCAACAGCACCGTCAATTTGTAGTGACGTGCCTAACAAGGTGAATATACTCCTGGAAAATGCGGAAGCTCTTACGGAGTCTTTGGGGAAATGAATGGAGACTTCGGCCTACACTTTCGACGAGCGTTGTTTGAAAATATAGTCAAGAATATCTTGCAGTGTTCTACTCCTAGCATCCATCCAACTTGGGACCAAAGATGGTGTCGATACAATTGGTTCAGACATGATTGCAAATATCTTTTTTGGTTTATTATTTTCAATAATGAATCGAGAAAGGAACAAATTGTAACCTCCTCCTCAAAATTTAATGGTTTACATTTCAAGGTATATTTAATCCTAAAATCGAAAAGAAAATCGTCCGCTGTACTCGACACTTTGCTCTGTTTCCGTGAAACGATTTTGATGAAATTTGGTATATGGGCTCCATTTGGGGTCTAGTTGTGCCCCGAAGGTTTTGGTTGATGTAGGTCACTTCTATGGGGTGAAAAGTGGGGAAAAACATTTTCAAAACACAGCTCGAAAACTTGAACATTTTTAAGATCGAAATTTTAAACAAAGACTATCTTTAAAAAATTTTTAACACCCCGAGCTCTGTGGAACCATCTGATCGCTTGATGAGTTTAATTAAATACCTAATTGATGAATTTTTCATGCATTTTTTCCATCAATCAAAGGTAATGTAACATTTTTAAAAACGAATGAAATCACCCATCCGATCAACAATAACTATAATATAAACTTTCATAGTGAAATTAATCAGGACATGTGGGCCCTGAAAATCCTGTCTCTCATACATAGAGGTAGCAGGATGTCTTCTACCTCAATGCTCTCATCTCTCAGGTCCCAGAGCGAGCCCCCCTCCAACCATACCTACCTATGCCATACAGAAGACAGGTTCTCTCGCAAGTTTACAAGGGACGGATGTGGTGAGTCTGAAACATGAAAGCGGATCGCTTTATTTCTTTGTTTAGGCGCATGGAACCTTGAGGAGGTCATGGGCGCCATTTAAATAATGAATAACAAAAGTATAACTCGTACCTAAAGTAGAGATAAAGATTTCAGTTCATCAAATATGTTTTTTAAGTGAGTAGAGTCATTTCCGAGGAGGTCGTCGAGGTTTCTTGAAGGAGTTGCCGGAGGTAAATCAACAAAATTTGGGCATTCCAGGAGCAAATGACGAACCGTCAATTGGCATCCGCATGTTGTGCAATCCGGTGGAGATCGTCTTTTCTTCGTGAGTTATGCATGGCCTATACGCAGTCTAGTGAGAATGACTTCTTCTTTCAAACGGTTGAGCGTAGTCCCATCAGGGAGTTTTTTTGTTCAACACAACATCCTTCCTCTTCACTTCCAATAGTTTTGCGTCTCCCATGTATTGTCAGTCATTTTACCTGTTGCTCCATACCACGTTTTTGAGTGTAGACTGGTATTTGGCTCGGATAGTACGAGTGAATTGATGGTAGGGGTGTGTTCCATTCCAAATTACCGATACAGCCTACCGAAGGCAGTCAAATCCCACTCTCAAGGTCTCAACTTGCAATACAGAAGGAAAGAAGTCAACAAGTGTTGAAAGAGAGACAATAATTTAATAATAGTGACCAGGCATTTCAAGGAAAGAATAATTTTTCGTTGCAGTTAAAGAACATAACATAAGAACGTGAATCCCAGAGACAACTTCAATGCTAACTGGTCCAGAAGATTCCTTTCCGGTCCAGAGCCATTCCATGACGCGATATCTTCTCAGTCCGTGGAATCGGTAAGGGCGCTTCCCAATACATGGAACTGAAGTGGAGACAAGTTCCCTGCTAACCAGTCCAGAAGATCCCTTCCCAGTCCAGAGCCATTCCATGACGCGATATCTTCTCGGTCTGTGGAATCGGTAAGGGCGCTTCCCAGTACATGGAACTGAAGTGGAGACAAGTTCCATGCTAACCAGTCCAGAAGATCCCTTCCCAGTCCAGAGCCATTCCATGACACGATATCTTCTCAGTCCGTGGAATTGGTTAGGGCGCTTCCCGGTACATGGAACTGAAGTGGAGACAAGTTCCATGCAAACCAGTCTAGAAGATCCCTTCCCAGTCCAGAGCCATTCCTTGACGTGATATCTTCTCAGTCCGTGGAGTCGGTAAGGGCGCTTCCCGGTACATGGAACTGAAGTGGAGACAAGTTCCATGCTAACCAGTCTAGAAGATCCCTTCCCAGTCCAGAGCCATTCCATGACACGATATCTTGTCAGTCCGTGGAATTGGTAAGGGTGCTTCCCAGTACATGGAACTGAAGTAGAGACAAGATCCCTGCTAACCAGTCCAGAAGATCCCTTCCCAGTCCAGAGCCATTCCAGGACACGACATCTTCTCAGTCCTTGGAATCGGTAAGTGTGCTTCCCAGTACATGGAACTGAAGTGGAGACAAGTTCCATGCAAACCAGTCCAGAAGATCCCTTCCCAGTCCAGAGCCATACCAGGCCACGATAACTTAGTCTCTGGAATCAGCAATGGAGCTTCCGAGTACATGGACCTGGACCGGTAAGGGCTGAGTTTTTGTCACTGCATGGAACCGTTACGAGGTGATACTCGGTTCCACAGTCCCGGTACAGCTGTACCGACACACCTCTAGTTGATGCATTCGCTGGAGGCAGATCTTGCGCTTTTGTCCATACCTTCATTGCCATGAGTGCCACTTCAGTCCCAAGAATCTGTAGTCTACCGACGCTTGAGATATGTCCCACACAAATGGATGAGAATCGATACCTTTCTTGATTGCTTGGAGAGTGCTGAGGAAATCTGAGCACACCGCCAATTACTCCTCTGCATAGCAAAATGGTCGGCCGTAAAAATTGAAGTTTACGATGGTAATGTGAGTTTGTAGACTCACAAGCATGCGTACACAGCGCATTCTACTCCATGAGATGTTTTGGAGCCATCACAGTAAATTATAGAGCATGGAAAAAAGCTAGCAACAATTTCATAAAATTTGAATAAAGTGAATAATAATAAAAGTGAATTGCTCATAAACATTCGCTCCCGAAATTGAGACAATTTCAGCTGATCAAATGCTATCTTTTGTCTTTTCTTCAAATGGAATTTCATGTCAACCAGTTTCCCTAACAAAAAGGCTTCCCTAACAAACAAATCAATCAAATTTCGTGTAGAAGGCACCGAACACTTTGCGATAAACAATGTTTTCCTGGTGGGAACTTTCTGACAAAATAATCTTAATTGTCAACCTCTTGATGCTCGAAAATATAAAAAGTACTTGGAAAATCCATGTTTTTCCCTGAAGGATGATCTTTTCAGAATAGTAATAAACTGTTGTGTAGTAATTCGCAGCTTTTTTCAACATGGTATTTTCATCAGAGGTACCAACGGGTTTCGTATGTCTTGATTATGTACGGCTCGTGTTGTTCTTCAATATTTCATACTTACTCCTTCATGTTTTCTCGGAAAATCTTCGTTCTCAAAGATTCTTCGAGAACGATGACCGATCCAATCACTCTCGAAGCGTTGGCCGGTGGCCGACGTCAAACACAAGCCTCCCTTTTCTCTTCACCTCTTCGTTATATTTACTTTGCATCCCGTCTCAACTTCGCACCTGCTTATCTAATCTTATATGCAGGACCCTCGTCATTCAGTTAAAGTGAGAACCGTCCACTGATTTACACGCGAAAACATTCTCGTTGTTCCTCGTTCTATTTTAGATTCACTCTTGCACATGTTCACGTGCGTAGTCAAGATTGTTGTTTGATAAGAATAAATTTTCAGTAAGAGAAGATAACAAGAACATTGGTGTTGTTAACTTCGAATTATTTAAGATTGTATTTTGGTTTATTATTTTCAATAATAAGCCTTTGGAATCGAGCAAGAAAAAAAAATTTTAACCCCCCCCCCCCTCAAAATTTGATGTTTTACGTTTCAAGGTACGTAGAATACGAAAATCGAATAAAAAAATTTCCGTCCGTCCGCCGTACGCGGCACTTTTCTTGGCAACACTGGACCGATTTGGTTCAAATTTGGTATATGGGCTCCATTTGGGGTCTAGTTGTGCCGCGAAGCTTTTGGTTGATGTGGGTCACTTCTAAGGGGTGAAAATTAAGGGTTGAAATTTTCAAGAGTGCCCTAGCTCGAAAACTCTCGAAATAAAGGCATCGTTTTTTCACCAATTTTAAATAGTATTGAATTTTTAAAAATTTTTGAGACCACCCGGAGCTCTGTAGGACAAACCGTTCGGTCCCTACGAGTACTTGAAGGTTTTCCTTCGATAAAACAGAATCATGAGTGTGAATCGCAAAAGAGGTCTAATCTCCATTCAAATTTTATCGGACTAAAATGCGATCGCTGTTCATTTCTTCGATTTGTATACAGTTTTGCCTTCTGCGTAACCAGTAATCAAATTTCCAAATGAAGCTTTCTATTTTTCGAATCGAGTGTGAAGCGTTTAGTTCTTTCTAATAAACTTGATTGCGAAGGTGTGAAGCCAGTATGGTGTGGTAGGTAGTACCTAGCTGGTAGGTAACAAAAAGTTGGTAGGTAAAAAAAATATTGGTGGGTAAAAAACGCTGCAAATCATTGCTCAAAGGCTTCTTCAGATCACTGATCAGCTGAGTGAGCTCCGAAGCCATTTTCAATCCTATTGAATGGAAGTGCTCTTCCAGGCGTCTCCAGCATTCGAGGAGATCTTCTTCACTCTTCAGATCAATGATCAGCTGAGTGAGCTCCAAAGCCATTTTTACTCCCATTGAATGGAAGTGCTCTTCCAGGCTTCTCCAGCATTCGAGAAGATCTTCTTCAATCTTCAGATCACTGATCAGCTGAGTGAGCTCCAAAACCATTTTTACTCCTATTGAATGGAAGTGCTCTTCCAGGCGTCTCCAGCATTCGAGAAGATGTTCTTCACTCTTCAGATCACTGATCAGCTGAGTGAGCTCCAAAACCATTTTTACTCCTATTGAATGGAAGTGCTCTTCCAGGCGTCTCCAGCATTCGAGGAGATCTTCTTCACTCTTCAGATCACTGATCAGCTGAGTGAGCTCCGAAGCCATTTTCAATTCTATTGAACGCAGGAAGCTGAAATTTGAGAGGGAAGGTCAAGGAAGAATACAGATGGTGGTAGGTGCTATTGATAGAGAACCAGTGATCTATACAGAAGGGTGATCTATACAGAAAATAATAAACCTTTGAGCAATGATTTGCAGCGTATTTTAAATAAAAACCACGGTCCATCTTTCAACGGTAACTTCCTCGACATCAATCGGAACGTTCTGTACTTATCTCTTCGCCGGGTATCAAAACTCACACAGATACTCGGCGACAAGGCTACTTCCCGGTCGAGGAGTACAAAAGGCCAGGTCGAGCTAGGGCTGATGCATTCTTACTATAAAATTCACGCTGTTCATTTCTTTCGGGATCTCACGCTCTTCAAACTCATTCTTAAAATCGGATTGGTAAGAGCGAGGCTAGAAACCACCTACACCTCTACGGTATTATGGTTTTAATAGACCAGAACGCTAATTTCTCTCTAACATCACCTTCTCCAATACTACATTTCACCATTAATTTACTAAATTCTAAAATCAGCCTAATGAATAGAGTAAATTTTCCCAGTTTCAAACCCAACCTAACAAATTTACAATAGTCCAAAACATGAAAATTTGCTTTTACGGGAAAAAAAGTACCAAAATTTTAGCATGGAACATGTTTTAGCCATCGCCTAACTGGGCAAAAACGTGACGAAACTGTGGAACGAAAGTAGCGCGGGATTTTGTAATGATTTTCACTTACAACCGACCCGTTTCTAGGGAAATGCGTAAATTATGTACTGCCAAAACAGCTGTAAATATGGATGAAGCTGAGATATACCTGTGATTTAAAAAAAACTGTAAACAAAATTCGCGGTAAAAACCAACATCAATTAGTGGATTATATTGATGTTGTTGGTTGGCTTGGTTTTTACAAATGTAATCGAAGGATCTTGAAACTCAGGCGAGATTTTGTTATGAACGAGGGCTTTTAGTTCTTTTAGTGTGTTATTCGACGCTTTAGATGTTTTCGATTTCTTAATAATAAGAATACCTTTGGAACAAAGAAGTGAATGAAATGACGAGCAATTTGAAAAGCAGGTCCATAAAGAGCTAAATTAAAACAAAAAGCATGTTCCATGTAACCTGAATTTTAGCCGAAGGCTCTGAGTACCCATCCGGGGTTCCCAGGGGGCTTGCTTCATCAATGTTTCCTATTATATTTTTGATATACAGGTTTGTTGTTGTGGACAGATAACACCGTCACTCTTAAAGGCCGGGAATCTCGGAAAGGGACGTCACCTAGCTGCTGATGAGGAAGAAAAGTGATTATGTGAGAGCAGACAGAGTGACAGTTTGTCTGTCCAGAACATTGTGTTTTCATTAATTTAAAATAGTGACGATTTTTTAAAATTTTTGACACCACCCACTCTGTGGAATCAACCATCGCTTAATGAGGGCAATTAATTACGTAATTAATGAATATTCCTTAACTTTTTTTTCATCAATTCAAAAACTGCATCGTTTTACTGACATGATCATGGATACATTTGAAGAATGTTCAGTTTGCCTTGAAGTCTAGTCTTTTTGGATGGAGAAAAAGCCTTTAACTGAGTTTGGTATCCGGGTTCGCTAACAAAGGTGAAAAAAGTATTGCCAGACACGCTATATGGTCTTGTGCAATCATACTTATCTGATAGAACTTACTCAGTCACACTTGAGAACTCAGTTTGCTCCCCCAGAGGCATGAGTACCACAAGGGAGCTTGTGGGGGCCACTGCTTTATCTCGTGTACTCGTCAGACTTCCCTCAACCTAGTTCAAACCAAATCATGGTAGCACAATTTTCAGATGACTCTGCCATTCTCAGCAAAGTCACATGGCAGTCTACTCAAAGAGACTTGCAGCTGATGCTAGATGAAGTTGCTAATTGGTGCAGCAAATGTAGGGTCAAAATAAATCTAAGCAAGTCTAAGGCTGTCAGATTCACCCTGAAGCGAAACGTGGAAGTTGTAGTTGTTACCATTGGAGGCAACGTAATCCACCTGGAAGACTCATTTCGCTATTTAGGTTTGGAGCTAGACTCGAAACTGACTTGGAATCTCCACATAATGAGCCTGCGAAAGAAGATTCGAAACAGAACCAAGTTCCTGGCGCAATTGATGGGAAACAGGTCACCGTTGCAGCTCCAGTCGAAACGTCTGATGTACCAGGCCATGATTCGCCCAATCTGGACGTACGCCTGTGGACTCTGGGGACCAGCATCAAATTCCCAAGAAAAAAAGCTGTAAGTCCAACAAAATAGATGCCTTAGAATGATATCCAATGCGCCATGGTTCGTCAGAAAGCTCCCCACCGAGATCTAGACATCCTGGGAGTACAGGAAACAATTACAGCGTTCTACACCAAGTTCCACCAGACACTCATTGTCCATGAAAATGCTGATCTCAGAACCGCTGCCCTCAACCCTCCTCCAGAACGAACCAGGCGACGATTGAAAAGAAAAAGGCCCTCTGACTTTATCAGCAATTAGCTCATTCTAGTATTTGCTACCCCCGATTATTATACTTTCGTCTCAAATTGTTATTAGTTTATAATATCGTTGTTTATTTATTTATTTAAGATATAATTATACGTAAGTGCTGATTCAAATACTAACAAGTGAGGCTTGTCACTGGATAAGAACCTCGCGAACAAGTACCACGTTAACAATTTCAAACATCGTCAGCACAACAAAATGTATAACTACAAATAGAGTTGATTATAATTATTTAAAACGAAATTAATAAAAAGGAATGAAACCACTCAGCCGATCGACAATCAATCAATGAGCAATTATCGCGAAATTTATCAGACCCACGTTTCAATATCCCCCTAGCTAGCCTGACAGGAGCCGCGACCCCTTCACCTCACCTTACCTTCACAGACTTTAGAAGGGGCTTTTCGGGTTATTGTAGGGAGGTTCTTGTCTCCATTGCTTAGTAAGATGGACGAATGATGAATCAGAAATACGAGTGTGAATCGCATAATATTAATATCGTACATTATTATGAACGCTCACTGACCGAAAATGCAAATCATATGTCAGTTGACGGGAGGTCTTACAGAAAAATAGTAAACCGTTGTGTAATAATTCCCAGCGTTTCGGGTCAGTCTAAATCCACGGTTTATTCCGAAAAGGTGACCTCACTACGCACTGTTCAAAATACCCAAATTAGTTTATAGCACGACGCGTTGACGCCGAAGAACTGAAGCGCAAGTTGGTGGAGTAGTAAGTAGGTACTAATTCAATTTGCTACGGGACTACGACTCTATTATGATGATTACTCGAGGCACCAGTTCGTCGGGCTGTTTCCCATCCGCCGGTTGTGGAATAAACACGGAAGGTTTGGAAACACACCGCTTCTCAATGTAAAATCAACATACCATTACAGTATACTCACGTTTTCGGACGTTTCTCGATCATCGATGAGTCGACGAATGGTGGACACCAATGATTTTGAAAGCGAAATTCCTTGCTACTTATGTTTTCTGTGCACTCATTACTCTGTCCTTTTTCGTGAATAGTTTGTGCTTCTCCACACACGGAAATTCAATCATTCTTGATTCGTTTCCATTGCCATTCCACACATACTTCTACCACTTCACCATTCTGTACAAATAGATCATTAAGGTTCCCAGGAAAGGCAAATGGGAACTAAAAAGCTGACCCAACGTTGGAAATATTTGAATTGTGCTTCTCATGTTATAAATATGGATTTCTGGAGTTTTGGTTTATTAATTTCAATAATGAACCTTTGGAATTGAGTATAGAAAGGAATTTACCAAGTTGGTTGGAAAAATTGAAAATTCTACAGGAAAAATCTATTTTGACATCCATGTTGTAAAAGCCTATGGGGACACTTTTTTAGAAAGGTAAAAGTTGATGAAATAATTGGACTTGCAAATAGGAATAAAATTTATAAAGTAATTTGATAATTATAATATTCTTAATTAAATATAGTTTTTTTTTATTATTTTTAATAGTAATTTTAATATTTTTTTAATATTTTAATTTAATATAGTAATTTGCACAAATGGGGGGAAAAACGATCGAAAGTATGAATAATTATTCATTATTATAATCAAGCAGAAGTCGGTTACGAAACAGGTGAAAAACTAGCCGAAACTGGATCTTTGAGCTAATGATGTTAAGCTATTGATAGTTTTGGACTATTGGAAACGAACAATCTAATGTAACTATTGACTATTTTATCGAAATACAATTACCGCGTATTTTAACAACTCCTGAAACGTGGATTGCATCCAAAAAACGCCGCAAATTGTTACACAAAGGTTTATTATTTTTCTATATAGATCACTCGTCTGCAAAGACCACGGCTTTGCCACTGTTACCACCAACCAACATATCGGTCAGCTAAATTTTGAACGAAAATTAGGCCTTTTGCGATTCACACTCGTGTTTCTGATTTACCGTCCAACCTTCAAGTTTTCGTAGGGAGCGAACGGTTTGTCCTACAGGGCTCCGCGTGGTTTCAAAAAATCCAAAAATTCTATACTATCTTAATTTGATGGAATAACAATATATTAATACAAAAATATTTTGAGTTAGGGTGTTTTCAAAATTTCAACTTATTTTCCAACCCTCAGAACTGACTTACATCAACCAAAATCTTCGTGGTACAACTAGACCCCAAATGCTAATTGGGGAAAGTGCAGCGTACGGCGGACGGCGGATGGCAGGCCAAATTTTTATTCGATTTTTGGATTCTACGTAGGTACCTTGAAACGTAAACCAAAAAATTTGGACGGGTGTTAAAAAAAAAAATTCTTGTTCGATTCCAAAGGTTCATTATTGAACATTATAAACCAACAGGAAGAAAAAAGGGTGATGAGTTGTTCATCAAGACCGTAAAATGTTCTAAAATTTACAATTAAACTATTAAATACCCATGTAGGAATAACAATCATTTGATTTTGTTTTTTGAGCCCACATCCTAGACTAGAGATGGGCGGTATTTAACGTAACAGTTAAAAATAACCTATTACCGGGTTTTGGTAATTCCGCTTGGAACCTTTTACCAAAATAACCCTGTTATTAAATAACCAAATAGTCAGTAGTTGGTAGTTAAATTACCAAATATCCAAAAAGTGTGGAGCCAGAACAATAGCTTGGGGGTTTTAATCGAAAAAAGAGTGAAAATACACTAACACGTATATCTGTAGGGAATAACTTAATAGAAACCCCAACTTAGGTAAGAAATGAAAACTAGTGATAAACGGAATGATACTTTAGAATGGAATAACAATATAACATGATGAACAAACGAACATAGGTAACGAAAAGTAGGAATCAAAGAAACGATACCTTGGAATGGTATGTCGGAATGAGCTTTGAGAAGGTCCCTGAGATAACCTATTAATAAATAACAGGTTATTGGGACCTATTACCAACCCAGAGCGGTAACGGTGGAACCTAATACGCAAATGTAACCGTTTTGCCCATCTTTATCCTAGACAAAAAATCCACAAACATCCGATTTGGGACTCGCATTTGGGATGTTTTCTAGAATAAATGGGAAGAAGTTGCAGTTGGAACAGGTAATGTATACATAGACAAGGGTACCCTAATAATATCAATTATCAATGATAACAGTTAGACCGATAGTATTGTCGATAACATTGATGAGTTTTCAAAAACCAACGATATTACCGAAATCTCAAACTATCGGTAGTTTTCACTTTACACTTCACGTTATTGACCAGAGGGTGGGTGAGGCGGAGCATACCGGGAACCCCTGCAAGACCCCTCTGGAGCAGACGTGACGGGCTAAGATAGGAAAGTATGATAGAGATGATTTACGGCAAGCAGTGTCAGAACTAAAAGGAGTGGCACCCAACAACATCAGGGTGATGGCTGCAACCTTCACGTGGCGCGGAAAAAGTGCCATGGAGTTGCGCGAGTTGGACATCTCAGTAGGTGTACTCCGTGGTGTCACCAGACGCGTAATGCTCGGCTCATATTTAAACTGGTGGTCGTTTTATAGAGGAACTTCCCTTCATCCCCCTCTACCACCTCCACCTTCCTCGTCATCCCTCATCCCCAGGGCCATTATATTTGATTCATTTATTTATTTTGTTTCATGGCGTCAGAAAGACCCTTAGTCTTTGAGGGGAGATTTGAAAACAAAAAACGCTGCAAATTATTACACAATGGTTTATTATTTTTTCTATATAGATCACTCGTCTACAAAGAATAATAAAATAAAAATAAAATAAAAATAATAAATAATCCAATATGAAAAAAAAAATCAAAAAAATCAAAAAAAAAAAATTAAAAAAAAAAATTAAAATCATCAACCATTGATCGCATTTCGGTCAGCTCTAATTTGAACGGAGATTAGGCCTCTTTTGCGATTCGCACTCGTGTTTTGATTTATATATATATATATATTTCAATGTAAACCCTTAAATTTTCGTAGGGAGCGAACGGTTTGTCCTACAGAGCTCCGCGTGGTCTCAAAAAATTCTAAAAATTCTATAGAATCTTAAATTGAAGGGAAAACAATACCTTTTTATCAAAATTTTTTGAGTTAGGGCGTTTTCAAAATTTCAAAATTGATTTTGGAACTCTTAGAAGTGACCTACATCAACCAAAAGCTTCGGGGCACAACTAGACCCCAAATGGAGCCTACATACCAAATTTCATCAAAATCGGTCAATGCTAAGTGGCAAAAGTGCCGCGTACGGCGGACGGCGTACGGCGGACGGCGTACGGCGGACGGCGGACGGACGGCCAAATTTTTATTCGATTTTTGGATTCTACGTACCTTGAAACGTAAACCATCAAATTTTGAGGGGGTGTTAAAATTTTTTTTTTTCTTGGTCGATTCCAAAGGTTCATTATTGAAAATAATAAACCAAAAACAAAATCTTCTATTCTCACTGGTGATAACCTTTAAGTTAGGAATCTCCAAATCACGATTTGGAAACCTGGAAGATTTTTTTTTAATGATACTTTATTTGTTAATATATTAATTAGTTACATTTGAGGTATTTTCCATCAGGTAACGATCTGGATATTTACTTCACATATATTTACGCATGTCTCATTCAAGTGTTATTTCATTGACGTTCACTACATAAAAGTTGCACGTCAGCACCTAAGGTCCAGTGGCTTGGTCCAGTTCAGACGTCGGATTTCTTGAGCGTTGCCCAGAAGCTGGATGGCTTTTGAGTTTGTGTGTGCGTGAAGCCTCTTTTCGTAGTTTCTCGCGTATCTTTTTGCTACCTCGCTGATAGTCTCAATTCTGAGGTTCTTGTGGAGGTCATCATTACGAATGTACCACGGAGCATTCACAATACTCCTCAGTATCTTATTTTGGAACGTTTGTATAATATTAGCAGTGCATCCCCATAGCTGTAAACCATAGGTCCAAATTGGCATAAGTACTGAGAAGAGATAATTGCGAGGGAATCTGAATGTGATTACTAATAAGGAGATGTAATGATGAGACTCGTGGTTGTCTCGCCTTTTGTATTTCTAATATTCTTCGTCATCATGTGTGCTAACTCCCTTTTCTCCTCGGTTCATCTACTCGCTACCCGATCACTCTTTTGAGGAGGCTCAGCACGTCCGCAAACTACGTTTGGTATTCCAGCTCTGGCGGTGGTTTTGTCGGCGGAGGACGTTGATAATAACCAGGCTGGCTGCTTCGATGCAGCTCTCGTTTCTCGTGGAATGGAGGCAAAAGCCATGGTCGGGCTCACCTATCGATATCGCGCCATAATTCCGCTTCGTCGAGTGGATAATACCTGGCAGGTGATGAAGGAACATTCATGGCAGCTATTTCGTGGAAATTTGAAGATAAGGTAGATAAAGCCGAAGAATCCAACTGAAAACAATTGTACTTAATACTGCTATGTGTGATGTACCGACTGGATGAAGGTGAAATGGCGGCTACTGTAATAAAACCACGTTGCCGGCTCGGAAACTGGTTTAATACGGTCGTGGGGAACGTAATCAAAGTACCTATGGTTCATCTGGTTGCCCTCAAGGTACTTTCAAGTTCGGTATTGTACCTAAATCTTCACCAAGTCTTTGGACCAGTTGTCGTTTGGTACAAACTGGTCGAATCCGAGTACTCACTACTTCTGACAAGGCTTGTGTTCATCTCTGAACTACCTTCTTACCTAATTTTGGATCTTCTTGCTACTAAAGATAAGGGAACGTTGTTCAAAAATTGAAAATTTTCCCACCATTTTGAATCATTGTTTAAAACGCTGCAAATTATTACACAAAAATGTATTATTTTTCTATACAGATCACTCGTCTGCAATGAACACGGCTTAGCCATTATTACCACCAACCAACTCGAAGAAAAACATCGATCGCATTTCGGTTAGCTAACATTTGAACGAAGATTAGGCCTCTAATGCGATTCACACTCGTGTTTCTGATTTATCGTACGTCCAACCCTTAAATTCTCGTATGGAACGAACGGTTTGTCCTACAAGGCTCCGCGTGGGCTCAAAAAAGTCTATACTATCTGTTTGAGTCTCTAAGTGTTATCAAATTCACAGTCTTTTAATTGTAAATTTATCTTTAATAGGAATAATGAGGAGAGAAAGAATGACGAGAAAATAGCAAATATACCATCACTTATCAACCACCTTTATTATCCATGATAGATATATGGATCCACTGTGTTGTGGTTGTATAATATTATACGACCCAAACACTATCTTAAATTGATGAAAAAACAATACCTTTATATCAAAATGTTTTGAGTTAGGGCGTTTTCAAATTTTTTTTTAAATTCTTATTTCAACCCTTAGAAGTGACCTAAATCAACCAAAATTTTCGGGGCACAACTAGACCCCAAATGGAGCCTACATACCAAATTTCATCAAAATCGGTCAATGCTAAGTGGGGAAAGTGCAGCGTACGGCTGACGGCGGACCTCTTTCGGCGGAAAATTTTCTTAATCAGCAGCAACTGGACGCTATCGACACAAGCATACTCTTGAAAACCCCAAACCTGGTCATGGAAACACAAAATGGCTCTGACAATGGCTTCGAAAACTTGCATCTTACCAGTTAATGGGATCCCAGGATTCACAAATGCATCTCTCCATACATAATTCATTGCTTTCTTCGCTGATCCAGCCTTCAGCTTCAAGTGCTTCGAGAAAGAAATCCGTGGAATCAGCTAACCCAGGGAACAAGACTTTTAGCGAATTTTCAAGGAAAATAGAGGTATTCCAATGGCCTCAAAATTTTGAGAATGGACTTTTTCGAGAATTGTTTTCACTGAAATCCGTTTTGGAACATTCTGAAATGATCCCTGAAGTTTTTCCAAACATCATATGTATATGTGTGTGTCATCCCGCACGATAACTTGAGTCATTATTTAGATTTTTTTTAGTTTTCGCCAAAATGTTCGAAACAACAAACAAAAGGTCAAGTTCGTTAGCCAGAAATTTTGAACAATCCAAAGTGGTCCAAATTTCCAAAAAGTCCAAAAAAACGGGGGTTTCCCGTTTTTTGTGGTTATTACCTTCACTATCATGGTAATACATGGTGTATTCGGATTCAACACAAAATTTCTGATATCAATGCTTTTTCAAAAATGAAAATTGTCCAAAAATTAAGAAAGTATGTATATATTTATATATATAATGAAAACGTGCGTATATTTGTTGTACCCAGAAATCCAGTAGCCTTGTGGGTACTCTATAAGTTCGTAGAGACGATTAGAACATGAATATGGACTCCTAAGATCTTCATAGCATACCCAGTGCATACAGTATGGTATGGTATACTGAAAATTTGCTCATTAATTCATGATACATGAATGGACTTTTTATTTTACTCTCAAAGGCTAGTAATGGTACGATCACTATGAACTTCTCAGATAATCCTCAGGTGGTGGGCAGTAACAGGATAATGATGGCAGGAGGTGAAGAAATGGAGAAATCCAAAGCAGTAATAAATCAGAGGTTTAGTTCTGATCCATCCTGGAGCGATGGAATCAATTTACGTTCTTAAATTCATGTTACGGCTAATTTTCAAAAATATATCAAGACTTGCTACTTAATTGTTCGCTGAGTTAAGCCTACTCATCAATCTTTAGTTCACGAGAAAGAGTTTAAATGAGGGAATAAATGGGGTTCGTGTTGTCAGAATCATAGCATATTTAGAAAAATATCCTGTCCCTTTATAGCACCAAGGGTTTCCATGGAAAGTTGGTGAAACTTTTCACAAGTCATATTTACTCACCAAAGCTCAACTTCCAGCCCTCGCGGCTCTAACTCTCAACTCCCACGCCTGAATTAAGGATCGCACTATTTCAGACAATTGAGTCGCCATGATTCGTTATCGAGTTGGGCACGAATAAATCTACCAAGTTTGAATAACCTGTCTTCGCTTAAATTAATTCCTTCTTCTTATACTTTGCTGCTTATTTCCCACGCTACTAACTTTCCTTTCACGCAACATCTCTTACCTCAACTATCTCCGTTGTACCTACACTCCTAACCACTATTTACCTCTCACACTACTCTCAAACACAAATTTTTGACAAGTCTTTAGAAGTGATTTTTACGTTTTCTCATTCACTATTTAGTAGGTATAACTAAAGTGTTAACTAGATTATTAATATAATTATGAATATATTGCAGGTTACTCACTTTCAAGAGGATCACGGTTTGAAATGAAGTACTCACCTGCAACATTATGAGTGCAACATCAGAAAATTGTAAAATTAGTATGGAAATGAAGAATAGGGAAATCAAGAACTCTCTAAACCTTCATCCGAGACCTCTACTTAAAACAGAGCCAGGACATCAATATGACGTTTTCCCCGGTAAATATGGCCAAGTTTTCAAAAAATTGCGTATTTTCGACGTTTATCACTAGTTTTAGATGCTTTTCCAATCATTAAAACATTTTGCCGATTCAAAGTTCTTTTCAAATCATTCCATTCTATATTTTCATAAATTATTGTAAACCAAATGCTGTTGTGTTCGTGATCTAAACCAACAGTTTATTTATGAGATAACATATAGAAGATACACCAAGACCGAGAGAACAACAGGTAGAACTGCAAAACAATGTGAATCACACTCTTTCCCTCAGAGGTACCATATGAAGAATGGGAAACTGTGAAATACATTATCGACTCCGATTCTAGACTAGTTTTTCCGAGTGGGTTCTTTGACCCCAACCCGCATTGTGAATCAACTCTGCTGCGTTAAAGGGTCAGTCGGCACCACGCGATTTTTTTTTTTTTTTTTTTTTGATGATTGACTGGCTTTTTGATAGTCAGTTAACCCTAATTGGACCATGGTGTCACTAGAGTCACCGAAAACATCTCAGGAACTCCACAGCTGTCCCAAGGTGTCACCGGAGGAACCAAAATTAAATTGCAATTTTAAATTTAATGAACAGCAGAATTTTTTGTGGGCTATTGAAAGTTTCAAAATAGAGTTATTATAAAAATTACCAAAGAAGAAAGAAATCGATTTAAAAAAACTTTTAGTAACATACAAAAAACTGTTTAAAATAAATTCTGCTCTTTCCATTAGTTTTTAAATTGCAATTTTAATTTAGTTAATCTGGTGAGACCTTGACAACAGCTGTAGAATTCCTTATGTGTTTTCAGTGACACTAGTGACACCATGGTCCAATTAGGGTTAATCATTTGACATGTAACTTTTTTTTTCAAATGGGAAAGTAGTCTAAACACTAACGCAAAAATGTAGGACCAGCCTTGCAGCTCCCGCATGGGCCCAATTGTCCCTCTAAGGCAGAATCCACCACAACTATAGAGAGTCTGCTGGAAATACCTCAACGATTATAATTCCAATTGTTTAACCAGTAGTTCATAAAAGATAATTTCGAGTTTCAAATTTTTTTTCAAATTGGATTTTGTTTGCACAATTCCCACAACCCACAGGAATATATACCTCATCGGAATGTAACTATTTTATACCAACTATGAATGAAATAAGTAGATTGTAACATCAACAATGACTGTTCGACATGGTGGTAACTGCTTGATTGATCGTTTCGGCGAAATAACAGAATCGGTAAGATGTTCCTTCCAATCTTCCCACCTGCCTTCCAAGAGCGCTGAATTATTTATCGAGGGATTTGCTACTGGGGCCACAAAACCGACGTATTCATTGCGATACGAACGGAGAATCCACAAGAAATCTCTTTCTTTCGAGCAAGGCGTGTAACAATATATAAGAACCAGAAACATCAACGAAAAACTATGTTCACCCTTATCGACTTGTATCCGTTGGGAAGCAATAGTTATTGGGCACCATTGTGAATTAATAATAGTCCCTGAAAATGGATGTTGCACGTAGGGTTCTTTAACCTTTCAATAAAAATATTGATGATTGGCTTATGAATATCAGTACTGGTGCTCTGAATATCAGAGCGGTTTTAAATCTTGCTTTTATAGTCATCAGAAGCTCTGTCGTGGACAATAGACTGGCCCAAATCTTGACTGATGACGAACCCTCAGAAGTGACGAATAGAGTTGAGAAACCGCCTATGGCAGCCTCAGCTTCCTCCACCCGGAAGGACCCTCGTCGCTTTCGGGGTTAGTGGGTTACCTCGCGGAATTAATTGGATAACCGGCCTAAACGAATATTTGGCTTAATTTACAACTTTGGATTTCAAGCACCACATTTCCTATGTTCTACGCAGTGTGTTTCACGAGAAACCGTGACTACCTAGGGAAATCAAGAAAATACTCATAAACTATCATGAACATTAGTGAGAACGTTACAACATTAATACTATACATTTCATTAATTTAAGAGGTAAAGGGTCGCAGTTTCAGTACAATTGTCATATCAAGGTTTGTAACGTGCACTCAATAAGTTAAGGAACTGCCAGTAGATCTGTCATTTAATCTGCTTAGCAACCACTATTCAGAGTTCTGTAGGATCAACCGTTTGTAATATCAATGAGGATGAATAATTACTTAACTGACAAATCTTCATGACGTTTTTAACAAATCAAGATAGTGTCTACTGTTTAGAAATTAGTTAACTGGGACTTTATTGTGAAATTTGCCAAAACACGCGAGAGAGCGGTTCAGGCTTGGTCCCTGGCCTGTAGTTATCTAGAAGGTAAGTTACTCGGTGTTGGACGAATTATGAGTCAGAAACACGAGTGTGAATTGCGAGTGAACGTTCGCTGACGGAATAGATCCAAATTTCAGCTGATCAATCTTTTCTCGTTTCATCGATTAGAGTTTTATGTCCTCAACAACCTAGAATCACATGAATTGAAGGCACCCCCACAACTTTGGGATAAAGATGTTTAGCTGGTAGGAACTTTCCATCAAAATCAACCTGATTTTCAACCATGTACGATGAAATGGTCGGTAGATGATATTAGTGGAAAAGCCTTGTTCTTCGCAGACGAGTGATCTTTACGGAAAAAATAATAAACCGTTGCGTAATACTTCGGAGCGTTTTATTCTTGCTCGATTCTAAGGGTTTATTATTGAAAATAGTGAACCAAAATTTAAAGAAAATAATAATAAAGTAAAGAAGAATGCCAAAAATTGCACTACATTTTGACTTTCCCCATAATCATACAATGATGTATAAATGAGACAACTTTTGGTTATCAGATACCGAAAGATAATGGGATTATGTAAACGTTAGCCCCCTACACCCCATGTTTGGGTAATGTCTCCCAGCAACCCCCTCCCGACTTACAGGTGATCTCGATGACACCAAGTCTTCAACCACCCTTCAAGTCCCATGGATTCTCCGACTACTCTGTATACTCTAAATACCCTTATTCGCCAAACTCTCTACTACTCATTGGTCCTTCAAGACCCTTACCACTTTTCCAAGTCCCGCAGATCTTCAACCACTCCCTAACCAAAGTACTCCTAAAGTTCCAACTCCCTAACTCTCACAGATCTTCAACCACACAACCCTAAGTCACCCAACTACTCTCTCCCTGTTCTCAATCTACAGTCCAACTACTATTCTAAACCAACACATTTCTTGTTTGTGGTCTAAGTAACTTAGGGCTTGCCCGTACCATAACCACCCCCCCCCCCCCCAAAAAAAACATTTCTTGTCACCAATCGCTTTTAAGGTCAACAACTCTTTTCCTGTATCAGCTATAAAGAGCTTAGTAGATCTACACTCCAAGTTTCCAACTACTCCCCAAGTCAACCACCTACCTCTCCATACTAGGTCAGGTCACTAGAATGTGACTAAGAAAAATGATGATAGGGGATAATCAGAAAGTCTGCCCAAGTTTGTGTAAAGTCGGTATAGAAGTGAATAGTGAGTGATCATCAAATCAATTGTGTGAATACATTTGAATTGGCCAAAGAATAACAGCGAGGCTCGGTGGTTTAGGAATCTCCAATCCGATCTCATGTTCTCAAGCCTTCCAAGTATCCCATCGATCAAGTAAACTCCTCAGAAAGGGAATATGTTCTGGAAGCCAATTGTTGTTCACCGAGCACAATAGCAGAAAGGCAGAGGTGTTAAGGGAGGAGAAGCGAGAAGAGGGAGGAGGAAGAGAGGAAGAGGAGAGAGAAGAAGCTCAAAGACAAAGAAGCAAAGAAGTAATTCAGGGTTTGGAACCAAATCGGCAAAGAGTCATCAAACGAGTGTGCGGGTCATCTCAATGGCTGTAAGTACTGCCAACAAAGGCACATACTTGTGACCTGTCAGCAACTCAATTCAGAGATGCATTGTCCATGCGGTATTCCCACATCCCCCAAGACCACCCATGAGTTGCGATGAAAGTGGATCATCTTTTGACACTCGCTCTCAACTGCAAGAAAGGGGGAGTTAAGGGAACATGATGATGAGCGGGACGTAACCATGGCAATCGCTGATCTGGCCTGGAGAGGTGCAGTGGTCGAGCCAGTGATGCAGGAAGCAGCCGATGGACACCCCGCTTTGGTAGGCGACTTTGCAGTGAATGGGGTCTGGGATAGTGGGAGGCCAGCGTTTTTCGATAATCGCATTGTAAATGATGACGCTGCCTCCTACCTCTCCCAACACTGGCACTAAACAGCTCGAATGGCAGCTCATGCAAAGCACACAAAGTATGACCAGGCTGCAGAGGACCATCGAGGGTCATTCACACCCTAAGTTCCTGTGACGGGGCTCTGGAACAAGAATTCGGAATCTTCCTGAAGCGACCAGCTTTTGTGTAGGCTTAGAAGTGGAAACGACCTTACTCCCAACTGACAGGGTGGCTGAAAGTAAAGGTACCATTCGCCATCATTCGGGCTGTATCTCTTCGGCTACGTGGAGCAAGGAGGAAAATTCGCTCACTAGGATTGGAGGATGGGGTTTTTTCTTCGATGGTGGACCAGTGGAAACAGATATTCTCGTATACTCTACACAAATCACTCTCTTGTTTTTATCGTCATGTTCCCCAGAAGCTAAAATATTGTTAACATTCTACTTTCAAACTTGTTAATAAAAAATTTTTAAAAACTAGAACCTGGACGAATTGCATTAAGTTGAAAACTGTGAAAGTGTGCTTATTACGGCGACTTTCACATTATTTGCCCATGATCAGTTACTACCAATAATCCCATCACGATTAAACTCTTAGGAGAACACCACAACTCAGTCTCTCTTGTACACCCCATTTTCATTGAAATCGGACCATCAGGAAGGGAAAAACGCTGCAAATTATTACCCAATGGTTTATTATTTTTTATTTTTCTACATAGATCACTCGTCTGCAAAGCCACCAACCATCCAACATGAAGGAAAACATCGATCGTATTTCGGTCAGCTTTAATTTGAACGGAGATTAGGCCTCTTTTGCGATTCACACTCGTGTTTCTGATTTATCGTACGTCCAAAATTTAAATTCCCGTAGTGAGCGAACGGTTTGTCCTACAAAACTCTGGGTGGTCTCAAAAAATTCTAAAAATTCTATAGAATCTTAAATTGAAGGAAAAACAATACCTTTATATCAAAATTTTTTGAGTTAGGGCGTTTTCAAAATTTCAAAATTGATTTTGGAACCCTTAGAAGTGACCTACATCAACCAAAATCTTCGGGGCACAACTAGACCCCAAGTGGAGCCTACATACCAAATTTCATCAAAATCGGTCAATGCTAAGTGGCAAAAGTGCCCCGTACGGCGGACGGACGGCCAAATTTTTATTCGATTTTTGGATTCTACGTACCTTGAAACGTAAACCATCAAATTTTGAGGGGGCGTTAAAAAAAAATTTTTTTCTTGGTCGATTCCAAAGGTTTATTATTGAAAATAATAAACCAAAATTGACGCTTCGATGTTGCTACGGTTTATGCATGCTCAGGGACCACCATTGATCTCGGGGTCTACAGCCAAACCCTTCAAGTCCTCCAATTGCTCAAGTTGTTATTGTATTTGCTATTCCAAGCAAATAGCAAGGGATGTTATGGCTCACAGTACACCCTGTTACATGAGTGTGAAAAATTCAATTTTGGAACATAAATAAAATCGCAAAGAATTTTCAAGAGTTCGGTAACCTTTGAAGGCTCAAGCATGATTGAGGGCTGATAGAAACGACAGTTTGTCGTCGGGTCAAAAGAGGTCCCCGAGACTCACTTTTACCACTCTGAAATTGGCTGTCATCCACAATAGGATTTTTCTGACGACTTGTGATGGGCTTTCATTCTTTTTTGTGTGTATTGACGTTTCTCAGATCAGTTAATTCATAAGAATCCATCGCTATCTCTTCTCATCAACGTCGAGAGACACCACAATTTAGAACCTTCCGTCACAGAGATCATTAAACAAATTACGAGTAAGATAAATCATTTTTGTTAGTTGATAAAAAAGGAGACTTCTTTAATTCCTGAAGTCCAGTAAATGAAGTAATTGATTTTTGTTAGTTTTTTGTCCTTTTTCCTCAGAAAACGTTCATGGGGCATCATTTTGCACAGTAATTGGAAAAGAATATTAATTACATGATCAATAAATTTATCAATAATCCGACAGGTTATCGAGAGACACCTCAATATGGAACGTTCCGTCGCAGAGATGATTGAACAAATTACGGGTATTGTAGGTCTGTAGGTCTAACAGCATTTGTGTTAATTTTCGATCTTTTTCGAAAGAACACGAAAAGCGCTTCAAATTATTACACAAAGGTTTGTTATTTTTCTGTACAGATCACTCGTCCGGCAAGAACACGGCTTTGCCATTGTTACCACTAACCAACTTGAAGAAAAACATCGATCGTATTTCGGTCAGCTAACATTTGAACGGAGATTAGGCCTCTTTTGCAATTCACTCTCGTGTTTCTGATTTATCGTAAGTCCAACCCTTAAATTCTCGTAGGGAGCGGTTTGTCCTACAAAGCTCCGCGTGGTCTCAAAAAATTCTATACTATCTTAAATTGATGGAAAAACAATGCCTTTGTATCAAAATTTTTTGAGCGCTTTCAAAATTTCAACCCTTAATTTTCATCCCTTAGAAGTGAATGACATCTACCAAAATCTTCGGGGCACAACTAGACCCCAAACGGAGCCTACATACCAAATTTCATCAAAATCGGTCAATGCTAAGTGGCAAAAGTGCCGCGTACGGCGTACGGCGGAAGGATGGCCAAATTTTGGTTTATTATTTTCAATAATGAACCTTTGGAATCGACCATGAAAAAAAATTTTAACACCCCCTCAAAATTTGATGGTTTACGTTTCAAGGTACGTAGAATCCAAAAATCGAATAAAAATTTGGCCGTCCGTCCGCCGTACGCGGCACTTTTGCCACTTAGCATAGACCGATTTTGATGAAATTTGGTATGTAGGCTCCATTTGGGGTCTAGTTGTGCCCCGAAGCTTTTGGTTGATGTAGATCACTCCTAAGGGTTCCAAAATCAATTTTGAAATTTTGAAAACGCCCTAACTCAAAAAATTTTGATGTAAAGGTATTGTTTTTCTTTCAATTTAAGATTCTATGGAATTTTTAAAAATTTTTGAGACCACGCGGAGCTCTGTAGGACAAACCGTTCGCTCCCTACGAAAATTTAAGGGTTTATATTGAAATATATATATATGTATATAAATCAAACCACGAGTGTGAGTCGCAAAAGAGGCCTAATCTCCGTTCAAATTTTAGCTGACCAAAATGCGATCGATGGTTGGTGATTTTGATTTTTTTATTCAAAAAAAAATTTTTTTGATTTTTTTTCTTTTTTTCTTCATATTGGATGGTTGGTGATTTTGTAGACGAGTGATCTATATAAAAATAATAAACCGTTGTGTAATAATTTGCAGCGTTTTATTCGATTTTTGGAATCTACATAGGTACCTTGAAACGTAAACCAAAAATTTTTGAGGGGGTGTTAACATTTTTTTTTCTTGGTCGATTCCAAAGGTTCATTATTGAAAATAATAAACCAAAAAGGGCATAATTTTTCAGAATAATTGGAAAAGAATATTAATTACAGAATTAATTACTGTTGTACGGTCATGTGACAAACAAAATTTTGAACTTGAAAATCATACTGTTTCTTTCTGGTTTTGACTAGCTTTGAGGTGCAACTTTGCACCTCTCTATCAACAAAGACTTGTATTGAGTCAGTCGTATTGAGTGGTGTTGATACGTTTACAGTAAACATATTGATTTTAAGCCTGCCTAAAATATTGAAGATGCTAGATCGGAACTACTCGTAGGTCTACTGCTTATAATCCCTTCAGCTTTATCAAGATGGTACTACGATGACCTGCTATATTGTCACTTATTATGGAAGAACTCCATCATTCACTCTGTACTATTATAAAACCCCACATTTGAGGTCTCCCCGTCAGCTTTTTTATTTCCTTATGTTGCCTCAACATTGAGTAAGAAAACAGGTAGGAACTATAAATTTGGGTCCTTCAAGGTCTGAAGGATTGATACCGCAGGAGGTCTGAAATGAAAAACACGTCACTGGCACTCGGTAATAATTGACACCAGTAAAACGAGGAATTTAAAGGGAAAATAGGACGTTGGTATCCCGCAAAGCAATTGCAACCTTTGCTTCAGAAAGAATGGTTTTTCGCTCCGTTTAGCTGTCTGCCTAACTCGCGGGTTGTTTCAAGTCAAGCCACATAAAAGGCTATTGATGTGGTTCGAACAAACTCCTTCAAGTGTACAAAGTTGATCTTGAAGAGCCTGCGTAAATTTCCATAACGGTCTTTTGGCGGAATTATTTTATATCTTACCATGAGTGTGTGGCAATGATCACTTGTGAGGTTTGAATTTCAAAATTGAGAGTTTTTGAAAGTTTGGTGTCCTCTATACTACAGGGTGGCTCAAAAGTTGTTAGCCACCTGCTAAAATCGTTACGTGACGAGGAAAAAAATCTTTCTTCTTTGTGAGCATCTCAAATATCGTATTTTTGTGCACGTCGCACGCGCAAAACATGCACAATGCGCACCGACTTTCTTATTTCAAGCAGGAAACCCCATTTTTTATTGCAGATTTGGATTTTACGTGAAATTTCATGACTGTTTGAGTCCTCAGTTGAATTTTTTACTGCGCGCAACCCGCCTCCCTGGGCACTCAAAGCTCCGCAAACCAACTTTTTGCGCACAAAATCAGATTTTTGAAAACCCCAAGTGTGGCACATGTTTGTTCGTTATTTTTCGACGCTGAATCACGTGGTGGTATCCATTTTTGAATTTGGTCGGAATTTTGGAAATGGCAGCCGAAAATTTGGTTATTTCCAGCGAAAAGTCGCTCTTTTTTACGCAAGGCTGGAAATTTAAATACATCGGACCTCCTCTCGCCTTGAACACCCATCTGACCTCGGTCAGGTCGAGACATCCATTAGTCCGGTAGGGGGGTCAACGTAACTTCCCGGTAATGACAGTGGAACTGCGAGGCCTCAGTCCTAGCTCTCAAGTCCTTCCTCTCCCTAAGCTGCAGTATCTCGAACATCCGGACCCTCTGGCTCCTCCAAAACCGCCTGTTCCTCTAGCTGAGCTCGATCCCTATAAACCAAGAGGATCGCCGTCTGATGACCTCTTCCGCCATCACTCGAGGCAGCCTGCCCTGAGGGAGACTGAGAGCTCTGAGCACATACTTCACGTGAATCCTCAGAGCCTGCAAAAACATGGATGCTTTACCTGTTTTATAGGTGAGCATGTAGAGAGGCGTGTTATGCAGCAGCCCAAACAACCTCCTGGTAAAAACAGAATGATGGCTACTAAATATGGCTGCTATAAATGGCTAATTTAAGATGGCAGCAGAGACAATAACCAGCCTTTTATTTCTAGCCTTAAGGCCCGCCGCAAATTGAACCCAGCACTCGCACAGCCCACGTCCGACCCACGCGTGGGTAGGAATTTGAAACACAGTTTTGCATTAGGTACCGCATATTGAACCCAGCCCACGGCTATCCCACTCAGTTGCTCTCCACGCGTGGGTCCGTTTGTATGTGCCGCAAAGTTTTCGTGGGTCGTGGGTGCGTTGTTTCCTATCCTATTTATCAATAAAATATTTACCCCCGCCACCCCCTCTAGAAAACACCTACCGGGGAGGTAGAATTCGAATTTACGGCATTGTTCAGTATTTTACACGTTTTCCCGAATTTTAAACTCGTTCCTGGAGCGAGAAATTTATTTATCAATAAAATATTTACCCCCACCACTCCCTCTTGAAAACACCTAAGGGGGTGGTAGAATTCTAATTTACGGCATTTTCAGTATTTAACACGTTTTTCCCGAATTTTATACTCGTTCCTGAAGCGAGAAATTTATTTATCAATTCAATATTTACCCCCACCACCCCCATCTAGAAAATACTGCTAACTTTTCTTCGCTGCTGATTGGTTTTTGGGCGTTGCATTCACCTCCCGTGACGTCACTTTTTATTAGTTCATGAATTTCGCCAAACTGTTCCCGGGTAAGCCGAAAACTCTCCTTAAAAACATTGTCAGGAACTTCCGATAGCACTTCAAATTCACCACCAGTACTTCTCCCAGCTAAATAGGTATTTCTTTTACTTTTTTCGTTTAATTGAAGAATACAAAGTAATGACTTCCTCAGTCTCTGACTCTGAATTGAGATCCAGGAGGAGCTCAATCAGCGAGTTGGGGAACATCTCGAAACGTGGTTGTGGCACACGACTGGGTTCAATATGCGGTACCCGACCCAGCCCATGGTCGTGGGTTGGGGATGGGGTCGGCGTGGGCTGTGCGTGTGCTGGGTTCAATTTGCGGCAGGCCTAAGACCTTTTCCTTGTATTGTATATGTCCATTTTATTGTCTCTGCTGCCATCTTAAATTAGCCATTTATAGCAGCCATCATACTGGTGACCTCCGACTGGAGAAGCGGTTCGCCATTCAGCGCCATTTCTCCCTGCAGCAACCATACTTCAAAGATGTCGCTGTCTCCTACACGTCGGGGTCACCAGTATGATGGCTGCTAAATATGGCTGCTATAAATGGCTAATTTGAGATAGCAGCAGAGACAATAACCGCCCTTTTATTTCTAGCCTTAAGACCTTTTCCTTGTATTGTATATGTCCATTTTATTGTCTCTGCTGCCATCTTAAATTAGCCATTTATAGCAGCCATCATACTGGTGACCTCCGACTGGAGAAGCGGTTCGCCATTCAGCGCCATTTCTCCCTGCAGCAACCATACTTCAAAGAAGTCGCTGTCTCCATCACGTCGGGGTCATCAGTATGATGGCTGCTAAATATGGCTGCTGTAAATGGCTAATTTAAGATGGCAGCAGAGACAATAACCGCCCTTTTATTTCTAGCCTTAAGACCTTTTCCTTGAATTATATATGTCCATTTTACTGTCTCTGCTGCCATCTTAAATTAGCCATTTATAGCAGCCATATTTAGCAGCCATCATACTGGTGACCTCCGACTGGAGAAGCGGTTCGCCATTCACCGCCATTTCTCTATGCAGCAACCATACTTCGAAGAAGTCGCTGTCTCCATCACGTCGGGGTCACCAGTATGATGGCTGCTATAAATGGCTAATTTAAGATGGCAGCAGAGACAAGAACCGCCCTTTTATTTCTAGCCTTAAGACCTTTTCCTTGAATTATATATGTCCATTTTACTGTCTCTGCTGCCATCCTAAATTAGCCATTTATAGCAGCCATATTTAGCAGCCATCATACTGGTGACCTCCGACTGGAGAAGCGGTTCGCCATTCACCGCCATTTCTCCCTGCAGCATCCATACTTAGAAGAAGTCGCTGTCTCCATCACGTCGGGGTCACCAGTATGATGGCTGCTAAATATGGCTGCTGTAAATGGCTAATTTAAGACGGCAGCAGAGACAATAACCTGCCTTTTATTTCTAGCCTTAAGACCTTTTCCTTGTATTATATATGACCATTTTATTGTCTCTGCCGCCATCTTAAATTAGCCATTTATAGCAGCCATTTATAGCAGCCATCATACTGGTTACCTCCGACTGGAGAAGCGGTTCGCCATTCACCGCCATTTCTCCCTGCAACAACCATAGGTACTTCGAAGAAGTCGCTGTCCCCATCACGTCGGAGTCACCAGTATGATGGCTGCTAAATATGGCTGCTATAAATGGCTAATTTAAGATGGCAGCAGAGACAATAAAATGGACATATGTAATACAAGGAAAAGGTCTTAAGGCTAGAAATAAAAGGCAGGTTAGTAGGTGAGACACAGTCTGTTTATTTGGCCATTTCGGCCCGCTTATATAACCCCCTAGCTGGGATGGAAGGGGTAGTCCCCTCTGTCCCAGTCGGGGGTGGTAGTGGGGACGTCACGCAGGACGTCTACCACTAACATATTGCCATCTTTCGGCATGTAGATACTTCTTGAAGCCCCAAACCTGAGCTGCATATAAAAGAACAGACTTGGCAGTGGCGTTGAAAACTTTAAATTTATTCTCGATGGTGACTCCCTTTGCGTTCAGTAGTTACGCCATACTGTTAATAGCCATGTTGGATGTCGTCAGTTTTCTTTCCAGATGCCGCTTATAGGAGAAATCATAGCGCAGGAGGACCCCAAGGTACTTACATTCATCGACTACTAAAACCTCCGTTTTGCAGGTGGGCAGTATCTAGGTGGGTAGTAGAGTGAACCTTTTCTAAATATGGCAAACCTTCAGCGATTTCATTAGTGCTCTGATCAATTCAATCATTCCTCCACCAACATAACCTATATTTACCTCCATACTATTCTCTGTGGGGAAGTTGGCAGACGTTATTATGATAACCTCGAAGAGTCGAGTTAGATTGAGTTGATATCTGTAGGTGGGTAGTATCTTATTGATGTCATGAATGGAATCCTGCTTCTACGAAGCTTCGAGTTTTGAATTTTGTATCTCTTTCAATCTAGGAAATAATTATTGCCTTCTACAATGATGACCCGGGTTCCGGATAGCTTTCAGAGTTTTCCGACATCATTTGAATTACTAATGACCCCGCGGTTGTGAATTTGCATCCGGTTGAAATGTTGATCACCTTTAGGTGGGAGGGAGATTGAAAAGAGCCTTAAATGAAGTGTCCATCACAAATATCATTATTCGAAGAGGAAAACTCGTTCTGCTAGCGTTTTATTGACTTTTGATGGTATTTTAATGTTTTCATTTGCTCAGTCCGTTTTGATAGACGAGCATTGATGAAACTGGACAATTCAGCAGTCACAAGACTTCATTTGATTCAACCAGATGAAATTGTATTTTGGTTTATTATTTTCAATAATGAACCTTTGGAATCGAGAAAGAAAACGCTGCAAATTATTACAGAAAGGTGTATCATTGTTCAGTATAGATCACAAGTCTGCAAAGAACTCAGCTTTGCCATTGCCACTACCTACCCACCATAATTTTTCTTCACAATCAAGGTTATTTTGAATAAATAAATGCTTCACACTCAGTTCGGAGAAATAAACAGGTGTGATTTCCTTGATTAAGAATTTTATTACTGATTCCTAAGGACCCAAAACTGAGTATAACTCGAAAATATGAAAAACGATCGCCATTTCGGTCAAATAAAATTTGAACCTCTTTCTTTATTCACACTCGTGATTTGCTTCCGAGTCTACTAAGGTAGCGGAAGCTTTGTTTTCACTTTTCAAGGACGAAAAAAAAAGTTCTCCAAAATCAAAAATTTCACTCGCGTTTTGCGTTTTAGACCTTTCTGAACAATTTTGGTTCCGTGTCTGTCTGTCTGTGTGTCTGTCTGTCTGTCCGTCTGTCATGAATTCCTTGTAACGCGCATAACTATACGAAATTATTGTCCGATTTCGATGAAAATTTCAGGGATTGTGCGGGTTGGTGTGTAGACGGTCCCCTAAGAAAATCATCATCCTCAGACTGATACAAGCGACTGCGCATTCGCAAACGTGAATTCCTTGTAACGGCCATAACTTCTACATTTTCCATCTGATTTCAATGAAATTTTCAGGGATGTTACAGATTAGTATTTAGATGGTCCCCTATGAAAATCACTACCTTCGGATTGATAGTAGCTACTGCGTATGCGCAAACGTGAAATTCCTTGTAACGGCCATAACTTCCACATTTTCCACTGGATTTCGATGAAATTCTCAGAGATTATGTGGATTAGATTGTAGATGGTCCCCTATGAAAATCATCATCCCCGGACTCATAGAAGCGACTGCGCATGCGCAAACGTGAATTCCTTGTAACGGCCATAACTTCTACATTTTCCATTCGATTTCAATGAAATTTTCAGGGATGTCACAGAGTAGTGTTTAGGTGGTCTCCTATGAAAATCATAGAGAATTGTTTTTCATAGAGGGATTCATTCATAGAGGAACGGTCTCCTGTGAGAGAGACGAGGCTTCAATAGCGAAGAGGATTGAGTCTTGATTTGTGCTCTAAGGATCGCGGGTTCGAATCCCAGTCGAGGCTAAGAATATTTTTGATCCAATCACATACATCTACTCACTTAATTTATCATCCGAATTTGATGAATTTTTAAGGAATGGTTGGCGTGCAGATGTTCCCCTATGAGGGTAGTGGAAGTTACATAGAGATTGGTGTTTTGAGATTAACTACTATGCATCGGATCATCTATACAATCGGGTTATGGATACGAGCAAGCTATGTGCCACACCCACTTGGCAGACGTTTTGATTTGTTATAAGTCCAACCCTTAAGTTCTCATGGGAGCAAACTGTCGGTCCTACAGAGCTCTGGGTGGACTCATTCGATTTTAAAAATTGATGAATAAACAGTACCTTTATATCGAAATTTGAGCTATGGCGTTTTGAAAATTTCTGCACAACTAGACCCCAAATGGAGGACCCCAAAGTTCATCAAAATCGGTCCATTTGTATTTCTGCGAAAACAATGCAAATCACACACGCCCAAAACGATGTGAGGAATTTCGTGATAACCAGAACCAGGTCTGTTGAGAGCAGCGAAGCAGAGATAGCTACTTTTGTGCTTCTGTGTTGTCTAGCGATGTTTTATTCGCCAACATGCCTCAAAAACCAGTACCACACAACATGGTAAGCCTCCTCAACATATTTGACAATCATGAAATAGGTACTCCACTGTGTCTCTTGCTACGGTGCTATTCTTCCTTGTTTCAAGACCACGTGTGGAAAATGGGAATTTATTATTCATGAAGTTATTTTACGTTTTTTACATTGTAAAATCCGATTTTGATTCCCTAAACTTCACTTTTTGAGACTACTTACTCTCATAGACACGTCTTGTCTTCGATTATTTAAATGAAAAATTTTGCGATGATTCCAAAATTATACTCGTAGGTACTACCGATCATGTTAACCGAAATGCTCAAAGGTGTTTCATTAGTAAAACGCTGCAAATCATTGCTCAAAGGTTTATTATTTTATGTATAGATCATCCTTCTGTATAGATCACTGGTTCTCCATCAATAAAACCTACCAACATCTGTATTCTCCCTTGACCTTCCCTCTCAAATTTCAGCTCCTGCGTTCAATAGGATTGAAAATGGCTTCGGAGCTCACTCAGGTGATCAGTGATCAGAAGAGTGAAGAAGATCTCCTCGAATGCTGGAGACGCCTGGAAGAGCACTTCCATTCAATAGGATTGAAAATGGCTTTCGAGCTCACTCAGCTGACCAGTGATGTGAGGAGTGAAGAAGATCTCCTCGAATGCTGGAGACGCCTGGAAGAGCACCTCCATTCAATAGGATTGAAAATGGCTTCGGAGCTCACTCAGCTGATCAGTGATGTGAGGAGTGAAGAAGATCTCCTCGAATGCTGGAGACGCCTGGAAGAGCACTTCCATTCAATAGCATTGAAAATGGCTTCGGAGCTCACTCAGCTGATCAGTGATCTGATCAGTGAGCAATGATTTGCAGCGTTTTTTACCTACAAACATTGTTTTACCTACCAATTTTTTTTTTTACCTACCAACTATTGGTAGGTACTACCTACCACACTATAATGGCTTCACACCTTCACAATCAAGTTTATTAGAAAGAACTAAACGCTTCACACTCGATTCGAAAAATAGAAAGCTTGATATGGAAATTTGATTACTGGTTACGCAGAAGGCAAAACTGAATACAACTCGAAGAAATGAACAGCGATCGCATTTTAGTCAGATAAAATTTGAACGGCGATTAGACCTCTTTTGCGATTCACACTCATGATTCTGTTTTATCGAAGGAAAACCTTCAAATACTCGTAGGGACCAAACGGTTTGTCATACAGAGCTCCGGGTGGTCTCAAAAATTTTTAAAAATTCTGTACTATTTAAAATTGGTGAAAAAACGATACCTTTATTTCGAGAGTTTTCGAGCTAGGGCACTCTTGAAAATTTCAACCCTTAATTTTCACCCCTTAGAAGTGACCTACATCAACCAAAAGCTTCGCGGCACAACTAGACCCCAAATGGAGCCCATATACCAAATTTGAACCAAATCGGTCCAGTGTTGCTAAGAAAAGTGCCGCGTACGGCGTACGGCGTACGGCGGACGGACGGAAATTTTTTTATTCGATTTTCGTATTCTACGTACCTTGAAACGTAAAACATCAAATTTTGAGGGGGGTTAAAATTTTTTTTTTCTTGCTCGATTCCAAAGGCTTATTATTGAAAATAATAAACCAAAATACTGAATACTACTTACTAGTTAAAATGAGAAGAGAATTATGTTTCGTTTCTTTTTTTCAGCCAACCAAGTCTCATGGTAAAAACCAAGACTTACTGTGCCGGTTTTCAAACATTGTTTGTACTATATATATAATAAAGCACGTTTTCATTCATTTCATTTCACAAAATGGTAAGCCTCTTCAACATATTTGACTATCAGAACATGAAGTAGTTACTCCACTGTGTCTCTTGCTACGGTGCTATTCTTCCTTGTTTCAAGGCTACGTGTGGAAAATGAACATTTATTATTCATCAAATTATTTTACGTTTTTTACATTGTAAAATTCGATTTTGATTCCGTAAACTTTACTTTTTGAGACTACTTCTCTCATAGCCACGTCATTCCTTCGATTATTTCTATGAAAATTTTTGCGATGATTCCAAAATTATACTTGTAGGTACTACCTATCATGTTAACCAAAATTCTCAAAGGTATTTCTTTAGTAAAAATTCACAAGCACGTATCCATGAACGAAGTTTGAATAGGAAGATTTACAGAAATGACCTCGTATTGTGGTAAATACTCGTGTGCGAATTTCAATGGGGTTCTGCGCATTCCAGCCGCGCGAGTCTGACCCTTTGTGTTTGGCCACAATTGAACGAAATTGAGAACAAAAGGGCGATGTTTAGGTGGAAAAGGTAGGTACACTACGCAGCAAACAGAGCAGATAAGGGATACGTGTGAAAACCAAGGTATTAGGAATCTCCCGCAAGTTGTAGTTTATTGAAGTTTGGTGTTCGAAATATGAGAATATAATTGGCCAAAAGAGCAACAAAACGTCCCCATCTTTATAGTAGTAGTCAATTAGACATTACAATTTATCCATAGTTTTCAAAGCATATTATAAATTATCATATTTTATTCCGAAAATAATCACATCCCTAGAAACAATACAAAAAGAGAGTTTGAATAATTATTGTGAAGTAGGTTAATAATGTCTTGGTACCTATTATATGCCTAATTCGCATGAAATAATTCGATACTCGCGTTTTTGCAGAACATGAGTCCGTGCTGCATCCGAAAACGCTAAAAATTATTACTCAATGGTTTACTATTTTTCTATGATAAATTCTAGTACCCACCATACTTTTGCTTCACAAACCAGTTAATGTTGAAGAAATAAACGCTTCACACTCAATTTGAAAGAATAGAGTGTTGTGGAAGCCTTTATCAGATTGATTACTGGTTGCTACGGACCCAAAACTGAGTACAACTCGAAGAAACGAACAGCAATTGCGTTATGGTTAGCAAATTTGAACTGAGACTATCCCTCTTTTGCGATTCACACTCGTGTTTCTGATTTATCGAAAGTTTAAGTTCTCGTTGTGAGCAAATGGTTGGTCTTATAGAACTCTGGGTGGTCTCATTCGATTCAAAAAATACTTTTTTAAATTGAATAAAAACAACACTTCACATAAATGTTTGAGCTGGGGCGTTTTGAAAATTTCAGCCCTCATTTTTCGGCGCATAACTAGACCCAAAATGGAGCTCTTAAACCAAAATTTCATCAAAATCGGTCCACGAAAACAACGGAAAGAAGAAGACGGACGGCCAAATTTTTATTCAATTTTTGGATTCTACGTACCTAAGTACTTACCATGAAACGTAAACCGAATTTTTTCGGTCGGTTACAAAGGTTCAGTATTGAAAATAATGAATCATTACCAGAATATTTAACTGAAATCGAAGGATAACATCGAACAGTTTGGCTGGTTACAAAAATTTCATGATAGACACAACAGGGACTTCGATTCTTGAATAAGTCGAGAATTAACATCAAATTCTTCGAATCTTGTAGGTATACTCGAGAGAAATTAAACGTTGAAATGATCGGAATTCGTTGGTTTGCTCCAGAGAGACGACCACCTCAAAGGCTTGTTTTCACCTTCAATTGTTCGAAAAAGTCGAAAATGAACTTCAAAATCATCAAAACTTGTTGGTTTGCTCGAGAGAAACGACCACTTCAAAGGCTTGTTTTCACCTTCGATTGTTCGAAAAAGTCGAAACTGAACGTCGAAATCGTCGAAACTTGTTGGTTTGCTCGAGAGAAACGACCACCTCAAAGGCTTGTTTTCACCTTCGATTGTTCGAAAAAGTCGAAACTGAACGTCGAAATCGTCGAAACTTGTTGGTTTGCTCGAGAGAAACGACCACCTCAAAGGCTTGTTTTCACCTTCGATTGTTCGAAAAAGTCGAGAATGAACGTCAAAATCATCGAAACTTGTTGGTTTGCTCGAGAGAAACGACCACCTCAAAGGCTTGTTGTCACCTTCGATTGTTCGAAAAAGTCGAGAATGAACGTCAAAATCATCGAAACTTGTTGGTTTGCTCGAGAGAAACGACCACCTCAAAGGCTTGTTTTCACCTTCGATTGTTCGAAAAAGTCGAAACTGAACGTCGAAATCGTCGAAACTTGTTGGTTTGCTCGAGAGAAACGACCACCTCAAAGGCTTGTTTTCACCTTCGATTGTTCGAAAAAGTCGAGAATGAACGTCAAAATCATCCAAACTTGTTGGTTTGCTCGAGAGAAACGACCACTTTAAAGGCTTGTTTTCCCCTCCGATTGTTCGAAAAAGTCGAGAATGAACGTCAAAATCATCGAAACTTGTTGGTTTGCTCGAGAGAAACGACCACCTCAAAGGCTTGTTTTCACCTTCGATTGTTCGAAAAAGTCGAGAATGAACGTCAAAATCGTCGAAACTTGTTGGTTTGCTCGAGAGAAACGACCACCTCAAAGGCTTGTTTCCACCTTCGATTGTTCGAAAAAGTCGAGAATGAACGTCAAAATCATCGAAACTTGTTGGTTTGCTCGAGAGAAACGACCACTTCAAAGGCTTGTTTTCACCTCCGATTGTTCGAAAAAGTCGAGATTGAACTTCAAAATCATCCAAACTTGTTGGTTTGCTCGAGAGAGACGACCACTTCAAAGGCTTGTTTTCACCTTCGAGTACCAGATGTATTGAAGATAAATATTACTGCTAGAGGTAACAACCATAATTCAACAATATCACAGTAGAAGTATAATGCGTTCTCATTTCTTAAAGGTAAGCACACCGTTAGTTGAAGCACGTTTGTTCCTTTATTTTCCGCGTTTGCGGGGGTTGGATCGTTCGGTATGAGAGAATGCTCGTCTTGTTTTTGATATAGGAATCCGGCGCTTGTGTTACCTCCCGTATAAAGACCGAATTTCCTTCCTCACAGAACGCGAGTTTCACTCTGAGGCCACGAAATTCCTGTCTTCCCACGTACAACCGCGACAATCTGTCCGTGGCCTCCGCCTTTGCACCCTCAGAATCGAACGTGTCACGAAGGTGACAACTTGCCATCGGTCCACGGATGACAGACGCCGTTTAGCATGTAAATTCGAACTGCCCCTCCTCCCCACTACTATTCAATTTGTCGTGTATGGAAGCGTCCTAAGAGTAATTTTCCGTTTTGATTGGGCAAACGTAGAGCTGAAGGATCGACACATGGCGAATATAGAATAATCTCGAGGACTTGTCAATCTGTCGAAGAAAATACAGCAAAACCACTTTTCCACCTCTCCAATAACATCCCATGTTCTCACCCTAGACAGTTCGATATTTTTGGTTCCTTATTCTTAGACACGTGTAACAAGATAAATTTTAAATACATCTCAGTAATCTCTTCAGAGGACTATCTCGGCACCCTAGACGTCTCGGAGATGCCTCAAACGATATTACATTACATTTTGGTCACATATGTAATAGCTAGTGGAACATCATAGAGATCCAGTTATTTCAAACAAAATATCTTAGTTCTTTAATATATACATGAGATCCCCTCAGAGGTTTTGATATCATAACTCAAGACGTTCGCCTTGTAACAGGTATCTCTGTATTCAGACGTATAAAGACATTAAATATTCACCCATGTGAAACTTCTCGCATGAATTTGTTGTTACCCACATCTCAGATATTAAACTCCATGTCGGGGTCTTCTCGTAGCATACAAATTTCAAAATAAAACCAAGTGAGGTGGTGACTAGGGAAGCCGGCTGTATAGTAAAACTAACGGCCTTAACGAATGGCGCCAGCCTCCCTTCACCAGTGGCGTCAGGTGAGAATATTCGTCAGGCAAACAGCTAAGCCATAGAGGAATAAACAATAATGAAAAATACAGCAAATTATTACACAAAGGTTTATTATTTTTCTGTATAGATCACTCGCCTGCAAAGAACAGAGCTTTGACATTGTCACTACCTACCAACCAAGTTTTCGCATGATAATCGATTTTATTTAGATGAAATAAACACTTCACTCTCCATTCGAAGAAATAAATAATTCCTTCATTAAGAAATTTGATTACTGGTAGCTGAGGAAGCGTAAACTACGGCTCATATTCCAATTTTCTCTGCTTTCAAGGCCACAAAACAGCTTCTTGATCCGCGCTGACCTACCCGCTGATCGTCACCTGTCATCTAAAACAGTCGCGCAAATTTTTTTTTTTTTTTTTTTTACTGTTTGCCTTGCATTGCCGGAGCCTGAGCTAGTTCACGTATCATCCGTAATAAATCGTACTTACCAACCTCTACAACTCTCTGGTGTGTTGCGGGCTAGTATCCTAGGCAAAATACGTACTTATTCCATTCTCCTATTTCAACTAACTTCCTTGGTAATCATGAAATAGACCCTGAATTTTATTTAAATTGTTCAAAGTCTGCTAATATTACTTGGGAAAAATGGAAATATAGGAGAATTTCAGCAAAAATTGATTTATTCATTTTGCAAGTTTTTAGTAAGGCAAACAGTGTTTGCTATGTTTGCGTTGAGGAGACGCCACTGCCCTTCACATGTACCTACCTATCGTGCAATCCTGCCTTCCAGTATATAAGGCCTTCTCAGGCTACCACTAAAGCCATCCTAGTCTGAAACTCTGTTCTATCACCTACTCAGCTCACATTTTCCTTAAACATTCAACTAACGGTTTTGAGCAGGGAGATCACGTAATAAGCATCCGTTGTGAGGTCCGATTTAACAAACATGAGAAGAAAAGAGAAGCTACGACCTTTGCTACTGAAGAGTCCACTGATCCAGTCCCAAAACAGTGCCTTATAAGCGCAGGAAATGATCAATCAGCCCACTGATTGGCCATGTCCCCACTTCAACCTCATCGACGCCTTGTGTTGTGGAAAACCACATTACAAATTTAACTCCCCATGTGGTTTTTTGAATCAATCATTTGTCATTAATAAAAATTGCAACTCGTTCACCAGAACTACATTTGAATTTTCTTCGTAGAAAATAATTTCAGAAATAGCACGAAAACAGGTAGTTTCCACCAGGGAATGTAGGAATCCCCGACACCATGTACCCAGGAAGAGGAAAAGCAGAAAGCGCCAGGAAATGAGGAATTTCACCATGTCGGAATTTCCTATTTTTGAACACAAAATCGGATTCAGCACCTCGAAAAAACCCCTATGGCAAACTTTCAGCCCGTACTTCCTAATTTACGAATAAACAAAAAAGTGCAGAAAATATGAATGTTTAAAAAAACCGGGAGGATGACGTCATCCTGGAATAGTTCATTTACGGCCGCTTGAAGCGCTGATCTATAGTCCTCAGATGCAACATGTCACAAAACCAGTAAAGATCGAAATCGAAAAACTGAAGAAAAAAATAGAAAAAGCAAGATGGGGAAAATTAGGTTTCCCCTGTTTTTGTTTGATAACTTTCCTCTTAGGTAACACGATTTTGTCGTACCATCAAGCAACACTGGGAGGAGATGGCGATTCGAACAGCCAATCAGCGAGCGTTTCCGCTTTGTGTTGAAGAGGTTCGTTTTCCCGGTTATTTTTTGAAATCATTAATTTTTATTGTCTCCCAAAAACAACAGGAGACTTATTTTCCGAAATCAACCCGATTTTCATCTGTCCCACACCATTAACTATTCAGGAAAAATGCAAACAGAATTCGGTGAAATTCCTCATTACAAAAAAATAGAAAAGGAAACTTCAAGAACCTCAAGATAGCAGCCTTGGTTCCCTCGACTTGACTCGAAAATAAGGTCCATCACTCAATTCAAATTAATTATAAATAATTGTTTATAAAAAATGAAACAGTTCTTCTTCAACATCAATAAGGGAAAACAAACCCATGAATATGGCGCCCAACGTGGCTTATTGACCACTTCCTGCCCGTATAAGGCAATGTTTTGGGACTGGAGCAGGGAAGCAAAGTGGTGAACTCTTCAGCAGCAAAGGTCGTAGCTTCTCTTCTCTTCTCTTGTTTGTTAAAAACTATGAGGCCTTAAATCCGACCTCACACCATATTAAGTCTATCCTGGTATGATCAACATCTCACCCTCAACTTTTTACCTTGTCTTTTAAAGGTTCAATCCCAGGCTGATGAACCTCTAGCCTCAACTTATTACCTTGTCGTTTAACGGTGGTGAAAACCAACTTTTTTTGGAAGCTTTCGGCAAAAACCCATTTCCTTGACCAAATTTTAATTACTAAAAATAAAAAAAGACACTGGTGAAAACCCAACTTTCTATATTCAAGAATACCTTCTTTTCCTGCAGAGTAAAAGATCTAAGTACAAATTCAATTTAGCTCCACCAAATTTGACTAAATTCTCTTTTCGAGTCTCAACACCCAAGTAAGACGTCTCAAAAATCCCTTCAGAGTTGACTCTGGTCGCATTCTAGACGTATCCAGGAAGTGACAAGAGATTTACCAATATGGATCTCTGATCTGTGAGACGCCTAGGTGATCCCTTCCTCGGTACGTCCGTACTCTGGTTCAAGTAACAGAAGGTACAAGAATGTCCCTGTACCTATAGTATAAGTGGTACATTTGAGATACAGTTTGGGAAATATTTGGATATTCTTGTTATTATGAGGCTGGATACGAACCAATAATATGACTGCGACATCTCCGAGGTTTTTTTCACTTTGGACGGAAATTAATTGAACCAATAAACAGTTTATTCTCCAAAGTGTTCTTCAAAATTGAATTTTAAACAAGCGGTTTACTCCTGCCGTATTTACTATCCGAATAGAAGTTCGAATAGGTTTCCCGCTCTCACAAATATCCGAATATCGACGCCGCTAACCTCTTTCATCGTGGAAAAAAGAGAATCGGTCGAGAAAAAACAAGAGCGGTCTCAAAGTGTTCCAATAATCCTTCTCACGGCAGCCCGTCTGCTGTGGACCTTTGCGAAATACCCTGATCAAATCCGATTTCAAAGAAATTCACTCTTCCCACACAATGCCATAGAGCCCTGTAGGTTCGTCCAATAACAAAAGGAAGCCAGGGACGTTATAACGTCCGAGTGTCGTCGTCTCAGCTTTTATCCGGAGAAAAAATCCTCATCAGGAGAAATGATATCATTTCCAAGTATGGGGAGAATAGTTGTTATATTTTACAATATTCTGTGATACGTCTTGTCGAGTCTAAATCAATTTTCTTGAGGAATCCTGATCCATGGCACGTTTTTTCAAACCCCAACAAATCATGGAGACTTCGGTTCTTTTAAGGGTGAATATAAAAATATCCTCAAACGCTGCAAATTATTACACAATGGTTTATTATTTTTCTATATAGATCACTCGTCTACAAAACCACCAACCATCCAATATGAAGAAAAACATCGATCGCATTTCGGTCAGCTTTAATTTGAACGGAGATTAGGCCTCTTTTGCGATTCACACTCGTGTTTGATTTATATGTATATATATTTCAATAAAAACCCTTAAATTTTTGTAGGGAGCGAACGGTTTGTCCTACAGGGCTCCGGGTGGTCTCAAAAATTCTAAAAATTCTATAGAATCCAAAACTGAAGGAAAAACAATACCTTTATATCAAAATTTTTTGAGTTAGGGCGTTTTCAAAATTTCAAAATTCATTTTTGAACCCTTAGAAGTGACCTACATCAACCAAAATCTTCGGGGCACAACTAGACCCCAAATGGAGCCTACATACCAAATTTCATCAAAATCGGTCAATCCTAAGTGGCAAAAGTGCCGCGTACGGCGGACGGACGGCCAAATTTTGGTTTATTATTTTCAATAATGAACCTTTGGAATCGACCAAGAAAAAAAAATTTTAACACCCCCTCAAAATGTGATGGTTTACGTTTCAAGGTACGTAGAATCCAAAAATCGAATAAAAATTTGGCCGTCCGTCCGCCGTACGCCGTCCGCCGTACGCGGCACTTTTGCCACTTAGCATTGACCGATTTTGATGAAATTTGGTATGTAGGCTCCATTTGGGGTCTAGTTGTGCCCCGAAGCTTTTGGTTGATGTAGGTCACTCCTAAGGGTTCCAAAATCAATTTTGAAATTTTGAAAACGCCCTAACTCAAAAAATTTCGATATAAAGGTATTGTTTTTCCTTCAATTTTGGATTCTATAGAATTTTTAGAATTTTTTGAGACCATGCGGAGCTCTGTAGGACAAACCGTTCGCTCCCTACGAAAATTTAAGGGTTTATATTGAAATATATATATATATATATATAAATCAAAACACGAGTGTGAATCGCGAAAGAGGCCTAATCTCCGTTCAAATTAGAGCTGACCAAAATGCGATCAATGGTTGGTGATTTTGCTTCCGAGTCTACCAAGGTAGCGGAAGCTTTGTTTTCACTTTTCAAGGACGAAAAAAAAAAGTTTTCCAAAATCAAAATTTCCACTCGCGTTTTGCGTTTTAGACCTTTCTGAACAATTTTGGTTCCGTGTCTGTGTGTCTGTGTGTCCGTGTGTCTGTGTGTCTGTCTGTCTGTGTGTCTGTGTGTCTGTCCGTCTGTCATGATTTCCTTGTAACGCGCATAACTATACGAAGTTATTGTCCGATTTCTATGTAATTTTCAGGGATTGTGCGGGTTGGTGTGTAGACGGTCCCCTATGAAAATCATCATCCCCGAACTGATAGGAGAGACTGCGCATGCGCAAACGTGAATATCCTTGTAACGGCCATAACTTCCACATTTCCCACTCGATTTCGATCAAATTTTCAGGGATTATGTGGATTAGGTTTTAGATGGTCCCCTATGAAAATCATTGTCCCCGGACTGATAGGAGAGACTGCGCATGCGCAAACGTGAATATCCTTGTAACGGCCATAACTTCCACATTCCCCACTCGATTTCGATCAAATTTTCAGGGATTATGTGGATTAGGTTTTAGATGGTCCCCTATGAAAATCATCACCTTCGGACTGATAGTAGCCATTGCGCATGCGCAAACGTGAATTTCCTTGTAACGGCCATAATTTCTACATTTTCCATCCGATTTCAATGAAGTTTTCAGGGATGTTACAGAGTAGTGTTTAGATGGTCCCCTATGAAAATCACAGAGAATTGTTTCTCATAGAGGGATTCATTCATAGAGGGATGGTCTCCTGTGAGAATCTCAAATCCCATTAATTGCAGGTCATCGGTAGCTCAGAGGATGATTTGAGCACCTATTTTTGATCTAATCACATACACCTACTCACTTAATTTTCGATCCCAATTTGATGAAATTTTCTAGGATTGTCCAGATTAGCGTGTAGACGGTCCCCTATGAGGGTAGTGAAAGGTACTTAGAGATTGGTGTTTTGAGATAAACTACTGTGCATCGGATCATCTATACAATCGGGTTATGGATACGAGGAAGCTATGTGCCACACCCACTTGGCAGACGTTTTTTTTTTTTTTTTCTTCATATTGGATGGTTGGTGATTTTGTAGACGAGTGATCTATATAAAAATAATAAACCGTTGTGTAATAATTTGCAGCGTTTTATTCGATTTTTGGAATCTACGTACCTTGAAACGTAAACCATCAAATTTGGAGGGGGTGTTATAAAAATTTTTTTCTTGGTCGATTCCAAAGGTTCATTATTGAAAATAATAAACCAAAACTGTAATCCAATTTGAACTCATTTCATTTCCGATCTCAGAATCAACAAATTATAACCCACAACAGCAATTATTGCCCGTTACCTACACACAAAAAACGTAGTAGTTAATCTCAAAACATCAAAACAAGTTAATCTGTAACATCCCTGAAAATTTCATTGAAATCGTACAGAAAATGTAGAACTTATGGCCGTTACAAGGAATTCACGTTTGCGCATGCGCAGTGGCTACTATCAGTCCGAAGGTGGTGATTTTCATAGGGGACCATCTAAATACTAATCTGTAACATCCCTGAGAATTTCTTTGAAATCGGATAGCAAATGTAGAAATTATGGACGTTACCAGGAAATTCACATTTGCGCATGCGTAGTGACTACTATCAGTCCGAAGGTGATGATCTTCATTGGGGACCATCTAAATACTAATCTGTAACATCCCTGAAAATTTCATTGAAATCGGGTAGAAAAAGTGGAAGTTATGGCCGTTACAAGGAAATTCACGTTTGCGCATGCGTAGTGGCTACTATCAATCCGAAGGTGATGATTTTCATAGGGGACCATCTAAATACTAATCTGTAACATTCCTGAAAATTTCATTGAAATCGGATGAAAAATGTAGAAATTATGGCCGTTACAAGGAATTCACGTTTGCGCATGCGCAGTCGCTTCTATCAATCCGGGGATGATGATTTTCACAGGGGACCGTCTTCACACCAACCCGCACAATCCCTGAAAATTTCATAGAAATCGGACAATCATTTCGTATAGTTATGCGCGTTACAAGGAATTCATGACAGACAGACAGACAGACACACAGACACTGAACTAAAATTGTTCAGAAAGGTATAAAACGCAAAACGCGAGTGAAAATTTTGATTTTGGAGAACTTTTTTTTTCGTCCTTGAAAAGTGAAAACAAAGCTTCCGCTACCTTGGTAGACTCGGAAGCAAAACTCAAAAATGAAAATTTCTCTGATAAACTCACGATTGCATATTTATGACGGCGTCTTTCAGGTCTGTTTTAAGAAGGCTCTGTAAGTAAATGAATATTATTATATTAATAGTCAAAATGAGATTTTCGGAAATGGCTGACAAATCCAAAAGTGTACCAAAGCGCTAGATGGCCCGAATTTAAAGAGTAGGTAAGCTATTCCGAAGAATACGGTTCAAAATTTGTTTTTTCTCATCTCTCGAGAAAGAAATCACTTCATTTGGAAACTTAATATTGATATACATTGATATTGATTTAAATAATATTGATGAACATACATTGATTTTCACCTACGGCATTCATTCGATAAAATATTAGAAGAGGAAAATTTTCACAGTTCATGAATTTATTGTTTGAAGTCTTCCATATTTCTTTAAAAATTCGCCCAATAACTCATGTTGCATCAAAAGAACACCTTGTTTTGTGTGTGTGTGTATTTTTACAACTCAGAAGGGATTTTCGGTCAGTTTTAAAACGAAAAACCTTCAATTTGGAATGAGAAATGTCAAATTTGAATTGGAAATGTTTGGGAAAAAATCGATTGAGCATCACGAGTAGGTGCGGCTGTAATTTTCGAATACACCCAAGCTATTCAATTATGCCTTTGAAGCCACTTCTCATTGTTTGTTGTTCAAACGTTTTATTCCTTCTGTTTTCAACTCTAACCTAAAACTCTAAAAAGCGACGCTCTTCAACACTCAATATTTCCCCCCTTATCGGAAGAATTTTCAAAGGGGTGGGAGTTTAAAAGGATTAATCTCTCTTATTTGCGTTTCACGGAGGGCCACGGTGAAATATCAACGACGAGCTGGAAAAGTGTCGCACCCACCTCGGTAGCGGAACCATTAGTCGAACTCAGCCCCTTTCCTTCTGTGGAGGGGAGGGGGGTAGGATGGAAAGTCCACCTAGGGGATATGGCATGCCTTTAATATCTCTTTTTGAATCAATCTAAAGCAGTGGTCTTCAACCCGCAGCCCGCCTTGTATATTTTTGTGGCCCGCCGAATGATTTTGTTTCCAAACAAATAGGAAAACATTGCAGCACTGAAGTTGGCCAATTGCTTCGGCCGTAGTAGGGAATTCGTTAAGTGGCAAAGCAGGTTGGCAACCCTTATTCTCAAGGTCACTCGTAGCATCGCAACCCACGCCAGTGTCATTTTGTCATTTTGTCAGGAAAGTTTTTAAAAAGGGTTTTTGATTTGAAAGAAGAAATCTGCATGTTCATGGAGAGTAAAGGGAAGGCAGTTCACTACTTCAAAGATCCCAGTTGGATGGCTGATTTTGGGTACCTAACCGATATTTCAATACATCTCAATGACTTGAATATTAGGCAACAAGGGAAGAATGCTATGATACACAATCTCTTTGATCAAGTTGAGGCGTTTGAGAGGAAACTTAGTTTATGGAAGAATCAAGTACAACAGGGCGACTTCACACATTTTCCAACACTGTCACAATGTGAAGTTCAAAACAAAGAAAAATACAGCGAAGCACTCTCCATGTTACATCAAGATTTTAGCAACAGGTTTTTAGACTTCAAGCAAAATAAAACTATGATGAAGCTTTTTTGTGCTCCTTTCAGTGTTAACGTGGAAGACTATTCAGGAAATATACAAATGGAACTTATTGACTTTCAGTGAACTAGCGATTTACAGGAGAAATTTAAAAACTTTGGACTTCTGGAGTTTTACTCATTGTATGTTGAAGGTGATCGATTTCCAGCAATCAGATCTCATGCTCTGGCCACAGCATCTCTTTTTGGCAGCACTTACATCTGTGAGCAGCTATTTTCAAGAATGAAAAACGTGAAATCGAAACTGAGAAACCGTATTTCTGACACTCATTTAGAGAACTCTCTTCGAATTGCCACATCTGACATAAAACCTAATGTTGACAGATTAGTAAAAGATAAACAATGTCAAATTTCTCACTAAACTACAAAAGTCACAAATTTGATGTTTTCAGTATAATTTTGAGTTTTATAGCATGTTTAAATATATGTCAAGTACACCTATATTGTTTTCAATATTGATGTTTAATACAGTTATCAACAAATATAAAATGTTATAACAAATTCATGTAAATTATTTTAACCTGAGACAAAATTCACACACATACATATATATATGTATATGTATATACACGCTTAATCATTGCGGCCCTCCAAGTCCTCCATGACAATAATTTGGCCCTTAAATAATAAAAGGTTGAAGACCGCTGATCTAAAGCTACCCGAAATAGACTTTAACCCTCCAGCACTCGCTTCGGGTCATGGTGACCCGAGCCTCCTTTCAAGGTGAATATTTCTTAGAACAGTGCGTGTTCCCCCCTCCAAATCCCTTGCTAATCCTCCCAGTCGGCTAGATGCGCCTGACAGTATGATTCACGAGTCCAAAGAGTAATGTTTCATAGGTGAAAGAGGCATTTTGACCCGACGCGAGCGCCTACGTATTGTTTTTGGAACTCCGAATGACCCGACGCGAGTGAACTCGTAACTTTTTCTGACGAGGTGCCTTTGTGAATGTTTGCTGTTTTTTTCCATTGAACCCTCAATTCAACTCGAAGAACCAGTGATCTATACAGAAGGGTGATCTATACAGAAAATAATAAACCTTTGGGCAATGATTTGCAGCGTTTTTCCCTTGGGTATTCTTGGTGTAAACGTAATTATAGGCCCTATTGGGGCCCTATTATCGGATTTGACTTGAAATTCCAGAATATGAAATTGAGGCAAATTCCCCATTTCAGTAACATCTCGCACAGTGGCAGCTCCTGCCCCGAAACTCAGGGTGTGCACAGAGATCAGGAGAGGCTATCAAGAAGGGACCGAATAGGTGCTTTCCTCAGCCAAATAGAAATTTCAACGGTATACAAATTGGATAAATCTTAGGAACTTTTTCATCTTAAAATTGCAAACAATACTGAATACGTACAATTGACACGAAAAACGTTCTCTAGTGGTATAATCTGTAAGTCACTTCACACCCACAAAGCCATTCTACCTTCTTATAATACTCGACATTAAACTTTAGGGATGAATGCTGGAGTCCAGATTGAGACTGTATTTTCATGATGATTTTTTTGTGATTGTTTTTCGAGTGCTCTATCTTCTTATTGTTCAATTTTGATCTCGGAAAATATGCACGAAAATTTCCCGAAAATATGCACCGGAAACTGGGAAAATATGCAAAATATGCATTTTTCCTTAAAACTGCATTCGACTTCGGAATTTCAGTATTTTAAGAAAGGATGTTATATATATTATTACATTTTTTAGCCGTTTTTTCTCCTAGAAAAAAGTTACGAAGCATCACGTCAAGTAAACAAGCAATTCAAAAAATCAGTTATACATTTTTTATTTACTTTTATACATTTATACGAACTAGGTATAAAATGTCAAGATGAACTACATATTATATTGGACAACAATTACACGCTCCAAATTATCAGGTGTAAAACAGTGTCTCCTGTCACTTTAAATTCCTTTCAATGCAGAAAACGATCTCTCTACATCGCAAGATACAATAGGCAAAAATTTGAAAGTGGAAATCTCTTTTGGAGAGTAGGGAGAGTCCCATGAGCTGTCTTCTCCTTTGAGAATTTTCGCGATTTGAACCACTGAAGACCACCCTGGATTTTTCGATAGGACCCCCTCCAGTTTATCCTTGACGGCTATTCCGGTCATCTATTCATTAGAGCAGGCATTACCTGCTGGGGTGATGTAAGTGAGGGGACAAAACATTCCAACATTCGATTTCGAATATTGTCAACTTCCAGCACTGACTTATAAAAAAATTCCAGAATACTAAAAAAACTGGTAAAATATGCTGCAAAATATGCAAAAATCCCCAAAATTACCAAAAAATTCAAAAATCCCCAAAATGATCGAAATATACAAAAATATGCTATTTCAATTTCAATTTAAACCACCGCATACACTTCAGAAACCTTCAAAACGTTCAAATACAAAGATATACCGCGTGATAAAATATATGCAAAATATGCTAATTCCAAGCTCTACTCATTACTATCACTCATGTAGATATGTTTGTTCTAGTGTAGCTATTGAAGTTCTCCTTTCCACAATTTTTGTAATAATTTTATTTTGAGGGTTCAATTCTCGTTTCGTTCAACGGGAATTATTGTGCGTGTAACCCTCTGTCGTGATGCAAACAAGAGGTCTGAATTTGTAATTCAAGAGACTGAAAACCCCAAAAATTGAGATTATTTATACAATGGTATCTTGCACCCCCTTGGGTCTATTGCCGAAAACCATTCATTTTGTGATTTTTCAGCATTTAAAATGTCGATAAAAAATACAGAGAATTATTAGAAGTTGCACTATATATAGGTAAATGACGCTTAAAATTGGGACTGTAGTGAAAATATGTTAAATGGCATGTGATATTTTGAGCTCAATTTAAAAATACCAAGAATGATCTCAATGTGCAAATGTTGTTATTTAAATGAAGAAAATTAGTACCTCTTTCAGAATATGTGTCTGTTTTGGTTTATTATTTTCAATAATAAGCCTTTGGAATCGAGCAAGAAAAAAAAAATTTTAACCCCCCCTCGAAATTTGATGTTTTACGTTTCAAGGTACGTAGAATACGAAAATCGAATAAAAAAATTTCCGTCCGTCCGCCGTACGCCGTCCGCCGTACGCCGTCCGCCGTCCGCCGTACACCGTACGCGGCACTTTTCTTAGCAACAGTGGACCTATTTGGTTCAAATTTGGTATATGGGCTCCATTTGGGGTCTAGTTGTGCCGCGAAGCTTTTGGTTGATGTAGGCCACTTCTAAGGGGTGAAAATTAAGGGTTGAAATTTTCAAGAGTGCCCTAGCTCGAAAACTCTCGAAACAAAGGTATCGTTTTTTCACAAATTTTAAATAGTATTGAATTTTTTAAAATTTTTGAGACCACCCGGAACTCTGTAGGACAAACCGTTCGGTCCCTACGAGTACTTGAAGGTTTTCCTTCGATAAAACAGAATCATGAGTGTGAATCGCAAAAGAGGTCTAATCTCCATTCAAATTTTATCGGACTAAAATGCGATCGCTGTTCATTTCTTCGATTTGTATACAGTTTTGCCTTCTGCGTAACCAGTAATCAAATTTCCATAAGAAGCTTTCTATTTTTCCAATCGAGTGTGAAGCGTTTAGTTCTTTCTAATAAACTTGATTGTGAAGGTGTGAAGCCAGTATGGTGTGGTAGGTAGTACCTAGCTGGTAGGTGAAAAAAAGTTGGTAGGTAAAAAAAAATGTTGGTGGGTAAAAAACGCTGCAAATCATTGCTCAAAGGCTTCTTCACTCTTCAGATCACTGATCAGCTGAGTGAGCTCCGAAGCCATTTTCAATCCTTTTGAATGGAAATGCTCTTCCAGGCGTCTCCAGCATTCGAGGAGATCTTCTTCACTCTTCAGATCACTGATCAGCTGAGTGAGCTCCAAAGCCATTTTTACTCTTATTGAATGGAAGTGCTCTTCCAGGCGTCTCCAGCATTCGAGAAGATCTTCTTCACTCTTCAGATCACTGATCAGCTGAGTGAGCTCCAAAACCATTTTTACTCTTATTGAATGGAAGTGCTCTTCCAGGCGTCTCCAGCATTCGAGGAGATCTTCTTCACTCTTCAGATCACTGATCAGCTGAGTGAGCTCCGAAGCCATTTTCAATCCTTTTGAATGGAAGTGCTCTTCCAGGCTTCTCCAGCATTCGAGGAGATCTTCTTCACTCTTCAGATCACTGATCAGCTGAGTGAGCTCCACAACCATTTTTACTCCTATTGAATGGAAGTGCTCTTCCAGGCGTCTCCAGCATTCGAGGAGATCTTCTTCACTCTTCAGATCACTGATCAGCTGAGTGAGCTCCGAAGCCGTTTTTAATCCTATTGAACGCAGGAAGCTGAAATTTGAGAGGGAAGGTCAAGGGAGAATACAGATGGTGGTAGGTGCTATTGATGGAGAACCAGTGATCTATACTGAAGGGTGATCTATACAGAAAATAATAAACCTTTGAGCAATGATTTGCAGCGTTGTTTTTTTCTGGTACTAAAAAAACTAGACAAAGGGCTGAATAAAATGGCACCGTTCATCCCCATCTGCTTCGGCGAAATCGTCCTCAACTCTTTTTCTAGCGACTCTCCTCCTTGTCCTAGCTTCCTTTTTATCTTTCTTTCTGAAAGTTTTTCCTAAGTTTCTCTTGTGAAGCTGATGCAGAGCTACTCGTAGATGTAGAACAAACTTAAGAACAACGGCTGTTTGAAGGAGTCACCACATCTGCCAAAACAACTGCTGAGCTGGTCGAAGGCTGAGGATCCCGACTCTACATGTTGAGCTCTCTTTAGCTTTTTTAAATTTTATCAGATTTCCCAAATCTGGAGAGTTTAAAACACAAAAACTGCGAAAGGAGCAAGGAAAAAACACAATGAGAGTAGTAAAATGAAGTAAACAAACAACGAAATTGGCGCTTGGAAACTCCAGAAAACAACTTCTGCTCTAACATCCATTATTCTTCATCTTCAATTCTTCCTCCTTTACATTATGCACCATTGCGAGTCATGGCGGCCAATAACAGTTGCGGTAAGATGCGTGGAGGTGAAGTTTTCATAAAATGTTTTCATGAAAAATTGCGTTTTTTCGACTTCATGTACCTTTTTCTCGTGGATGGTTCATCGTAGCGACGTGATCCAAATTTTGACTTGTAGAGTAACAAAAAAGCTTCAAATTAGTCGGATAGTTTCATCAAATCTGACTTGGCTTGGCTGGTAAGAATTTCTGAATGATAGAACATCGGCCTCAAAAAACACTACTCTTCGTTTGCACGTAAAAAATATTATCAATACTCATATCAAAAAACTGTCCGACTTGTTTGACGAACACACCAGCAGTAGATTTCATAAAAATTTGAACGAAACTGAACGAACAGCAACCTAGAAAAAAGGACATGAAAATGGAAAAATTGCCTATCCCGAATGGGGGTTACCCGGTGCCCTTAATAACAGAGAGTCTGATTTACCACTCAGCTCTCACCGTCTTTGCAAGTCTGCTGAAGGAATCCCGGCAAGCCTCCTGCTAAGTGCTTTCCATGTTTTCATTAAACTTAAATTCGGGTGGTAATGATAGGAACCGTATTTGACACGTGACACGATTTGATTAATACAAAGGCTCACACCTATATTTACAATATTAATTATGTTTCTATTCCCATAATCGTAAGTATATAACAATCGTTAATAAATATAAGTATTGACGATCGACAAATATTGATAGTTAATAAATAACATAATTTAATTGTAAAAAGCGTCTGCCAAGTGGGTGTAGCACATAGTTTCCTCGTATCCATAGCCAGATTGTAGGTATAGATGATCCGATGCCCAGTAGTTAATCTCATAACTTCAATCTCTATGTAACTTCCACTACCCTCATAGGGGAACATCTGCACGCCAACCATTCCTTAAAAATTCATCGAAATCGGACGATAACTTCGTATAGTTATGCCCGTTACAAGGATTTCATGACAGACAAGGAACCAAAACCGTTCAGGAAGGTCTTAAACGTAAAACGCGAGTGAAAATTTCGATTTTGGAGAACTGTTTTTTTTTAACCTTGAAAAGTGAAAACAAAGCTTCCGCTACCTTGGTAGACTCGGAAGCAATAGTCACACAATATCAGCCATTAATGTAGCAATGTAGATATTAATAAATTTTACTCGTGACTATTATGACTAGGAAGACAATGACGATTTGCAAGAAGATAAAACTAGTAACTATCAGGAAAGTATTAAAATATTCATCAAACATCCACTTCACTTCATAAAACTCGTTTAATGAATAAATTTCTGCCTGTAGGAGTGACTCTTTCCCGATTCTCGACAATGTTTTTCCTTCTAACTCCTGGGATTGTTGCGGGAGCAAATTAAAAAGCCTTGCTCCTGGTCGGATCGGACAACAGTTGAGCGAAACACTGAGGCGGGTTCGCGATTTTCTGGCTCCTCGTGGGGTATTCATGGTTGGCAGATGCTTTTGGAATGGAGTTAAGATTTGCTTTGATATAGTTGAGGACAGACCATGAATACTGTTGTGAATGCAGGAGTCGAGTAGGTGGGACTGGCTTCACTACGCGCTTTTACGCAGCCACTTCAGTTTTTATTTCGCTCTCGCATGTGTGCTCAATTTCCGAGTTCCACGTAGATTTTCAAATTGTCTAATTTTCTGAATTCTTGCCTTTACTGTTTTATGCAATACTGTTCACTTAAGTCCAACTGTCTCAATAATAATCGTTTAAATCAATTTCTTGTGTTCCGTGAATTATAACGATACGTTCTGACTGAACATTTCTGGCGACCGTGACAGGACGGAAGTTAATCTCGACATGGAGTACAAGAAAATTGTAAAGATCAGGACCCAGGTAAGACGTAAATTTTCTACAACTTACAAAGAATTTAAGGGAATCCTGAACGACGAAACAACCACTGAAGATATACTTAGGGCTAAGTTTTTCGCTCTTGATGATAAAGCCGTTAGGTTATTTAAGTTGGATCAAGAAATCCTCGAATTGATGATGGAAGACCCAGAAATCAAAGACGATGACGAGGAACTTGAGAAAGAATTTGATTCTGCGGAATTTTATCGTGAACAGTATCAAAAATTTAGGGCGCTATATGATTGTAAGCTAACTATGTTTCTAAGAGCAGCAGTAAAAGAAGATAGCGTTCCAGTTACCAAAAAAGCAGATTCCACCAATGATGTCTCTAGTAAAAAATATCGTTTACCTAAGCTAGAATTAGTTAAATTTGACGGTCAGGTCAGAAACTGGATCGGATTTTGGGGCATGTTCGAAACTGTCCATAAAGACCGCGATTTGGACCCCGTTGACAAATTTCGATATCTAATTCAGCATATGGTAGAAGGCTCACCGGCTAGAGAACTCGTAGAGAGCTATCCACCGTCCGCGGAAAATTATCCTAAAGTGATTTCGCAATTGAAGGACAGATTCGCTCGTGACGAACTATTGATAGAGGTCTATGTGCGTGAATTGTTACAGCTCGTTCTACAACAATCTCAGAACGTGAAAACTTTGAAGTTGGCTTCACTTTATGATAAGTTAGTCACTCAACTTAGGGCTCTTGAGTCACTCGGAGTAACATCGGAAAAATATGCAGCGATGCTATATCCTCTTGTAGAATCGGCCATCCCAGATGAAGTTTTGATTGCTTGGGAACGGTATAGAAGTAGTGTTAAGATTGGGAGTAAAACTGATTCAGGTGACAATCTGTCAGATTTGCTCATTTTCCTTAAGGGTGAAGTTGAAAGCTCTGAGCGCCTAGTACTTGCTCGATCTGGCTTTGCTAGAGATGAGGTCGCTCCATCAACTAAACCAATAAAAGGTAGGAATCAGCCGGTCAAAGAAACCCTCCCTACAGCTTCATCCTTGCTCACTACTGATACGGATCATCGAACGAAACCACCTACAAATCTGTGCTTATTTTGTTCTAAAAATCACGAATCTTCTAGTTGTACCAGTGTGGCAGATTGGTCGCTGGAGAAGAAACGGGAGCAGTTGAAGCGTTCTGGTGGGTGCTTCGTTTGTTTGAAACATGGGCATAGTGCGCAGAAATGCAAAGGTTTCGTTAAATGTTTATTATGTAAGAAACGTCACCTATTTGTCATGTGTCCAGGTTTGGATGTACATCCAAGAACCGAAGTGCACGTTAGCAGCTCGACTTCTACTCCAAAGGACAACTCAACCTCAAGTTTGCTGTTCGCTGAGGGATCCCCAGTCTTTCTTCAGACGCTGATCGTGAAGGTGGGAGTAGGAAAGAAGACGCAGTTGGTAAGAGCTGTATTGGATACTGGGGCACAACATTCATACATAAAAACTGAACTTTTAGACTTGATCAAACCCACCAAACTAGGAACAGAAGTAATGAATCATAGCCTATTTGGAGGGGTGGAAACACGAAAAGTACCTCATAACATTTTCAAAATTGCTGTTCAGAGCCGATGGGGCAATTCCAAGTGCGACATAGTTGTTCGTGATCAAGAAAAAATCTGCTCATTCATACCAAGATTTTCCAATTCCCATTATCTTGACATCCTTAAGAAAAAGGGCATTGTCCTTTCTGATTCAGGCCAAGAAGATCTCGAAGTGAAACTTCTTTTAGGTGCAGATGTTTGGGTGGAAATTATCACTGATGAAATGGAAAAAATTCATCAAGGTTTGATAGCTGTCAAGACAACTTTAGGATGGGTCTTGACTGGACAAATTCCTCATTCTAGACAAAGCACACAACTTCTCTGTTGTTCCAATGCTTCATTCCAGGAAATTGACAAGCTCTGGAAACTAGATGTTCTGGAAGAGCCTGTTGCTGTGAAATCTCGGAAAGACCTGGAAGAAGAAGCGGTTCAACACTTCAAGAAGACAGTCTCCATCGGAGAAGACAACCGGTACACCGTACGCCTACCTTGGATTGAAGGACACCGTGAATTGATCAACAACCGTGATATGGCAGAACGACGTTTGATAAGTACCACAAAAAAGTTGAATTCTCTTAATAAGATCTATGAGTACGATAAAGTGTTCAGGGATTGGGAGTCTCTAGGTATAATCGAAAGAGTTCCTGACCACAAAGAAGAAAAAGCCTTTTATTTGCCTCATCATGCAGTGATAAAGGATTCCAGCATGACCACAAAATTGCGTCCTGTATTTGATGCATCTGTAAAGGATAGGCAGGGTACTTCTCTAAACGATTGTGTAGACATAGGAGAGAATTTAGTAAATTTAATTCCTCAATTGCTTCTGAAGTTTCGTCTCCATGAAATAGGAGTATCAGCCGATATAGAAAAGGCCTTCCTGCAGATTGGCATTTCCCCTAGTGACAGGGATGCACTAAGATTCTTGTGGTGGGACAATCCAGAAACTAGGCAGAAGGTGATAGTGTTCAGACACTGTCGTTTGGTCTTTGGACTTGGGCCTAGTCCATTTTTGCTAGGAGCTGTCCTAAAACACCACTTAGAGAATGTCCCTGTTGAACTGCAAGAGACTGCCAGATTTCTCCAATCAACTTGGTACGTCGACAACTCTATTTCTAGCGTGAGAAGTAGTGATGATTTGGAAAAATTCATGAAAGAGTCAAAATTGATAATGCAGATGGCTCAATTTAATTTGCGACAGTGGGTTCATACAGGCATGACATCGACTGAGGAAAAAACCATTTCCGTTTTGGGCATAGAGTGGGATTTTACATCAGATATGTTAGGCTGTAATTTGAAGTCGTTGGAGTCTCAACCCGCGCCTTTAACAAAGAGAGGTCTATTATCGGCAGCCCAAAAGCTATTCGATCCCATAGGTTTTACCAGCCCTGTCAGTCTGATGCCAAAGCTGCTTCTACAAGAAACTTGGAAACACAATTTGAAGTGGGACGCAGAACTTCCTTCTGAAATCATTGAACGTTTTTCTTCGTGGCTTCAACAAATTCATTTATTGAAACACGTTACGATTCCCAGACATATATGTGAAGGCTCAGTTCTGGAAGGCACTTGTTCCTTGCACACATTCTCGGATGCCAGCAAAACTGCTTACGCTGCATGCACCTTTCTGAGGGTTGAAACTGATAACCATGTGTCAGTATCATTGGTGCAGGCTAAGTCTCGAATCGCTCCTTTAAAGCCTATTACAATACCTCGATTGGAATTGCTTGGTGCAGTGATAGCCTCTAGACTGTGCAAAGGTATACAAGAATCTTTGTTTATCCCTAATTGTAAAAATTATTTGTGGTGTGATTCTTCCGCAGTCATCACATGGATAAAAAAGGACGACAACTGGAGCGTTTTTGTAGCCAACAGAGTTAAGGAAATACGCTCGAATACAAACTCAGAAGATTGGCAGCATATTCCTGGTTCTTCCAATCCAGCAGATCTCCCATCAAGAGGTTGTAATCCTCGAACCTTCGTGAAAAGTCGATGGTGGGAGGGTCCAGCGTGGCTCAAGCAGTCTGAAGACCAGTGGCCTCGATCGGAGTATGTGATTCCTTTAGATATTATTAATGAAGAAAGAAAAAAGACAATAGTAACTGCCATTTCTTGCGAAAATAAAGGTTTAACGACTTCGCTGAACTACTTTTCTAAATTTTCAAAAATAGTGAGAACAGTTGCTTGGATTCAGCGGTTCTGCAATGCTTGTCGAAACATCAAATCTGACGACAACAGCCTTCATGGTATCAAAATTGAAATGAAAATCCCCTTGAATCTAAATTCTCCATCCTTGATCAATAAAAAATGCAAAATCATTTCTGAAAACGGCATTAAATTCAAGATAGTCCATATTGAGGAATTGTCTGGTTCCGAAGTATTGACAGCTGAATTGAAATTGTGGTGGTGTGGCGTCATTTGTTTAATATTTGATTCATATTTAGGTTACTCAAAATTCCAAATTATTATTCACCTGTTGATTCACCTATTCCAAATTCCCTCACCTGTTGATTTGTTTGTTCAAAATAAAATCACTCGCTATTGTTCCGTTCATGAATCTACATGCAACTTCATTTAATTTATTGTAACTTAACACGCGTAATTCACAGTACAACAAACATAAATTAATACGAATACAGATAACAGACAACACCTTCAACATCAAAACTTCGTCGCTACAAACTGGTGCCCTCGACAAGTTCCTAGAATGGAAGCTGGAGATGGACCAACATCGATTGCAAAACCAAGCATAAATTTCAAAGCTCCACCATTTTGGAAGCAAAATGTTCCTATCTGGTTTCGGCAAGTTGAAGCCCAGTTCAGAGTAAAAGGAGTAACGAACGACGAAGACAAGTTTGATTTAATCATTAGCTCAATTGATTCTATTATTTGTACGCAAGTGAGTGACATTATCATAAACCCACCAGAACAAAATAAATACGAGACCCTAAAAGACCGACTCATTTCTTGTTTTGCGGATTCGGACGACAAAAAGCTACAACGTCTCTTAAAAGAAATATCATTAGGCGATAAAAAACCAAGTCAGTTACTTAGAGAAATGCGAGAACTGTCAAACAATAAGTTTTCGGACGAATTTTTAAAACTATTATGGATGCAACATCTTCCTGCAAATATGAGAAACATACTCTCAGTAAGTTCTGAACAAACTCTCGCTGCACTAGTTCCAGTAGCTGATCGAATACAGGAAACTTGTGATTTGAAATCTATAAATGCTATCGATCCGGGCGAAAACAAGCAGACTAGTTCAGACAATTCAAGGTTAGAAATACTAGAGAAAATCGATTCTCTAACGAAGCAAGTAGAAGCACTAAGTACTCGTAACCATATAAGTAGACCTTACTTTAGAGACAACCCAAACTCGAAAGGACGACCAAAATCACCTTCTCAGCAGGATCGACCCAAAAGCGATAATTGGATGTGCATATTTCACTACCGTTGGGGGAACAAGGCACGACGTTGTGAATCCCCATGTAAATTTCGAAAAACGAAGAACTCGGAAAACTACAGGGCCGATCACTAAGTGCGGCAAGTGATTTAGGCCAGAGTTCAAGCCGCTTGTTCATCAAAGATGAGAACACTAAACTTTGTTTTCTCATCGACACTGGAGCAGACATTTCCGTCATCCCTCCTACAAACACCGACCTTTCTGTGAATTCTAAGTATCGTTTATTTGCAGCAAATGGTACGGAAATTAAGACTTACGGTACTAGGCTACTCACTGTTGATCTCGGATTACGCCGATCTTTCTCTTGGCCATTTGTAATCGCGTCTGTCAGCAAGCCCATCATAGGTGCAGATTTCTTAGAACGCTATGGACTCCTAGTGGATCTCAAAGAACAAAAATTGCAAGATCAAGTGACAACCATTTCAAGAAGATGTATCGTAAGTAATAGTAAAATTCCTACTATAACGACAATAGGGGTGCAAAGTTTATCCATGAGGTACGAAGAACTGCTGGCAGATTTCAAAGACATTACTAGGCCATCATTAGAAATAAAACCAGCCAAACACAATGTAATGCACCACATTGAAACCAAAGGACCACCTGTTGCATCAAAATTTAGACGTCTGGACCCTATAAAATTAGCTATAGCAAAGAAAGAATTCGATTTTATGCTACAACAAGGTATCTGTCGACCTTCAAAAAGCCCGTGGTCAAGCCCATTACACATGGTCCCAAAAAAGACAGGCGACTGGAGACCATGTGGAGATTACCGCGCTCTTAATAGAGTCACAAAACCAGACCGGTATCCATTACCGAATATCCAGGATTTAACCCACGATCTTCATGGTAGACGTATATTTTCCAAAATAGATCTACTTAAAGCATATTTCCAGATACCAATGGCTCCTGACGACATTCAAAAGACAGCAATTATCACACCATTTGGGCTATTTGAATTTCCGCAAATGACTTTCGGACTCTGCAATGCAGCCCAGACATTCCAAAGATTCATCAATGAACTGACCAGAGGACTTCCAAACGTGAGAACATATATAGACGATTGTCTAGTCTCAAGTTCATCTGAAGAAGAGCACATTTCTGACCTACGAGCTTTATTCCAGAGATTTCGTGAGTATGGAGTAATTATAAATCCTGCTAAATGCGAGTTTGGTAAATCAGAAATAGAATTCCTAGGACACCTAATATCTCAGAAAGGGGTAAAGCCACTACCTTCAAAAGTTGAAAAAATTGATCAGTTTGAACCTCCGAAAACCATCATGGATTTGAGAAGATTTTTAGGTCTATTCAACTTTTATAGAAGATTCGTTGACAAAGCAGCTCGTCACACAGTTGTGTTATCCAACTATTTAAAGGGGTACACTGGAAAACAAGATTCGGATATTCAATTATCACCTGAAGCTATACAAGCATTTCAATGTTGCAAAAATGAATTGAAATCCGCTGTTATGCTAGCCTATCCTCAAGGCCACTAATTCCATGGTCACTAATGGTTGACGCCTCCAATACTGCACTAGGAGGTAGTGTTCAACAATTTGTGAATGAGGCTTGGCAGCCAATTGGATTTTTTTCTAGACGGCTTTCTACTACAGAGATGAATTATAGTGCCTATGATCGAGAATTACTTGCAGCATATTCTGCTCTACGATATTTTCGACATTTGCTGGAAGGCAGAGTTTTTACGATCTTCACTGATCATAAACCTCTAACGTTCACATTCCAACAGAAATTGGACAAAGCTTCTCCTCGACAAGCGCGTCAATTAGATTTCATAGGCCAGTTTACAACTGATATAAAATACTTAACAGGGAAAAATAACATAGTAGCTGATTGCCTTTCACGCCTAGAGATAGAAACTGTTGACTATGATCAAGTAGGCTTGGAACAAAGAGAGGAAGATCTACCACCCTCTATCTCAGGTTCGACATTGGTCTGGAAACGAATCAAAATGTCCGGTATTGACAGACCAATCTTTTGTGACATTTCCACAGGATTTGTTCGACCTTTTATTCCAGCCAAATTCAGGAAAGCAGCATTTGAAAGTGTCCACAAACTGTCTCACCCAGGTAAAAAAGCCACTCTCAAAATGTTGAAACAACGTTTCGTATGGTCATCTATGGCAAAAGACTGTACTGAGTGGGTAAAGACGTGTGATGCATGCCAACGTTGTAAAGTTCAACGACACACGCATGGCGAAATAGGCATTTTTCCTGCACCCTCAGAACGGTTCAGACATGTCCATATTGATTTGGTAGGGCCTCTTCCATCAAGCAAAGGTTTCAGGTATGCCTTGACCTGCATAGACCGCTATACCCGATGGCCAGAAGTAATCCCTATAGAGGATTGTACTGCTGAAACAGTAGCCAGTACATTTTATACACACTGGATATGTAGATTTGGAACACCAGAAAAAATTACATCTGATAGGGGAAGACAGTTTGAAAGTGAACTATTTCGTTATTTGATGAAATTATTAGGTACAGCTCACACATTTACTTCGGCTTACAACCCCAAAGCAAACGGAATTTTAGAAAGATTTCATCGACAGCTAAAGTCAGCTATTCGTTGCCACGCCTCTGAGCGTTGGGTTGACATCCTTCCTGCAGTACTGCTGGGTATGAGGACAGCGCTAAAGGAAGACCTAAATTGCAGTACCGCTGAACTAGTATACGGTACCACTCTAAGAATTCCAGGCGAGTTTTTGGAAGAAAGTACAACTACTCCACAACAAATTTTTGTAGACACACTGAAACAAACAATGAATCAATTACGGCCTACACCAGCTCAACATCACACTTGCACAACAGTTTTTGTACACCCTGATCTTCAAAATTGCAGTCACGTATTTGTTCGAAACGATGGAGTCAGACGACCGTTGCAGCCAACCTACGACGGACCATTCCCGGTAATACGAAGAACACATAAAACATACATCATAAACAGAAGAGGAAAAGAAGTACCAGTAGAAATCGGGAGATTGAAGCCAGCATACATATCTAACGACGAACTACAAGAAGAAGAGACAAGGACAATTGCATTTCAACCTTCATTGCGAGAACCAACCCAGCCACTGATACAGATTTCACCACAACATGGAACATCAAACACACCCCAGATAGAAGACCGAAGTCAACAAGCTACTCTTCCAACACATACAGTTCCCTGGATCGGAAGACCGAAGACTACCCGAAGTGGACGGACAGTTCGTTTGCCAGTCCGTTTTCAGGATATGGTTTTGTATTGAGGAGGGGGGTATTTGTGGCGTCATTTGTTTAATATTTGATTCATATTTAGGTTACTCAAAATTCCAAATTATTATTCACCTGTTGATTCACCTGTTCCAAATTCCCTCACCTGTTGATTTGTTTGTTCAAAATATAATCACTCGCTATTGTTCCGTTCATGAATCTACATGCAACTTCATTTAATTTATTGTAACTTAACACGCGTAATTCACAGTACAACAAACATAAATTAATACGAATACAGATAACAGACAACACCTTCAACATCAAAACTTCGTCGCTACAGTGGCATATACAGCAGGCCCATTTCAAAGGTGCTGATGGAAGAAGACAATTAGAAAAGATTCGAACTAAGGAGGGTGAAGATGGGATTTTTCGAGTTGAAACGAAGCTAGTAAATGGTGATTTTTCTGAATCTTTCAAGTATCCTATTTTATTACCTTGCAATAGCGATATTGTGCAAAAAATGATCATTCAGATGCACAATAACAGGGGTCACATTGGTGTACAAACTCTACTCTGCCTTCTTCGTGAAGAGTATTGGATTTTGAAGAGTAGAAGAACTGTAACTTCTCTCGTGTACAAATGTGTCACTTGCAAGAAACAAAAGGCTCGGCACGCAGATGCACCAGAAGCACCTCTTCCCAGAGAACGCATCCAACTAGGATCGGCTTTCTCTACTTCAGGGGTTGATTTGCTAGGTCCTCTTCACTTGAGAGGTGGTATCAAGGCGTGGGTCGTACTTTTCACTTGTGCGACATATAGAGCAGTTCATCTTGAGCTCGTGACAACATTATCTACGGATTCGTTTCTCCAAGCATTGAGACGATTCATTGCGAGACGAGGTAGAATTTCTTCCTTGTATTCGGACAATGGGACGAACTTCGTGGGCGCTAACAACGCGCTAAAATCGTTGAACTGGACCCAGATTGTGTCAGAAACTTCCGTTCAGAAGATATCTTGGACTTTCAATCCTCCATCGTCTCCATGGTGGGGCGGTTGGTGGGAGAGGTTAGTGAGAGTGGTGAAGGAATTGTTACGTCGCAATCTAGGAAATAGTTGTGTGACGTACGAAGAACTTTATACCATACTTTGCGATTTTGAGAGCATGATAAACGCCAGGCCCTTGACGTATGTCAATGACAATCTTGAAGATCTTGTGCCTTTAAGCCCTTCACTGTTTCTTCAGGACATACGCTTGAATGAAGTGCCTGACATTGACTCCTTGGATGCCAATTCACTCAGGAGGCGACTCAAATATCTTCAAACACTGAGGGTGAACTTGAGGTCGCGCTTCAGGAAGGAGTATATCAGTTTGCTCACGCATCGTACCAAGAGGGAAAACCGGGGAGTGAAGGTTGGAGACGTCGTCCTTGTTGAATTTGACAATCTCAAACGCATCAACTGGCCTTTAGCACTTGTGCTAGAACTATATAAAGGCAGCGATCAACACTCTCGTGTCGCTCGTCTCAAACTGGCTAATGGGGAGTTGACGAGGCCTATTCAAAGGCTTTACCCATTAGAATTGTCAAAGGCCGAAGATTTGGAAGATTCCGACTCCATTGAAGAGGAACAAGAGCAATCGACTTCCACCGAAGATTCTCGGATACTTGACTCGGAAGAGAGCGAAGATGAGAAGAATCGTCAATCAGAAACAACAACATCAAGATGTGGGAGACAGATTCGTCCCCCGAAGAAGCTCAACTTGTGAAGTATATGGTTGTAATTTTGCTAAAATCCCAAATTACAAGGTGGGAGGATGTTGTGAATGCAGGAGTCGAGTAGGTGGGACTGGCTTCACTACGCGCTTTTACGCAGCCACTTCAGTTTTTATTTCGCTCTCGCATGTGTGCTCAATTTCCGAGTTCCACGTAGATTTTCAAATTGTCTAATTTTCTGAATTCTTGCCTTTACTGTTTTATGCAATACTGTTCACTTAAGTCCAACTGTCTCAATAATAATCGTTTAAATCAATTTCTTGTGTTCCGTGAATTATAACGATACGTTCTGACTGAACAAATACATTCCCGGTTCAGTAAGTATCCGATTTCGAGAAAAAGACCCTCTGCAAGTGTGTCCTGTGTTTATGGTTCTTACTGCTCCTTTTTGGAGCCTGAAAATTCCAATTGAGCGACATGAAAGGGCCCCAATATGAATAATTATTATTGCAGTAGTTAAATGATATGTACGTTTCCCAAAATTCAAAAATTGTAATTTATTCCATTTGTAGATCTTTTGTAGACGCTGCCCGCTAGGGGTATAGGTATAAGGGAAGATGTGAAGGTGGAGGAGTGAGAGAGATTGAAGAACGATCTGATGAGATAAGAGTCTTGCAGGACGAAGGTGGTGATACCATGGAGTACACCTACCGAGATGCCCACTCGAGTAACTCTGCGACACCACACTCAGCTGTTCCAGGGTTCTACTACTTTGCTAATTTTGGGGCCACCAGGTCAACAGTATGTCCAAGCTGCCGTTAACAACTGAACATTCATTGGCCTATTGCACAATATTAGTGACTTTTACAAGTCTATTAGTTCTAATATTACTAGTGCTAATATTTTCTGTTGCACATTGCCTAAGAACTCACTAAGAATATTAGCGAAGTTTAACAAGTCTTCGAACAAAAAATATTAGTCAGCTGATCGAGATTGCTAAGGTAATTTGAGCTACTCAAGTTATTGAGGTGGAAGCTGTTATTGTTTTATATTTTGCCGATCTTGTTCCTACTTGTTGCCGATCGATCCTACTTGTTGTACTTCACAAAATGAAAGGGGAAGATAAGCGAAAATTGAAGTTGTGTTTTTAGCCGCATTAAGTCGATGAAGGGCATTTTGTTCGGCGCGTTTTCGGAGCGGCTTACAAAGCATAAGAAAAGCCAAGCGTGTGATGATATTTTTTATAGCCAAGGTATAGGGGTAGGGTAGGTCCCTACTGCCTAACCAGTGGGAAGCTATTGTAACGTGCTCAAAAACGCTTAGTGCGCCACTTTTTCGAGTTCGATGAGCGAGGAGGGGTCCGACTTCTTCCATGATTCGCTGAACCCTGACTGAAGACATGCGGAATCTCTCCTTAAATTCGAATTCGGTCAAAAAATCAAAATTTATCCTTGATTTAAACACTTTCCGTCGTCGATTGTTTGGAAACTGGTTATCTTCTTCTTCAGAAAAAGAAAAATTGAAAAGGAAATCGTCCAACATGGCAAATTATGTTCACTAATAACTTTATTCGCAAGAGAACTTGGACTGATAAACATAATATTAGTGTTTACTAATATTTCAGCTGTCACTAATGTGTTAGAGACGATTGTGCAACAGAGTCTAATAATATTAGCGATTTCACTAATATTATCATCTCTTATATTTTTTCGATTGTGAAACAGAAATTACAAGTTATTAGTAGTTCGACTAATGTTCATGAAACATTGTGCAATAGGCCCCAGGAGTATGGCACATATCCGGGGTATAACCGGCTTCACGCGTTGCTCGCTCACAGCCAACATCCCGATGAACCAGTCAATGAATGTACTTTCCGAACCAAGTACGTACAACATATATTATCACCAAGCACACAGGTGTACGTCAAACTACCGTGGTATCTCATGCCTGGACACTGATCTGAAAATTTACTCGGGGATTTTGGCATCGAGATTAGCGAGTTGGGCTGAAAACAGAAATATTCTTTGTGAAGGACAGGCGGGATTCCGGAAAGGGTATTCTACCTCGGACAATTTGTTCACATTTACCAACATTGTCCAAATCCGGTTCGCCCAGCAAAGAAAGACGTACTGTTTCTTTGTAGATTTGAAGGCTGCCTTTGACAGCGTCCAAAGACATGCGCTGATCTACAAGCTCCACACTCTTGCCGTTTCCTCGAAGTTGGTCTCAGCAATCTCACAGCTATATACTGGTACTACAGCAAGAATTTGGGTCGAGGGGCATGTTTCGGATTCGTTCGACATTAATTCAGGAGTCAAACAGGGGTGTCCTCTGAGTCCAACAGTTTTTGCATTGTTTTTGAACGATCTGGGAGATTTCGTTGAGGGTGGTGTGCTGATTGGAGACAAACGAATCAATGCATTGATGTTTGCCGATGACGTGGTGCTGATTGCAGATTCCCCTGGAGCCTTACAAGTCATGGTCAATAGGCTGAAGGAGTATGTGGATATTTGGAATCTGGAAGTTAACCTTGCGAAGTCGAAGATAGTGGTTTTCAGAGCGAGTGGAGGCAAACTGGCGAGAAATGAGAAATGGATGCTGGGAGTTCAACCTGTAGACGTCATGGGGACTTATAGGTACTTGGGTATCTCAATCTCTGGCAACCTGCGACTGAATGGTCATTTCAGGGAGAAGGCCGGGGTGGCTCGTGCGGGGATCAACTCGGTTTGGAGTGGCTTATTCTGTGCGTCCGACGTTCCCACCGAGGTCAAATTGAAAGTTTTCACCTCTGTAGTGATGGCAACAGTCGGTTACGGCGCACAGTTCTGCGGTTGTTGGAAATTTGAGGAAGTGGAGAAAATAAAAAGATTATTTTTGAAAAAACTCCTTCGAATTCCCATGAACTCGCCCAACTATATCGTCTACAATGAGACCAAACAAGAGCCAGTCTTTCTGCACACTCTAGAGATCAATGGTAACTATCTATCGAAAGTGTTGCGACAGCCCGATCGAAGATATACCAGAGTGACAGCACTGGAAATGATAAGGAGGAAAATCGGCTAGGCGAGGGTGTGGGGTGATATGCTCGCTGAGGTGTCACCGTTGCCCACTACGACAGTCTTCGACCCAACGCACTTAACAAGTCTGATTAAGGAAGTGCTGGGGAGGCAGCGGACGGCCTTTTTGCAGTCCCTCAGAGGCAGAGCTGAGACTGCTCAGTACCACCTGATTTACCAGCAGTTAGATTGGAATGTCAATTATTTCGAGAAAAAAAACCCTTATGAGGCCATGTTGATAGCTAGATGCCGTGGAGAACTTTTGAACGTCATTTGGCAGCCGTGGTTGAGAAACCGAACCTCATTCCTGTGTTCACTGTGCAATCTGGCGGCGAACGAGACTGTGGAACATTTTGTGGCCCAATGTCCAATACTGAGTTATGCGAGACTGGAATGCTTTGGGTGCCTGTATTTGACGAGACCAGAGTTCATAGCGCAGCTGAACGGACCTGATTGGGCGCCTCTATGCAAATATGTGCGGAACGCATGGCGCTACAGGGAGTTCCTAGAGGCGGAATTTAACTATGCCTAGTACGAAAAGGAAATTGATGCCTCCATTTGCATAATAAGGACATAGAACCCAATAATAACAGAACAATAAGGCATTATTTGTACAAAGAAAATGGTAATAATAATATGTACCTCCGTAATTCCGTGTTCCTTCAGCGACAGACTCATTACATAAGCTAGAAATATATTACTTCACCTAGGCCTAGTTACCCACGAAACCTCTGCCGTCGGGCCTTGAAGGCCCAAGGCATATCATGTTTTTGTTTTTTTAGGTCGTTCATTGGTGACCCATGTATATACAAATCAGATAAAGATTTTTTGTAAGTGTTGGTTTTTTTTTTTTTTTTGTAAAATAAACATGTATTTCATTTATTTCATTCATTCATTCATTCACAGGTGTACGACCAATCCCATTGAGTATTTCTGCCCTCTTGAATATTTTCCTAACCCGAAACACGCGAACGCGAAGTTATCTGCCTAATAGCCCCTTCCCTTCGCAGCAAATTATTTAAAAGGATACGGTATAAGTGTGAGACCCTTTTACCACTCTAAACTCTTTGAAATTCCTGAACGTACGTCTTCCCTCGCTAAAGGGTCTCAACGCATTTTTCCTCCCTCCGGAAAAAGTTCAACAAAAAAGTGTTAAAAACCAATGAATTCTATCGTCAAAGCATTCCTCCCGTTGTAGGTGAGTTTCGAATTTTCCTGCCATTCTTATTTTAATTTTGTGTTTTATTTCTTTTTTCTGAAGCACTCAGCCATTTCCTGAGCCTTTTCATCTCAATCGAAGGCGATCCTTCCTACTTCCGTTATATGGCATTTCTACTCGCCTGCCCATCCGCACATTGTTACTTCCTTTTGCCAAGGATAGGAGATAGCGGGCAATAAATCCAAGTCTTCGAGCCATTTGTATTAATTTGTTGAAGGAATCCATTCGTTTGACTTTATGTTAGGCCTTGGGCTCATCTTTTTTTGGTCATTTCCTATCTGAAACGCAAAACGTGGGTGGACATTTCGATGTTGGAGATCCCTAAATTGTTTGACCTCCTGCACTCTTCTCTTGAAAGTAGGCAATAAAACGTTGGTTGGAGTAGAAGACTCTAATCAAGACTCTAATTTCAAGAGAATTTTTCTTCTTTGGACAACTATTATGATGAAGAGCCTCCCTGAAACGTCGAGACTCTCAACAAATTAAATTTTTAGAGCCCAACGGACCTCCCATTACCCATCCCCCTCTCTTAACGAAAACGTTCGCGTTCAATTGAAAGGGTAGACACCTTCAGGGTGGAAGCCAAATGGCGTAAATTATATTAATCATCCATCAGCCCTAACTTTAACTAGAGCCCTGCGGGGATGGCAAAGGCCGCCCGATTGATTCAACCACCTGCTTTACTGAGTTTGCCGAGTGTCATCCGAGTTAAATCTAGACTGAGGTTTACTTATCTGTGATGAATTTCATCTGTTTAATGTGGAACGTTCGTCATTACAATCTCAAGTTTGGAATCGCATTCGGAATAAACCGTTGACAAAAGTTGTTTTAAGAAGGAAAAACGCTGCAAATTATTACAAAAAAGTTTATTATTTTTCTATATAGATCACTCGTCTGCAAAGAACTCGAATTTTCCATTATCACCACCTATCAACCTTAGATCTACCTACATATCAGCGATCGCATTTTGGTCAGATAAAATTTGAACGGTGTTTCTGATTTTTTGTAAATCCTACCCTTGAGTTCTCGTAGGGAGCGAAGGGTTTGTCCTACAGAGATCCGCGTGGTCTCTAAAAATTCTAAAAGTTCAATACTATCTTAAATTGATGGAAAAACAATACCTTTATAATAAAATTTTTTGAGCTAGGGCGTTTTCAAAATTTAGAAGTGACCGACATCTAGACCCCAATTGGAGCCCACAACCAAATTTCATCAAAATCGGTCCATGGGAACTAAGGAAAGTGCCGCGTACGCCAAATTGTTATTCAAAATGGATTCTACGTACCTTGAAACGTAAACTAACAAATTTTGATGGGGATTAAAAATTTTCTTTCTAGGGTCGATTCCAAAGGTTCAGTACTGTAATATCGAAAATGATAAAATTTGAGTTTTGAATGAAGGGATGGTCTAGTGACGTACAAGTGAATGGTACAAGTTTTATGAAACATTATGTGAACTTTTATTATTGACTATTGTGTGACCCGTAAGGAGCTCCTCAGTTTGGTCAAGGCGTTAAGGCACTTTTGTTCTTTTGTGCTTGAGATTGGGGAAGAATTTCTTGTGAGGACTGATCACGCCTCACTCTAATGGATGAGATCTTTCAAGGACCCTGATGGTCATGTCGCCTGGCTGCAAGTGATAACTGGATAACACTATCATCTGGAACAAAGGCCAGGTATCAAGCACCTGAATGCAGATGGATTGTATCGAAAACCTTGTATAAAGGAAGATTGCCGGAACTGCTTGAGACAGGAACAAAACCATGGGATTAGTTATACTATAAATCGAATGATTCTTGATAATGAGGAGGAAAATCAGTTGATAGTGTACCGTGAATTTATTTAAATGTCCCGCTACTTTCATATTTACGCGGTTCTCGGTGCTGTCCGTTCCGGTCTTCCGCCAGATGTCAGGCAACACTTCCATGCAGATCGTTTTCATTTCAATTATTCCGATTTAACTAAGAAGAAAATGGACCATCGTTCTCTACAAATTTTATCCTCCATGAAAAGAGATATAATGAACTAAATCTTGAATAAAATTCACGGACAAATTTATTGCAAATTAGTACATCCCGTCATTTGCTGCTACCTGTAGGAGCGGAGGACAAAAACTCAGCTTCAACGTTCCTTTTCCTCCTTCTTTGTTCGCCATCGCTGAATGCCGTACCTCGTTTTTCCCGTTCTACCGTCTTCGTCCGATATTGATTTTATTCCTTGTTGGAAAAATAAAATTCATCGGATCGATCGTCTTTCTCGGATCTCTACCCCCTGTGGGACGAGCATTTACCGTCGGCAGCTCTTCACCACCGTTTTGGTAAGCCTATTTTTTTTTTTTTTTTTTTTTTTTTTTAAATAAACTCCCCTCAAAGACAAAATGTCTTTTGTGACGGAGGGGGCACGCCATAAATGAAAATAAATAAATAAATCAAATATAATGGGGAGGACGCCCAGGACTCACCCGACGCCGGCCCTGGGGATGAGGGAAGATGAGTTAGGTGGGGGTGGGAGAGAGGGATGAAGGGAAGTGCCTCTATAAAACGACCACCAGTTCAAATACGAGCCGAGCAGGACGCGGGTGGTGATACCACGGAGTACGCCTACCGAGATGCCCAACTCGCGCAACTCCGTGGCACTTTTCCCGCACCACACCCCGCGCCATGACAAGGTTGCAGCCATCACCCTGATGTTGTTGGGTACCACTCCTTTTAGCTCCGACACCGCTTGCCGTAAATCATCTCTGTCATACTTTCTTATCTTAGCCCGCCAAGTCTGCTCCATGTCCAAGCTGCCATTGGACATGGAGCAGACAATACAACTTGGACATCCAGGATAATGCAAGACTGGTCGGGCTTGACGGCAACGATGTCGGGCTTCTTACCCTGGTCACTTGGCATGTGATACAATCTCTCCCTCTCAACATCCCAGCCGCTAGATGACAAAGCACCTGCTATCTGCTTGGCGACCGCATCATGACGTAGAATGCGGCCCCCATGAGTCCGAGGACACTGCTGCACTACATGATAAAGATGTTCATTTCCACTCCGACAGGCACGGCAAAGGGGTAGGGTTGTCCCGCGACTACCTCTCGAACACCGTACCGCAGTTGGCAGAGTTGCCATGCGGACGGCGTGAAAGTGTCGGTAGTCACGGGCCCCAATGCCCTCCGAAGCCCAATCTACCCATTGGGATGAGACAAGGCTTTCGGAGCACTGTCGGAGTTCTTTACCATCTACTGACTCATGCAGGGCAGCAGCAAACTCAGCAGACGAACTGGGTTTTGGAGCAGATGGTGTTGCTCGGTCGCACCATGCTAACTGCTGCCTGACAAAATCAAGATCAGCAGCCGCACGGGCGACCTCCCAGCTCGACCCTTGAAGGGCTAGCAGGCGCTGGCGGCGCAATGAAGGGATACATGCCGAGAGAGACACAATGCCAAGCTCACCGGATTTGACCGGTGCGTGGAAATAGGCACTTGGGACACCAGGTGGGAACTTCAGCCAAGAGCGCACAGCAGAGCGAACTTGTCGATCTAACTCTTGCAGCCTCCCCGCCGTAAGCCTGCCAAAGACTAACCCATAGGTCAGCTTTGGCAGTAAGTACGTGCGGAGGAGGCGCAGCTTCTGCTGTGGCTTCAATGGAGCCTTGGTAACGCGAGCTAGCGCTCTACCAAGGTCCACACGGCTGGTGGTAATAGTGGCCACCCCCATGAAGTCGACTCCAAGGTACCGCCAAACCTCCAGCACGGATCGAGATGGAATGGGGGACTGTCCTACGACAAAACCCCCATCCACAACTTTCACCTTGTGCTGGCGACCCGACGGGACCAAGGAGACCGACCCACACTTATCGGGGTTAACCACAAGTCCACACCTGGCTAGCTGCTTAGCAAATGCATTGAGGGCGATCTGCAAGCCCTCACGGGTTTCTGCGAGTAGGATAACATCATCGGCAAAAGCCAATGCTCCTACTCGCACCCCAGGGGCGAGATCAAACCCTACTTCAGTGGGCAGCTTACCCAAGGCCGTATCCACGACCAGGTTGAAGAGGAGTGGCGATAGGGGATCCCCCTGGCGTACCCCACGCCCGATCCGCACATCCCCTGAAACCTCGCCCCCTGCCTCGAGGACCGTCACGCCTTCATGGTACAGACAGGCCACATACTCAATTAATCGAGATGGGGCCCCGACACCACGAAGGCAATCGGTCAGGGCAAAGTGACTGACTGTGTCAAAGGCCTTAGCGACATCCAGAGCGGCGAGGTGGAGTTGCCGGCGTTTAATACGGGCCAGCGAGATGACAGTTTGGAGAACTGTAAGGTTCTCCGCTGTGCCATCTGCTGGCCGAAACGCTCTCTGGACATCACCAATGACACCAGCCACCTGGAGGCGAGATGCCAGTACTTTTTGGAAGTGGCGGAAGACTACCGAGGACACTGAGATCGGTCGATAGCCTCCAGGCCCACTTCCCCCTTTCTTGGGAATAAAAACGGTTCGGGTACGGGTTAACGCTTTCGGGGGTCTTCTCGCAAGCATGAGCAGGTTGAGGATGAGCAGCTTAATCGTATTCGGTGCTTTATTCCAGCGACGGGCAGAAACACCATCCGGTCCAGCGGATGTGGAGTTCTTGACACGGCACTTGTGTGCCTCGTCAAGTAGCACTGGCGAACACAAGATGCTACGTAAGGAATCCCTGGTGGAGACTGGGGGAACCACTCGCTCCCCAGGGTTGTGGCTGGGAGCACTCAAAAGTGGCTCCCAGAAATCCACAAACTCCTGAAGAGGGGGCTGAACTTGATCTTCCCCAGGCTCCTCCAGTACCTCCGCAGCTACACGTGCCGGATGCTTCCTCCACAAACTCTGAACCCGGTGGTACTCCTGCCGTCTTGCTTGCTTAGCTGCTCTGCGACCTCCACGCAACACCACTCTGGGAGAAGGTCTCCCCTGGTGCCGTGTCACGGTCGCATCCCCAACCCGCGGGAAGATTCTCCCTAGATAGGCCGCAACCATGTCCTCCAGGTTGTCCAGCCCTTCAGCAGCCCGCCTCGCCAGATCCTGCAGGTAGGTGCTTTCGTAGCCTTCAATACGACCTACCTGCCCCCCGAGCCTCAAGACTTCGGTCTTCAAATCGGCAAGAAGACCGGAGGTCCCGGGGGAGGGATACTGAATGGCAGACTGCTGGTCCACGCCAGCAATAGGAGATGCGGGAGAAGCCCCACCGCTATTTGCCAGGATAGCTTCCTGGACAAGCTGCTTATAGTGGGGCTTCAGGCGGAGGTTCTTGATGGCAATGACTGTGCGCGTGGGAAAACGTTCGCTTAAATAAACATTTATATTACGTACCCCATTGCGCACAGCCACCACCTCATCTGCCGCCATCCTGCGCAAATCCTCGGAAGCATACCTAGGCTGTACTCTTTCTATTTCAATTGCAGCATTAGCAGCAACAGGATGCTTCCGTCTGACGTGGACACCAAGGCCAGACCTGGAGGTGAATGCTCGCTCACAATGGGCACACTGGTGGTCTAAAGAGGCTGTGGAAGAGGAAGAGGGTAGGGATGATGAGGAAGAGGAGGAGGGAGAGGATGGCCGACGCCCCTGCCTGGGGCGCCTCTGAGCGCCTCCCCTAATACCCCGCGAGCCAATGGGCTGGCGGGGGTTATGAGGCTGTTCTAAGGTTTCATCCATAACTGGGGGGCGCTTCAATTATGAAGGGTCAGGGAACCCGTTAACAGGGGTCCCCTCCCCTGAGATAAATTTCTTACCATCCGATACCTCTGTTCTTAGCTTCTCAGAAGTCTTCTTCCGTCCGTTCGTCTCTGCCGTTCGCCTGGAGTGTTATATACCGTCTCCGTGAGTCCTCGCCGTGGATGTCAACGACGAGCGACCTACACTTCACTTACCGGTAGGTAGTACGCTAAATCGACCATACCTCACAACCTCTTCGAGTACCATAAAGCAAGATAATAAGGAATCCCTTCCTATTTTGATCAGTTTTAGGTCGGAGCCTGAATCTTAATTGCCTGCTCGTCAGAACTCGGTGATTTCAGTACACAAAAAGTACCGACCGCTTCAGAGGTTCCCGTCCTTCCCATTCCGAATCTGATAAGTAACAACTATAAGTACCCAAAAGGTTCTAGGGCTATATTTAATTTCGTTCATTACTAAATTCGACGGCCGATTCGAAATTCGTAGGTAGTACCTATAATTATCTTGGATGTAGTACCTATGATTATAGTTTTGTGGATATACCTGTAACAAGTCCCTCCCTGAATGTTGAGTCAAGTATCGACTATATAAAGATTTTTCTTAGTTTCAAATTCATTTTGCTTAATAAAGCGTTTACATCAATTTGTTTTGTTTTTTTCTCATACTCAACTTACTAGCCTGGTTCAGATCTTCTTTTCTTTCATTTCTATGGGTTCATCCCCGCTTTATGGAAAATTTTAGTCCCTTTACTGTCACAATAGAAAAACAAAGGTTGGATCGAGTGATTGAGCCAGTGTGCCACTGGGTGATGGCTAAAAGCAAACCTAGCTGGCACGAAGTGGCGGGACATACCAAGAATACAAAAGCTCTTTGGGCCCAACTACAGCGGCTCGAAATAAGAAATGGTCTTCCGATTCGAGGATAGGAAAACCATGATGGAAATTCTCGAATTGAACAGATTCTAGTTCCCAAGAGTCAGAGAAATGAGGTTTTGCTAGTAGCCCATGAGTAGGGGCATTTTGGTCGTCGTCGCACAGAACAAGATTTTTCTGACCAGGGTGACATGAAGATATCAGATGGTTCTGCTATTCGTGTAAGATCTGTGGACGAAGAGGAAGAAAAATCAAACAAAAGAAGGCTCCCCTGCAAAACTATACTGTTGGCATCCCATTCGAGCGTTTGGGCATTGATGTTGTGGGTCCACTCCCCATCACTGACCGAGGTAATCGCTACCTTGTGGTAGTCGTTGATTACTTTAAAAAGTGGCCTGAGGCCTTTGCAGTCCCGAATGTCCAAGCCGAGTCAGTAGCTCGAGGGCTCATCTCACACTGTATTTCTCGTTTTGGAGTACCACGTGAGATTCATTCTGACCAGGGTTCCAATTTTGAGTCGTCAGTCTTCAGAGAAGAAACTGCATTACTAAATGTGCATAAGACAAGAGCAACGCCTCTTCATCCACAGAGCTCAAAATGATAAACCAAAATTTGGGTTTTTATGGAGAAAAACATGGATTCACGGATTGATCTAATCTTATTTGTGTGGTTGGTGGCTGCTCCACTTCATATATGTACTTCCACCTAAAAGTTTTGTCATGCTTCCCGTATCCACCCGGTAAGGAGAAGGATCAAGGATAGTGGGTGATATAAGAGCGATCTAACTCCTATTGGAGAAGTTGGGGTCGCCCCGAACCCAAACTACCTCCATAGACCCTACCACAATCCATCTTCCACACACCCTCTTTCTTTTCCATAACCCTGTTCGCACAGTAACAATTTAATCACAATTAAATATGAAAAATTCTTGTCAAAAATCTGGAGATTTATACCTTATCAATTGAAAACACCAAACCGAAAGACAGCGAAGAACCTTCGCTAATAAATTTGCAAACGCAATTGAATTGAATACTTAGATGTACCAGTGAGCCTCTGATATTATTACACACAATGTAAAATCGTAGCTGAACATCACCCCATCAGAGTATTTCTGCACCGGTACAAAAACCATAAAGCTTTGTCAGTCGAAAAAAGGGCCCCATTTCATAGCTGGAACAATAAATATCGTTCCTGATCGCTCGAGTCAACACGACAAATCCCAGAGTTTGACAACTGTCCGAGTGTTTGTTAAGCCGATGTGATCCCACGCAGATTTTTACACCAACGCTTCTCTCAGTTCAGAATGAATATCAGTTGTTGAAACGATTCTAAGTGCAACAGCTTGCAGGTTGGTTTTGATGAATTTTGAAACACTTTCAAGATCGCTCCAGCAATATAAGGATTAGGAGAGTAGAAAGTTAATCCAAAGTCACCGTTCCGTTTTCCTCTTCCCATAAGATTTCCGCCAGCGCACGCCTCTCTTCCTCGAGTCCAAAAACTTGTTGATGGAACAGGATTAGTTTTCGTGGAAGTTATCAAAGTTTGAAACAACTCTTGTGAACAGTTGACCGTTTTTGAGTGAATAATAACTTATAAAGCATCAACCTAGTGAAAGTCACAACTGACTTTTCGAGAGTGTTGAGGGAGTTATTAGTTGTTCTTTAAAGTACATCTACTTGAGTACTTAACAGCACGTGAACGTTTCAGAGATTCTGCAGCTAAATCATTATAATTTTTGCTTCCGAGTCTACCAAGGTACCGGAAGCTTTATTTTCACTTTTCAAGGTTGAGAAACAAGTACTCCAAAATCAAAATTTCCCCTCGGGTTCCGTGTCTGTGTGTCAGTCTGTCTGTGTTTCTGTGTGTATGTCCATGAAATCCATGCGACAGCCATAATTTCTACATTTCTCACCCGATTTCGATGAAATTTTCAGGGTTACGCGGATTAGATTGAAGACAGTCCCCTATGAAAATCAAGGCCTGTTATGATACTCCACTATCTGTCAACTGTTACGTAGTAACGTCTTGTATACTATATTCCCAATTTCACATTTGTTCATTACTAGCATGGTTTTTCGTTTAATAAAGCTCAATTTCTATTCTGAGTATTCTACAATTTATTAAACGAAAACCAATTTATGGACCGCCTACTTCGTCCAGCCAGACTGGAAGCTGACCCAAACTCACAAACATCGACTCTGGATTGGAAGCGGTCATCCTCCCGTTTGAAACTATTATTGCACGATTTGAGAAAATCTTTTACAACTGAAAATTTGGAATAGCACTTGGTAGTACAAGCTAGCATATTTTAACAATTAAATGTTTTGTCTAATAACTGAGCAGTGGCGGCTCCTGCCCCGAAACTTAGGGGGTGCACAGAGATCAGGAGAGGCTATGGAGAAGGGACAGAATAGGTGATTTTCTCTGCCAAATAGAAATTTCAACGATATGCAAATGGGATAAACTTGGTAACTTTTTCATCTTAAAATTGCAAACGGTACTAAATACGTAGTAAATAGACACGAAACATGTTCTCTAGTGGTTAACAGAAATTCTGAAATACTTAATCATCAAAGGTCGAAACCCGAGAAATTCATCCATCTAATTGCAATAGCTGAAATGTATATTTGCCCGTTACGATTCAAAACATCGTCCAATTCGGAAGAAAAATTAACGAGCCCCTTGAAAACTCCGAGATTCGAAGAATCTTCCCTCTCATCATGCCCACGCACGGCTAGCTCGAAAACAATACGGAACTTGATACATTCAATGATTCGGGATAAAAAATGTACCTATTTTTCGATCTTATGACGATGTGCACTGTCGAGTTGTTGCATTATATTTTGACAGCCCAATATACGCAAATCTACCAGAGCGTTCTTATGGGAGACAGCCTAAGCGATTTTCAATTTTTCGGCTAAATGGGAGATCACTTATGCCGTCTTCAACTCAAACCTTATTTCGGTTGGTAGAAAGAAGTATTCAAGCAAAGCAAAATTATCAGTTAGTCACTTCACACCCACAAAGCCAATCTACCTTCTTATAATAGTCGACATTAAAACTTACGGTACGAATCTGCACGGTTTTTAAATTTCAACGTCTGCTGGAGTCCAGGTAGGGACGGCAAGGGGCGGCCAGTTTCTCGAATTTCGCACTTTTCCACAATCGACAAACGCAAATAGTTTACTTTACTTTAATGTAAACTACTCATCGTACCTACAACACTCCTAAATAATCACAATACTTTGAACAAAACGGTGTGTACCGAAACGGTAGTCAACCGAAAACGTAAAACGGAATTCCCATCAGGTTTGTTTGTTTACTTATTTCTCTATAAGGAAATCCGGATTGCAGAGCTCTCTGATGGGGGAGCAACGAACCAATTCTGCTCAAGCCGACAAAATGTCCTGCTCTGTGATTGGTCAATCTCACATGCCTGCCTCCCACGAAAGATGTCAAGATGACGTCACTTTCCCCAGAAATGGTGCAGAGGAAAGTTGATGCTCCAAACGGGTGTGATTGGTCAGAAAAGAGGGAGCTCCCCGCCACAGTTTTCGCGCGTAGATTCAACTAGTACAGTTCTTACGATCAAGTCTTCTGTCACTAGCCAACTTACTCTTCAAACGAAGAGGAACGAATTTTGAAATTTCTTTTTTTTTAATTGGCTGGGGTGCACATGCGCCTATGCTCCTATCAGTAGCCGCCCCTGTAACTGAGTAAAACTATTGTAAAAATTGTATAAAATGATTTTGTATAAAAATGTACGCACAAAAAAATTGAATAAATACAAGTAACTATGTACTGATAGTTATTATTATTCAATTGTTCAACTATCTTGCGCATATTTTGAAGGCATATTTTCGGATTTTTTCGCGCATATGTACAAATGCATATAGGTATTGGGCATCTACGTGCATATTTTGAGGTTTTATTTCGCATATATTCTGCCGTGAGAAGGAAAAACAGCTTATCTATGAAATTCTGGGCGCCCGAAAAATGCCTCAAGGATTATGAGCTTACCACTCCATTATTCGTCTCCAGTTTATAGTTATAAGTCCACATTTTCGATCGTCTGTTAGGTTACATCCTATCGATCGTGCTGATATCGATTAAATACAAGAAACATCGATTTTACTTCGATTATTCATAGTTAAGCTCTTTCTCCCAGTTAATAATCAAAACTGTGGCAGCGATTTGGAGGAAAAACCACTTGAGCTGTTTTTCCTCCACATCTTATACAAATCAAACGAACATTATATTTGAGAAAACCACTTATAATGTTAGGGAAAACCAGCTCAGCTGTTCAAACAACTTCTCAAATTCAGGGAAAACATCTGATGTTACCAATGGAGTGAGGGGGATTAGGAGGAAAAACCACTTGGCTGAAGCGGAAAATGGCTCAGCATGAAAGATCTAGTCGAACGATTTGGAGGAAAAACAGCTTATGTATAGTTGAGTGGTTTTTCCTCCACATTGAATTACGAAAGACCAGGCCAAGGCGTGCTAACCGTCAAAGATAAGCCCTTTTTCCTCCGAACGATCAAAGGCAAGCTGTTTTTCCTCCACATTAAACTACAGAATTTCTAGTTGAGCTTTTCTGACCAAATTTTTCAATTTCGCGATTTTAGTATTTAAGCTGTTTTTCCTTCTCACTGCAGTATTGCCGAGCTGTAGTCATAACGATTGTACAACTACTGGAGGTCTCAGCTGTGTCGGATGAAGTCGAAGGAGCCATGGTTACGAGAATCCGTGTTTTTATCGATTATCGCCTCGAGACCGCAAGACTCCGCGGCATCCGAAATGGAATGGACCTTCCGACAATGCGGTAATTGAGAAACTGGTTCCGCACTTTTGAAAACTTCCTAACTGGAATAGCGAATCTCACGGATGCAGGTAAACTCCAACTTCTCTTTAACCATGCTAGTAATGAACAAATGTGAAATTGGGAATTATAGTATACAAGACGTTACTACGTAACAGTTGACAGATAGTGGAGTATCATAACATTTCCCCCCCCCCTTTTATTCCCGTACGTAGTCTGCCAGGTACTTTGGTGGTCGGCGGTCTCGCTGCAGTCGCGATGATGGCGGTTCTGCCACAATGGGAGGCTGTTCTTTTGGAAGATCCAGAGGCAGAGGTTCTTGGAAGAATTCGCGGGAATTGGGCGCTCCTTCAAGATCATGGCTTGATTGATTGGGGCTGGGAGTAGGCACTGGTGCCGTTTTTTTAAAATTAACAGTAGTCTCTAAGCATGCGCAAACGTAAATTCCTTGTAACAGCCATAACATTTACATTTTTCATCCAAATTTAACGAAATTCTATAGGATTGTTCAGATTGGCGTGTAGATGGTCCCCTACACACAGAATGTGTTTTAGCTCACGCGTTTCACATAATTTCGCTACTTGCCTCCCACTAAATCAGAATCGTATACAGGGTGTCTACACTTTCGATGGGCATAACTTCAGGGTTCGATTCTACAAGGTATTTCCAACAAAAAATGTCACTTAGCAATTTTCTTTTAATCCACTCAAAATTCTATTTTTTTCACTTCAAAGTTTTTTTTTCGCGTTTTCGACCTCACGGCACTGATATGGTCATAACTCCCTTATTTCTCCTGAAAATTCAAATCTGACTACACCGTTAGAAAGAGCGTTAAATTACCAAGCTACCTAAAGCAAAATCAAAATTTTTCATCAATAAAATAGTATCGAAAAATCAAGTCAAAAAGCGAACTTTAAAATTTTTTTTGAAACTTGACTTTCTTCGACCAACGTTTTCACCCTAAATCCCTTCCTATTTCGATGGGCGCTCTTCGGAGAAAGCATGCTCAAATTGTCACCTTTCCAACGGTCTGTCAATTTCTCTGTTCACGAATCAAAAAGAAAGAGTAAATGAAGTTTGAATGTCAAAAAACGTGTGTTTTACAAGCAAATCCAGTGTTTCAAGCCGGTTTATGGTCCCCCTCGATCTCAAAATGGCTTGACGATTTTGGTATCTTTTTCTATGTAATTATTTACGCTGAATCCAATAGTGATACTTCCTAATGATTCCGACTGCTAGAAAGTGGATTTTTCGAAGAAAAATGTGGTAGTGAGCATAAAGTAACACCTTTCTACTCAATAAAAACACCGAATTTCTATCTGATTGAAGTTTTTGTTGAGTAGAAAGGTATTACTTTATGATATCTTCCATATCTACGAATAATGCGTATTTTATGTACGAAAAACGAAGGTTTTCTTCGAAAAATCCACTTTCTAGCAGTCGGAATCATTCGGAAGTATCACTATTGGATTCAGCGTAAATAATTACATAGAAAAAGATACCAAAATCGTCAAGCCATCTTGAGGTCGAGGGGGACCATAAACCGGCTTGAAACACTGGATTTGCTTGTAAAACACACGTTTTTTGACATTCAAACTTCATTTACTCTTTCTTTTTGATTTGTGAACAGAAAAATTGACATACCGTTGGAAAGGTGACAATTTGAGCATGTTTTTTCCGAAGAGCGCCCATCGAAATAGGAAGGGATTTAGAGTGAAAACGTTGGTCGAAGAAAGTCAAGTTTCAAAAAAAATTTTAAAGTTCACTTTTTGACTTGATTTTTCGATACTATTTTATTGCTCAAAATTTTGATTTTGCTTTAAGTAGCTTGGTAATTTAACGCTCTTTCTAACGGTGTAGTCAGATTTGAATTTTCAAGAGAAATAAGGGAAGTTATGACCATATCAGTGCCGTGAGGTCGAAAACGCGAAAAAAAACTTTGAAGTGAAAAAAATAGAATTTTGAGTGGGTTAAAAGAAAATTGCTAGAAGACATTTTTTGTTGGAAATACCTTGTAGAATCGAACCCTGAAGTTATGCCCATCGAAAGTGTAGACACACTTTTGTATAATCACCACGTCATAACAAAATATCTCATAGGTTACACGATCCTCAGTTACGTATCATCGGTATCCATGTTGTCGTCCCAAATTTCCCTATGAAATTTCGTTAGCTTTTTTGGCTAGTTAGTCCATGGCTAAAACACATTCTGTGTTAAAAGGACGTTATCAAACAGAAATGGCAATAGATGGCAGTTACTTTGTGCATGGATCTTTAACGTCCACGCTTTTAAATATTTCGCCAATTCGGTATGCAGCTCCTGTACGGGATGAAATTTCGAATACAGAAATCATTCGTTGACAGGCTGGTATTTCAGAATTTCGACTAACACTATTGTTGAATCATCAAAAATTAACTTCCCTCGACCGGGGATCGATCTCCTATCATTCCGATTATGAATCCGAGCTCCTACCACTTGAGCAAAGGAAGCGAATGGACAGAAATGCGAAGAGGTCGCTGATCACAACACTATGACGTAATAAACGATACTAGATGTAACCGTGTGCCAGTACACCCCTTTAATTCTGTTACTTATTTTTCGTTTTCCTTTGTTGACCCCCCGACTGCTGGAGAAGTATTTGCCGAAAGTTCAAATTGATATGCCAAAAGTTTGACAAAAATTCAAATTGATTTATCTATGCAGCCAAAGGGAACATGGAGGGACCTACCCGGGGCGCAATGGTTTTCGGGGAATAGACACCCGAAACTTCACTGGAGTTGTGAACAACAAATAATGGTGGTTTAGCACGCAGCAGTGCCAAGAGGATATGGAAACTTGATGGCTTAGTGTCAAATGTTAAGTTCCGCTAATTATAAGAATCCACTGATTGTTTACGTAACTTATTGGAGAATCCGTCGTAATTAGCAACTCGAGCGCAGAAGGCTTAGGATTAGGGTTAAGTCGTTATCGAGAAGGCAAGTAAAAATCAGTCGAAGAAAAATATACTATGTTGGTGATTTCAATTTGTTTATAGGTACGAAGAGTTCTAAAATCAAGTTGGTACATCTTCATAAAAGAGAGACTTGGGACTTACATTGTTAAAGAAGCCGGAAATACACAGAAATTCATGTTTGGTCTAGTAGCACCTCCTAATCCAGCTAGTTATGTCCATCCTAGGGATATTATGAGGTTAATATAAGCAAAACTGTTTTTCAGTAAGATCATCGAATGAGTCGTGAGGTAAAAACGTCTGCCAAGTGGGTGTGGCGCATAGCTTCCTCGTATCCATAAACCGATTGTATAGATGATCCGATGCACAGCTGTTAATCTCAAAATATCAATCACTCATTACCTTGCACTACCCTCATAGGGGACCATCTACAACCGAATTCGCGAAATCCCTGAAAATTTCATCGAAATCTGATACAAAACGTAAAAGTTACGGCTATTACATGGAATTCACGTTTCCGCAAGCGCAGCGTCTACTATCAGTCCAAGGGTGATGATTTTCATAGGGGACCGTCTATTTGCCAACCAGCACAATCCCTGAGAATGTCATCGAAATAGGACAATAACTTCGTATAGTTATACCCGTTACAGAGATTTCATGACAGACACACAGACAGACAGACATGGAACCGAAATTGTTCAGGAAGGTCTAAAACGTAAAACGCGAGTGGAAGTAACAACCAATTTTGAACCTTTTTAGTACCTATGATTCACTCGAGTTTTTCGTATTTTTTTCCAAGGTTTTTTTTTGTTTTTGTTAAGGGGTTTTTTCCCGGTCTTCTCTATTTAAATGTATTTAGCATCATTAAGCCTGAAGATGCTGGAGCAGCAGAAACTTTTGTTTTCCAGCGAAACGGTCGCTGTTAAAGAATGCTTCCTTTGTTAATAATTAATCAAGTTAATTTTGAGTCAGGTTCGGGTCCTCTTCATAATTATTATGAAGAGGACCCGAACCTGACTCAAATCGACCAACATAGAATAACCACAAAATACATCAATTTTGAAGGTTTGTCCTCTCGATCCCAAACCCATTAGATTTTAGATTCTCCTTGCCATCGAATCCATTGAGTACCCGAATTTGTTTATTTATTTATTTATTCACGGGACAAACCCAATTACAAAAGAGGAAAATCAGCTTTACAGTTACCAGAGATAAAGTGTACAGATTACAGAGGTACAGGTTAAGTACGGTCATACAGAGACTCGGAGCAGAGATGGCGGAAGAGAGCAGTCTTAATAGATGAGAGAGACGAGGACATGATGTCGATGAAGGGAGGAGATGTGGAGAAGACATTCACTTGGCGAGGGATGCGGCACATTGGACGATGGTAGAGGTAATTTGTGGCGGAGAAAGGGACAGCGAAAGGTGTGACAAAACGTGATCCAAGGCGAGGCACAAGGAAGCCGACACGTGCAAGTAGGTCCGGGGCATCAATTCTCCCTGATAACAAGCCCTGCAGGAAAGAAACGTCAGAACACACGCGACGATCATGGGGTGATAGTAGGCTAAAACGGCGGGCGAGCTCATCGTAGTCTAGGTTCACACGAGGAATGGAAAGCTTGTAAGCGAGGAACCTAAGGAAAGCCCTGAAGACACGCTCGATTTGATGGGTATGACAGTCATAGTGAGGGCTCCAGATCACAGACGCATACTCCAGGATCGGCTGGACGAGACTTTTATACAAAGTGATCAGGGCTGATGCCTGGGAGAATTCCCGGGTATTTCTCTTAATAAAGCCCAGAGTACGCATACCACGGGATGCCACCTGCGCAATGTGGTTGGAGAAGGAGAGCTGGGAGTCTAGGAGTACGCCAAGATCGACAACGCTATCCTTACATGGAAGGAGAACTCCGTTAATTGAATATAGGTGCTTGATTGGAGAGTGAGAGCGGTGAAATGACGTAACGGCGCATTTAGAAGGATTGAGAACTAGACCATTTTGGTCGCACCATATCGAGAGGGCGTCAAGGTTCTGCTGTAGGAGGAGGCAGTCTGAAGGGTCACCAATCGCAACAAACAGCTTCAGGTCGTCTGCATAGATCAGGTACTTAATACTTTGCAGGGAGGAGATGACTCCGTTGATCACCAGGTTGAAGAGGAGGGGGCCAAGGTGAGAGCCCTGTGGAACCCCAGAAGTGGCAACGAATGAGCGGGACACAACCCCGTTCACACGCACTGAGAGCTGTCTGGCCGTGAGGTAGCTGGCAATCCATGCATGAAATGGTCCGAAGACACCAAGCGATGACAGCACATCGAGGATTGTATGATGAGGAAGTCTATCGAATGCCTTGGAAAAATCGGTCGACACGAGGTCAACCTGGTGACCCTCCCCAATAGCACAAAGTGTATAGTCCTGGAATATTGCCAGATTGGTCACGGTGGAACGCCCCTTTACAAAGCCATGCTACTCGGGAGCAAGGAAGGATTTGAACATTGGTGAGAGTTGAACCACAACCAGCTTCTCGAAGACTTTGGGGATAGTTGACAGGGAGCAGACTGGACGGTAGTTCCCAACATCGCTCTTGTCGCCCTTCTTGAAAATTGGAGTGATGAAAGATGACTTCCACTGATCTGGGAAGAATCCGGATGAGAGAGATGCATTGAAGAGGGAAGTCAGAGGTCGAGCTAGGCTGTGTGCACAATCGCGGAGTAGTATAGGAGGGATACCGTCTGGGCCCATACCCTTTGAGACATCCAGTCCTTGCAACACACCGATGACCGCAGTCTCAGTCAAAGCAAGGGAGCCCAATGAGACAATTGTTCTCGTATGTAGAGTATCATGATCATAGATTTGGAGATGCTATGGAAAATGATGCAATAGAGGATGCGCCTGATTTTTTTTTTTTTTTTTTTTTTTAAATCGAAAGTAGACCTCATCCAGAGAATTTTGACACCAGACGTTCTCTTTTTGGATGAGTAGATATTTTTCTATGATTTTTCCAAGTTTCGAATGTTTATGACGTCACGCACCCCTCCCGCCAGGGCGGGACCCCCAGCCGACTGTGACGTCATAAACATTCAAACTTTGCAAAATCATTGAGAAGGGTCTTCTCACGCTAGGAGGTTGCAGTTGGTGTAAAAATTTTCAGAATGAGGTCTAGTTTAGATTGAAAATTACAATAAACAGTTTTTCCGACCCTTGCGCACACCTCGATGTGGAACTGTCGCGATGCAAAAAATAAATAATTATAAATAATAAATAACATAATATACTCGAATTATGATGCAACACTCGAAAAATATTCTTAGTCTAATATAGATCCTCCATGAAGCTTATTAGAATTATGGAAGACGTTTGCATTAAGCCAAAATTGATATAGTGGGTTAGATTTCGACTGAGTTAATTAAACAGCCTCATTCCACGAACGTGGATGTACTCCTAGTATACTGGGAATTGTGTGTGAAAGCAATTTCCATTCACGCTAAATATTTGATGAATGAACGACACCGACGGGTCAACGCCGCCAACACCAAATATACGGCTATTTGAGTTCACGTAGAGTCTCAATCCTGATGAGGGCGTTGTTTCCAGGTTTGGTCTGAGATAATTGGTGAAGTTGAAATCTACAAAAGAAGACGGATCAGGAGACATTTTCCCAGCAGGAGTAACAGCTGTCAAGGCAGAAGATAGATGTGAACTAGAAACATACCCCGTTTAGTGCACCGTAGTCATAGTTTCTTGCTGACTCACTGAAGAAAGATATAAAATAATTGTTTTCGTGAAGCAAGTCAATCAATTCCTGTCCCCTAAGAATACAAATGTCACATACAAACAAAACTCGCTCGTTTTTGTGACTTCTGACCGGTTGGTTGTTTGTCTTGTGTGTGAACGTAATGAACGGGTGAACGGATTCAAAAGACCTGGTCTCTGTAATAAGTGACCGTTTGGGATTCGAATCCGTCAAATGACCTTGTCTTACACACTTCTATTGCGTTCTCAGTCCCCATAATACCTAATATATTTATAAAAATGAGGCACTTTTTTGTATAATTATCTGTACCTATGTATTTTTTTATTTAAAAAATGAGGTACAAAGTTTGTACAAAGTTTGTTTAACATCAGCTTGATGAAAGTGATCAGAGATAACAAGGGAAAAGAAGAAACATCGATAGGATAGCAAGTAAAACATCGATGTTATGAAAACATCGCAGTCAAATCATCGATGCTAAAAACATTGATGTTCACAGAAAAACATCGATGTTTTCGAAACATCGACATCGATGTCGCAGCGCTAAGTAGATCGTTCAATTTCAACCAGTAAACGATTGGACATTGATTGTAATTTACGTTCCTTATTCACAAAACAGTTTCATCCAATGAAATATAGTTAATATGTTGAAAACATAACAGCTTTGGTGACCCAGATGCTTGTAATTGCACTCCTCCAAGGAAACCCACCTGAGGGATATTTGAACAATGTTGAAATACCTTGTAAAACCACAGGGAAGAACATAAGAAAATCCACCAACAGACGGTGTACGAACATTTCCATGACTGATAGCTTGGTTTATTTGGAACATTTTTCCCGGCCCGCCCTTTCAACCTACGCGCTGATCTTTCCGGTTACGAGTACTTTTCTACCATCAATCTTGTCGTCAATAAGAGTGGAATTTACCGAGCTGGACGGATCGAGGGGAACCAGCTAGCGGACGGTGAGCGATTTACCGTGTAAAACCGCGAGCGACATGGAAGTGGCCTTGATCTACGCCAATCTCCCTCTCAGCTAGATCTAGAACTAGAGACAGGTGTAAGAGATATTTTGTCTTCTCAATACTCAATATGTGACGATTTATTTGCAATTGGATGGACATTTTTACCCCTTTTCCCTTCTGTATTGTCCTCATTAAAGATGGAAAAGCCCAGTCAACTGAGCGTCAGGTGAGAATAATCGTCAGACAAACAGTTCGGCCAGTCATAGAGGAATAAGCGATCGGGAATTTGCCTCACAATTTGTTAATTTTTTGCTTCCGAGTCTACCAAAGTAGCGGAAGCTTTGTTTTCACTTTTCAAGGTTGAAAAAAAAAGTTCTCCAAAATCAAAATTTCCACTCGCGTTTTACGTTTCAGACCTTTCTGAACAATTTTGGTACCATATCTGCCTGTCTGTGAGTCTGTCATGAAATCCTTGTAACGGGTATAACTATACGAAGTTATTGTCCGATTTCCATGAAATTTTTAGGGATAGTGCGAAAAACGACTAAATCACACCTACAGCACTAGTTCATCGTTCCCCCGCTAGAGATAGTAAAGCAGTTTTCCCTTGAATCAGCTGCATCGCATTATCTCAAGCTTTACCAAAATTATCTCATCTCTTATCTCATTATGATTCAAAGGATACACGCTTGGATACAAGTTGGCGTGTAGATGGTCCCCTATGAAAATCATCAGCCCCGGACTGATAGTAGTCGCTGCGCATGCGCAAACGTGAATTCCTAGTAACATCCATAACTTCCACATTTTTCATCCGTTTTGGACGACATTTTCAGGGATTATTCTGGTTAGGTTGTAGACTGTCCCCTATGAAAATCAAAGCCTTAAAAATCACAGTAGCATCTGCGCATGCGCAAACATAAAATCCTTGTAACAGCCATAACATCCGAATTTGACGAAATTTCTCAGGATTGTTCATATTAGCGTGTAGATGGTCCCCTATGAGGGTAGTGGCAGGTACATATTTCGAGATTAACTACTGTGCATCGGATCATCTATACAATCGGGTTATGGATACGAGGAAGCTACGTGCCTCACCCACATGGCAAACGTTTTTGATTATACCTACTTTTGGAAAGCTGAGATTTTGGAGTAGAGTATTGTTGCTGCATCTTAAAAAAAATCGGTTATCCTAGTTCAAGGGACCTATCTAATTAATACGACATTTATTGCTCTTTCCAAAGATATCCTAATATTGTAAATTATCACAGCCAATTAAGGTAGTTAAGGAGTTATGACCAATTTAATGACGTAACGTTAAAATCGCGTAAAATTAAAGTAACTTAAAAAAAATTGCTAATAGACTTTTTTGTTGCAAATTAGTTGTAGAATCGACTCGAGAAGTATGGCTCACCAGTTAGGCTTTCACCCTGTATACTTACAATTTTTGGAAAATTTCTAATTTCTGGAATTGTACCTCAATCAAAAGTTTTGTGTTGATTCCGAATACACCATAATATTACTATGATTTTGTAGGTATTGTCCATAAAAAACCGTAAAAACGTTTCTGGTTCCTTAGGGATGTCCAAAACTCCTGGATGACGAACTCGACTTTTCGTGTGTAATTGTGAAAATTTTGGCAGGAATCGTTTTGTAATGTTCCAAAATGGATTTCATTGAAAAAAATTGCAAAAAAAGTCCTTGCTAAATCCCTTGCTTTGAGTTCATTTCTTCGAAAATGAGCCAAGATAAATAGTGCTGAGGTTCGTCGATTTCTTGCTATCATGCAAGATTTGATAGATTTGACCGTGATTTGACTCTTAATGTTCTCTTGTCTTCGTAATTGAAACGAACTTAGTAGCTTTAGCATCTCAGGTTAAGATGATACCATTCAACCCAAAACACAAGGGGGAAGCCCTTGGAACTGACTTGCTCGGATTGTACACAAATTGGGAAGGAGAGAGCACTCAAGACGTGAACAGAACGTTTTATTGTTTCCCTCCCGATCTAATCCTCTTAGAACATCCCTAATCCATGAAATCGTGATCTCAGAGAACCAACAACCCTCTTTTCCAGTTTCCACGATCAATCTCCCCCCAGAGAAATGTAATGGAAATGCGTACCACTCAGAGGTTTTTGAAATCGATGTAATCTATTACTTCTCCTTCATTTTCGGATCCGACCTCTCCTCATAGGAGTTCATCAGTCAGTTCAGTTTATCAGTCTTTCAATTCCTAACTATCAAAGGAAAAAGAGCCTTGAAACTGAATAAATTAGAAATAATCATCACATCAACTTAATTGAGAAGTCTTCATTTATGTCGATAGCTAAATAAAATTTATTTAGCTACATGTATTTAATACATGCCGTAGCTCCTAACTGGGTAACTATGTATCAAAATACGCAATCATTTTGGTTTATTATTTTTATTAATGAATCATTGGAATGGACCAAGAAAAAAATGTTAACAACCCACAAAATTTGATGTTTTACGTTTCAAGGTACGTAGATTCCGAAAATCGAGTAAAAAATTTTCCGTCCGTTCGCCGTACGCGACACTTTCCTTAGTTACCATTGACCGATTCGGTTGAAATTTGGTATATGGGCTCCATTTGGGGTCTAGATGTGACGAGTAGCTTTTGGTTGATGTCACTTCTTAGGGGTGAAAATTAAGGGTTGGAATTTTCAAGAGTGCCCTAGGTCAAAAACTCTCGAAATAAAGGTATTGTTTTTCACCAATTTGGAATAGCATTGAATTTTAACAAATTTTAGAGACCACCCGAAGTTCTGTAAGACAAACCGTTCGCTCTTTATGAGAACTTAACCCATCAAGTCCCTTATCTATTTATTTCCTAATTTTTTGGTGAAACTCTAGATTCTGTCTCCAATAGTCTTCTAATACATGGAAAAAAAACGTCTGCCAAGTGGGTGTGGCACATAGCTTCCTCGTATCCATAACCCGATTGTATAGATGATCCGATGCATAGTAGTTAATCTCAAAACACGAATCTCTAAGTGCCTTCACTACACTCATAGGGGACCATCTACACGCTAATCTGGACAATCCTAGGAAATTTCATCAAATTCGGATGAAAAATTAAGTGAGTAGATGTATGTGATTGGATCAAAAAAATTCTTAGCCTCGGCTGGGATTCGAACCCGCGATCCCTGGAGCACAAATCAAGACTCTGTCCTCTGAGCTATTGAAGCCTTATCATGTATAAGATTTGAGATTCACACAAGAGACCATCCCTCTATGAATGAATCCCTCCATGAAAAACAATTCTCTATGATTCTCATAGGGGATCATCTAAACACTACTCTGTAACATCCCTGAAAATTTCATTGAAATCGGATGGAAAATGTAGAAGTTATGGACGTTACAAGGAAATTCACGTTTGCGCATGCGCAGTGGCTACTATCAGTCCGAAGGTGGTGATTTTCATATCTAAATACTAATCTGTAACATCCCTGAAAATTTCATTGAAATTGGATGGAAAATGTACAAGTTATGGCCGTTACAAGGAATTCACGTTTGCGCATGCGCAGTCGCTTGTATCAGTCCGAGAGTGATGATTTTCATAGGGGACCGTCTACACACCAACCCGCACAATCCCTGAAAATTTCATCGAAATCGGACAATAACTTTGTATAGTTATGCGCGTTACAAGGAATTGATGACAGACGGACAGACACACAGACACACAGACACACGGACACACAGACACACAGACAGACACGGAACCAAAATTGTTCAGAAAGGTCTAAAACGCAAAACGCGAGTGAAAATTTTGATTTTGGAGAACTTTTTTTTTCGTCCCTGAAAAGTGAAAACAAAGCTTCCGCTACCATGGCAGACTCGGAAGCAATAAGGAAAAACATCATTGCACCAATTTTGTACGAAATTTTGCACGAATCCAAATGGACCCCGTGAGCTCACAAAGTACTCTTTCCAATGGAGTAATAATAAGGTTGCATTCTATCAACTGTACAAAATTTACAGCACGAGTCAGTCTTTATTCATCAGTATGATTCACTGTAAGGAATCATAATTGATACATAAAAGTAGCAAATTGTTAAACAATTATTTGGAAGGTAGGTAAATTGAATAGATTGTAGAATCAGTTCGTGTGAAATACGTAAAAGTAGGGTACACAAAGTCCAACATTGCATTTCCTGCACAATTTTTATTATTTTATTTTTAATTTCTTCCAATGTTTTTGCAGGATTTTCAGAATATCTATAGGAAGCATAACTGTTGCTGTCTCGAACGAGAAGATCTACCACATTATCAGTCAAAAACAGTTCCAAAACCTGTACAACTGTCATTCCTTTGAACATTTCATAATTCTGAACTGTAAAATAGTTGCATTTTATACAAAAGGTAATAACACCCTGTGGATACTTCCTCGTTCAACCAATCATATGAGAAACGGAGCAAATGGTCGCAACAATCAACCATTTCAGAAGTTCCTTATGTGTAGGATTGAGAAATTATAACATGAGATGTACCAGGACCAGATGAGAAATTAGGTTCAAAGGGCGAGATTTCGAAATGGTTTACGGAACAGAGATGAGATCGATTTCTGAATCATCAGCTGATCCTCGGTGTCCAGCATCGAATACAAGCTCAGCAGGAGCAAGAAGTTGATTTCCTGGTAAATGTGTAAACTCACAACCTTCGTCCTCGTCACCTGACTCTTCATCTAGACTACTAACTTGGGGTGGTTCAACATAAATCTCGTTTGGAGTATTTAGGCTAGTATCATCGGCCAGGAGAGTCTCAAGTGCCTCCTGAAGTGAAAATCCAGGCCTTTAAAGACGGAGAGAAAGGAATCAGACATGGAGTGATTTGGCGAGAGATAAACTAGTTTAGGGGCCCACGGGGTCCATTTGGGTACAGTTACGGAACACCATGAATGGATCCTATCCAGTGATACCTATATCAATCCTAAGTCGCTGGAATGATGAAATAACATCCTAGTATTCTAAAAACGGGTTTTGAAAATCTAGTCAAATAAAAGAACATACCGGAGTAAAGATCGCGGCTGGTCAAGGTCGCAAATGTCACTCATCTTGACTGTCGTGTAACTGAAGGAAGAAGAAAGAGCCTGACGATTGGGACAACGAAGGAACAAATTTCAACTCAAATGCTAGCATCAAAACATTTAAAAAACCCTTCTCAGACTTCCCTATGCACCTTGAGAGCGATTTGAAAAAAGTTGTTCTTGCGTACCCATATGGGCCCCACGGGCTCTAATGGGTTGAGGGGGATCGATATCTAAAAAAATCATCATTTTGAGACCAACCGCAGTTTATTCCGACTGATATTTCGGAAGTTACTGATTTTCAAAGCTAGTGACCTCCGGAAACGTAAATGCATTAATTTGCAGTTTTTTTTTTTTTCAAATTATATTTATTGCACCAAGTAATTCAACTTATTAGCAACATTTCTCTGACAATGTATATAAATAACTGAAAAGAGAGTGTGGTACATAGCACACCTCCATACTTCATTTGTCGGCTATTTTATGTGTCTTTTGACGCACAAGATTCACAGGAGCGCACAGCACAACACTCACTGAACAACTTCATGAAAACACCACTCCCTACTGCCACAGATCGTGAGGTTTTCGTCTTTTCAGCCGCCTGAGTAGATCATCAACATCCAGCAACTTCACAGCCTCCTCGTTGATATGACCTTGTAGCCTCTGGTGATGGGCTATTGCTTGAGTTTTGATGACTTCATTTATTGTGGGAATTTTAAGGTCCTTATGGATGTCGTCATTGGTTGAGTACCAATACGCATCAACGCATGAGCGCAGTACTTTGTTCTGAAAACGCTGTATAATGTCACGATTGCTTTGAGGGGTGCAGCCCCACAGTTGTGCACCATATGTCCAGACTGGCTTAAGGACCTGATTGTATAAGGTTAGTTTGTTCTGTATTGACAATTTTGATCGTCTACCAACCAACCAATACATTTTTCGGAGTTTGATGTCCAGTTCTGTTCTTTTATTTTTCACATGCACCCTCCAGCGGAGTTTCGTATCCAGAGTCATACCCAGATATTTTGCCTCATTAGCAAAAGGGATGACTTTGCCATTAAGATATATTGGTATATGTTTGATATGGCGGTTGGTAAAATCAACATGGACTGATTTGGCTTTATTCATCTTGATTCTCCACTTAATTGTCCAGTCATGGAGTTTCTCGATGGATCTTCTAAGTTTTAAAGTTGATTCGCGATTGTCTTCACCAATAGCAAGGACTGCAGTATCATCTGCAAATGATGCCAGGGTTTTACCCTCGTGTTCGGGTAGATCGCTAGTGTATAGGACGTACAAGAGGGGGCCAAGTACGCTTCCTTGCGGGACTCCAGCATGAATCATTTTTGCTTCTGAGTATGCATCATCTTGTTTGATTCGGAAGTACCGATTTGATAGGTATGAGTGGAGCAACTCAGCATATTTTGCTGGAAGCATTTGTCTGAGCTTATGATTAAGTCCCTCGTGCCAGACTTTATCGAACGCCTGGGTAACGTCGAGGAAGACAGCTGAGCAGACTTTTTTGTCTTCCATGGCTTGTTCAATAATATGAGTGATCCGGTGCACCTGATCTATAGTCGAATGCTTATGGCGGAACCCAAACTGGTGTTTAGGTATGAGGTTTCGTTCTTCCACAATTTTTATTAGTCGTTTGTGGAGCACTTTTTCAAAGAGTTTTGAGAGTACAGGTAATAGTGATATCGGTCTATAAGAAGTTATTTCTTCAGGAGGTTTACCTGGCTTCAGTATCATGATGACTTCAGCAAGTTTCCACAGTTGTGGAACATACCGAAGTTTGATAGAAGCATTTATGATTTGTGTGATCTTTACAAGCGTCTTCCGCGGAAGTTGTTTGAGGACTTGTCCAGTGATCAGGTCATATCCATGCAGTGACAACTTAGCACAACTCTGTTATATGAACTATATCAAATACTGTAGTAGGATCATACTCGTCATACTCCTCCATGTCATTCAATTTGTTAGAAGATGCAGATCCACTAGAACTACTCCTTGATGAAGAAGCTCGCGATGTCAAAGGAGTAGTAACCTGGACTGTTTTGATCGTCGTACAGCTCAAGGACATTGTCAATATCAATAGCACCTTCACGGTCTAATTCTACAACTTTCTTCTTAGAAAGAGATCTATTTTTGCACTTCTTAAAAACTGGGCGATTTCGTGGCATAATGAGGAAGAAAAATAGGAATAAAATCAGAAGGATCGAAAGTTTTGGAAGACTGTTTTGTTGTTTTGTTTTCAAAATAATAATAGCAAAGGTCGCCTTCTTCTTCGAAGAAGATTCAAAACTCGAATTAACCATTCGGAAGGGTGGAGGAAGAATAGTACCTAGGTAAAGAAAAATAAGCAAGTGGGCAAAATGAGAAGCTAGCAAAACGAGGGCGGGCGAGTCGAGTGGCGTTCTGGAGGACAAAAACTTCAAACGCGTTTTCTGAGAGATATTATGTAAAAACGCGAGGAACAACTTTATATAGTTCTACTGGACAGAATTATTTACTTTTTGGTTTATTATTTTCAATAATAAGCCTTTGGAATCGAGCAAGAAAAAAAAAATTTTAACCCCCCCTCAAAATTTGATGTTTTACGATTCAAGGTACGTAGAATACGAAAATCGAATAAAAAAATATCCGTCCGTCCGCCGTACGCCGTACGCGGCACTTTTCTTAGCAACACTGGACCGATTTGGTTCAAATTTGGTATATGGGCTCCATTTGGGGTCTAGTTGTGCCGCGAAGCTTTTGGTTGATGTAGGTCACTTCTAAGGGGTGAAAATTAAGGGTTGAAATTTTCAAGAGCGCCCTAGCTCGAAAACTCTCGAAATAAAGGTATCGTTTTTTCACCAATTTTAAATAGTAATGAATTTTTTAAAATTTTTGAGACCACCCGGAGCTCTGTAGGACAAACCGTTCGGTCCCTACGAGTACTTGAAGGTTTTCCTTCGATACAACAGAATCATGAGTGTGAATCGCAAAAGAGGTCTAATCTCCATTCAAATTTTATCGGACTAAAATGCGATCGCTGTTCATTTCTTCGATTTGTATACAGTTTTGCCATCTGTGTAACCAGTAATCAAATTTCCATATGAAGCTTTCTATTATTCCAAGCGAGTGTGAAGCGTTTAGTTCTTTCTAATAAACTTGATTGTGAAGGTGTGAAGCCAGTATGGTGTGGTAGGTAGTAGGTACCTAGCTGGTAGGTAAAAAAAAGTTGGTAGGTAAAAAAAATGTTGGTGGGTAAAAAACGCTGCAAATCATTGCTCAAAGGCTTCTTCACTCTTCAGATCACTGATCAGCTGAGTGAGCTCCGAAGCCATTTTCAATCCTTTTGAATGGAAGTGCTCTTCCAGGCGTCTCCAGCATTCGAGGAGATCTTCTTCACTCTTCAGATCACTGATCAGCTGAGTGAGCTCCAAAGCCATTTTTACTCCTATTGAATGGAAGTGCTCTTCCAGGCGTCTCCAGCATTCGAGAAGATCTTCTTCACTCTTCAGATCACTGATCAGCTGAGTGAGCTCCAAAACCATTTTTACTCCTATTGAATGGAAGTGCTCTTCCAGGCGTCTCCAGCATTCGAGGAGATCTTCTTCACTCTTCAGATCACTGATCAGCTGAGTGAGCTCCGAAGCCGTTTTCAATTTTATTGAACGCAGGAAGCTGAAATTTGAGAGGGAAGGTCAAGGGAGAATACAGATGGTGGTAGGTGCTATTGATGGAGAACCAGTGATCTATACAGAAGGGTGATCTATACAGAAAATAATAAACCTTTGAGCAATGATTTGCAGCGTTTTTTGTTTTGTTGGTGAGATGTTGCCGTTTCATTTCGTCCAAGGGTTTTGGCTTATTATTTTTCATACTCGTGTAGTGAGTAGACAAAGTTGATTTTTCATGGATAATTTTGTGGTGTGACTTCATATCACCACTAAAATTTAGATTTATCATGTTCGGAGAATTTTTTGGGCGTAATTGTTCATTATGAAGTTGTGAACAGCTAGTAAAAACTGGGATTCCACAATTTGCAAGGAAATCGAGAAAATGTTCCTAAGCGGACAAAAAACGTGAATTTTTTAATTAAATAAGAGCAAATATCTGGAACCTTAGAGAGCTTGTATCTAACTCTAATCAACTAAATTCAATGCTTTTCGGAAACGTGATTTCCTCCTGAATCGAACGGTGTACAATAATAAGTGTTTTTGATGACTGAGGGTAATGTAATCGTCGTTTATGTAAAACAGGTCGCCCAATCACGCTCGCGGGCGAGCCAGGGTACCAGAAACACGAGTGTGAATCGCAATAGACGCCTAATTTTTGTTCTAATTTTAGCTGGCCAAATTGCGATCGTTGTTCGTTTCTCAAGTTGTACTCATTTTGCGTCCTTAGCAACCCCCCGCTGTTGAGCACAACATTACATTGTGAGAAGTTTAAGGCAGAATAAGTCTGCTGGAACGGAGATTAAAAGGGGATCATCGAGCGAGCAACTCGATTAAAACCTCGAAATTTAATCTGATTTGAAATATCAATCCTTGCAGTAAATGAGGAGGTTTACTATTTTTCCATGCTTCACGGTCCTCTGATGTACTTTATTGAAAATTGTTGTGAGCCCTAAAAATACCCTTCGAATCCAACAATTTCTCATCATTAAACTTGAGATGTAAAAGCTTGAGGACTTGAGGTAATTGTTTGGATTTCCTTCGACGTAAATGACTCATTAAGAGAGAAGGAAACTTCACTCCTGTTTATCCAACTAAATCAATCAATCCAGCTTAGAAAGTACCATCTAAGATTCCTCAGTCATTACCCATGAATCGTTCTGGAAACAATCCTCCCGCTACCTTGACAGATTAAGCAATTATTGCTTACCTAGTATAGGTACCTGTTTTATTTTTCTATTATTTTTGCAATGTTTATTCGCATCTACAAATGGCAATTTTTTGTCTACAAACATAATATGTTCGTATAATATATGTATATTATAGATAGCTGTTATCTTTGTGGTTGTTCCGCAAAAATGTTGAACACTGCATACATCTATGAACGTCTGCCACACGCATTAGTTCAAGTATCCTCCACTAGGGAAAGTAAAGCGTTTTCTGCTCGAATAAGATGAGATAAGATCAGGTAGGTACCTATTCTTAAAAAGCTCGAGATAATGCGAAGCAGCTGGTTGAAGGGATAAGCGTTGCAAATGATTACAAAAAGGTTTATTATTTTTCTGCAAAGATCACTGCTTTGCCTTTGCCTCTACCTACCAACCATATTTTACCATCGAAATCAAGCTTATTTTGAAAAAATATAAAATCAATGCGGGGAAAAACGCTTAAAACAAAAAATCATTGCTCAAAGGTTTATTATTTTCTGTATAGATCACCCTTCTGCAGAGATCACTGGTTCTCCATCAATAGCACCTACCAACATCTGTATTCTCCCTTAACCTTCCCTCTCAAATTTCAGCTTCCTGCGTTCAATAGGATTGAAAATGACTTCGGAGCTCACTCAGCTGATCAGTGATCTGAAGAGTGAAGAAGATCTCCTCGAATGCTGAAGACGCCTGGAAGAGCACTTCCATTCAATAGGATTGAAAATGGCTTCGGAGCTCACTCAGCTGATCAGTGATCTGAGGAGTGAAGAAGATCTCCTCGAATGCTGGAGACGCCTGGAAGAGCACTTCCATTCAATAGGATAGAAAATAGCTTTGGAGCTCACTCAGCTGATCAGTGATCTGAAAAATGAAGAAGCTTTTGAGCAATGATTTGCAGCGTTTTTTACCCACCAAAATTTTTTTTACCTACCAACTTTTTTTTTCCTACCAGCTAGGTACTACCTACCACACCATACTGGCTTCACACCTTCACAATCAAGTTTATTAGAAAGAACTAAACGCTTCACACTCGATTGGAAAAATAGAAAGCTTCATATTGAAATTTGATTACTGGTTACGCAGAAGGCAAAACTGTATACAAATCGAAGAAATGGACAGCGATCGCATTTTAGTCCGATAAAATTTGAATGGAGATTAGACCTCTTTTGCGATTCACACTCATGATTCTGTTTTATCGAAGAAAAACCTTCAAGTACTCGTAGGGACCGAACGGTTTGTCCTACAGAGCTCCGGGTGGTCTCAAAAATTTTTAAAAATTCAATACTATTTAAAATTGGTGAAAACACGATACCTTTATTTCGAGAGTTTTCGAGCTAGGGCACTCTTGAAAATTTCAACCCTTAATTTTCACCCCTTAGAAGTGACCTACATCAACCAAAAGCTTCGCGGCACAACTAGACCCCAAATGGAGCCCATATACCAAATTTGAACCAAATCGGTCCAGTGTTGCTAAGAAAAGTGCCACGGACGGCGGACGGCGGACGGCGGACGGGGGACGGCGGACGGCGGACGGGGGACGGCGGACGGCGGACGGCGGACGGCGGACGGACATTGCAAATTTGGATTCTACTCACCTTGAAACGTAAAGTGACAAAGTTTGAGGGGGGGTTATACAAATTTTTTGCGATACGATCACATAGGCTTATTATTAGAAATAATAAACCAAAAGGGAGTTGTTGTAAAAAAAATTACTTCATTAGTAAATTTGAATCCATCCACATAAATAATAAAACAACCTGGTGGCTACATTTCGGTCACTCAACGTGACTGTTCGCTTGTACTGTTCTTCAAACGAAAAATACAGCGCAAAACTTCAGGAGAGGATACAAGATGCTAGGCTATGTCCTCGATTACAAGAAGAAATCAATATTGACGCTCGCAATCACGAATTTCAGGGATGTAGTGAGGGAGTTATGAGAACAGACCATCCGAGGAAACACGAGTAAAAATCGTAGAAAAACAGTAAACAATGCTCCCGCTTCCTTAGTAGAGTTGGAAACAATTCATCATGTGCGAACTTTCAATTTCAAACCATACGAAAATCGCACAATTTATGAACGTTCCCGTGAAAATAGCGGTTCCACCTAGTGCTTTATTTAGGAATTCAGTCAGGCATTGACTCGTGAAGCTGAATGTAATGGAATCACAGTTTAACGAGGAGGATTATGTCAGAAGAGTATTTAGGGGTAGATCGAGCTGCCGTAGATGATACGAGAAGCGTTCTAATCGGTCTTAGGGTGTTATTGGGCCCTTGCCTTAAGCACTTAAGATTTCAACTTAGTAAACGTAGGTAAACACTTCCGAGCCAGATCGTGTCAAGTATTCATATAATGAGGAATTTCACCGAATTCTGTTTGCATTTTCGTTTATTATTTTCAATAATGAACCTTTGGAATCGACCAAGAAAAAATTTTATTTAACACCCCCTCAAAATTTGATGGTTTACGTTTCAAGGTACGTAGAATCCAAAAATCGAATAAAAATTCGGCCGTCCGTCCGCCGTATGCCGTACACGGCACTTTCCCCACTTAGCATTGACCGATTTTGATTAAATTTGGTATGTAGGCTCCATTTGGGGTCTAGTTGTGCCCCGGAGATTTTGGTTGATGTAGGTCACTTCTAAGGGTTCCAAAATCAATTTTGAAATTTTGAAAACGCCCTAACTCAAAAAATTTTGATATAAAGGTATTGTTTTTCCTTCAAATTAAGATTCTATAGAATTTTTAGAATTTTTTGAGACCACGCGGAGCTCTGTAGGACAAACCGTCCGCTCCCTTCGAAAATTTAATGGTTTATATTGAAATATATATAAATCCAAACACGAGTGTGAATCGCAAAAGAGGCCTAATCTCCGTTCAAATTAGAGCTGACCAAAATGCAATCAATGGTTGGTGATTTTTATTTATTTTTTATTTTTTATTTTTTTTTTTTTTTTATTTTTTTTTTTCTTCATATTGGATGGTTAGTGATTTTGTAGACGAGTGATCTATATAAAAATAATAAACCGTTGTGTAATAATTTGCAGCGTTTTTATTATTGAAAATAATACACCAAAATGGGAAACATGGGAGTACCCCCTGTACCCTCCAGTTGTTGCCACTCATACCTTCATAATCGGCATTAGCCGCCTTGGAAAACCATAAGTCTGGCTGTCCATGTGTCTACGAATATTTCAATGCGTCCGCATACAACTTTCGGCCAAATTCAATTCGATTTGCAGTGATTTCCAGGTAATTACATTTCAAATTGAATTGGGCATGCATAATTACTTTATGTGCATTGTTGACATTAACCACCTTAGATACGCCAAAAACTGAGGAATTGGGACACAAGCGTGACTTTAAGGGTTGAACTGATGAATCCCTAAGCTACTCGAAGAGGCTAGCGAATGTTCAGTAAACTTGTGAGCAAAATTTCTATCATTAAATTACCTATTGCTGTTATGTAAACAATTTTATTCCGCTTAAATTATCATCAGGGATCAGATGGGTGGTTACTCTAGCGACCACCAACACTTAAAGGGTTAACCCTTTAACCCTTTAACACTTCAAGTGTTGGTGGTCGCTAGAGTAACCACCCATCTGATCCCTGAAAGCGCAAGCCATTTTTCATTGAGAATCAGGCTGAAATGCTTTATATTCCATTCATAATAGCCCCAAGACTTGAAAAAACATGACAGTCAGTTTGTAAAAGCTTCTGTTTTGTTATAATTCAGGTTTCCTGGTGGTCAATATGGCGACCACAGAACTTTCAGGACAATGCACTGATTGTAAACAAAGTACGGCTCTCAAGGCTTAGTGGTCTCTATAATGACCGGTACCGGTACTGGTACCTATTACCTCCTACTCACCTACATGACAAGAATGTATGGCACAGAATTCCCAAATCCACCACTGATTTTGGGAGACCCATAGTTGAAACGCTGAAAGCTTGGTGGTCGCTACAGCGACCACCTCTACTTGTCACATGGCATCGGGGCTGGAGCTCGGATTATCCAAGCCGACCATAATTTCGATTGGAAAAACACTCCAAAGCGCGTATTAGGTTTCAGATTCATGAAACCGAATTGATTTGACCATGAGAAGAGTTTTCATTAGTGAAAAAAATCGAGGAAACAGGAGTGATGTCGGGGTTATCAGCATGGGAATCACATGAAATACCAATGTTTTCAATCTAAATAGAAGTTTTTTATGGCTGCAAATACTTGATTGAAGTAAAGTACATGAAAATCTCTTACTTACCTCAATCGGAAAACCGCCAGCAGAAAATTCAAACGCCGGAAACATCCACAAACCGGAACCACTTTCGTAACCTTCCAGAATCAGGGGCAAGATACTACACATGTGATAACTCTAGCGACCACTACGATGGTTGGAATCGATCCCAATGTTCGATCGATTATTTTTGTGTTCCTATCGATTCCTTGCAGTTCAAAATATTGATATAGTGGCTCCTTCGCGCACTCTGACTTAGACATTTCTAACTAATGCGGTAAAGCAGGTGGTTAATATAGCGACCACAAATCCTTCAGGGAAAAGTAGTGTTCTGTTCCTTGAACCCTAAAGGGTTCAACCACCTTAGATCCGTCAAGAACTGAGGAATTGGGACACAAGCGTGACTTTAAGGGTTAAACTGATAAATCCCTAAGCTACTCGAAGAGGCTAGCGAATGTTCAGTAAACTTGTGAGCAAAATTTCTATCATGAAAGTTACCTATTGCTGTTATGTAAACAATTTCATTCCGCTTAAATTATGTTTAACCTTTCGAATCACCTTATCAGAGATCTTGAGGGATTTTGGATCCGATGGTAGGTCAGTATACTATATTATGCAAAATATAATTGTTCTTAGCATATAAAGCCCTATCCCAGAGGTCGTAGTGCGGTTACTCCACCACGTGTACTCTACAATTCCACGAAAGTTCGTGGCTCGTACGATATTTGCGCTGCGGAGATTCTCTCATAATCGGCTCGGAACTAGATAGTAGGTACAACCCCTACGGCAACAGCGCCCATTGTTGTCGAGCTCGTACTTGCGGAGTCTGCTTGAACCCCGTTTCTCGCTACATAAACCACCGTTCTACAGGCAAACACTCTTCAGTTTTGTTGCTACTACGCTTCAATAACGGATGCTCGTTTATAAGGAGGAAGATTGGGGGATCTATGAGCCAATTTTCCGTAGATTTGTGATTCTCGGAGTGGGTCATCCAAGTTGGGTGGGCAGTATAGCTTCTTATTGACATGATCGAATGAATCAAATAAATTTTCAAATTATGAAGCAATATTTTCATAATCAAGTCGATAATTCCTAGCTATGTAATTATTTCAGAAGTGCATGTGGTGATAATGATTTTATCATCAAGAAATTCTTAAACAATCATCACGAAACCATCTCCAAATATACCCTCCAAATTTGTACCAGAATATACATCGTAGTGAATGGTGATCTTTTTTTTGTGTGTTGTTGATTGTGTGTTGCGGTTGGTTTTTGAGTAGAGTCAACAATAAAACACCAATTAACATCAACCCCAGACCACCACTAGAGATGACTGAATATCGAGCTCAACTCGATGAAAGAACGACAATCACATTTTGGTCAGCTTCGTTTTGAACGGACAAAGCCCTCTTTTCCGATTCTAAATATCCAGTTCTATTTTAAAGAGGTGAAAAAATAATACATTCACATTGAGAATTTTTGAGCTAGGGGGTTTTGAAAATGTCAGCCCTTATTTTTCACCACTACATTGACTGAGGACAACCAAAAGCTTCAGGGCACAAATTAATGGACCCCAAATGGAGCCGATGTACCAAATTTCATCAAAATCAGTCCATGGTAACTAAGGAATGTGCCCCGTACGGCGAACGGACGGAAAAAATAGTATTCTATTTTCGGATTCTACGTACCTAGAAATGTAAACCAAGGAATTTTGTGGGGGGGGGTAAATTATATTTTCCTTGATCGATTCCAAAGGTTCATTATAGGAAATAATAAACCTAAATTAAATGCAAACACTCTTGGTAAGCAACAAGTCCCCGCTCAGTTTATTATATTCATTGTTAAAGTGAATGATGTCAGTCAGAAGTGATGTCAGTCACTGATGTCAGTCAGAATTACTGTCCAATTATTTTCTCTAATTGTGGACAAAAAAAAACTGCAAATTATTACACATTGGTTTATTATTTTTATATATTGATCACTCGTCTGCAAAGCCACCAACCATCCAACATGAAGAATAACATCGATCGCATTTCGGTCAGCTAAAATTTGAACGGAGATTAGGCCTCTTTTGCTATTCACACTCGTGTTTCTGATTTATCGTACGTAAAGCCTTCAAATTCTTGTAGGGAACGAACGGTTTGTCCTACAGAGCTCCGCGTGGTCTCAAAAAATTCTAAAAATTCTATAGAATCTTAAATTGAAGGAAAAACAATACCTTTATATCAAAATTTTTTGAGTTAAGGCGTATTCAAAATTTCAAATTTGATTTTGGAACCCTTTGAAGTGACCTACATCAACCAAAATCTTCGGGGCACAACTAGACTCCAAATGGAGCCTACATACCAAATTTCATCAAAATCGGTCAATGCTAAGTGGCAAAAGTGCCGCGTACGGCGTACGGACGGCCAAATTTTTATTCGATTTTTGGATTCTACGTAGGTACCTTGAAACGTAAACCGTCAAATTTTGAGGGGGTGTTAAATTTTTTTTTTCTTGGTCGATTCCAATGGTTCATTATTGAAAATAATAAACCAAAAATCGGGCCAACGCAATTCTTAATAATTTTTTACGTAGAATTCAAAACCAACCATGCGCAACTAAGATGAACTTTTTTCGAATGGGAACCCCCAATTTTTATTGCAGATTTGGATTTTACGACAAATTTTTTGAACATTTTACTTCGGCAACTTTTGTTGAACGCGCGCAACCTGCTCAGCGAGCGCTCAAAGATGCGCAACTTGCGCAAGTCACTTTTTGAGGAGAAAATCATCGATTTTCCGTGGAATATATTCCTATTACCGTTTCCTTCACGGATAATTTTTCCTCTGACTCAATTTTATAAATTTTACAGTTCTTTTGCATTTTACTGAGATTGATTCACTACCCTTCATAGGAAAATCGATGATTTCCTCCTCAAAAAGTGACTTTTTTGGCTGTAAATGCGGTAGAGTGAAATCAAATCAAGAAAGAGATATCACCACACGATTCAGCATAGAAAAACAGTGCTAAGTAATGTGCCACACTTGAGGTCTACCTTCATCTCAATTTTGGAACAATTCCTGGGTTGCGCATCTTTGAGCGCCCGCTGAGCGGGTTGCGCGAGGCTTAAAACAACTATTATCGAAGTGAAATGTTCATAAAATTTGACATAGAATCTGAATCTGCAATAAAAATGGGAGTTCCTATTTGAGAAAACAAAGTTGATCTTGGTTGCGCAATAGGGTGTGCGCCTGGGTAGGAAAAACTGTTTATTGTTATTTTTAATCTAAGGTAGACCCCATTCTGAGAATTTTGGTACCAACCACGACCTTCTAGCGTGTGTAAATATTTTCCTATGAATTTTCAAAGTTTCGACCGTTTATGACGTCACAGTGGGCTGGGGGGTCCCGCCCAGGCGAGAAGGGCGCGTGACGTCACAAACGGTCGAAACTTTGAAAAATCATAGAAACAGATCTACTCACGCTAAAAGGTCGCGGTTGGTGCCAAAATTCTCAGGATGTAGTCTACTTTCGATTAAAAATCTTTAAAAAATCAAGGTGCACACCCCATTGCGATTGCGATTGATTTCTACGCAAAAAATTAAGAAGAATGGCTTTGGTCCGATTTTTTTCGTTCTCAATTAGATCAAATATATGAGGGGGGAGAGGAGCATAGTTACTTGGACACCCTGTATAGCCTAACGCCGCCAATGGGCGGTGTTCGATTTTCAGTATATCATAACAACATACTGTATGCACTGGGTATGCTTTAACGATGTTAGGAGTCCATATTCACGTTCTACTCGTCTCCATAAACTCATAGAGTACCCACACGTCTATTGTTGGTTTTTTTCGATTTTCAGTATACCTACTATACCAACTGTATGTACTGGGTATGCTTTGAAGATGTTAGGAGTCCATATTCACGTTCTACTCGTCTCCACAAACTCATAGAGTACCCACACGTCTATTGTTGGTTTTTTTTTCGATTTTCAGTATACCTACTATACCAACTGTATGTACTGGGTATGCTTTGAAGATGTTAGGAGTCCATATTCATGTTCTACTCGTCTCCACGAACTCATAGAGAACCCACACCGCTACTGCATTTCTGGGCACAACAAACATACGCACGTTTTCATTATATATAAACATATACATACTTTTCTTAATTTCGGACAATTTTCGTTTTTCAAAAACGCATTGATTCTTAATTTTAAAATTGTTATTAAAAGAAGATTAAATATATTATTATTATATATTATAGATTAGATTATAATAAAATTTAGCTTAAACATAGGTATTAAGTCTGTAAGGTCTGATGGAAACACCAATATCCCTCTTATACAACTGGCCTGAGGATGATATACTAATACGTCGAAACGTCGGTCTAATGGAGTGTTTTCATTCTCACCAACCCCAAAGAACCCACCAAGAAATCGACCAGTTTAGAACCCCAAAATAATTAAAATAATAATTTATTATATTATTGGCTCGAATCGTTTCTTAACTGACTATTCGTCGATCTCACAAGTACTTGCCTACCTGACTAAGATATACGAGCCAAGTCTCTCAATTTACAGTTACCGCCGTAGTTTTAACGTCTAAAACCTCACGTATTCGCCATAAATTAATCTCGAAGTTCTCCGAGGAGAAAAAATGACCTCGACGGAAGAAAAGCGGTTCTGCCACTTAGAAAAGCCGTTGTATCTTAGTGGGTTGTACTAATTGGGATTAGTGAAGCGTTTAGTCTAATTGTTCACGTAAGCAAAAGAAGCCAATATACAGCCAACCTAACCTTGCCGACCTTTAGCGGAAACAACAGATTATTACGAAAGTCATCAACTCAAGCAATGTCTACCACCGTTTTAACTTCCTGGTAACGCAATTTGCAGTGTCTCAGAGCATTTCCTCCCACACAAATACGCGATTTGTTTCTAGAAGAGGGTTTCTCCAGAAGGATGGATAAGGACACTCAAAGCTAAGCAGATGCCACCCGAAAACTTCAAAAGCTGTCAAAAATCAAAAATTTGGGAAAAATAAAATACCTACATAATTCTGTGATGCCATCAGATGACATCAGATGACTCCAAAACTTCATCACGTGGTCGGTTATTTAAAGAAATTTTCAGTCATTAATTAAACCTTTAATTACAATTATCCATACTACAGGAGAAGGACTCTTTTTACCGGCTCTCTAATTTTGGTTCTAGTCTCCTGACCATCAGTTGAGGAAGGTTTCGTGGCGGCAGTTGGTTGAACATATCCTCCTGGGCCCTTGAAGGGAAGATGTCGATACCTTAAAGCGCAAAGGCGCTATGTCCATTTACCTATCTTCCACATTTTTAATTTTTTTAATTTCAGAAAAACTCAAATTCATTAAAACTATTACTGACCATTTTGATTATAGCTTGAAAATTTCTTGAAGAAATTAAAAGTCAGTGTAATAGCCATTATTTTGGGAATTATGATGGTGAAAAATTCTTTTGCGTTTTTCTCAAAACTCCGTTTTTGGACAGAGCCCCTTTGTGGTTTAAGGCGCCTTGGAAGATATTTAAATTTTTCTTGACCTATGAATTTTCGGTACAAATTAGGAATGGAGTCTAATAAGTCCCGAACCTTTATACCTCCACAGGGTGTCTCAAGTTAAGGACGGCAAAACTTCGGGAGTCGTTTTAACAACTAATTTAGGTAATAAAGTGTCCTGCAACTCACCTAACAATTTTTTTACTCCAAAAAAATCCAAGATATTACACTTAAAAGATTTTTATGTTTTCGACCTCTTTCACTAACTTGCAAATTGAAATATTACACAGTTATGATATAGTATATATTATATAGTTGCAATATATAATATAATTACCCTGATGCAAATGACTCAAATTTCGTATCTTTCTAGCGCCTTAAAAAAACAATTTTTGGGGTCGAGAAAGGTGAAAAATCAACTCCTAAAGTAATTTTCGACAAATTGGCAAAAACCCATGTTTTTCTTTTGGTCGAAGTGTAGTTTTGGTTTATTATTTTCAATAATAAGCCTTTGGAATCGAGCAAGAAAAAAAAATTTTAACATCCCCTCAAAATTTGATGTTTTACGTTTCAAGGTACGTAGAATACGAAAATCGAATAAAAAAATTTCCGTCCGTCCGCCGTACGCCGTACGCCGTACGCCGTACGCGGCACTTTTCTTAGCAACACTGGACCGATTTGGTTCAAATTTGGTATATGGGCTCCATTTGGGGTCTAGTTGTGCCGTTAAGCTTTTGGTTGATGTAGGTCACTTCTAAGGGGTGAAAATTAAGGGTTGAAATTTTCAAGAGTGCCCTAGCTCGAAAACTCTCGAAATAAAGGTATCGTTTTCTCACCAATTTTAAATAGTATCGAATTTTTAAAAATTTTTGAGACCACCCGGAGCTCTTTAGGACAAACCGTTCGGTCCCTCCGAGTACTTGAAGGTTTTCCTTCGATAAAACAGAATCATGAGTGTGAATCGCAAAAGAGGTCTAATCTCCATTCAAATTTTATCGGACTAAAATGCGATCGCTGTTCATTTCTTCGATTTGTATACAGTTTTGCCTTCTGCGTAACCAGTAATCAAATTTCCGTATGAAGCTTTCTATTTCTCCAATCGAGTGTGAAGCGTTTAGTTCTTTCTAATAAACTTGATTGTGAAGGTGTGATTGTGAAGCTCCCCAGCCATTTTCAATCCTATTGAATGGAAGTGCTCTTCCAGGCGTCTCCAGCATTCGAGGAGATCTTCTTCACTCCTCAGATCACTGATCAGCTGAGTGAGCTCCAAAGCCATTTTCATTCCTATTGAATGGAAGTGCTCTTCCAGGCGTCTCCAGCATTCGAGGAGATCTTCTTCACTCCTCAGATCACTGATCAGCTGAGTGAGCTCCGAAGCCATTTTCAATCCTATTGAATGGAAGTGCTCTTCCAGGCGTCTCCGGCATTCGAGGAGATCTTCTTCACTCCTCAGATCACTGATCAGCTGAGTGAGCTCCGAAGCCATTTTCAATCCTATTGAACGCAGGAAGCTGAAATTTGAGAGGGAAGGTCAAGGGAGAATACAGATGGTGGTAGGTGCTATTGATGGAGAACCAGTGATCTATACGGAAGGGTGATCTATGCAGAAAATAATAAACCTTTGAGCAATGATTTGCAGCGTTTTTTTCACGAACCTCAACACCAAGAAAAACACGTTTGAAGGCGAAAAATCGTGATTCCGCTTATGATAATTGGGGTTTTTTGCCTTTTGGACTTGTACCGTTCCAAAAATTAGGGGTGGAATTCTACATAATTTTCAACTCTGATTCGAATGGTCGCATACAACTGATAGTAAGTCGAATATTTTTTTCATTGATTTATTAGGTAGGTATCCATATATTTATGCAGAAATTGAATTTTCAATTCTCGCATTCTCTCGTACTCACCAAGATAAGTTGTGAATCTTCCTTCATGATTAGCTATTGTTCAGACGAGAATCGAAATCCTTTACTTATGAGAGCTACCTACTACCTTTTAATTTACATAAGAGGAAGCTGAACTTAATTGCCATGAATCGTGTTTGATGAAATTTTGTACATGAGCTAGTTGTGCCCAAAGCTTTTGGTTTGAGTCAGTCACTTCTAAGGGGTGAAAAATAAAGGTTGAAATATTCAAAACGCCCTATGGTTCCGACGGTCATTCTATCCGCCCAGGTACTTCACAAAATCCAGAAAACATGATGCCTAAGGAACCGGACGGATATTTAGGCCCGTTCGTACACTCAGTTAACGAAATAACGATGCTTTGGCGTTCGAAATGAGCTGTTACCATAGTAAAGAACCAGGGATGCAGGGCAAAACAACACAGCGTTTCGCGTTGATTCGTGTTAAGGCAACTAGTGGGCGCACTAGTGAGCCTTAAAAAATATTTAATTATGTGGTATCTTACAAGAGTCGCAACTCAAGTCCTGCCGCAATAATAGAGCGTTCATAAATATGGACTTGTCACAATTTTTGTAAGAATACCAAGTCTGTGAGGAGATAAATTGACCACACTCAAGAACTTCTTTATTTTTCAATAATTACGAATGTCGTTAGTGAAATTTAGGGTTAGGTAATGGGGGAAATGGGGGGGGGAGTAATGGGGTTGGGGTTGGGTAATTTAGGGTTTGGTGGTGGTTTTGGGTTATGGGTTGGGTGGCTTTACAGTAATATGATAATTGGCCTGTCGCAGACTTGCGAAATGCTTGTTTAAAGAGTTTTCGGAATCATTGTTTCGGCTTCAAAATTAAATTGACGTTGTTGACACTTCCGAGCTAAATTGAAAGTTGAAAGTTATCAGGTGTCAAGTAACGATGTTGATGTTCAAAAAGTTCATTCAATAAAAGATTAAGTACGATAAACAGGAATTCAATACAGCCTTAAAATAAAAGAAAGAAAGAAAGAAGAACAATAGAAAGCCACCAGCTTCCACCACATGGCCTTCTATAGCAAGATTTGAAGTTGCATTTGACTCAGTATAAGGAAAATCGTGATGAGATGAAAAGACGTCAATTTGTTGTTATGGGACTGGGCGGACCCTCAGTCGTTTAGACCCCAATTCGTTGTCTATTATGAAGATTATCAAAATTGTCGAAATAATGGAAATTGTGGAAATAAAATATTGGTACTTTGTCAAGATAGAATGAGGAGACTTGCAAAGAATAAAACACGAAGCAGAACCATTTATTCCTATCAATTTGCATACAATTAAAATGTCGAGGGAGGACAGGAATAGTAGGTAGCTAGTTGCTGTTATCGATCATTGTCCGTTGCACCGTTCAAGTACATCAGTCTAGACTTTCTAGCTCTGGAACGAATTGTTATGAAAAGTTTATCGTTGGATAACCGATTTTAATAAATAATCAGGTATATTTTATGAAAGGTACCCAAGATTGTTATTTTCACGTTTCGATTAGAGAAATCGATCTACGAAGGGCGTCTCAGCTTCAATAGATCATCTCCTCTCCCACCCTTCCCCAAAATTCCCTCCTGTTGCAACTTGAAAAAACATAACCAACAGTGAGCTTCACAAATTTTTGCGATGAATTAAACCATGATGTTTTTTTGCGCGAAAACATTTTCAAAAATTTTAATTTCAAAGTTTCAGTGAGAATTTTCCCGACTGGTCTAACACGTGAGGCAGCTAAGTATTTTATGAATGTGGGTTTTTAGGTGATTTTATCCTTCTCGCAGATGTGGGAGCACTTATGTCATGTCCTTTGAGATCATTCTGATCAATATTTGTTCAATACTTATTGATAATGTCACGATTTTTCCCTACCTAACGTATATGCGACAACAAGAACAACTTTAACTCAATTCGACTTAACATACTAAATTTTATTGTGAAGGAAGTTATCATTGAGTTATCTACGATTACTTTTTAATTTTCCCCCACTTCGTTCGGTTCCCATATTATAATTTAATAAATCAGGAATGACGATGGATTGAATCTCCATTCCCTAAACTCTCCATTCTTTTCTTCCAAACATCCCTCAAATAACTCTTCGAAGTGACTAGAACTATGGCTAGGTCAGCTGAATGAGCTGAATAAGCTAACTTCTCTCGTATTTGTTCTAGGGCGCTATATTTGAATATGCAAAGAACATATATATGGTGCAAGACTTCGAATGAGTACATCACATGTTTACAATCATACTGTATAGTATGTATAATATAATTATAATATACTGTGACCATTGTTGAACATTAGTGATTTCAAACCAAATATGAAACTGTTTCCTATGAAAGAAAAAAAAAAGCTTGAAGACAACGTATGCCCTTCTAAGAACATAACACTACGTATCTGGATCAACAAAGTAACGTTCTACTCTATTAGGGTAGTTTCGGAGTGGAAGAACAAGAAACAAGAAGTTCGTCCAGGCGCACGGGTATGCAATAACACGCACGACCGCTCAGTCTTGATGGTGAGGTTGGTCTGTGCGCCGTCTCACTACTTCAATCAAGTATTTGGAACGCTATGATGGTGCATCCATGGTATGATCTGTACATAGTGCCATGAAGACCCCTGGTACCTAGCGCTGAAATTTGTACATAACTCTTTGAGTTATATTCAAAACATAACTCTGTGAGTGATATTCAAAATTCATAAACCCTTTTCCGTCTATGCAAGGGTTCTGAGTTGTTAGGGTGGTTGTTTAGTATGAAGGGATTCTCAAATTATGAGAAAAGTTATTATGCATTTTTTGAATCTAATAAATTATTATTACATAAAAAAAGCTGAAAAAACTGTCTTTGTTACAAAAATTGCTTTGAATAACTTACTATTCTACGGAAATTTTCATTATAATAATTTATATTGTGATTTATGTATAATTTATGAAATTTGTAATATTATTATTATGATTTGTTTTACTGTAATGTTATTAAGTACAAGCACGGTTGAAGCGAGGTATAATCATGTCATAATTTCACTGAAACGTTTTTCTTTAGAGTTTGTTGCTTAAATCGTCTAATCGCCATTTTTTCCAGGAAATTCTTTATAACTATAACATCAAAACTCAGACACTATGTCAGAACAGTTCGCTATCATAACACAATTAACCACTGAAGCCCTTTGGTCCTACGAAACCAGTCAATATTTATGTGGGTGGGCAGGTACGGCGTACAATCGGGGATTGCTATTTTCAACTTCGTTGTCGCAATATCCAGTCGAACCGTTCTTTAGAACTTTTAAATTTTCAAAGATGAAACGACTCGAGTTGAAGGTTATGACCAAGAACCCATCACAGAATACTTGTCCTGCGACGTGGGTCACGTAACGTGGGGTTTTTCAATATTGCCTTCTGTTTTTCGAATGGAGCGAGAAATCGATTCTCTCGTCTGCCAACTCTTGACATGAATTGAACAGGAACAGGTTTTTTGCGGTGGCTCGCACCGTTCCGTCGGAAGTAATTAAGGAAAACAAAGGATGGATCCAATATGAATAAATCCCATAAGGTATTCGTAAATCAAATTTCAGGAACAAAATGACACGTCCCTCTGAGTACTAATTATACAGACAGCAAGATAGACAGGAGTCGATTTTCGGTTGACTCTTGATAAGTTTCGATTTCTTTTTTTCTGTGAATCACAGATGTATGTCTTGTTTTGTTATGTTTTAGATTCAAGATGAAAATTGGTGTACCAAGGTTGAGAGATAACACTATTTCCTTCTTACTGCCGAAGTAGTGATGATTTTTTTTATACAGTTGGTCAAAAAATATGAGCCTCCAAAATCACATTTTTCTTCAATTTAGAGGTTTAGACAATTATGTTACAGTTTCTCGCTGACCTGTGATTGTCCGAAGATGCCAATCTAAGTTTCCCAAATTATGGTAGGGCTTTAATGAAAGTTTCCTGAAAACTGTAGGTTCGCCCTTGAACAGTCCAATGGGTGTTTTATTACAGGTATTCAGGTAGTATGAGCCAAGGTACTCCGGGAAACTTGTAGAACTACGAATTTCTGTGAAACAGTTATTTGAAGTGATTTTTGTAACAAAGACGATTTTTCTCAGCCATTTTTTAGGTCTTATGTAATAATAATTTATTAGAATTCAAAGAATGCATCATAACTTCTCTCTCGACACCATTTAAGAATCCACTCATACTAATCAACCACCCAAACAACTCAGAACCCTTGTATGGGCGGAGAAGGGATTATGAATTTTGAATATCACTCCTCTTAATGATGATCTGAGAACAGGAGGATAACTTCTAGAGCTATGCACAAATTTCAGCGCTCTTGAACTAACAACAGAGAAGTACGCTTTGATGATAGCTCATTATATGATCTGACGTCCCTGACTTTCTCTATATCACTACCAGTGGTTTTCAGGGGACTATGAACCAATCATACTGTTCAGAGCACGGGAAAAATTAATATAAAGAAGTCGATGAAGATTATAGATTGTATTGAAGAAAACTAAAACTACCATTTACACGAATATTTACAAAACAGCACTTTGATGTACATAGGTTAATTTGAGTATATTGTTGATTTGTTGTTTGTTTTTTGTATGTTTGTTGTTTGTGTGGTTTGAATACTAAAGACGGAGTGAAGTAAGAAAAAACATCCACCTCAAAAATTTTTGTTGATACATAGCAAGAGGGGGAAAAATATTCTGGCTGGTATGAGAAGTTGAAAGAGAGTATTGACAAGAATGACAGGTATTGTGAAGGGGTCTCCTGTAATGTGGATTCGGTGATGATCGAAACGGAATGCAGAGTTGAAAGGGTTACTGAACTGGAGTAGAAAAGTGATTGGCACCCAAAAGTACATTTATAGCGACCAGGTAGCCGCGGGAAAAACCCCAGAACTAACTGCTCCAGTAGATATTTTTGAGCTGATGCTCGAAACACATACCATGGATTAGGGATGGGTATCGATACTCGATATTTCAAAATATCGATACTTTCGTACCGATACTCGATATTTTAGTATCGATACTGCACTATCCGATATTTTTGGATATCGATACTTTGGATCCGATATTTCTAAATATCGAATATCGATACTGTTCTCGCGGAAAATTCAACATAATGGCTAAAAATTAAAAGTATCTACACTGCATGCAGATACATTTGTGCATGGATATGTCTTATGATGGAAATTTAAATGATGAGCTCACTCAGCTGGTCAATGACCACTCAGGCGCCTTCAGCTCATAATTCAGCTTTCCGTACAGGCACATTCATATTAGGGACCATGTACCATGTTTAATAAATTGAGAGCTTTCCAATGAGTGGTGAACGATTTTTGTGGGGTGGAAAATGAGGAAGTTAGTTCCTGCGTTCAACAGGAGAGGAAATGGCCTTGGAGCTCACTCAGCTGATCAGTGATCATCAACTTTGATGATGTAGGTATAGAAGTATGTATCGATTGACCCTGCCTTTCAAATTTCAGCTTCCTGCGTTCAACAGCATCAGAAAAAAAACGTTGCATTGTTTTGTGTGTCGAAAATTTTGGAATGACCCCCAGAACTAAGACATATCCATGACAAAACGAAGAAGATAGAGAGGCTTTTAGGTCATTACTCTTTGGTTGCACAAATAACGTTTATATCATGGAAAAAATCACTCTGCTTGGACTCTTAATAGTAAAAAATGAATAAAAGTTGTTGGAAAATTTATTTTTCTTGAGAAAATTGGATGATATTGATAGTTTGTGACACTAAAGTATCGATACTCGATATTTTAAAATATCGATACTCATGGCCAACGATACTTGGGATATCGATACTCGGGTACGATACAGTATCGATACAAAATATCGATACTTTTATAACGATACCCATCCCTACCATGGATGCACCATCATAGAGTTCCGAATACTTCATTGGAGTAGTGAGACGGCGCACAGACCAACCTCACCATCAAGACTGAGCGGTCGTGCGTGTTATTGCATACCCGTGCGCCTGGACGAACTTCTTGTTTATTGTTCTTCCACTCCGAAACTTTCATAATAGAATAGAACGTTACTTTGTTGATCAGGCATTTTTGTTGAAGGGCATACGTTGTCTTGAAGTTTTTTTAAAAATAGGAAACAGTTTCATATTTGGTTTGAAATCACTGACGGCCAACACTGATCACAGCATACTATAATTATATTATACATAGGTACTATACAGTATGATTATAAACATGTGATGTACTCATTCAAAGTCTTGCGCCATATACAGGGTGTCTACACTTTGGATGGGCATAACTTCAGGATTCGATTCTACAAGGTATTTCCAACAAAAAAATATCTCTTAGCAATTTTCTTTTAACCCACTCCAAATTCCTTTTTTTAACTTTAAAGTTTTTCTTCGCGTTTTCGACCTTACCGCACTGAAGGGGTCATAACTCCCTTATTTCTCGTGAAAATATGATTCTGACTACACCGTTAGAAAGAGCATTAAATTCCTGAAGTACCTAGTGCAAAATCAAAATATTTCAGCAATCAAATAGTTCCATAAAATCAAGTCAAAAAGCCAACTTTAAAAAATTTTCTAAACTTGACTTTCTTCGACCAAAGTTTTCCCTCTAAATCCCTGCCCATTTCGATGGGCGCTCTTCGGAGAAAACATGCTCAAATTGTCAGCTTTCCAACGGTCTATCAATTTTTCTTTTCAACATTCAAATTGGAAGAGTAAATGAAGTTTGAATGTCAAAAAACGTGTGTTTTACAAGCAAATCCAGTGTTTCAAGCGGTTTATGGTCTCCCTCGATCTCAAGACGGCTTAGCTAGTTTGGTATCATTTCCTATGCAATTTTTTACGCTGAATCCAATAGTGATACTTCCGAATGAATCTGACGGCTAGAAAGTGGATTTTTCGAAGAAAACCTCCGTTTTTCGTACATAAAATACGCATAATTCGTAGATAATATCTACGAATAATATCTTACCATATTATGGAAGTGAGCATGAAGTAACACCTTTCTACTCAATAAAAACACCGAATTTCTAGCTAATTGAAGTTTTTGTTGAGTAGAAAGGGTTAACTTTATGCTCACTACCATATCTACGAATAATACGTATTTTATGTACGAAAAACGAAGGTTTTCTTCGAAAAATCCACTTTCTAGCAGTCAGAATCATTCGGAAGTATCACCATTGGATTCAGCGTAAAAAATTACATAGGAAATGATACCAAAATTGTCAAGCCATCTTGAGATCAAGGGAGACCATAAACCGCTTGAAACACTGGATTTGCTTGTAAAACACGCGTTTTTTGACATTCAAACTTCATTTACTCTTCTAATTTGATTGTTAAAAAGAAAAATTGATAGACCGTTGAAAAGCTGACAATTTGAGCATGTTTTCTCCGAAGAGCGATCATCGAAATGGGCAGCGATTTAGAGGAAAAACTTTGGTCAAAGAAAGTCAAGTTTAGAAAATTTTTTGAAGTTGGCTTTTTGACTTGATTTTTTGAAACTATTTTATTGCTGAAATATTTTAATTTGCACTAGATACCTCAAGAATTTAACGCTCTTTCTATCAGTGTAGTCAGAATCTAATTTTCAGGAGAAATAAGGGAGTTATGACCATATCAGTACCGTAAGGTCGAAAACGCGAAGAAAAACTTTAAAGTGAAAAAAAAAGGAATTTTGAGTGGGTTAAAAGAAAATTGCTAAGAGACATTTTTTGTTGGAAATACTTTGTAGAATCGAACCCTGAAGTTATGCCCATCGAAAGTTTAGACATCCTGTATAATATACAGGATAATATACAGGCATATTATGGCCTATGCATAATGTTTGAATATTATTCAAATATAGCGCCCTAGAACAAATATGAGAGAAGTTAGCTTATTCAACTCATTCCGTTGACCTTGCCATAGTTCTAGTCACTTCGAATAGTTATTTGAGGGATGTTTGGAAGAAAAGAATAGAGAGTTTGGGAATGAGGATTCAATCCATCATCATTATTTTTTTAAAGAGTCATAAGGGAACCATAGGGAGTGGGGAAAATTAATAAATAATCGCAAATAACACAAGGATACGCATTGTATTCAACGATGAAAATTAATAAGTGAAAGACACTTTACGACAATAATTAAGTTTAATAAAATTGTCGTTGAGGGGTGGGGTGCAGAAACAACTAGTACTAATATCATCATATGAGCAAATATGACTACCAATTTAAATTATAGAGATACGTACTCACGACGAGAGGGATACGAAGGGGTACAGAAGGTCTAATCAGTGGAGGGGAAGCAAATCCTTATCGAGCAGAGATTCCTCTCACAAAAGTCTATTCATTTATGTATTTTCAGTACTTAATACTCTATCCGTACAACTTGATCACGAATGATTCATTTATGGAAAATAACGTTTGCTAATGCTCAACTGGGGTGGCCTTTGCATGAATCGTTAGGCTATCGAGAAGGGAGCGAGTTATTTTCATATTATACTCTTGAGCAGCCGTCAAACGTCGACATTTTTGGTGGCTCTTATCGCCGAGAGAATCCCCATTTCGAGTTTAACGACGCTCAGCGGCACCTCGCTTTTGAAAAGGTGGTTTTATTCGATATTCGATCGTCAATCTCGACACCACCGACCCCTTCCTCTGAACTCTGTATAGAAGACATGTGGGAGATATCAATTCCGAACTACTACGCTCCTTCATAACTGGAACTTCAATCAAAACGTTCGGCGATAGTTGTATTTGAAAAAATCACAGTCGATTTATATCGACATGGTTTATACCTTCGAGGAAGAGTACCAGCTTCCGTGTTGGAAAGAGGACTTTCAGGGCATCCTTAACACATTCAACACGGCATGACGCGGATCCGCGTCATGGTCCCTTTTGCTTTTATTTTGGCATTGTGGTAAACAGAGTGGAAAGATCGACCTGAAACTTTCCAAGAATCTTCTTAGGAAGATGGAATTCCAGAGGGCATAGTTCGTTTTTAAGTTTCATTCTGAAAGTTTTCGAGTTTTTCACCCCCCAAAGTCAGTTCGCTCTGATCCAGTGTGCTCCACGAGAGTAACTCTCGTCGATTTTGCATGAGTATTTGTTTTTGTTTCTTCGAGATGGAAACTTCAGATAAGAAGGTAAGACCACCAATTCGTACTACCAACATTTTTTTCTTTATTTTCCATTACTATTTCATGACATTACTTGAATTTTTGGTATCTGCAGCTGTACACAACGGATGAGGAAATTCGTCAACTTCTTGACGATTTCGATTCTGGTGAAGAGGATGATATTGTTTATTTATGTAATAATACTTATGTAATTGACATTAAATGTCCGGAAATTTTCTGGAGAGAGCAAATTCCGTCTTATTATTCACTTAGTTACGTAGTTACCTACACACAGAGCTATCCTAGGAAACGGGATGACGCGGATCCACGTCAACAACTTGCCAAAACACCGGCACACAATTTTGAACGCATTTTGGTCCTTATCTCATGGCTGAAACATGTTCGATGCTAGAAAGGAGAATGTGCTATGCTCGCTTTAATTCCAGCAAGCAACATTTCCACTTCTTAACCAGACCATCAGATGGTTGCGTTTTTCCTTAGCCGTGGCTCAGCTCCACTCAATAAATTTCAATCGAGAAAAAAACCATTTCGAAAATAATAAAAACGAAATAAACGAACGGAAAAACGGAATAAAAAACAAAAAGGTGTTGTTAAAAGAAAAACTCAAAATGAAAGGACGAGAAGATCTATTTATTGATGTTATGATAGTTTCTTCGCACAACTGCCGCTAGCGCTAGGATCACATTTTGTAATTCGACGTCGAATCTAGATTTACGATTCCTTCAGCCCGTGGTAAATCGAATCGTCGTATCAGCCGGTGCGCATGCGCATTTACTCTCGTCGAATCTCCAAATTCGAAGATTCGACATCGAATCTCCCAGACCATGAATACCCCTAATGATGTTTCTATCGGAAAAAGAAAATTTCTCAGCATGAATACCATCCCAATTCATCACAGATACAAAATATTTGGAAAATTTAGTTCTTTAATAAATAATATAAAAAATCTTAGTTTTTTCGAAAAGTTTTTGAGAAATGCTTTGTGTTGAAGCTGAACAGGGCGAAGACCTGAACTCTGGAAGCCAGGCCATGTCAGATGCCCCTGAGCTTGATTTGACTTAACTCTTTCCACTCGGTATTTAGTGATGACTGCTATTAGGACCCGAATAAATGGCCAAACATCCGGGCTGGATAATCTCAATGCAGAACCCCGATCAATGCAACCGATTCAAAATCTCATTCTATTCCATGAAATCTGGACTGGAGAACGACTAACTCAAGAATGGCTGAAATGGATATACTAAAGAAAGGTTATCTCACGTTTTGTGGGAATTGACGGGTACAATTCAACTATCTTTTGCCAGTAAGGTCCTCGCCCGTATCATTTTGAACAGAATGTCAGCCACACTAAAGAGCAAAATCCGGCCTGAGCAGTTAGACTTTTGCCCTAATAAGTCATTCACTGACAGCAGGTCGTATCATCATACAATGTATGATGGTATGATGTATGATGTATGTATGTATGGTCTGCTGAATGTAAGAGCCCACGCTTTCTAGCCTCTAGAAAATTGATTTAAACCAATTGAGGAAGTTTAGAGAAAAGAACTACGCCATAATATGGCGTTTGTTTATTATTATAAACATGATGTTCTATTCATATTCAAATATTATTTGAACATGAATCAAAATATTCAAAATCAAATATTAAATAAATAATAAATCAAAAATCAAATATTATTTGAATATGAATAGAACATAATTAAGGTGCACGACTTTGTGTAAGTACATCATGTTTATAATAATAAACAAACATTTTTAAAAATCTTGTTTGGTTAGTACAATGTACGATATGCAGTGACCATTATTGACCACCTGTAATTTCAAACCAAATATGAAACTGTTTGCTATAAAAATTGCAAGACCTCTTATGCCCTTCTATGAACATAAAATTACGTACCTGGATCACCAAAGTTACGGTTTGGAAAATCGTGTCAGCTATGATCTGATAAATAAAACAGGCAAAAGGAGTAAGTAAAGGAGGAAATTATAGCGTACAGGTAGGAATAACGGCGAAAGAGAAGAGAGCTCTGCGTCTTACTCGAAGAGTGGTGGTGTGTCAAATACTTCAACCCTTCAACTGTCCTTTGACAAGATAAATATGAATAGCACACTGACTATACCTACTATCGACAAAACCGTCAGTATGAATGCCAACCGACAGAGCCCGCAAAGAAAAAGAAAGCCCGAAAGAGCAGGAACCAAACAAAAAGAATAATCAAGTGATAATTATTATTTTTTTTTATGAAAATATGGCCTTTGTTAAATAATATTGCTTCTATCACCCAGCAATTTCTAAGACAAAGAAATTACTACAGACACACACGAAACCAACTGTTCAGGAAATCATAAAATGCAAAGTACAAAAGAGAAATATGTATGATATCGTAGGGCATAACTTCCTACCTACCTATCTTCCTATCTCCAGCATTGAGGAAGCGGAACAGATTGTTTCACAACTAAAAATTTATCACCACTTTTTCTGAACTTTGAACATTGAACTGAAGCCTTTAGAAGCGGCTAATGGAACGCCTTGAACTTTCCTCGCAGATGATTTTTATAGCCTGGAGAGCTTCCTTGGTTCAACAAATGCGAAGAATAAGAAACCAAAACTCGAACAAGTATAAATAATGTCCGCAGAGCCTCCACAAATCATTAAAAATAAATAAACTCTTGATTTGGTAAATAATACGGAATTTTTTGTACTGTGGGTAAAGTGACCGATCTCAGTTTGAATAATTTGAAAATATTCCAATTCTAGCTGTTTGTAACTTTTGCTCTGAGCTGATACGAGGGTGAGCAGAGAGCTGATACCAACACCGGTGATAATCAGGATTATTGTTTTGGGCTGTTCAAAATAGGCCCTGAAGATGTGAGAACTGCTGGACAGAGAAAACTGATTGCCCAGTTTTGCGCATTTCGTTAGACAAAGTTATTCCGAATATTACTGAATCCAAATACTTAGGCATGACACTAGACGCCACACTTGGATGGAAAGCCCATGTCAGGTGTTGAATCATCAAAAATTAACTTCCCTCGACCGGGGATCGATCTCCTATCGTTCCGATTCTGAATCGGAGCTCCTACCACTGAGGTAAGGAAGTGAATGGACAGAAATGCGAAGAGGTCGCTGATCACAACATCTCTCCTCCCCCCCCCCCCCCCCAACATTAGGAAATCTTAGGTACTACGTTACCTAGTCAGGGCGGCTGCTTTGGCCGGCGTTTTACAACCCAGTGAGAGCGGCTCGTAGGCGGTGGCTCGACTCTTGTCTTGGGAGGGAGTTGTTTTGATGACCTAATCTTAGTGAATTATTGTTTCTCTGAGAAATGCTGAGGAGACCATTCGGGTCCGGTATGACTGCGCCATACTGTTGAATCATCAAAAGTTAACTTCCCTCTCCTATCATTCCGATTCTGAATCGGAACTCCTACCACTGAGCTAAGGAAGCGAATAGAGAGAAATGCGAAACAGGAAAAAGAAGGAAGAACTCCTAACATACAGAAAAATGCATTGGCTGATGGGGAGACGGTCGAAGTTGTCAATACAGAACAAGGTTACATTGTAGAACCAAGTCCTTAAACCAGTACGGACTCATGTAGCTCAGCTTTGGGGCTGTGCGGCTCAGTCAAATCGAGACATCATCCGAAGACTTCAGAGCAATGTGCTAAGAACGGATGTCAATGCACCATGCTACTTTCGAAACGAACGCCTCCATCATGAGCTTCGGATCGAAACATAAACGATGCTATAATGCGACAAGCAGTGAGACACTACATCGGCTAAGATGCCACATCAACGAGGAAGCAGCCCAACTCCTTGATACAAGTGATATCATCAGAAGATTGAAGCGTACCAAACCACTCGACCTAGCTTACTTATGAAGCAGTGAAGTGAAACATCCACCATAATCAACAAAACTCAGTGATGTATCTTAGTTTTGAATACCTGTCCATATTTTCAAAATAATATTGTTAATAAGTTATACTTGTTGCAATAAAGAATATTTTGTTAAAAATTCGTAAGACAAAATTTTGAAATGGATTTTGATCAAAGGGAAGAACGGTAGGCGCTTACAGAAGATTAGCTTGGGTACCTACGTCGAATGCAAAGGAAATAACCAAGTGACTGGCGAAAAATCATGAAACTATAGGTTCGAAATTCTGGTAGATACCTACCTGTGTACATTTTTGAAAAATGTCTACTAACATGAAATTCATTTTGAATTGTTTTGGAGTATTTATACCAAGTTTTGAAAATCCCGCTTTAACCCTTGCTAAAAACATTTGTTTTTTCGGATTTTTAATTTAAATTTAGATGCATTTTGACAAATCTATAAAATGTTGGAGCAGAAGGATCCTCAAAGGCTCTATTACAGTCTGTCAGCTCAATAATGATCTTTCCAAGAGCCACACTTGCGTTATCTGTTTCTGCAGAATCTGTCTGTAAACCCAATTTTGTTGGAAGAGGAAGGAAACTTGAAAAAATCCTTGGTGGAGTGTTGGGGTCTGTTATTTCTTGTTAAGTCCATGTTGGAGCCAGTGGGGTAACGGATTGTAAGTAGGTACTCAGGAAGTCCTACCTACATGTACCTATTACTGGTTATCCTAGATGATCTGAATTAGATGATATTGATAGATAATTCGAAGGACCACCCCCTTTTGAATCTAGGGAGAACAGATACCTATGTGAAAAGTGATAAGAGAGATTAGATGTGAAGGGTGATAAGGTGATAAGAGCCAGAAAAGAGTTAGACTTAGAAAAATAGGTAATATATTCAGAAACACCTCGTGCTGAAGAAGATGCAGATAACAGGTAGAAATGGATAAGAGATTGGTGCTACCTATTCCTATCTACCTACTCTTAGAAGTGGCCACTGTAGAAAGATGAAGAGAAATTGCAAGGTTGTTGTTATGCATGCATGTCTCACCCACTTGGGTGTTCAAATGTTGTTATTACAATGAAAGTTACTGTTCTTATTTATACTGGAGAAGATGAAAGTTTATAAGATGAAAGGGTTTACAGAAGAAGTTCCTGGACGTGTAGATACGTGCGTAGGTGCGTGTTCCAGATCCAAAGATAGCAACAGGTTGCAGTGATGAAGAGGGGGGGTGCGGGTCATGCAAAATTATAGGTATTTAATTGCCCAACTTACAGGTGATCTCAGAAGGGCGTGAGTACCTGATGACAGTTTGCATACCAGGACGGAGATTGAATATGATGTGGGATCCAACAGCAGGAGCAGAGTGCCCATCCAGGTGATAAGCTTCAGAAAGACCGGGTGCCAAAGCCGGTGTAGAGCATGCCATGAGCGGTGAGATACGAATCGCACGATAAATACGGAAAGCTAGCGCTAGCACTTTATGTTACAAGGTTGTGCGATATAGGTGATCGCCACAACAGATCGCGACGTCGCGGACAAGAGAAAAAAGGCAGGTACATGGAGAATTATACATTTTTCAAAGTTGAAAGGCAAGAGGCAAAACGAACAGGAGAGAAGCTGGTGTAACACAAGGACGAGAAAATGGCTGCGGTGACGTCACATTTCAGCCCAAACCCAACTGAGGCACAATCACGCACTGGTCACTGATCTTATTGATATGTTGCCCAGCATTGCATAATAATATAAAGAAAATATACATGCATTGATATTTATGCATAAGAGCATTAAAAGAAAGATATAAGACAAAACAACCATGCACAGAGAAGGAATAGAATGCAAGTGATGGTAGCACATCAGACATAGGCTCGAAAATACACGTATCCTTATTCACCCATTCCTAATCAGTAGTAACTGTGATAAGAAGACAGTGATAAAGACAATAATAATGGTTTTGTGCCTAGTTAGTGTGGTGTTTGTGAATTTAGTGCACTTTCGAGGATATTTCCTCCCCTTTTTCTGAAGTGAGTCGAAAATACGATTCAGGCGTAAACATACTCCCCCCTATTTTCGACTCTCATTGACCATCAGAATCTGTATATGAATTGGTAACATGCAAAGGAATGAGGTTTACAGAAGAACGTTTAAAAATGCCTGTCCGGGTTTTGATGGACACCACTCGTACCGTTCCATCGCTTCCAGGATGGACTTCAACCACTCGACCCAATGGCCAGTGTGCTGGGGATGTGTTGACACCTCTTACAATTACAACATCGCCAATCTTTAGATTTGGAGCAGTCTTTGTCCACTTGCGTCGTTCCTGCAGGGAAGTCAGGTATTCGTTTGTCCATCGCTGCCAGAAATGTTGTACTCGCTCGCGAAGAAGCTGCCACCGGTCCAGTCGATTGGTTGGCACATCCGAGAAGTCCGGCTGAGGTATCGCATTGGTGGGTTGGCCAATAATAAAATGACCCGGTGTCAACGCCTCGGCATCGTCGGCAGACTCAGATAGTGGTTGCAAAGGACGCGAGTTCAGGATTCCCTCGATCTTGATGAACACAGTGTGGAGCTCACTTTCTGTGAATGGCTTGTCACCCATTGTCTTTCGCAGATGGGTCTTCGCTGACTTGACTGCCGACTCCCAACTACCTCCAAAGTGAGGAGAACCGGGAGGATTGAAGCTCCACTCCACTGAAAGATGAGAGGTGTGGTTCACAATAGAAGATTGGTTATCAGAGTGAGTTAACCACTCCTGCACTTCACGAAGGTAACCGGCTGCACCAACAAAGTTGGTTCCACAATCGGAATAAACCTTTGCTGGAATCCCACGTCGCGCAACGAAGCGATCAAACGCATCCAAGAATGCCTCCACAGTCAAGGCATTGCACAGCTCTAAATGTACAGCTCGAGATGCCATGCATATGAATACGCAAAGGTAGCATTTATGGGTTTTGGCATTACGACGCAGAGACTCGCGACAAACAAATGGGCCAGCGAAGTCCACTCCAATTTGCATGAAAGGCCGAACACCGCTCACTCTAGATATAGGAAGGTTGCCCATGAGAGGTTGCACAAAGGCCTTGCTATAACGAGTACAAATAACACAGTGAAGCTTATGGAGTCTCACCAAATTCCTCGCTTTAGGTATCCAATACCTTTGCCTGATAAAGGCAAGCATTGCTGTAGGTCCAGGATGCTGGTTCTTCTTATGGATATAATCAATGATAAGATTTGTGAGATGAGATCGACCTGGTAGCAATATCGGATGACGCTGATCGATAGATAGTGGTGCATTGGATAAGCGACCACCGACCCTGATAATGCCTTCATGGTCCATGAAGATCGCAAGACGACGGAGTTCCTGAGGTAAGGCATCCATATCTATGCGTTTGAAGGCTGCAGGGAAATAGTGTTGCTGGAATACCTTGATTAAATGAGTGTGAGCATCATCAAACTCACGAGATGATAGAGGTCCACTCTTGCGCCTTCTCCGTTTTCTCTTAGGAATTCGACAATTGGCGATAAATCGACGAACAAGGCCTAGGACTCGGGTAAGCCTGGTGAAGGACGAGTAACGCTCTGCAGTCATTACGATGTGATTACGGTCCTGAACAGTCACCAAGGCATTAGTCTCCACAGACTTGGTCTCCGGAATCTCGACACTCCGCACAGTCTGTGAGATAGGCCACTGATCAGGAGGCGTAGAGCACCATGATGGTCCTGACCACCAGAGATCATGGCAAAGCAACGCAGATGGCAACACTCCTCTTGATCCCACGTCGGCAGGGTTGTCGACTCCACTTATGTGGTACCACATGTCCTGCGATGTCACGGCCAATATCTGTTGGACACGATTAGAGACATATATCTTGAGTTGATGAGCAGGCATCTTGATCCAAGATAAAACAATAGAAGAATCAGTGAAACAGAAGATAGAGAGAATGTTGAGATTAGCGATGAGTGGCTGAAGTGATTGTATCAGCTGAGATAATAACAGCGCTCCGCAGAGTTCCAGTCTAGGAACTGTCAGAGACTTCAAGGGCGCCAACCTCGTTTTAGCCTTGAGAATGGACATGGATGCAACACCATTCTGTGTTCCATGAAGATAGGCAATTGCACAGTAGCCCTTTTCAGAAGCATCTGAGAAGCAAACAAGACGATAAACAGTATCAGTTCTGACAAGGAGTCGAGGTATTGTGATTTGAGAAAGCATGGAGAAGTCTCCAAGGAAGTCATCCCAACGAGCCTTCACCTGATCTGGGACTTCCTCATCCCACGTGATGCCACTTTTCCAGGTCTCCTGGAGAATATTCTTGGCAAAAAAGACCACTGGAGCAAGATAACCCAGTGGGTCGTAAAGACGGGCTATAACTGATAGGATGCTGCGCTTGGTACTACCATATTCCGGTTGCTGAATGCTATATTTAAAGGCATCAGCCTGCGAATCCCACGTCATTCCAAGGATTTTGATGACAGAACTAGTGGTCTCATCATTACAAATCTCTACAGGTTTTTGCTCAACGAATTCATCAAGGAGTGGAGGGTAATTAGAGTTCCACTTACCCAACTCAAAACCTCCTTTAGCCAACAAGTCAACCACTTGTTGCTTGAGATGAATGAGGTCATCAGGTGAGTCACTTCCTGTGGCCACATCGTCCACATAGATACATTCAGCGATAGCCTTGGCACCATCAGGATAATTGCCACCCTCATCCAGGACAAGCTGCTGAAGGACACGCTGGGCCTGAAACGGTGAGCTACGCAGACCATATGTCACTGTGTTTAACTCATAATATGAGATGGGATCGTCTGGGCTGAATCTCCAGGCAATCTGCTGGAAATGTCGCTCAGCAGGGTTAACCAGAATTTGCCTGAACATTTTCACGATGTCACATGTGAAAACATACTGAAATCTTCGAAAGTTCAAAACGATGGTTCCGATATCTGCTTGCAGCTTTTGACCAGTGTGAAGATGGTCATTCAACGATCCAGTTGAGGTGCGAAAACTGGCATCGAAAACAACCCGAAGTTTGCCCTTGCCTTCTCCATCCAACTTGTAGATAGGATGATGCGGAATTAGGTATGATGGGTTAGATGTTGCAAGAGACATGTGATTGAGGTTAAGATATTCTGCCATGAAGGCATGGTAGTCAACCCGGAGCTGCTCGTTCTTAAGCAGTTTTGCCTCCAAGGTATGAAAACGATTGATTGCCACTTTGATATTAGGCTTGATATTAGGTAATTGCGAGGTAAAGGGTAAGGAAACAACATATCTCCCCCCGTTGAGGCGATAATGCGAGTGCAAGAAGTGCTCTTCACACTCCTGATCCTCAGGTGATAGAGGTGTAGAGATGAGGTTTGGTTCCTCTACTTCCCAAAATTTCTCAAATGGGAAAGAGGGATCAGTGAGAGATAGTAAGGCAAAAGACTGGTTTGGTTCAGAAGAACAGTTAAACCGTCCAATGACTGTGAAGCCGAACACGGTTTCCATCAAGCGTGGCCCATTATCATGAATGGTGAAAGGAGCGCTGGTAACAACCTCTGGATACAAGTCAGCACCAATCAGGAACGAGATGGGAGATGATACAGTGAAGCTAGGATCGCTAAGGTTGTATGATAGGTAATCAGTCCATTCAGCAGAGTCTAGATTAGCCTGAGGAAGTGATGGTGTGATCGACGGTACTACTATAACTTCGGTACAAAGAGTTGCAGTAGATGGGGGTTTAAACGATACGTTTAGGCAACCACTGATGTTTTTGAGTGGTGACCCATTAACCCCTGAGATACGTCCACGATAAGGTCTTGTGGATTTGCCAAGCTTTTTAGCACACTGGTCTGTGATAAAAGACACGTGGCTACCAGGGTCAAGAAGTCCTCTGAACTCCTGGGCTTGACCATATGCATCAATGATGGACGCACGAACAGTTCCCAAGAGAACGCCGCAGGTCGATGAGGTATGGGTTCCAGCAAACTCTGGAGATCCTGAAGAAGATGATGGAGATGAACCCAAAGATTGCACAGGAGATAAGCTGCTAGATTCCTTAGGTCCTAGATGTAGATCACTATGGTGTCTGGATTTGCAAAATTTGCAAGACCATTTTGATTGACATTCCTTGGTTTTGTGGAATGGATGTAAACAATTACGACAACCAGACCACTGTCGCAATGAATCAAGACGTTGAGCAGGAGTGGATGACTTGAAGGTAGGACAATTTACCAAAATGTGCTGCTGTGCACAGAGAGGACACACTAGAGGAGGTGATTCCTTGTTAGCGGCTTTACTACCCTGCTGTTTTGATGCATGTGTATTGGTATGCAAGGCTTGGCTAAATTGTGGTTTAGGACTAAAAGAATTAGGCCTTTTAGGACCAGATACATTCCTAGTCACTGCTGGCTCTGATCTAGCAACAGGTTCAGACGTCACTTGCAGAACTTTGAACCTGCCTTGAACGAATTCCCTCAAGTCATTGAAGGAAGGGTACTCCTTGTTGATGATCGAAATCTCGAAGTCCTGTCTAGAGATTGGATCAAGGCTTCGAAGAGCTAGTTCACACAAAACATAATCAGCAAACTGAGGTATGTTCAAGGCTTTCAAGGATACAATGCTCTCAGAAACATTCGATAAATAAGACTGAAGAGACTCAGCAGTAGGTTTACCCCCAACACCTTTGAAGGCCAACAACTTGTCAAGGTATGACCTAGCCTGCTTTCGTTTATTGTCATACACCAGTGTTACAGCACCCCATGCCTGGTTGAAATTTGCCTCAGTGACGGAGATAGATTTTACAGTATCCAAGGCTGGACCATCTAAATACGAGAGCAAGAAATGGAAACGCTCGGTATCAGATAAAGACGTCTCTTCGATTATTAACGAGGTAAACAGCTGCTTGAACGTTGGCCATGCACTGAAGTCCCCACGAAAAGGCTTAATATTGATCTTAGGAAGAATGGTCCTACTTTGAGATGTGGTACTAGAGAATTGAGCCGAGGTTCCAGCTCTGGAAATGTTGGCGCTAGCCGATGATGTGGATAGAGCAAGTATCTCCTCATGAAATCCAAATGCTTCATAATAGTAGGTCCTGACGTCACTGTAGTACTTCAAGTCAGCATCAGATGGGAAAGGAGGTGTGAGACTATGCAGATCTGCATAATCGATGGCAGCCTCCCACGCAGCATCAAACTTTTCCATGGTGGCCTCAATGGTCCTCATCATACCAGAGAAAATGGACCTATCTCCTGGAGAGACCTTGGCTAGGCTACCCTTGGTACGGATACCCCTAATCTCCAGACCCTTAGTTTCATAAGCCCGCTTGAGCTTGGCAAAGCCACGTACAGCAACATTAGGATCATCAGGCATTTTTAAGGTTTTGATAAATACTAAAGTTACTATTCAAAATAATCAAGAAGTTACGAGGTTACCTATAAATCAATGATGGTCAATGCTACAATGCACAAAATTAACAATGAACACAAGAATGTTACATGAACACCACACTGAATAAATATGAACATGAAATGACGATATGATATTTTATAATATTGATAATTATTAAATATAATAATATATGTAGGTACTGAATCCTATGCACTTAGTTCGGATCACAGCTGGATAGACAAAATGCACGTAGGTATTAATCCATAGGTCACTAAGTTCAGATCGTGGCTCGAAGAACCAAATGTTGGAGCCAGTGGGGTAACGGATTGTAAGTAGGTACTCAGGAAGTCCTACCTACATGTACCTATTACTGGTTATCCTAGATGATCTGAATTAGATGATATTGATAGATAATTCGAAGGACCACCCCCTTTTGAATCTAGGGAGAACAGATACCTATGTGAAAAGTGATAAGAGAGATTAGATGTGAAGGGTGATAAGGTGATAAGAGCCAGAAAAGAGTTAGACTTAGAAAAATAGGTAATATATTCAGAAACACCTCGTGCTGAAGAAGATGCAGATAACAGGTAGAAATGGATAAGAGATTGGTGCTACCTATTCCTATCTACCTACTCTTAGAAGTGGCCACTGTAGAAAGATGAAGAGAAATTGCAAGGTTGTTGTTATGCATGCATGTCTCACCCACTTGGGTGTTCAAATGTTGTTATTACAATGAAAGTTACTGTTCTTATTTATACTGGAGAAGATGAAAGTTTATAAGATGAAAGGGTTTACAGAAGAAGTTCCTGGACGTGTAGATACGTGCGTAGGTGCGTGTTCCAGATCCAAAGATAGCAACAGGTTGCAGTGATGAAGAGGGGGGGTGCGGGTCATGCAAAATTATAGGTATTTAATTGCCCAACTTACAGGTGATCTCAGAAGGGCGTGAGTACCTGATGACAGTTTGCATACCAGGACGGAGATTGAATATGATGTGGGATCCAACAGCAGGAGCAGAGTGCCCATCCAGGTGATAAGCTTCAGAAAGACCGGGTGCCAAAGCCGGTGTAGAGCATGCCATGAGCGGTGAGATACGAATCGCACGATAAATACGGAAAGCTAGCGCTAGCACTTTATGTTACAAGGTTGTGCGATATAGGTGATCGCCACAACAGATCGCGACGTCGCGGACAAGAGAAAAAAGGCAGGTACATGGAGAATTATACATTTTTCAAAGTTGAAAGGCAAGAGGCAAAACGAACAGGAGAGAAGCTGGTGTAACACAAGGACGAGAAAATGGCTGCGGTGACGTCACATTTCAGCCCAAACCCAACTGAGGCACAATCACGCACTGGTCACTGATCTTATTGATATGTTGCCCAGCATTGCATAATAATATAAAGAAAATATACATGCATTGATATTTATGCATAAGAGCATTAAAAGAAAGATATAAGACAAAACAACCATGCACAGAGAAGGAATAGAATGCAAGTGATGGTAGCACATCAGACATAGGCTCGAAAATACACGTATCCTTATTCACCCATTCCTAATCAGTAGTAACTGTGATAAGAAGACAGTGATAAAGACAATAATAATGGTTTTGTGCCTAGTTAGTGTGGTGTTTGTGAATTTAGTGCACTTTCGAGGATATTTCCTCCCCTTTTTCTGAAGTGAGTCGAAAATACGATTCAGGCGTAAACAGTCCAAAACTAAGGAATAAGATGGAGAAGTATCAAAGCATAGAGGGATCTACGCTGCTTAGACAGTGGCGCCATCTCTGACGAGGAAACCCAACTAAGGTGAGAAATGGAGATACATCTATTACATTCTGACAACTCGAAAATTATTCTGTTTCTTCTTTGAGTTATTATGTTCTAACTATTACGTAGGTATTCTAACACAATCGATAGTTGGATCAGTTTTGGCTTAAAAGTGGATATACAGTTGTAGGCAAAAATCGGATTTCTGGACAGATACCTCAGGATATTACGGGTTAAGAGTCACAAAACCCCTTAAGTTCCTTTTGACGCATTCTAATAATGAAACAATATGCATGGTTAATTATTGTCCCTACCGACCTACCTACTTTTCCTGAATCCTTCACTTCTTCCCAACGGGTTTTCATCACTTCCCGGTTACAAAACCTTCAGAACTGAAAAGGCGAATTCTTCTAATTCTAAAATATCAATCTTAGAATAGAAGAGTGACAGTTAGGTCGGTTCGTATGGGGCTCACCATTGTTCCCTTCACGAACAGAAGGAAACTATCACTAAAAACCCCCTATCTTCATGAGCAGAGGATTTCGTTCTCCAATGAAGTTAAATATCTGGGGGTTGTGCTAGACCATAAACTCTTGTGGAACAAGCACCTAGAGTATACCCTAAACAAAGGAACACGAGCATTATGGGCTTGTCACAGAATGCTCGGAAAAACATGGGGACTAACGCCTAAAATGACCTCCTGGTCATACAAAGCGATTGTCAGACCCATGGTCACCTATACCTCAGTTGTATGGTGGCAAAAATCAAACCAGGCTACATCTATGCTCCAGCTAACCAAACTACAAAGGCAAGCATGCCTTGGTATATCTGGAGCAATGAGTACCACCCCTTCAGCAGCACTAGAGGTTCTTCTTGACCTCACCCCTCTACATATCTTTGTTCAGAGGACAGCCTTCCTGGGGGCTATCAGAATGCTGCACTCGGGAAAACTCAAACTCCCCCCTCGTAAAGGGAGCCACCTGGAAATACTGGACCAAGTCCACACCGATCCAGTGGTCAAGTCAGTCCCTGACACTATGTCAGAGAGAATGAACTTTTACCTACCCTTTAGAGTGATCATTAATGATCGTGAATGCTGGAAAAGAGGCACGCCTCAATATGAACCAGGTTCACTTCTGTGGTACACAGATGGGTCTGTGATGAATGGAAAACCTGGCCTAGGGATCAAAGGCCCAAATTTCAGCCTAACTAAACCCCTAGGAACAACAGCGACCATTTATCAGGCTGAAACCCATGCCACAGAAATATGCGCACGAGAGATCGCCAAAAAACGACTCAAAGGTGCGAGAATTTACATAATGTCTGATAGCCAGGCAGCCCTAAAGGCCATTGCAGCCTACTCAATAACATCAAGGCTAACCTGGGATTGTCTGGACTCCCTGAAGGCTGCGGCTCGGGGCAATAAGTTAACTTTGCTCTGGGTCCCTGGCCATGAAGGAGTAGATGGCAATGAAGAAGCCGATCGACTCGCTAAGCAGGGATCGGAATCCCAATGTTTTGGTCCTGAACCCCTACTCGGGGTTACCAAGAGCTTCATTACTCAACAGGTCCAAAAATGGGAGGATAGCAAGAGAGCTGCGTACTGGCGCAACACTCCAAAGCAGAGGCAAGCCAAGCAGCTAATCACCATCTCCAAAAAAAGAGCAAAAGCTCTGCTGTCGCTAAGGAGGAAGGACCTTCGTACCATTGTGGGTCTCCTGACTGGCCATTGCCCCCTGAGATACCATCTCAACAAGATGGGCAAGGCCAGGACAGTTGAATGTCGGCTCTGCTGCGAAGGAGTCGAAACAGCAGAACTCATCCTCTGTGAGTGTCCTGCTGTAGCATCTACCAGATTCCGGCATTTTGGTAAGGGTACTCTTGTCCCGGCCGAAATTGCTCGGGTAACGCCCGAAAAACTTCTTCACTTTGTGAAAGAAGAGGTTTTCGAACGGGCACTTAAGTGAAAAAAGGGAATACGGTCACAATAGAGCAAACCTATGGTCTCAGTGACTAAGGGCTTGCCCCGTCCCAGTTAAAAAAAAAAAAAAAAAAAATGGGGCTCAATAACGCCCGTAACGCTGATTCTTGTACCACGGGTATACACAAAAATTAGTAATAATTTAGGTCAAGTGTACCTGATTTGTAGCATATAAATTATGTATAACGGCTTACATATCAACCTAGTAAGTAGAGGAAGTCTTCCGGTTCACGAAAATGTTAACTTGAAAAAGAATAATAATAATATCTTTTACAATAATATTGTACCTTCTCTATTCTTGAGTCATTTTCATTTGATACTAATATACTAGCTTTGCACTATGGATAAATGTCAATATTCGAGATTGAAACTAGATGAATCAATTGACGTCACAACCAACACGGCCATCAATGGCTGTGAAGCATGCGCAGATCTTTCACTCCGGAATTCATCAATGTTATTGACAAAGTGGAGTTCGCCGTGAATGACATCGAACTTTCTTACTATGTAGGATGTAGGTAGTTAATTAAGAATCGCAACCCTCGTCTTAGTTAACGATAACTGAGCTGCATGACTAACCCAACCTCCGTAAATATTTGACATGTTTCAGAATTTGTATGACACGGTAATAACTTGGTATCCATTATTTTACAAACATACACGATTTTTTAAAATAATTTTTAGACGACAAATTCAAAAAAATTGACGATATTTCAAGAATACCTATACGAGAGGCTAAGGAGTGGTACAAGAAGTCAGTTCAACTTCAGTGATATAATTTCAAAGAATTGTGGAGTAAATGGGAATATAGAGCATAAACCTTGTTAAATGTCTACCGACAATAATTAATTATTGCCTCACCGACAATTAATATGTTAAGATTTTCAATGACTATCAAGATGATCGACCGAGTTAACATTCACCTTTCTAGATACGATATTTCAAGTACCTATTCGAACTCTAGTATCCGGACGGATCAACATTATAAAAGAAAAGCACCAAAAGTCGAATATGTTTTCATTATATTTGAGCGTCGAATTACTCCAAAGCGAAATCCCCCCATCAGAAATTTGCCACTCGCTTAAGAAAAATTATAATGCGTCGCTTAAAATGAACGTACCTACAACGTAGATGTGGACCCAAACGACTAGCAAGATTGATGATCACAACTTTTCTGAACACTGTATGATTGATAATATCAATAACATTTTTATTACACTTAAAAACTTCAATATTAATGTATACGTTGTTGGTTATTACCGAAGTAAATCATGTTATATTTACGCTAGTACTGGACTCACTAATTTCATCGCCTCGCAATTTTTACCAAAAAAACCATTCTGTTCAACTAAGACCTTCAATAAATTGATTACCTCATAAATTTTGTTAAATAACGGTCTCTATATAATTTAGACCTAATATTCGTCTTGGAATTTCAGTAAATTTGTCACCCTATTTGCTGAATTTTGATGGTCCTTGTACACTCGAGTACGATTATTGACTTATGCAGACCAGGTACCTACTACACTCATAATGAAACAAATTGTATAAGAGGACTAAGTTAGGGAGAACGACTTGAATCGGTTTTCTTATAAGTTCCCATCCAGCTTGGAAATAAGCAATAAGCGATGAACAAAATTTTTGAAAAAATGAACCATGGTCTCATCACCACCTTCAGGAAATTTGTCGTGCCATCTAAGATTTTAAAGATAATTTTAATACCCATCTGAATTTGAAGGTTGAATCGTAATGTTTCATTTAAATTACGTATTCGTAGGATTTTTGAATATGTATTTTACCATGTAGAAGTATTATGTAAAAACGGCGTTAAAATATAATGTTTAAAAAAAAAGAGCAATGTTATGTAGGCACACTTTCTGGTGTCATGTTCGATTTTCAAGATAATTTCGCTATCTTAATCTACACAAAGTGGTATAAAATCTTCCAAGTAGGTATTTTTGGATTATTCAAAATAGAATCAACAGGGTACTCACAGTCAAAGATGACGAGCGCGGTGGAGTGCGTCGGCTGAGTTAGGCCGGCAGGAGGAAGCAAGTGAGCTCCGCAAGACCTCCTCAGTTCCCTATATACCTTTTGTGTGTCTGGGGGCATGCGCCCCCCGTCGCCCGCCCATAAATTTATACCATCAGCTTCCCATCAGTTTTTCCTCCTTTGGTCGGACAACTGTTGCTTCGGTGACTTTTGTCGTTCGCTGGGTGAAGGTAGCGCGTTATGGCGGGACGAAAAGCCAAAAGAGAGCACAAGGACATCCATTCTCGCTGAGTGACGTCTTAAAAAGTGGAAAAAGGGGGGAAAAAAAGGAAATTTTCGGCATTCCGGGTGTTAGGAACGATCACCTTGAAAATGTTTGGAGAAAATTGAGCTATTGCGGTGGTTTTAACACATCATAAACAAAAAATTGACAAATTTTTCGAAATGGATTTAATAGAATAATAAGTTGGTTTTGAAATGGTTGATTGAACCACTAATGATTTATCAAAAATGAAAGTCGATGTTGAGGAAATTCATAGGGAACCGTTCCTTGTTAAACCCACACCAACTAAAATTGTTCAGATTGCTTAAAAACGCGAAAGTACATATTGCAAGGAGTCGCAGTCATTTTAATGTTAATCGAACAACTTAAAATTACAAAAATAAAAGTACCTTTTAAGTAAAAAATAAAGGAGATAGCATTTTTTAAATGATAACCTCAATATTGTAGTCATTCTAGAAAGAGAGAAGTAGAGGAACTCATTGCAAGCACTCAGAAATAGATTTACGTAAGGGGGTTGGGTATCGTAAAACAAAACAAAACCCTCTCGTCCGTACGGCGATTATTCTATTCAATATAAATTTATGAAGTTGTATCAATATCAACCAGGATCGGAGCTTGGCTCACTGCCCTCCGGATCGAGAGACGTACTACGTCAAGCGCACTACCTACCTGCGGATGAGGTAGCACCAAAAATTCTAAATCAGCTTAGGACATAAAAGCGAAATTGATGAATCCGTTCAAGATCACCTTCAAGTGACTCTCAAAGACTCTCTGGTTGAGGAAATCTCTTTGCCACATATTTCTTCTTTTCCTTCTTCTTTGACTGTCGGTCGAAACGACTAGGGTTTTGACTCCTCTTTGAAGGAGTGCCCTTATGGTTTATTATTTTCAATAATGAACCTTTGGAATCGACCAAGAAAAAAAATTTAACCCCCCCCCCCCTCAAAATTTGTTGGTTTACGTTTCAAGGTACGTAGAATCAAAACATATTGTTTAGTAATGCATGCATTCCAGGCGACGTCCCATTGGATAAGCATTAGATCAGTTTAACCAGTTGTTAAGTGATAAAACTGTTTCACTCGATGTAATTTATTTATTACTTCAGGCAAGAAATACTGAACGCCCCCCCCCCCCCACCATTATCCACCTTAACATTTCTAGCGGCATGGGAGCCTCGAATCTGAAGAGCATTTTAAAATCCATGCTCTACGATACCCAACATGCGAATTCGAGTTCACCCCCCCCCCCCCCACCCCACCACCACCTCCCCAACGCCAACAATGGTGCCAGTCTGGCACCAAAGCGGAAATACGTCGTAACATTAAACTTTCATCTGTTAGTTTTGGTAGGCAGTCCGTCGAAGTTCACATCCGTATTCAAGGTGAACCACAAAAAAAACACGAAATAAGCGGTTTATGGCATCCTGGCACCATGTCCTGGCACCATGGTGGTACCACTATTAGTTCCATGGTGGTACAGAGAATAATTCATGAAAATCCGGAGGCATAATGAGAATTTTTCCTCAATTTCAAAGCTTGGGTACAATTAGTAAGCAGTAAAGGAACCGAAATATTGAAAAATCGGATATTTTGTGAATATTATCCCCTCACTCACCCCCTCCCCTAAGAAGTTATTTGAGTCAAACAAAAAAAGAAACACGCAAATCGGTTGGAAATTGAGGCCTGGGCAGAGTTTACAAGATTATTCACGCAAACGCACGTTTTTAAGCATTAACCCCCCCTTTCCCCTTCTTAAAAAGAAAAATCCAAAATTCCGGCGCCGTAGTGCACAACTAGATAGTATTCTGCGTCAAACGAAAAAAGAACCACGAAAATCGTTTGAGAACTAAGGCCTGGGCAGAGTACACAAGATTATGCCCAAAAACGCACGTTTTTCGAGCATTAACCCCCCCTTTCCCTCCCTTAAAAGGCAAAATTCGAAATTCCGGCGACGTAGTGCACAACTAGATAGTTTTTCGCGACGAACAAAAAAAGAACCAGGAAAATCGGTTGAGAACTAAGGCCTGTGCAGAGTACATAAGATTTTGTTACACACACACAGACATACACCTATGGTTTTTTTTCGCGGATTTGGATTCAGAATGGTCTAAAACGGATTACTGTGTGGTTATTTTTTTTCTGTTGAGTGTTGTCCAACTTTACCCCAGATCGATCGCATAAGGACGCCCAAGTCTTACTGTGGGACGTCCTAAAAATCAAATTAAAAACGTTCTGTCCGTACGCGGCATTTTTCTTAGCAACCTTAGCATTTGGGGTCTAGTTGTGCCGTAAAGCTTTTGGTTGATGTCAATCACTTCTAAGGGGTGAAAATTAGGGGTTGAAATTCTCAAGGGGTTTGAAAATTAAGGGTTGAAATTTTCAAAAGTGCCCTTTCTCGAAAACTCTCGAAATAAAGGTATTGTTTTTCACCAATTCGAAATAGTATTGAATTTTTAGAGACCACCCAGAGCTCTGCAGGACAAACCGATCGCTCCCTAAGAGAACTTAAGGGTTGACCTTATGATAAATCAGAATCGCGAGTGTGAATCGCAAATGCGGTCTAATCTCAGCTAACCAAAATGCGATAGCTATTCGTTTCTTCGAGTTGTATTCAGTTTTGCTTCCTATGCAACCAGTAAACAAATTTCCATGTGAAGGAACCACAACTCCCTATTTTTCGAATCGAGAGTGGAGCGTTCATTTCTTCCCAATAAACTTGATTGTAGGTAGGTAGTAGGTACCTAAGGTTAAAGTGCAACGGAGTTGCGCGAGTTGGGCATCTCAGTAGGTGTACTCCGTGGTATCACCACCCGCGTCCTGCTCGGCTCTTATTTGAACTGGTGGTCGTTTTATAGAGTGTGACGATCCTACTTTTACAGAAGGGGCAAACCGATTTGGTTTGTTCCCGATTTGTTGGAGCTACGCCTAGGGGGATATTTGATTCATAGAGATATGAATCGATATCCTCTTCAGGCCGGCTGATTAATCTAATCACTGGTTTGATGGGGTAGGGTCGTCACCCTCCTCTGACTAACTTATGAACAATTAGGTGAATATCAATCTGAAATTCAACCTATATTGTTACATGGTAGCAGAGCGTGGTTCGGTGGAAATGCACTGAATTTATTTCATCATTTCCCCTCCACTTTTTTTAGGACGTCCCACAGTAAGACTTGGGCGTCCTTATGCGATCGATCTGGGGTGAAGGAGGACAACACTCAACAGAAAAAAAAAATAACCACACAGTAATCCGTTTTAGACCATTCTGAATCCAAATCCGCGAAAAAAACCATAGGTGAATGTCTGTGTGTGTGTGTGTGTGTGTGTATGTATGTGTGTGTGTGTGTGTGTGTATGTGTGTGTGTAACAAAATCTTGTGTACTCTGCCCAGGCCTTGGTTCTCAACCGATTTTCCTGGTTCTTTTTTTGTTCAACGCGGAAAGCTATCTAGTTGTGCACTACGGCGCCGGAATTTCGAATTTTGCCTTTTAAGGAGGGGAAGGGGGGGTTGATGCTTAAAAAACGTACGTTTGCGGGCATAATCTTATAAACTCTGCCCAGGCCTCAATTTCCAACCGATTTGTGTGTTTCTCTTTTTGTTTGACTAAAATAACTTCCAAGTTGTACATGATTTCACCAGAGTACCAAAATTTGCAAGAGGAGGGGATGGGTGGGGGGATAATATTCACAAAATATCCAATATTTCAATTTTTCGGTTCCTTTACTGCTTACTAATTGTATCCAAGCTTTGAAATTGAGGAAAAATTCTCATTATACCTTAGGATTTGCATGAATTACTTTCTGTACCACCATGGAAATAAAAGTGGTGCCACCATGGTGCCAGGGCACCATAAACCTCATATTTCTTGGGTTTTTTTGGTGTTTCACCTTGAATACGGATGTGACATTCGACGGACTGCCTACTAAAACTAGCAGATGAAAGTTCAATGTTACGACGTATTTCCGCTTTGGTGCCAGACTGGCACCATTGGTGGGGGGGGGTGAACTCGAATTCGCATGTTGGGTGTCGTAGAACATGGATTTTAAAATGCTCTTCAGATTCGAGGCTATCATGCCGCTAGAAGTGTTATGGTTTATAATGGTGGGGGGGGGGGTCACTATTTCTTCCCTAAAGTAATAAATAAATTACATCGAGAGAAACAGTCTTATCGCTTAACAACTGGTTAAACTGATCCTATACTTATCCAAAGGGACGTCCCCTGGAATGCATGCATTACTAAACAATATGTTTCTTGGGTATTCCAGAAGGAATTACCCAAAAAGATATCCAGAAGGAATCTCTATATTAAATTCATTCCCTTATTATACTTCGCCAATCCGGCAATTAAATTCATTCATTAAACTTCGCCAATCCGGCAATTAAACTCATTCCCTTGTTAGGCTATGCCAATCTGGCATTTTATTAATTTCAATTACGTTTTTCTTTTATATAAGCCTTTTCTGCATTTGCCTTTTCAATCATTACACTTGAATGTTTCGTCGTTCGTATTCTTTATTTAGTTTGCTTTCTCCTCAGTTCCATTGATTTATTCTTTTATGTATAAATGGCCCATTCGTGGCATAAATGACCCATTCATGGCATTCTTCTTCTTCTTTTTGAATAGTACCATTACGATGGAGGAATTCCCTTGAAGCTTCCAGACGTCCTTTCCTGGGCTTCATGCTATTTTAAGTCCCTTTGACTTGTTTTCAAACATACTTCTGTTTGAAACCCAGAAGCATGTTTTAGGGAGGGGAGTGTGAAGATCCTACATTTACAGAAGGGGCAAACCGATTTGGTTTGTTCCCGATTTGTTGGAGCTACGCCTAGGGGGATATTTGATTCATAGAGATATGAATCGATATCCTCTTCAGGCCGGCTGATTAATCTAATCACTGGTTTGGAGGGGTAGGGTCGTCACACCCTCCTCTGACTAACTTATGAACAATTAGGTGAATTTCAATCTGAAATTCAACCTATATTGTTACAAGAGGCACCTCCCTTCACCTTCCTCATCTTCCCTCATCCCTAGGGCCGGCGTCGGGTGACTCCTGGACGTCCTCCCCATTATATTTGATTTATTTATTTGTATTTCATTTATGGCGTGCCCCCTCCGTCACAAAAGACAATTTGTCTTTGAGGGAAGTAACAAAAAAAATCACATTTGATAGGTAGGAAGTGACAATGGCAAATGATCTTTGCAGATGAGTGATCTATACAGAAAAATAATAAACCTTTGTGAAATAATTTACGAGTCTACCAAGGTAGCGAAAGCTATGTTTCCACTTTTTCAGGGTGAAAAAAAAAATGTTCTCCAAAATCAAAATTGAAAATAAAAATTTCTCCAAAATCATTTCTGTTCATTCACTTCTTTAGCTCAGTGGTAATGAGCTCCGACTTGTTCCGACTAGTCGGAACGATAGGAGATCGATCCCCGGTCGAGAGAAGTTAATTTTTGATGACTCAACATATCTACCACGATTGATAAATTAAGATAAACTACACAACTAGAATATATTTATAATGTATGCTTAGTGACAGAGTGTTATGTTTCCAGTTTTTTTTTTTTTTTTAGATACTGATTTATCCTATTTATCTATTTGATATTGCTAAGGTATTTACTATTAGACAACTTTATCTGAAAAATCTACTATTGCAATTCTTTAGGACACCCAACATAATTGAAGTTTCTCGAAGGGATCCGAAATACGATACTAGATATGCCGCCGCAGGGAATGTAATTGGCCCTAGACCTAGACTGACTCTGACAACGCACAGCCCGATCTTCATTCTACATTTGATACACCGAGAAATTGTTTGTAGCATGAAAAGTCCCCAGAAGTTTACTAGACCAAAATACAAAAAGCAAGTGTTAAGTTGGCTAGTTACAGAAGGGGGCTTTAGATGCGAAAAGCTATTAAACAGCATATATGTATAGGAGACTGTTTAATTTTAGAGATTATTAAAGTTAGAGAATATTAAAGTAAGTTAGTATATGTAGGAGTTTATCAAAATGCGTCCTTAATTCTGTCCAATCATGTATTGTTTATTAATTTACTTATTACTGTAATTGTAAAGTATACATCAATTTATTTACCGATATGGAGCGATTTTGCAAAGATCCTACCCTACAACACGGGCCAAGCCTAATGTCGGGTAGGAAATCTGAGCAAATTGCATCCCTTCATGCATTTATATTATTGTAAAAGTGTACAAACTGGCGAAATAAACATATCTATCTATCTATCTATCTATCTATCCGTAACGAAGCATTGGAAGTTGAGAATAAAGCTGTTGGAGATGACTAAGATCATACATGACATGAAAAAAAAGTTTTTTAAAGGTGATAACATTTTAAATTTTAATAAATATTGTGTAGTAAAGTATACGTTCAGGCCACATCAATGTGCAATTTTTTATTATTTTAGTGATTAAATATTTTTTAAGTATTGTTTTATCTTAAGGATGATGGTGAGTTTTACCAGAAAAACTGTAGGTAATAATTATACAACAAAACCATCATTCCCTTTTCTTATTACAAAGAGAACCCAAACCCGTGTCCGACCAACAGATTACATAAATCTTCCGACTCAACAAAGTTCATCAATCACTGTCACCAATTACTACAAAACAGCTGCAGCGATGAAGGTTTTTCCTTGATTCATTTCGAGAGCAATTGTTTTACTCTCAAGTGTGAAAGTAAAACGCTGCAAATTATTTCACGAAGGTTAAGTTTTCTGTACAGATCACTCGCCTGCATAGAACACAACTTTGCCGTTGTCACTACCTACCAACCATAGATACTACCCTTCTACTAATAGAAGAAATAGAAGAAAAAGCGCTGCAAATTATTACACAACGGTTTATGATTTTTTGTTTTTCTATATAGATCACTTGTCTGCAAAGCCACCAACCATCCAACATGAAGAAAAACATCGATCGGATTTCGGTCAGCTAAAATTTGAACGGAGATTAGGCCTCTTTTGCGATTCGCACTCGTGTTGCCGATTTATCGTACATCCAACCCTTAAATTCTCGTAGGGCGCGAACGGTTTGTCCTACAGGGCTCAGCGTGGTCTCAAAAAATTCTAAAAATTCTATACTATCTTAAAAAGATGAAAAAATAATACTTTTATACAAACATTTTTTGAGTTAGAGGGAATGAGAATGATGAGAATTGAGTAAGATGAGAATTTCAACCCTTAGAAGTGACCTACATCAACCAAAATCTTCGGGGCACAACTAGACCCTAAATGGAGCCCCAATACCGAATTTGATCAAAATCGGTCAATGCTAAGTGGGGAAAGTGCAGCGTACGGCGGACAGACGGCCAAATTTTTATTCGATTTTTGGATTCTACGTACCATGAAACGTAAACCATGAAATTTTGAGAGGGTCTTAAAAAATTTTTTTTTTTTCTTGGTCGATTCGAAAGGTTTGATTATTGAGCATTATTGAAAATAATAAACCAAAACGCTTCAAACTCAATTCGAAGAAATATGGAGTTGATAAGGACGCAAAACTGAGTACAATTCGGAGAAACGAACAACGATCGCATTTTGGTCAGCTAAAATGGGGAATTTGCCTCACATTTTTTTTTTTTTTTTTTTTCGAATGAGGGTTTATTTTTATGGAATCAAACCATAGTGAGCTGCTCGAAAACGCATTCAAAAAATTTAGAGAATTTAAGGAAGATGGAAATTTTAAATGTGGTGGCAATGTGTAAGAGGCAGCCATGTTTGAAACGTAATGGATATTCTACCAATATGACTTCAAAGGAGGTTCTGTGGCGCTTACCACAGAAGCGGAACATACACGAACTTTTAGCTTACAAGTAGTGCGCACAAGAGTGCGCCGCGAACTGGCAGGAAGAACCCAGACACAAAAGTGACCAAAAGAAACAATATTACTCACTTTTTTACAATACGATTCTACCTACTAGTTTATCAAGCATTATTAGTCTTCATCTTCTCTTATTTAGTTTCAAGATTTGAATCACATTATTCGAGTAGCCATTTCACTGGATCGTTTTGTGTGGCGGTGCTAGAACTCTGTCTGTTGTCGGAGTTGTTTTCGCGTCGTTTTTTTTTTTTTTTTCGTATGACGTCAACAATATTCCTCGATTTTCGCGGTGTTTTGTAACAGAGGCTTCACTTGTTTAGGCATTTTTCTCCTACGGTAATTTTTTCCCCTTGGTTATTCCTAGTGTTAAACGTTATTCTAGGGCCCTATTATAGGATTTGACTTGAAATTCCAGAATCTATTATTCGCACTCGTGTTTCTGATTCATTGTAAGTCCAACCCTTAAAATCTCATAGGGAACAAAAGGTTTGTCCTACAGGACTCAGCGTGGTCTCAAAAAATTCTATACTACCTCAAAACGATGGAAAAAGAATACCTTTATGTAGGCTTGCTACTTGTGGTGGCTTGTGTCGATGACCACAGAGGTAGCGTCCCGCTTACTCGTGGCGGTTGTGACGATCGTCACACCAGTCGTAAACGGGAGGTTCGTTCGACAGGGTTGAGGTTTTGATCCGCGGTGAAATTGGTAGCGGCCCGAGGTTGTGACGCCACGTGCCGATCCCAAGTTCCCCGATTGATACAAAACCTAACGTGGCGAGCTCAGGTGGGAAGGGGAAGACAAACAAATATCGAAACAATATGAATGTGAAAATTACAAGGGGTAGCGTGAGGTATTTACCTGTGTCGAGGCGGTGAAGCGGCCAGTCGGATTCCTCGGGATGATGCAAGCTGAAATGTTTAGCCTTAAGGGCGTCCTAAGAAGAAAATGGCGGACACCAAATGTGACGCTGCCAGAGGGGCCTACGACGGTTTCTGAGGGAAACCTCGGAAGATGTGGCGGAGTGTGACGAGTCACCAAGCTCCGGATTGCACACTGAGGAACCAGGTAAATGAGAAAAATATCAAATGCAAGATTACAACAATAAAAGGTAATTTTATTAATTAAATAATGTGGTTTCTGACTAGGCACACTGAAAGGTGTGTCGAAAAGAAGCCTGATGGGCAAAACAACAAGGGTAAGTATGGCACAAGTATAGATTATTCAATATGTTGAGTTTGCAAGTAATAGTTCAATATACAATTTAATAACTCCAATTTGACTTTATGTTTCAGGTTTCCAGAGTAAATCAGTTCAACGTTCCAGGTTTTCAACAAAGGTGAGTATGGTAAGTATAGGTTATCTTTATGCTGCAGGTAAGTATTCAGCTCTAAGTTTACAACTTCTCAAAGTACGACTTTTGTTCAAGTGTTTCAGAATTACTTCTACGCACTGTCCTAACTGCATTGGCCAATGGTTAAAAGGTAAGTTATAGTTTTCACTCACACGTGTCAGGGCCCTGAGGTATCCTTCCAGGTGTGATGTGGCGGTTGTGGTGGTTGTGGCGGCGGAGGTCCGGTGGATTCCAAGGGATCTTCAACCAGATTGTTCGGCGCAGGACGGCAATTTCGATGGTCAGGGATCTTACGAAATGCGTCTTGAAAGTATTTGGGGACGGTTTGACTCTAACAGGCTCAAGTTCACGGGCTGCTGGGCTCACGGTGACTCTTACTGAATATCTCGGGGGGGTCTGCTCATGGAGGGGGCTGCCCGGTGGTTTTGTTCTGGATGGTCCCCCTCCACTCCCTTGACGGACGGGCGCCTGCCAGGTGGAGTCTTCTGATTGGCTCCCCCCGCTGAGGGAGGGACGTTCTGGCTGGAGACGGCGTCTTCACGTTGAGGGGGGGTGACGTCACCTTTTGAGCTCACCACGGATCCGAATCTGAACAATACTCGCCGCGGGTGGCTATGACAAATTCGGATCGGAAGGGAGTTAACGAATCAACCCAGCCTCTTCACTGGAAAGGTACCCCAGTGAGCGGAGGCTCACATTATATAAACATTTTTTGAGCTAGAGAGAATGAGAATGATGAGAATTGAGTTAGATGAGAATTTCAACCCTTAGAAGTGACCTACATCAACCAAAATCTTCGGGGCACAACTAGACCCTAAATGGAGCCTACATACCAAATTTGATCAAAATCGGTCAATGCTAAATGGGGAAAGTGCAGCGTACGGCGGACAGACGGGAGAATTTTTATTCGATTTTTGGATTCTACGTACCTTCAAACGTAAACCAACAAATTTAGGGAGGGGGGGGGGGGGTAAAAAAATTTCTTGGTCAATTCCAAAGGTTCATTATTGAAAATAATAAACCAAAATCATATACCATTCGATCAAAAGCAGACATTCTAGGCCACATTAAAGAGGGAAATTAAGGGTTAACGAAAGAGAAAGACACAGCGTTCCTTTTGTTCAATGGTGGGGAGAAATGCTAAACTAGGTAGGTACGTAGATAATTTTGACAACCTGGTTACAAACTATTCAAATAAAGAGCCAACTTGGTAATTCCAAGCACCTCTGTCATCACTCCTGCTGGCTGACGACCCAAGCTGTTAATGTATGCTGTTGTATTCAATTTCCAGGGTAGCCCCTGAGGGTTAAACAACTTCCCTGATGGCTTGTACGTCATCTCGTTTCAATATAATGACTATCAAGCCCGCCCCCGTCTTGTGAGGGAATTAAAAGCTTTGGGTCTCAGGGTTCGAGTGGGACTTTCCACACCGATACATGATCGGTGACAATGAGTGAATTTCGTGATGCCCCTCGTCGACGAATTTTGAGGTAATTGAAAGGAATGTAGGTATGACATCTTATCTATGACGTAAATACCTTACGAAATGTTATTGGGCCCCACTGAAACTATCAATAAACATCCACCTGAATAGTTGAGTTAGTGCATAATTATAACAAATAGCTTCAAGTACCAGTATAATCCAGGAATGGAACATTCTATTTCCATTAGAAGCTACACTTACCATGGGCGTAGGCAGGATTTAGCCAAGGGGGGGCCTACCCCCAAGAGCTATTATATAAATATAAAGTATGCGTCTGCATATTATAGCTAACGAAAGGTACAAAGTCTGAATTCCGAGAAATAATTTTCATGACATATCTTTATTTATATATTTTACATTATTTCATTATACAACACAGGTTACTACAAAACAGCAATGGACAATTTTAAGACAGCATCAGTCTTCTGCGGTTGCTGGCAAATTGATCAACAATCTCTTCTACAATGGTTGCCTTCTTTGATTTCACCAAATCTCGGTGGAGGCTGAGCATTTTTTTTTTTTTTTTTTTCTTTTTTTTTAGAATCTTCCCTCAAAGACAAAATGTCTTTTGTGACGGAGGGGGCACGCCATAAAAACAAAATAAATAAATAAATCAAATATAATGGGGAGGACGCCCGGGACTCACCCGACGCCGGCCCTAGGGATGAGGGATGATGAGGAAGGTGGGGGTGGGAGAGAGGGATGAAGGGAAGTGCCTCTATAAAATGACCACCAGTTTAAATATGAGCCGAGCAGTACGCGGCGGGTGACACCACGGAGTACACCTACTGAGATGCCCAAGTCGCGCAACTCCGTGGCACTTTTCCCGCACCACACTCCGCGCCACGACAAGGTCGCAGCCATCACCCTGATGTTGTTGGGTTCCACTCCTTTTAGCTCTGACACTGCTTGCCGTAAATCATCTCTATCATACTTTCTTATCTTAGCCCACCAGGTCTGCTCCATGTCCATGCTGCCATTAACAACCTGGACATCCAGGATAATGCAAGACCTGTCGGGCTTGACGGCAACAATGTCAGGCTTCTTGCCCTGGTTACTTGGCATGTGGTATAATCTCTCCCTTTCAACATCCCAGCCGCTAGATGACAAGGCACCTGCTATCTGCTTGGCGACCGCATCATGACGTAGGATGCGGCCCCCATGAGTTCAAGGACACTGCTGCACCACATGATACAGGGGTTCATTTCCACTCCGACAGGCACGGCAAAGGGTATCTGTCATCCCACGACTACCTCTTGAACACCGTACCGCTGTTGGCAGTGTTGCCACGCGGACGGCGTGGAAGTTCCGGTAGTCGTGGGTCCCAATGCCATATCTTTATTTATATATTTTACATTATTTCATTATACAACACAGGTACTACAAAACAGCAATGGACAATTTTAAGACAGCATCAGTCTTCTGCGGTTGCTGGCAAATTGATCAACAACCTCTTCTACAATGGTTGCCTTCTTTGATTTCACCAAATCTCGGTGGAGGCTGAGCATACACAGACCATTCAGCCTATCCTCCCCCATTGTAGACCGTGTCCATGTTTTTACGCGCCTCAGGGTGCTGAAAGTTCTTTCCACCGAGCAGGCCGTGCACGGTAACGTTACCGCAATCATCAGGGCCTTTTTGATGGAAGGATAGAAGGGGTCCGCTTCCTTGATCAAGTCGATCATTTCCACATTCTGAAGTGTTGACAGTTTTTCAGTCTCATTCCAGCCTTCACCTGTGTCGTTCTTGTCCATTTTTTCCGCCCACTTATTGTGCCATAATTGGAATTCTGCATACAGCAGATCCTCATCAAAATCATTAAACTTGGCAATTTTTTCGGCTTGGAGTTTCAAATGGTCTAATTCTGAAGCCAACATGAAGTGGGGGTGAAGAGAAAGAAGGGAAAACGGCGGTTCATTATTATGAGAAAATCTGTCAGTCAGCGCTGAAGAAAACGAGTCTAGGTAAGGAATCAAGACTGATCGTTTCCAATATTCCTCAGGAGAGTCACCTGGGATATTCGAACGATGGTGCTGACGTCCAACCACTCTTGGCGTCAAAAACTCTACCCCCCCCCCCCCCCCAATTCGTCTGACATTGTTTTGGCCGATGCATAAATATCTCCCATCACAGAATCAGCAGACTCACGGTGATTCCTCACAGTCGACAACACAGTTTCGATATGATTCTTGCATTGAAGCAAATTCAGCTGTTTTCCCTGCAAAATATTTACCACTGGTTGCAACAGAGCCGAGTATTTGGGTATAATGAAGGCACAAATGATGAAAATTGGTCGTGTTACGGCACTGAAAAGCAGAAACCCTGCTTGCAGAAAGCCGCCCTGATGTAACTGGTGGTGGTGGACTGGAAGAGGTTTCTCGTTTTCGTTTATCAGCTGTAAAAAAATAATAAAATTCAATAAATTATATTATAGTAACGAAGTCTTATTATTAGGTTATATTATTAGGTTATATTATTAGGTTATATTATTAGGTAGGTACTTAACGAAGTCTACAAGATAGAAAAAAGTTTCTTTTTTACTCATTTTTGTCATTATGTTTGAGATAGGTAGGTATGACTTGAGGAATCATGCTCAATAAACTTACCTTTTTTCCCCAAGAATCGACGTATGTCCATCTTGTAGTGCGAATGGTCTTGTCTCGTGTCCGTAGGGATGTCGATATTAAACTGGTGATCTTGTGTAGGTAGGTACCCACCAAGTTCTTTTTATACTGGGCGAATGAGGTTCTTGGACTTTCCAGTACGACCTCCGAACGATTCCTGGAAGAATTGTTTCTACCAGGAACTAGGCTGTATGAGATGCTTCTAGAATTTAAGCTTCTCAGAATTACTTCCCCTTTCGCGCTCTTCCCTGTCTTATGTTCAATCCTTAAAGTGTTTTTAATATCTACCTAGAACCTTCTCTTACTATGAAGGTACTCTTGCTCACAAAAGACATGTTTCCAAATTCCAATAATACCTTCCCATGCCCCTAACTACGCATTCAATATTCTAGTGTTTCTTTTAAATAAGTTCAGCACAATTTATTTTTGTGTTCCCGAAAGTCTAGGGGGGGGCCACGGCCCCTTCCTGAACCACCCTGTCTACGCCCTTGATACTTACCCCTTGCCTATCAACCTAACTTATCTTAAATTATCTGTCTGATACAAAAAAGCCCATGTACAAAATTTGAACCAAACCGGTCCAGGGTTGGTAAGAAAATTTTTTATTCGATTTTCGGATTCTACGTACCTACCTTGAAACGTAAAACATCATATTTTGAGGGGGGGTTAAAATGTTCTTTTCTTGCTCGATTCCAAAGGCTAATTTTTGAAAATAATAAACCAAAAAACACCCTCGCGACGCTGCTCACTACTTTCGATATCAACCCAGATACCTATTGGATATTTTCGTCTATTTTATTCGGTCCTTAACACGAGTAATCTATTTTATAATTATTCTACGCAGAGAGTAAATCAGTACTTCGGGGGGTGATTCTACAACTGATTTGCAATTTAAAAACTCGGCGCTTTGCGCCTCGGCGGGGGGCTCCGCCCCCCTGCACCCCCCGGTTTATTTCTTTTTCCATACTCTGTATGAAATCATAGGAACACAGAATGTGTTTTTGCGATGCTAGTCATCCGTTAAATAAAAAACAACAATAATAAATGTGGAGTCTTTGGCAATAATAAAATAAATAATTGTTAGACATTTAATTTGGTCTAAAAACCTATAAATGTGCGCATCCACAAAGCAGGATATCCCACGCACCTTAGGAGTAAAGCTCATACAAAACGAACCACCATTCCTTCAAAAGAAAATAAAGAAAATGTAAGTGGGGGAGTAGATATTAAATGTAGGCCAAAAACGTTATGTAGCGTTTGTAACTCATTGGTTGATAAGTCTAACCTTCCACGACATCAGAAAACCTTGAAACATTTAAATAATGAACACGTAAATTAATTGTTTTCTGAACGACTTTCAACGTTTGATTAACGATTCGTTGGCCTTGGAGCACACTCAGCTGATCAGTGACCACTCAGGCGCCTTCAGCATTCTCCTTTGACCCTGCCTCTCAAATTTCAGGTTCTTGCGTTCAACAGGAGAGGAAATGGCCTTGGAGCTCACTCAGCTGATCAGTGACCACTCAGGCGCCTTCAGCATTCTCCATTGACCCGCCCTCTCAAATTTCACTGCGGGAGTTCTATTTCCTTACCAACGGCTTGGTTGCACGTGAAAATCATTATAAAAGGCGCGTAACGGTTTTTTCTGTCGCTTTTTCGTGACGATTTTTTTTCGGTAGGTCATCGCAAAAACACATTCTGTGTTAAAAATATGCTTCTCTTAGACTGCAGAATTTGAACGACAAACTATTCGCTCCCGGTGGCCCAACGAAGATGAAATTCTACAGGTAGCCTCTCTGAGACTGCAGAGTCCGAATGGCAAAACTATACTCCTCTCTGATCAGATGGGTATCATAAATTCGCTTCTGGTGTATTGCTGAGCATGTTCCATGTTTTCCCCTTTTAGCAAGGAACGCCGAGTTTTGATAGGATTCAATTTTGGTCTATTCAAAGTAATTACGTTTATCCAAATCTATTTACATGCAGGAAGTAGTGGCATGAATTGAGAATATTTCTCAATAGAAGTTACATAGGTACTAATTTTTACCGTAGTAGGAACATACCTCATGATATTGGTGAGTGTTTGATGACTCACTCAGCTGTGATTGGGATGGTCAACCTCCATACTGTCAAGCACTCAAAGCTAACAGTATCCGCTTGTTTCCAATGGACTCATCACTCATCACTCACAAACACAAAACTCACGAATCGTAGGCGAAATGACTATAAACCGCACAGCCTGGTCGTTTTAGGCCCGAAATAGGGGTGGTAATTGCGGCACTCAATTCGGAATGTAACTAATGAAGGCAACTAGGTACTCTGAAATCACTCAAATGACAAAACAATCAAGATGAAAGCAAAACCCTGAACTCTGGCGTTATCACAGAAAACTAATACTTGAATCTAGTAGAGAAAACTGATACTAATCTAAAATCTAACTCAACACCTTTTATAACAACGTATGATCACGAAACGAAGCGCGAGGGAATGAAACAAATGACATCCTACATGAGAAATTCAGTTTCTTACAGTGAGAAGAGATAGGAACGGAACCCGCTTAATGCAGTGATAAGCGCTGATATGCGAGCAATGGCCATCAAGATCAAGGAACTATCTCCTATCATGTCCGGCTAAATCTAGGAATTTTTTTGGGGGTATTTCATATTTTGTTGATATTACAACATTTTACCTTTTAGCTAAACATTTTTTATTTTTAATTAAACTTTTTGGTTTATTTTCAATAATGAACCTTTGGGATCGACTGAGAAAAATTTTAGGTTTACCCCCCCCCCCCCTCAAAATTTGTTGTCACGCTGCCGGGTGGGGGAAACGCCGACGCCAGCTGCATTGCGCTGTCTCAAGTAGGTACTTCGCTCGGGCGCACATTGTTTAAAAATAAGCAGTATTTTATACCGCTTGTTCCGTTTACATTTCGGTTCCCAAGGTTGAACACAACTTTCTTCAATTCAGAAAAAATTGTACAAATTAGATGATTTTAAGTATTGCACAGGATGAGAGATTGACCACCAACATGCAGGCAAGGACGAATAAAAAACCTCTGAAACGCGAAATTCGAGTAAAATTATGAATTTCTATCAAAAACCAGTTCATAATTTCCTAGTTTCTCCTGGGTAACCAATTATTTTGAATGCTCTAAAACAAACAATTTGCCCAAACAAACAATTTGGGCAAAACGGTTTTAAAAAATCCAAATTCCAATGGCTAAAATTCTAAAAAAGTGTAAAGTTGTGCAGTTTTGCCTATTAAAAAACGCTGAAAATTATCACACAAAAGTTTATTATTTTTCTGAATATAGATCACTTGTCTGCAAAGATCACAACTTTGCCATTGTCCTACCTACCTACCTCCTACCTACCTACTACATACTTCAAAATTAAGTTTATTTGGAAGAAATAAACGCATCACACTCGATTCGAAAAGTAGGGAGTTTCATAATGGGAAATTAGATTACTGGTTGCTAAGGAAGCAAAGCTGAATACAACTCGAAGAAACGAATAGTGATCGCATTTTGGTCAGATAAAATTTCAACGGAGTTTTAACCTCTTTTGCGATTCACACTCGTGTTTCTGATTTATCGTACGTCCAACGCTTAAATTCTCGTAGGGAGCTAACGGGTTGTCCTCAGTGGCGCCTCCTCCAGGCAAACATAGCACACTGTTTGCCTTACTAAAAATAAGCAAAATGAATAAATTAATTTTTGTTGAAATTCTCCTATAGTCCCATTTTTTGCAAGTGCCAATTTTGGAAAATTTTAATATAATTTAGGTACTTTTTCGTTATTATCAAGTAAATTAGATGAAATAGAATGGAATAAGAAAGTACGTATTTTGCCTTGGATACTAGCCCGCAACACACCATAGACTTGGAGAGGTCGGTAATGTAGATGATTGCAGATTATAAGCGAACTAGCGCGGGGCAAAGCTAAGCAAGGCAAGCAGTTCAAAAAAATGAATTTTTCGGGACTGTTTAGAGTGAGAGGCGACGATTGGCGGGTGGTCATCGCGGTGTCAAGTATTGCCATACCCCCACTACCATGCTATCAGCTGTTGCAAACAGTCAAGGAACTGTTTCGTGACCTTGAAAGCAGAGAAACTTGGAAGATGAGCCATGGATACTAATTAACCCATGCATGGCAAGACATAACATATCCATCCAACCACATTATCTCAAGGAAGGAAAACTTAGTTTTTTCGCCATCGCAAATAGCGGCTGCCTGGCGCTGACTGGTGTCCCGTTCCCGATTTTACTGTCCCTAATCGTTTTTCTTGTTGATAGGTACCTACTTGGAAATAATTGCATAATATTGAGCCCCCGGATGGTTTTCGTTTGAGGTAGGTAGCTACTACGTATATTTTGAAAATCGAATCTAAAAAAATCCTTCCGTCCGCGGAACTTTCCTTAATTAAGTATCATGGACCGATTTTGATGAAATTTGGTATAAGAGCTCCATTTGGGGTCTACTTGTGCCCCGAAGGTTTTGTCAGTCACTTCTGAGCGGTGAAACATTAGGGCTGAAACTTCTTAAGGCCCCCTCTCTCGAAAACTCTCGTTATGAAGGTATTGTTTTTTCACCAATTTGAGATAGGTACCATTGAATTTTTAGAATCGAATGTACCCACCCAGAGGATAAACTATTAGCTCTCCATGAGAACTTGAAGGTTGAACTTACGATAAATGAGAAACACGAGTGTGAATCGCAAAAGAGGCCTTATCACCTTAAACATTTTAGCTGACCAAAATGCGATCGATGTTCGTTTCTTTGGGTTGTAGATGTTTTGCTTCCTTAATCAACCTGTAAGCAAATTTCTAAACCAAGAAATTCTTTATTTCTTCAAATGGAGTGTGAAGGGTTTATTTCATCTAAATAAACAACATTTTGAAGCGAAAACTGATTGGTAGGTAGTGACGAGGGAGAGCTGACGCTTGATCATCAGAAAAATAATAAACCTTTGTGTAATAATTTGCAGCGTTTTTCATTATTGTTTATTCCTCTGTGACTGGCCAAGCTGTTTGCCTCACGAATATTCTCACCAGACGCCCCTGGTTGTCCTACAGGGCTCCGCGAGCTCTCTAATAATTCAATAGGTACCTACCTACTATCTTAAATCGGTGAAAAAACAGCACCTACCTTTATTTCGAGAGTTTTCGAGCTAAGGCACTCTTGAAAATGTCAACCTACCTACTGCGTACGGACGGATTTTTATTTTAATTCGATTTTCGGATTCTACGGAGGTACCTCGAAACGTAATACAGGGGGGAGGGGGGTAAATTGCTTTATTACTCGATTCCAATGGCTTATTATTGATAATAATAAACCAAAACTTTTATGATCATGTGATGATTTACCAGCTGTGCCACGGGTCCGCCGGCTCCTTCACTTTTCAATAAAAATATCTAGCTACCTACTCAACTATGTTCAAGAGTGATTCCACCGGCGCACAGTGGTCCAAATTACGAATCTAGCTGATCAAAAATCTTGGCTACTATCATGATGTCGTAACTTACAAGTATATCATGTTTTCTTATTGATTTTCAAACGGCAAACACGATGGTCAAACCAAATTTGAGCTAAACTTTTTATTTGAAAAGATAATGTAGCTTATTTCACAAAAAATGAAGTGTTTTTAGAACTGCATTGGTAACTTATTTTTATTAGGTATATAATATATACCTAATAAAAATAAGTTACCAAATAAGTTATTATATTAAACAATCACATTTTATGACAATGACATGTCACTTAAATTATTTTCGATGTCATCAGAGTCACTGCTGTCAATCGGAATTGCGGGAGCATCAACCTAAAGTTGTTGAACCTCGCTGTCCAGTTGATCCAAGTCTTCAGTTTTGGGTAGAGGTCTCAAACTCGTTATTATGGGATGTGAGGAGATTATTAGATTGTGCAAAATGTCACAGTTCGTAATAATTCGGGAATTTTTTTCTGGAATATCCTTGTCTGTAGTTCTTGAACTCCTTATGCCGAATCTCCACCACATCTTCAGATAACTTCTCCCATTGAATCGCTAATCACTGTCTCCGTTTCAGAGGGATAACAATCTTTTTTGGCGTTTAGTAGGACGTTATATGACGGATACAAAGGGTTTTTCTTGGCATTTGTGGCACCTTTGCGAAGTAGGTAGTAGGTATTTATGTTTGATGAGTCGAGCTCCGACGATTAATGCCAATGCTTCCTGAGGAGAATGTAACGTAGAATTCATTTCAATTTTTTTCTTGTATTATTAAAAAAGATGTTTGTTGCTCTTCCTGGTGACCCCAGCACCTCACCTAACAAATATGCTTCGTCCTTTTTTCCACCGAGCCTCATCTTCAACTTTAGGGCGAACTTTAGGGTTCCTCTATTGAGAGATTTTCAACAATATTCCTGATTTTTCGACGTTTTGGTACTTCGCTGCTCACGCTGAAGTTTTTGGACGAGCTCCCCCGTGATCCACAACTGCTACCAGGAGTAGGAATAGTCGGACTTTAGGGTACCTTGTAACCAACTCTCATACTTGGCACAGAAACGCTTTGAATTCCTGTAGCATTTTACCCAGAAGCGTTTTAAATCTTTCTAAAAATTGCTTACCGCAGAAATAATTTTTGATTTTGTAACCTCGGGGTAGCTTACATTGTACTTGTTCGAAATGTATTAAAAAATAATCTTATTACCTTTCGCGAGTTCAAAATTCTTGGCCTTCAGCACTTCAAACAACTCCAAGCGGGTAATAACGATTTCAGACGACCCTGGCAACAAAAAATTGAATAACTTTCAGGAACGCAAATGGACGCAGCTGGTTGTAATTTTATTTCAAAGTATATCAGTTATATAACGTATATTTAAAATAATTTTCTGGTTCTGAGTGGTTCCCTAAGATTTAGAGTATTTTGAAGGGGAACAATTTGGTTATATTCCTTCTTTTTTAAAGCCATCGTTCAAATCACGAAAATATATTTTTTTTAAGAGAAAACTTTTAAAATTGTGTTCTTCTTACCTAAATGAGAGGAATTCATCTTGATAAACTGGCGAAAATATTTTAACTACGATTAAGTCTTGACTCGAAGAAAGCACTGAAATAACTGGCTCGGAAGCGATCCGTATTATCTGTTTGTTTACATCTCGCTCAGGGACTTTGGTCACTTGCCCCCCTGTTTTGTCTTTTGGTTCTGCTATCAGGAACATGTTACAATTAGTTTATGATACATTTCATACAGATTTAAAGGGGTTACCTTTTTCATTTTTGATCAGCTAGATTCGTAATTCGGACCACTGTGCGGCGACCTCATGGCGTGTCAGTCCAGGGGCCCTATTCTGATTCACTAAACGCGCCCGCAGTGGCTTCGCGAAGCAACTGAGTGGTTTCCCGAAACCACTGGGTGGCTAATTTTCGGAGTTAGCGATATGGATATTATAATAGCGACCTATTCTAATTCACTAAACGCACCTTTTTCTCGTTTCAGTGGTTAACTGAAGCAACTCAGTGGTTTCGAAGGCTCTTTTCTTAGCGACTGGTCCGGAGCAGTCGCTTCATTTATCAACCAAGTTGTTACTCAAAATCTTCCGGTTTTCGAGGAGTTCTCGTGTTTTTTTCCACGTATTATATAGAGGACCATTTTTCTGCATTTAGGGGTACTATATCTTTTACCCCACCCCAAACATACAGTATGTTAGGTATGCTAGTTCCAAATCCTCCACATAAAAAACCGAGTGGGTACTTTTTGGATACAGGGTGATCAGGAGATTCAAATTTTGGTAGAATTACATTTTTTACCCCCACCCTAACATACAGTATGTTAGGTATGCTAGTTCCAAATCCTCCACATAAAAAACCGAGTGGGTACTTTTTGGATACAGGGTGATTAGGAGATTCACATTTTGGTAGAATTAAATGCTTAACCTTAACATACAGTAGGTATGTTAGGTACCTATGTTAGATCCAAATCCTCCACACAAAAAATCGTGTAGATACATTTTGGAAACATGATGATTAGGGGATTCACATTTTGGCAGAATTACATTTTTACCCCCACCCTGTTCAAAAAAATTAGGTACCCACTCGATTTTTTATGTGGAGGATTTGGATCTAACATACCTAACATACTGTATGTTAGGGTGGGGGTAAAAAATGTAATTCTACCAAAATGTGAATCTCCTGATCACCCTGTTTCCAAAAAGTTCCCACTCGATTTTTTATGTGGAGGATTTGGAACTAGCATACCTAACATACTTTATGTTAGGGTGGGGGTAAAAAATGTAATTCTACCAAAATTTGAATCTCCTGATCACCCTGTATCCAAAAAGTACCCACTCGATTTTTTATGTGGAGGATTTGGATCTAACATACCTAACATACTGTATGTTAGGGTGGGGGTAAAAAATGTAATTCTACCAAAATGTGAATCTCCTGATCACCCTGTTTCCAAAAAGTTCCCACTCGATTTTTCATGTGGAGGATTTGGAACTAGCATACCTAACATACTGTATGTTAGGGTGGGGGTAAAAAATGTAATTCTACCAAAATTTGAATCTCCTGATCACCCTGTATCCAAAAAGTACCCACTCGATTTTTTATGTGGAGGATTTGGAACTAGCATACCTAACATACTGTATGTTAGGGTGGGGGTAAAAAATGTAATTCTACCAAAATTTGAATCTCCTGATCACCCTGTATCCAAAAAGTACCCACTCGATTTTTTATGTGGAGGATTTGGAACTAGCATACCTAACATACTGTATGTTAGGGTGGGGGTAAAAAATGTAATTCTACCAAAATGTGAATCTCCTGATCACCCTGTTTCCAAAAAGTTCCCACTCGATTTTTCATGTGGAGGATTTGGAACTAGCATACCTAACATACTGTATGTTAGGGTGGGGGTAAAAAATGTAATTCTACCAAAATTTGAATCTCCTGATCACCCTGTATCCAAAAAGTACCCACTCGATTTTTTATGTGGAGGATTTGGAACTAGCATACCTAACATACTGTATGTTAGGGTGGGGGTAAAAAATGTAATTCTACCAAAATTTGAATCTCCTGATCACCCTGTATCCAAAAAGTACCCACTCGATTTTTTATGTGGAGGATTTGGAACTAGCATACCTAACATACTGTATGTTAGGGTGGGGGTAAAAAATGTAATTCTACCAAAATGTGAATCTCCTGATCACCCTGTTTCCAAAAAGTACCCACTCGATTTTTTATGTGGAGGATTTGGATCTAACATACCTAACATACTGTATGTTAGGGTGGGGGTAAAAAATGTAATTCTACCAAAATGTGAATCTCCTGATCACCCTGTTTCCAAAAAGTTCCCACTCGATTTTTCATGTGGAGGATTTGGAACTAGCATACCTAACATACTGTATGTTAGGGTGGGGGTAAAAAATGTAATTCTACCAAAATTTGAATCTCCTGATCACCCTGTATCCAAAAAGTACCCACTCGATTTTTTATGTGGAGGATTTGGAACTAGCATACCTAACATACTGTATGTTAGGGTGGGGGTAAAAAATGTAATTCTACCAAAATGTGAATCTCCTGATCACCCTGTTTCCAAAAAGTTCCCACTCGATTTTTCATGTAGAGGATTTGGAACTAGCATACCTAACATACTGTATGTTAGGGTGGGGGTAAAAAATGTAATTCTACCAAAATTTGAATCTCCTGATCACCCTGTATCCAAAAAGTACCCACTCGATTTTTTATGTGGAGGATTTGGAACTAGCATACCTAACATACTGTATGTTAGGGTGGGGGTACAAAATGTAATTCTACCAAAATGTGAATCTCCTGATCACCCTGTTTCCAAAAAGTACCCACTCGATTTTTTATGTGGAGGATTTGGATCTAACATACCTAACATACCTACCTTCTATATTTACATTTGGGGTGGGGGTAAAAAATTTAATACTTCCAGATTATGAGCCCTCACATCCCCTTGAATCTCATGAAAAAAGAGTACTCACTTGATTATATTTGATACATTTTCATTTTCTAACTTTTTTCAATTCCAACTTATTACATCATAAGTTAGAATTTTCGTTGTTTATGGGGGGGGGGGGGGGTGTAACAAATAAACCTAATCTATTCATTTATACATCTATTTCCCTCCCTCTCCCGTTTCCAAAAAGTGTTCATTCACCTTAATTGGTAAATTTTAACGGTACTAATCTCTTGGAAAATGAATCGGAAACACTATTGAGTTTATAATATCCATGTCGCTTCAGTTAGGAACTCGGTGGTTAAGTTAGCGACTGGTGCGTTTAGTGAATCAGAATAGGGCCCCAGGTATTTCCCTGGAACGATTCCAACAGTTACAGTGACAAAGATGTAACAGTACCAAATAGGAGAGTCTAGCCCCCAGAAAGTGATGTCGGGTTTCAGCGCTACCTACCGCCACTTCAACAAACTACCATTTCTGATATCTTATCAGGTGATCACACTTGCGACTGCATTACCGTCGCTCCTCTAACTTGCAGTTATCCCAAGATTATAAACTTGCAGTTATCTCCACTATAATAATGCATTCTGCTTGATTCGTCACTCCAAAACACAAAACTGCAATAACAAGTTCCTTTTCCTCGCAAGGCAGGGAAGTAGAGCCACCAAACTTTTAGAAATGAGCAGTAAAACCAAGGTAAGCCTACTTTTCAGAAATGAAATGAGACCACGCTCACGTCGAGCTGATAAGGATGGTAGTTTGCTGAAGTGGCAGTAAGTAGCGCTGAAACCCAACAACACTTTCTGGGGGCTAGACTCTCCTGTACCAAATTACTGGTACACTTCCATTACCGGTACTGCCTACTGAGGGCGGTCAAATCCCTATCTTCATTCTTCCATGCTTATGATCTCAACTTGCAATACAACAGGAAGGAGTCCCAACTAGTATTACAAAAGAGACAATTAACAATGATAATGAACAATCAAAAGAAAGAACAATTTTTCGTTGCAGTTTAAGAAAATAACATAAGAATAATAATACTGGAGACAACTCCCATACCAACCAGTCCAGAAGATACCTTCCCAGTCCAGAGCCATTCCATGATATCTTATCGGTCCATGGAACTGGACTGGTAGGTAAGGGCTTAGTTTTTGCCACTGCATTGAACCGTTACAAGTTAATACTCGGTTCTAAAGTCTCAGTACAGCTGTACTGACACACCTCTAATGTGACTATTTCTGAGTTTGCCGGCAACCTCATGGCACGTAATGTGACTGTTAAGGTGCCTGTCCACTAGGTTGACAACGCGGCTAGGCGTGGCGCCAAAAAAAAAATTATAGAAATATTATGGGAAATGAATGGCAGCCCATCCACTGGGTCGACAGTGTGGCGCAGGTCGAAAATTTTTCGCAATCTGCCGCTCTCCAGACTTCTGGAGCGTGGCTGCGCGCCACGTGGCACTGTGCCAAGCCACCCCACGGACCCAGTGTGTGAAGCTCGAAAAACTTCCCCCTCGACATTCTAAAATTCTTTATAAATTTTTGCTCGTCTCTTAGCAAAACTTGGAACAGGTGATTGTGCTCCCCCAGGTCCATCCTCTTAGCGTTTATTGGATGGACCCAAAATCTTCTCCTTTTCCCACTGATTTGGTCCTCTTCTTCTGCTTCCAAAGCTGCCCCTAAAACGAACATTTCTTCTTCATCTGATGAAAACATAAAATCTATGCCCGACATTTTCCTGAGAAGTGTAAGTTGGTTATTTGGGGGTTTCTCAAAGTTTGATGGGCCGAAATAGGTATGCTCTGAAGGAGCCAAGAGTAGCGTAATTAAACTCCCAAATTGCTTACAAAATGATACCAGGAAAATCCCAACCAATTCGTACTGATTATCCTAGTACCTTAGACACCTTGGGTGATCGGGAACAAGAAATGTAGGCGACTCAATTTGACAATGTACTGTTAATAAATTGTATTTTATGAAATAAAGAATTGCAAAAATATATACGTCGTATTTATTCATATATGTATGTACCTTTCATCAATAAGCTTCAAGGAAGTTAAACTTCAGTCGTAATAAGGTAAGTAATAAAACATGGTACCAAAACGTGTACCGAATATACGAAATGACCAGAAATACGTCAGGTAAGTAAAAGAAATAGTAAAATGAGATCGTACCGAAATGCGTACCAATATAAGAAATGACTCAAAACAAGTATTCGACTAGTGTACCGCATAGGGTACCTCTTGAAAAGTAAATAAAATATCGTATTGTAAGTATTTGAGTGCGTACCAAGTGTACCACTATTACTGAGGAGTGTATCAATATGACTGCAAACAACTTGTGAATAATCGTACTTCAACCTAGTACCTAGTACCGATTTAGTAACATTCAAACAAGGAGAAGTAGCATGAGTATGACGATTAACTGGCAAGTAGCTAGACAAATGGAAACATGTGATTGCGGAAATTACCGTACTACTGAGAGTTCCTGGGGTCGTCTTGGGGGCGGCACTTGGAGTACCGATTGTAAGGCGCCTGGTCCGGTCTTCGTAGCAGGAGGATGTCCACAGGTGAAACAGTGAGCCCGAAGGGAGTCACTGGCGCAGAAGTTGAGGGGAAAAATAATTGTACCTTTAAGTACTTTAGGTACGATTGACTGACGAAAAATGATACTTTCACTACACCCTTTACTGGCAAAAAGACGACGGCCAGGTGTACCACCAACTACTCAGGTCAAGCGTAGACAGTTGACTGCGGAAGGGGAGCAGCTTCGTCGGGGATGTCCAGAAGGATCCAGAAAACAAAGGGTGGGGTGCCGACGACTCCCGAGCTTGTCCGAGTATTGGCGAAGATTCTACTGCCCCTCCTCGGGCAGCCCCAAGCTGGAGGTGGCGCTCGCCCGGCTGGTCCGTCTACTACGTGCTTGCTCTTCTGTCCCTGCCCCCGACTTACACTCCTCCCCCTCCTGTGAGCCGCCGTCCCCGGCGGTCAACTCTTCAGCCGTCGTCCGGGGAATCTCCAAGGGTCGGTTGGGTCTCAGCTTTAGCATCATCATCTCATACTTGCGTCGTCTGCAGTGCAAGCATCCGAGAATTGGTATTGGGTGGGGTTCAGCGCAAGCAGTGTTCAGGGTTCCCTCTCGATGCTTCTTCACCAGGCGTGTCCAGAATTGCTTGCAGGATAAGCATCGGAAGGCCGTCAGTCGTTTCACTTTAGCTTCGCACACCGGGCAAGTAACTAGTCTGATTGTAAGTGGAGCCACAGTCTGTTCTTCGGTGAGTATCACTTCTGGCATCAATGAGGACGTAAGTGGCGTGATGGATCCGCTTTGGTGGTTACGATGTTCCCAGCCCTCGAAACTTGGCTCGGACTCATCATCGCTGAGGATCGTTTGGCGGGGCTTTTTCCTGGCTGTTGCTGCAGTCTTGGGTGGGCCTTCATCACTGTCGCTCAATCGTTCCAAGCTGATGCACGGTTGTAGTTTGCCAAGATGCGTCTCCAATTGCCTGTTCATTTGGGTTAGGCGATCGATCTCCTTGTGGGCCGCGCGTCGTGCGGCCTGCTCCGCCTCGAGCTGCTGTTCCAGGCTTCTATATGCGGTACGGAGGTGTTTCCACGCCGGGAGTAAGGCGGCGATTCTGGTAATGTGAGTTCGGGTGCCCCGTAATGCACTATGGATCGCATATCCATTTCTAGTCTGTGACGCTGCCTCGAGCATGTAAGCTGCGGCCTCCACCATTCTGAGCGCCTCCCTCTCCTGCAGCTGGTTTTCCATCACACTACATTCCTTGTCCTGGAACACCTCCCTCGTTTGTTGTTGGTAAAGGGCACGTATTTTATTTATGACTTCGTGCTCCGTTTCGGGTGGTCCATCCATTTCGTCCGGGTCCTCAGGTTGCATAGCCATGACGTCAAACGTCCGGTTCTTTGGACAGCCGTGTAAATACTGCAACAGAATAGGACACTCTCTTAGTCATCGTCATAGCAAGACAACTCCACAACCACAATATCACCAAAAGTCATGCCACATCTCCAGATTCGCCATACCCAGGTAAGTATTACATCACTGGCCCTAGTCGTGTGATATGCCCTAAGGTTTCGACATCAGCTAGGTGTTTGCAGGATTACATACAGGTGAGTACAGGTAAGTTCTAGTCATAAGTTATACTATAAGTAACCAATATTGTCTTACGTGAATATATATATTGTTTTTTTTTTTTTTTTTTTTTTTTTTTTCTTTTCTTTTTTAGCGAATTTTCAAAGAAAATGAAGCTATTGCAATGGCCTCAAAATTTTTAGAATCGACTTTTTCGAAAAATTTTCACACTGAAATCCGTTTTGGAACATTCTGAAACAATCCCTGAAGTTTTTCCAAAAATCATATGTATATATATATGTGTCATTCCGGACGATAACTTGAGTAATTGTTTAAAAATTTTTTTTTAGTTTTTGCCAAAATGTTTGTAACAACAAACCATAGGTCAAGTTCGTTAACCAGCAATTTTGGACAATCCAAAGTGGTCCAAAATTCAAAAAAACTCCAAAAAAATGGGTTTTTCCCGTTTTTTGTGGTTTTTACATTGAAAATCATGGTAATTTATGGTATATTCGGATTCAGCACAAAATTTCTGATATGAATGCATTTTTCAAAAATGAAAATTGTCCAAAATTAAGAAAAGTTTGTAGCTATATATATATAATGAATACGTGCGTATATTTGTTGTAACCAGAAATGCAGTAGCCGTGTGGGTACTCTATGAGTTCGTAGAGACGAGTAGAACATGAATATGGACTCCTAACGTCTTCAAAGCTTACCCAGCAATATTTTGCAGCGTATTATTAGCGAATTTTCAAAGAAAATGAAGCTATTGCAATGGCCTCAAAATTTTTAGAATCGACTTTTTCGAAAAATTTTCACACTGAAATCCGTTTTGGAACATTCTGAAACAATCCCTGAAGTTTTTCCAAAAATCATATGTATATATATATGTGTCATTCCGGACGATAACTTGAGTAATTGTTTAAAAATTTTTTTTTAGTTTTTGCCAAAATGTTTGTAACAACAAACCATAGGTCAAGTTCGTTAACCAGCAATTTTGGACAATCCAAAGTGGTCCAAAATTCAAAAAAACTCCAAAAAAATGGGGTTTTCCCGTTTTTTGTGGTTTTTACATTGAAAATCATGGTAATTTATGGTATATTCGGATTCAGCACAAAATTTCTGATATGAATGCATTTTTCAAAAATGAAAATTGTCCAAAATTAAGAAAAGTTTGTAGCTATATATATATATAATGAATACGTGCGTATATTTGTTGTAACCAGAAATGCAGTAGCCGTGTGGGTACTCTATGAGTTCGTAGAGACGAGTAGAACATGAATATGGACTCCTAACGTCTTCAAAGCTTACCCAGCAATATTTTGCAGCGTATTATTAGCGAATTTTCAAAGAAAATGAAGCTATTGCAATGGCCTCAAAATTTTTAGAATCGACTTTTTCGAAAAATTTTCACACTGAAATCCGTTTTGGAACATTCTGAAACAATCCCTGAAGTTTTTCCAAAAATCATATGTATATATATATGTGTCATTCCGGACGATAACTTGAGTAATTGTTTAAAAATTTTTTTTTAGTTTTTGCCAAAATGTTTGTAACAACAAACCATAGGTCAAGTTCGTTAACCAGCAATTTTGGACAATCCAAAGTGGTCCAAAATTCAAAAAAACTCCAAAAAAATGGGTTTTTCCCGTTTTTTGTGGTTTTTACATTGAAAATCATGGTAATTTATGGTATATTCGGATTCAGCACAAAATTTCTGATATGAATGCATTTTTCAAAAATGAAAATTGTCCAAAATTAAGAAAAGTTTGTAGCTATATATATATATAATGAATACGTGCGTATATTTGTTGTAACCAGAAATGCAGTAGCCGTGTGGGTACTCTATGAGTTCGTAGAGACGAGTAGAACATGAATATGGACTCCTAACGTCTTCAAAGCTTACCCAGCAATATTTTGCAGCGTATTATTAGCGAATTTTCAAAGAAAATGAAGCTATTGCAATGGCCTCAAAATTTTTAGAATCGACTTTTTCGAAAAATTTTCACACTGAAATCCGTTTTGGAACATTCTGAAACAATCCCTGAAGTTTTTCCAAAAATCATATGTATATATATATGTGTCATTCCGGACGATAACTTGAGTAATTGTTTAAAAATTTTTTTTTAGTTTTTGCCAAAATGTTTGTAACAACAAACCATAGGTCAAGTTCGTTAACCAGCAATTTTGGACAATCCAAAGTGGTCCAAAATTCAAAAAAACTCCAAAAAAATGGGTTTTTCCCGTTTTTTGTGGTTTTTACATTGAAAATCATGGTAATTTATGGTATATTCGGATTCAGCACAAAATTTCTGATATGAATGCATTTTTCAAAAATGAAAATTGTCCGAAATTAAGAAAAGTTTGTAGCTATATATATATATATATATAATGAATACGTGCGTATATTTGTTGTAACCAGAAATGCAGTAGCCGTGTGGGTACTCTATGAGTTCGTAGAGACGAGTAGAACATGAATATGGACTCCTAACGTCTTCAAAGCTTACCCAGCAATATTTTGCAGCGTATTATTAGCGAATTTTCAAAGAAAATGAAGCTATTGCAATGGCCTCAAAATTTTTAGAATCGACTTTTTCGAAAAATTTTCACACTGAAATCCGTTTTGGAACATTCTGAAACAATCCCTGAAGTTTTTCCAAAAATCATATGTATATATATATGTGTCATTCCGGACGATAACTTGAGTAATTGTTTAAAAATGTTTTTTTAGTTTTTGCCAAAATGTTTGTAACAACAAACCATAGGTCAAGTTCGTTAACCAGCAATTTTGGACAATCCAAAGTGGTCCAAAATTCAAAAAAACTCCAAAAAAATGGGTTTTTCCCGTTTTTTGTGGTTTTTACATTGAAAATCATGGTAATTTATGGTATATTCGGATTCAGCACAAAATTTCTGATATGAATGCATTTTTCAAAAATGAAAATTGTCCAAAATTAAGAAAAGTTTGTAGCTATATATATATATAATGAATACGTGCGTATATTTGTTGTAACCAGAAATGCAGTAGCCGTGTGGGTACTCTATAAGTTCATGTGAGGAAAAAAAAAAGAAAAAAAAAAAAAAAGAAAAAAAAAAAAAAAAAAAAAAGAGTCCTCGTTCAAATATTTAATCGACAACTGCCACCGATAGAAACGTTTAAAACCGAGTGTATTATTGAAAATCGCACGATTTTTTCGTACATATCGCGAATATACTTAAGCGTTATTAAATTAATTACTTAGATGCAGCAGGTAACGCACCAAGGAGAAAAATATGTGATAAACAAGGTGACTTGTTGTGTGAGGTTGGGAACAAGTGATCATGAACGCGATCTGTCGCATTCATCTTTAACTACGTCCAGGAGCTTCCCCAATCAGAATGCTTCTCGGGCTTCCAGATTCAGCTTTCAGCCCAGTGATTTCACGTCTTCCGGGACGTCGATTATTGGTGTAAAAGCAAGTAAAAAAATATATATATACATATATATAAACCAAGAATCGAAAAAAAAACTTTCTACAACAAATTGCAACACCATTGATCCTTTTCTTAACCACACCTTAAACTGAATGATTTCTTTGAAAATTCGCTCATTAATTCATGCTGCATGAATGGACTTTTTTTCTTTTTCTTTATTATTATCCATTATTTCTTTATAAATTTTGTTTTTTTTTTTTTTTTTTTTTTTTTTTTTTGATGTACTTATTTACTTTGTCTTGTTCAGGTTGCAGCTGCGTACTGGTGGTACGCGTACCTTCTGTTCCCGGTTTTGGATGTCGTCCAGCGCTTCAGGTTTCTCCGTCTCGATGTCTTCCCCGTCTGTTTCATCTTCCACTCCTACGCTCAGCAGGTAACCTTTCTTGTGTAATTTTTTATAGTCCTTTATTTCCCGTGGTCTTAAATTATAAGGAGACGACACGGTCGTCGAGCTGGTCTCCGGTGTCGGGTGACTCGGTACGAGTACCTCCGTAGGGTGATTTGGTACAAGTACCTTCGTCGGGTCAGGCATCGCTACGGGTGGACACTGGGGTGACTCGATTTCGGGTTCTTCCTCATCCATCATCATTCCCCATTCGTGGTCGATATCTTGACCGATTTCCTCGATTTTTAGGGGCGTTATTGGTCTGGGTTGCTCCACAGTTCCAAAAGGTACGTCCGTTAACGCTCCGTCTGGTATACCATTTTCCGCGGCCGGCTTCAGCCGATTAAGGTGCACCACCTGCGTTCGCTGTCGAAGCATGTCGGTGATACGGTACGTAACCGGTGATGACTTATCCACCACGGTCCAGGGGCCCGTCCACGGACTCCAAAATTTCTTGCATTCGTTTCGTGGTATCTGCATCGCTTTGAGGTACACCCTATCACCCACTTCAAAGGATCGCGGGGTCCTCCGCTTATTGATCCGTTCCGATTGTACCATCCATGCTTTGTCTAGACTTCTTTTCGCTATTTGCCGTATCCGTTCAATAGAACGGAGTGGGTCTACCGGGTCAACGGGACAATTTTGTCGCCACTCAACAGCGTTCGGCAACCGCAACTCCCGCCCGAATGTGAGCATGTTCGGCGAGTATCCCGTACTCTTGTGCGGAGTGGCGCGGTACGCCGCCAATGCGATCGGTATGGCCTTTTCCCACCTCTTGGTTTCCCGAATCAACTTTGCCACGATATTGGCGAGTGTACGATGAAATCGTTCACATACACCATTGGCTTGGGGGTGGTATGCGGTCGTTTGTATCTTGACCACACCCCATCGTTGACACAACGCTTGAATTGTTTGTGAGGTAAAAGCCGTTCCTCGGTCGGTCACCAATCGTTTTGGCACTCCGTGCATCGGGATGTACCGATTTGCCAAGCACTCCGCCACTGTGTCTGCCGTCGTATCTCCAACCACATATGCCTCCGCATACTTCGAGAAGTGGTCCACCAAGGTCAACAGGTATTTTTGGCCCGTAGGAGTCTGCAGTGGACCAACGAAGTCCATCCCCACGATCTCGCCCGGAGAGCTGGGAATCAAGGGGCGCTGAATGGGGGCTTCGGAACGCTGTGGATTATTTCTTCGCTGACATACCTCGCACGCCATGATGTACTCCTTGATAGTTCGCGACATCTTCGGCCAATACCCCGCTTTTCGGACAATCTTTTCGGTCACATCAGCCCCCGGGTGTCCGGCCCAACTGGAGCTATGGCAACTCTTGATTATCCATTCGCGCATGGTGCTGGGTATTAGTGGGACGATATGTTCCTCGCCGTCAACCACAATTGTTGTCTCCCACAGGTCCGTCCGCCTTACCAGTCCCGCAGCTCCCTTTCTCACCAGACCCTGCACCCACGGGTCGAGTTCTTGTGCCGCTGCTAACAACCGTCCGGGGATATCCAGCTCTATGGCCGCTACTCCGTTCCGACTCAGCCCGTCAGCGTGACCCATTTGGCTACCAGGTCGGTACGCCGGTACAAAGTCGTACTCGGCAAGTCGAAGTGTCCATCGGCCGATTCGCGACGTAGGATCACGCAGTCTCATCGCGGCGGTCAGGGCCATATGATCAGTTTCCAACTGAAACTGTTTGCCCAACAGGTACTCCTGGAAGTGACGCGTAGCCCATACCACGGCCAACAATTCTCGTTCGGTCGCCGAGTACCGAGTCTCCGCCGGGTTCAGTTTTCTACTGGCGTATGCCACTGGCCGCTCCCGATCGTCAATCCGCTGCGACAACACCGCCCCGATTGCCGTTTGTGACGCGTCCGTAGCGAGTATGAACGTTTCCTCCAAATTCGGGTGTGCCAAAATCGGGTCCGATACCAGAGCCTTCTTTAATTTCTCGAACGCTTCCTGATGCTCCCTTTTCCACTCGAAGACCGCATTCTTTTTCAACAGCGACGTGAGCGGTGCGGCTATACCGGAGTAATCCTGTATAAACCGTCGGTAGTATCCGGCCATCCCGAGAAAAGTTTGCAACTGCTTCGCATTAGTCGGAGCGGGAAATCGATCTACAGCTGTAGTCTTTTCGGGCTCAGTTCTGATCCCTTCTCTGGTGATTCGGTGCCCCAGGTACCGAATTTCGGACTTCAAAAATTCGCACTTTTCATGATTGGCTCTCAATCCGACCTCCCTGAGTCTACTCAGTATCTTTACCAAACTTTCAAAATGGGCTTCCAAGGTAGGGGAGAACACTACAATATCGTCTAGGTAGACCAAACAATGGGTTCCCAGTAGTCCGTCAAGTGCGTCATTCATGGTGCGCTGGAAGGTTGCGGGGGCGTTCCTAAGTCCAAATGCCATCCGCTGATACTCGAAATGACGTCCCAACGCCGAAAATGCCGTCTTCTCTATGGAGTCGGGATGAATAGGTATTTGATGATATCCGGCCACCAAGTCAATCTTGCTGAACCATACACATTGACCTAGTTCAGCTACGGTACTTTGTAGATTGGGCATCGGGTAAGCGTCCGGTTTCGTCACCTTATTCAATCCCCTATAATCGGTGCAAAACCTCCATTTCTGAGGTTCGCCGGCCGGGGTTTTCTTTTTTACAAGGACCACAGGTGCATTCCATGGACTGTTGGATGGTCGGATCACGCCGTCTGCTAACATATTCATCAGCTGTTCCTCGACCTCGCCTCGCAGGGCATGGGGGATCGGGTAAGGGCGCACATTTACGGGGGGTTGATCGCCCGTTTCAATCCGATGTGCTACTCCCAACTGGCAACCCGCACTATCCGGTTTCTGGAACACCTGATGGTACTCCACTAAAATATCTCTCAACCGGCTGGCCTCGTGGTCAGGAACGTCCGTGCGTTTTTGCCGCAGTTGTTCGATTATTTCCTTCTCGGTCGCTGTCCATCTTTCCGTCGGGGTAAGTTCACGCTCATCTTCTTCGGCCGGGTCCTCGGTTCCACCGGACGAAGGTACATCCGTAGCGTCATCATGTGTATGGGTGGTTGCCTCTCCCTTTTGTTGTACTATCGCATCGGGTCGGTCGAGTACTGCCGTATCGGGTTGGTCGAGTACCGCCGTATCGGGTTGGTCGAGTACCGCCGTATCGGGTTGGTCGAGTACCGCCGTATCGGGTTGGTTGAGTACCGCTGTATCAGGTTGGTCGAGTACCGCTGTATCGGATTGGTCAAGTACCGCTGTATCGGATTGGTCGAGTACCGCTGTATCGGATATACGGTGTACCATCGTGATCGGGGGGTCACGTGTCATTTCCACCGCTCGTACTCCCGCTACCGGTACTACCTCCTGTTCCTTTTCTTTCAGCAGTGTCACCTCGTGCCGATCCGCCCTGATGATCATAGGTACTTTCTTTAGGATATCCATACCCAACAGATCCAACCCGGTTCCTTCTCGCTCGAAGATGAGAAAATTATGATCGAACGTTATGCCCTGGAGGTTGACCTGTACCGTTTGCTCGCCGCGGAACCTTAGTGGATATCCGTCCGCCCCCCATGCTGTAGCATTTGTCGGAAGAATCGGTACACCGCGTACCGGAATGGTAAGGACAGATACCGCGGCCCCTGTGTCCAAAATTAATGATCGAGACTCATTGTTTAGCGTTGCGTTTATACGTAGCGTTCTATTCATGGGCCGTTCAATAATGGTTATGTGTCCCACTTCCTGCGATGCTGGTACCAGTTCATTGTGGTGAGATGAGAATTTCGTGTTCGTACCTTGGGGATGCGATACGGGTGTGAGCAATTTCTTCTTATGACAATCCTTTTCTAAGTGCTCGCGTACCCCGCAATAATCGCAAAAGATCGTCTTCTGTGGGTTACTTGGGCAGTCTACTGGAAAATGCTGCATGTCCGCACAAAACATGCACGGGTATCTGGGTACCGGTCGGTTGTGGGCTTTCGGTGCCGGTGCCGCGACGTTTGTGCCATTTGTACCGCGCGATGTACATCGGGCCGCGAAGTGTCCAAAGGCGCCGCAAGCGTAGCATTTCCGGTCTCCTTGTTGTACCGCGGACAAATCCCAGCGTACTTCCACGTCGTCTCCCTCCCCCAGCGTTTCTTCGAGTTCCTCTGCGCGTTTCAGAGCTGCTTCGATGGTTGTTGGTTCAGTACTTAATAGGTGAGAACTCAATTCTTTACCTACTCCTCGAACAAAGGCTTTTAGTACTTTTCGTCGTACCCACTGTACTTTCTGAGCTGCATTTAATTCCGCTCCTTCCTCTTGTACCGCTACTTGTGCGAGTTGTCGGACTTTCTCGGCAAATTGACGTAAGGTTTCGTTCGGCTGCTTCCTTATGGTACACAATGAAGCTGCGGCTTTTCCGGGGTTGTCCCGTTCGTACCACTGTACCATAGCTTGCTTCATGTGGAGGTATGGGTTTTCTCCCTCGTATAAACCCATATTGTCGATCATAAACTGCTTTGCGGTACCTCGCATTTTTGACCGTAGCAGTCGTATCCGTTTCTGTTGGCTAAGGGTACCCGCTACATCCTCGAATAATCGGAAGTACGAAGACACCGATATTGCTCCGGCCTCGTCGGGATCCCAGGGGTCCAACTCTAGGAACATTGACCTCGGGATGTCAAGGTTAGCCCCCCCCCGCTGGTCCTTCTCCACGTGCAGGTCGTTGAATGTTTTGAGAAGTGTCCCTAACTGCGCAAACATCTCGGAGGTTGAGTCCCCAGCAGTCGCCATTTTGTCGGTTTCGGAAAAATCCACACCGCCCTAAACCTTCCCGTTTTTACCTGCGTCGGTCGGTTGACGAACCTAGCGACTCCAAACAACAAGCCCTGTATCGTTTCGCTCAGAAATTCTTGTGAAGTGCGTACTGCTTGTACACACTGGTTCAAAATCTTTTTTAAATCGCGTACCGTTCCCGCTACCAATCACCAGGTGTCTTTGTCTTTGGGCTCTGTGTGGCGTACCTACACAAAATCCTAACCGCTGCCACCAATTTTGTAAGTTGGTTATTTGGGGGTTTCTCAAAGTTTGATGGGCCGAAATAGGTATGCTCTGAAGGAGCCAAGAGTAGCGTAATTAAACTCCCAAATTGCTTACAAAATGATACCAGGAAAATCCCAACCAATTCGTACTGATTATCCTAGTACCTTAGACACCTTGGGTGATCGGGAACAAGAAATGTAGGCGACTCAATTTGACAATGTACTGTTAATAAATTGTATTTTATGAAATAAAGAATTGCAAAAATATATACGTCGTATTTATTCATATATGTATGTACCTTTCATCAATAAGCTTCAAGGAAGTTAAACTTCAGTCGTAATAAGGTAAGTAATAAAACATGGTACCAAAACGTGTACCGAATATACGAAATGACCAGAAATACGTCAGGTAAGTAAAAGAAATAGTAAAATGAGATCGTACCGAAATGCGTACCAATATAAGAAATGACTCAAAACAAGTATTCGACTAGTGTACCGCATAGGGTACCTCTTGAAAAGTAAATAAAATATCGTATTGTAAGTATTTGAGTGCGTACCAAGTGTACCACTATTACTGAGGAGTGTATCAATATGACTGCAAACAACTTGTGAATAATCGTACTTCAACCTAGTACCTAGTACCGATTTAGTAACATTCAAACAAGGAGAAGTAGCATGAGTATGACGATTAACTGGCAAGTAGCTAGACAAATGGAAACATGTGATTGCGGAAATTACCGTACTACTGAGAGTTCCTGGGGTCGTCTTGGGGGCGGCACTTGGAGTACCGATTGTAAGGCGCCTGGTCCGGTCTTCGTAGCAGGAGGATGTCCACAGGTGAAACAGTGAGCCCGAAGGGAGTCACTGGCGCAGAAGTTGAGGGGAAAAATAATTGTACCTTTAAGTACTTTAGGTACGATTGACTGACGAAAAATGATACTTTCACTACACCCTTTACTGGCAAAAAGACGACGGCCAGGTGTACCACCAACTACTCAGGTCAAGCGTAGACAGTTGACTGCGGAAGGGGAGCAGCTTCGTCGGGGGTGTCCAGAAGGATCCAGAAAACAAAGGGTGGGGTGCCGACGACTCCCGAGCTTGTCCGAGTATTGGCGAAGATTCTACTGCCCCTCCTCGGGCAGCCCCAAGCTGGAGGTGGCGCTCGCCCGGCTGGTCCGTCTACTACGTGCTTGCTCTTCTGTCCCTGCCCCCGACTTACAGAAGGCAACTTCACTCGATCATGGTCGACGCGGAACTTGCAAAATGTCGGGTCAAAAAATTTTATCCGCTCCAGTGGACGGAGCTCAAGAATTTCGCGTCGTGCCATGCTGTCGACCTAGTGGACGGGCAGCTTTACTGTTCCGAGTTTGCTGGCGACCTCATGGCACATAGAGTGACTATTTTTGAGTTTGCCGGCGACCTCATTGGCGCACAAGGTGACCATTACCCTCATGAGCCATGAGGATTGCCCGACCCCTCAGGGCGTAACGTGTGTATCCTAGGTGCAAGACTCATAAATAACACATATTATGTCAATGCCGCACAAGTGAAAAGTGCGTTTGGCACAGTTCGGTAATTTTCCATTCCAGGCTCTGGCAGTGAAAAGGATAATCACCCCCTGAAGTATCTACAGACCAAATTATCTGACACCCTATGGATGGAAGGAATACGAATTTTAATTCATCAAATTCTCGAACTATTGTCATCAATTGTAGAGATTTCATTAGCCAATACAAGTCAATAGAGCAGGAAAATTGATTTTTCACTAAAAGGCAGCAAAAATAAGATAAGTAGGTGCGTGTTGAAGTATTGGCGACCCAAAAGGCTTCCAAAACGTGAGAAAACGATGGGGAAATAAAGCTGGACAAAGACTTCTTCTGACTAAGTTTAATGCTCAAACAAATTATTTACAACGGTTCAAGGAAGATAATTACAAAAAATATAGTTGAAAATTGCCTAACCAATTTCTTATTTTGTAATGTACAAGCGATCAAATCCAAGAATGAGATTCATAATTTTTGGATAGGGTTGGTGGGAGGAAGTTTCCGCACCTTTCGTGGTAAGGCGTACTAAAAATGTATCGAATACTTCCATGGTACTTTCCCAGTAGTGGGGTGATATCAGGGACCGGAACCAAGGAGAGAAAATAAAACGGAAAGATTCTAAAAATTTATCGATGTCGCACTTTAAACCGAATAGATTTGAATTTGCGGGAATTCATCTGATTGAACCAGCGGGAACTTTCCCCACCTACCCTACACAGATCAGGAATATTGTATTGACAGGAGAGTCAAACAGGACATGGAGTGAATATGCAGATAGTTACGTACTTAGGTACCATCACAAACAGAAGGTAGCCAAAACGAGAAAATATGGTGAAAATTATTAAATTGAATTGTGAGACGAGAGGTTTCAGTAGGTGAAACAAATTCACGGGAATTTCAAGGGCGAAAAATGGTTTAAAACTGTTCAGAACCTCCTTGGCAAGTAGGAAGTGTGGAAAAGTGAAATGATTCATATTCCATACCTGATCGGGTTACTGAGATGCAATGCAATTTCATGAGGTCAGATCAAAAAGTTCCAGGACTCATTAAACTGTGCGCCTTCGCATTAACCTTGAAGAAATTGGGGATGAGATCACCTGTCACTCACTCACTGCCTGGGGCTGCCATTGGAAAGAGTTTGCAGGCTCTGATGGCTTATAATCTCCCTCTTTTGAAGCCCCTTTGTTTTGAATTAATGTGTAATTGAGGGTGTAATTGTGGATCAAAACCTCTCATTCTCGTCACATATCGACTCTGCCTGTAACAAAGCACTAAGAGCTGCGGGACGTTCGAAGCGTGACACTCGGCACATCGTTGATTCTTCTGCAATAGCCTTCCTCTACAGGTCCTTGGTCCTACAAATTCTGGACTATTACAATTTGATCCCCATACTACGAGGTACACAGGGATCGTTTGGAGGGAATCCAGAAAAGACTTCTCAGGTATTTGGCCCTCAAGGACCATATATCGAGAGACACGATAAATCTCTCCAATCTCATGGCCAAGTACGGGTTGTTTTCACTAGAGGATCGCAGACGGTTATCTGACTTGGTCTTCTTCCATCGACTGCTGAGTGGTGGTACATCATCCCTGGCCTTGCTGGGCAGTATTGGTATCAACGTACTAGATACCCTCAAAGATCCCACCTGTCATTCTTCGTACCGTTTGCTGATAGCAATTATATATTTCACCTACCCAACCACGACTAGCTAATGAGCGGGGAACCTCTTATGACTCCATTTTTTTCGCTTCCTTGCTACCAGCTGTCAGGTCTCTGCTTAGACCACGACCTTCCAAACTCACTTTCCAACTCCAAATTTCTGTATCCATGCTTAGCCATTATTTTGCCGTCTTTTGGCTCAATAAAGCCTTGGAAATCGAGTAAGGTTTTAACTCAAGCACGGATACAGCATCACAGATGAGTTTTCCAGGTGCATGGACCAATGGAAACTTCTTCTTCTTTGGTGGCGTTACAGCCCTAGCCAGGGCGATGGGCCCTAGCCTGTCCAACAATATTTTTCCATTCTTCTCGTCTCTTGGCCAACATCTCCAACATCTATGTCCCGTGTGCACCACATCCTCGACTTCGCCAGTCCATCGGTCTTCCACGAGCCCTACTACCCCTTGGATGTCCATAGAATATTCCATCCGATTGAATATTCCGAATTCGATGAAACTCTGAGGATTGATACAGAGTTGAGTGTAGACAATCGCCGAAATTCTTTTGACGGGATTACCTTCGTCCATTTGAACGACGTGTCCCGCCCATCTAAGGCGACCTAGCTTGACAAACTTCAAGACTTCGATATCATTGTATAGATCATACAGCTCGTAATTTCTTCTTCTTCTCCAGACCCCGTTCTCACAACCAGCTCCAAAAATCTTCCTGACCACTCTTCTTTCGAAAGTTCTGAAAAGAGTCTCTCCTTGTCTCTACATACTCCATGCCTCTCAGCCATAAGTTAATACTGTGCGGATCGAGGTCCTACTATGGGACCTGCTGTATGAACCACCATAAACATTTTACTTGGGGAGTGAGGAGCTTTGAGCGGAGGTGTTTTATCAGGCCCCAGTAGCAACGGTTTGCAGCTACCAGCCTAGTCTTGATTTCGATAGTGGGGTCCCAATCAGGACCAATGGGAACACCGCTGTGAAAAGTACAAGCGTGGTCAAGGAGAAGAGTACTTTGAAAGAAATACTTTCGAATTGTAATTTTTTCCAAGTGCTGGTACTTTTTGATTAGACCCCGTCTGTGATCGCCTATGAGGATGATGGGACCATATCTCAAAACCTATTACAACTAAAAGACAAATTTGGTTTTCATTTCCGTGATTTTCAACATTTTAAAAGTACGTAAGGTGCGTCGGGGGAAGTTCAGAGTACAATTTGCATAGTTCAACTTAGGTAGACCCTGAGAAACTCACTTTTAAAGCTAGATTTTTTTTCCTTGTTTCATTACACCCCTCGGACTATCCTCTAACCAGTTTTGTAGTTATTTTAAGGTTTTTTTCTTAAAGTTATAGTGGGTTTCTCGAGCAATACTATAATTTTTGTCCGTACTCCTCACTTACCCCGCCTAAATGGGGTGAGTCTAGAGTATCCCTTATTTCTCATGTCGTTAGAGTTGAGAAGGGGTCGTAGATGCGAAGGGGGAAGTGCGTGGAAGAGCTCGGTTCAGGCATTATTTTGCTTTTTGCAAAGTTGAAATCGGACAGAAATTGATGAAGTTACACAGTTTTGAAAAGTTAAAAACATAGTATAGAGAAACACTCAAAAATCTTGCAAAATTCAAAATTTTGAATCTTTATTAAATATTTTTTAAATTACTATAAGTCATCAGTGTTATGAATAAGAACGTTTTTTAACAGTGTTCTACTACAAATGGTTATATTAACATTGCAAGTTTGCATAAAACTTCGAAATGAAAAAAGTTTGCCAAGTGAGTGGCACATAGCTTCCTCGTATCCTTAACCCGATTGTATAGATGATCCGATGCATTGTAGTTGATCCCAAAACATCATTTTCTAAGTACCTTGCACTAACCTTTCAATTTGGGGAGGGGGGGGGGGGGTGCATGATTTTCATAGGGGACCATCTCCACCACAACTCGCTTAATTCCTGAACATTTCATCGAAATCAGATGGGAAAGGGAAATGTAGAAGTTATGGCTGTAACAAGGAAACAAACATTTGCGTATGCGCAGTAGCTTTTATCAGTTGGGGGCAATGATTTTCATAGGGGACCATCTACACCTCAACGTGCTCTTTCGATCTCCCTGCATACTGGAGCGAACATCTACACAAGAGTAAAAAGTTCCCAGTTACATAAAAAGTGCCCAAGTTCACAACACGAGTAGATGAAAAATACATAGTATTATGCTTGAGTGTAGGCTCCATACTTCCTTTGGTCATCCATTTAGGGGGAAGTGCGGAACTCCACACTTGCCCATGTTTCTTACTCTGCACTTCCCCCCATAGGAGGAAAAAACGGGGAAAGTGCAGAGGAGGTCTTATTTTCAAAATAACCAAAGTTATATTATTTATTATTATATGTACAATGAAACTTCAACATTTAACGTGTATACGAGGGTCATCCAGAAAGTAAGGTTACAAGGGCTCCTGAGGTTGGGGGAAATTTTCTTTTTCAAAGTTGGTGCACCTACTGTGAAGGGGAGTTCGTAACGGTCAGTTTGCTTCGCCCCGCGTTTATTTCGGCCATTTTTTTTAGTTACAGTAAAAGTTTCCAATGGAGAGGTCATCTCGCGCTCCCGCCAACTCCCGTCTGTGCGAGATCCGAGCGGTCATTCGTTTTTTGACTTTGCAGAATAATACCGCGGCTAACATCCACCGCAAGCTCGTCGAAGTTTATGGTGGTGATGTGATGAGTCGACAACATGTCACAAAATGGGTCAGGTTGTTTAGAGAGGGCCGTACTGAGACTCACGACGAGCAAAGGAGTGGGAGGCCATCAGTGATTTCTGAGGAACTTGTGCAAAAAGTTGAAGAACAAGTGCGAAATGACCGCCGTGTGACACTTGACGACCTTCACGAAAAATTTCCTGATATTTCTCGAAGTCTCCTTGGTGATATTGTTTCGGAAAAACTTGGTTACAAGAAGTTGTGTGCGAGATGGGTACCCAGAATGCTCACACCGGAGCACCGTCAAAATCGTGTGACTGCGGCTCGTGAATTTTTGGATTGTTTTGCACAGGAGGGAGAAGCTTTTTTGGACTCTATTGTGACAGGGGATGAGACGTGGGTGTGTCACTACACCCCAGAAACCAAAAGACAATCACTTCAGTGGCGTCATTCTGCCTCCCCTCTCACCAAAAAGTTCAAAACGACCCATTCAGCCGGAAAAGTCATGGCATCTGTTTTCTGGGACCGTAAGGGGGTCCTTCTAGTGGATTTCATGCCTAAAGGGACTACCATTAACGCAGTAGCTTATTGCAATACCTAAAAAAAAAACTGAGAAGAGCCATCCAGAACCGCAGAAGGGGAAGGCTGACCAAGGGAGTGAGTCTCCTGCACGACAACGCCAGGCCTCACACCGCACGTGTTTCACAGGAGCTGCTGACTTCGTTTGGATGGGACATTATCACCCATACACCCTATTCACCCGACTTGGCACCTTCAGATTACCATCTCTTCACTAAACTGAAGGAGTTTTTGGGAGGGAAACGATTTTCCAATGATCAGGAGGTCGAGGAAGCTGTGGAGAAGTGGCTGAAAGAGGTGGCGGCGGAGGTCTACAACACAGGCATACAAAAGCTGGTGCCCCGACTACAGAAATGTCTCGATCTTGATGGTGATTACGTTGAAAAATAGTTCACTATATTTGTGAAGTATCCTGTGAATTTCTTTCAAATACAAAAATTTTTCGATTTTACTCAGGTGTTGTAACCTTACTTTCTGGATGACCCTCGTAATTACCTTGTCAGTCATTAGCAATACCCAAGTAGAGGCAGGTTAAAATCGGGTTGAAAAATAGTTTATCACCTCGACCTCACAGATGAAAACACATGTGGTACATCATACCCTCACCCTGAAGGTTAAAACCGATATGAGTACACTCTAGTGGTGTTTTGTGAAACTTATCATAGTTCTCTACAACACCCACAAGGATATTCATGTCAGCCCTTATGTTTGCTTGTGAAAGGTATATTCCCCACTTACCCCCATTTCTGCACTTACCCCGACGCACCTTATGTATGACATTTTTGTGTTTCTACTTTCAAGATTTATCTTATTAAGGCAATCACGTTTCTATTCTTAAAAAACATGAAGTAGGTAGTGTACGAATACACAAACAACATAATTATATTGTTGTAAACTGCCAGATTAATGTGTTTATACATTCGATTGAGAACCTTGGTCACAAAAATCTAATGCGTCCTAAGATAAAACTTTGTTTCAATTAGGATGGATTTCCACAAAAATTGTCTGCTGATGGAGCGTCATTATAAATGTAGGTATTTGAAGAATAACGGAGCCTTGTGATTCAGGGGATACTTGATCTATTTTAAAGGAATATGGGGCATGTAACGCCTGTGTAATAAGATAACCTGTATGATAAGACGAAGGTACTTAGTTAATGATAATACTGAGAGAGAAAATGGAGACAGCTAAGGATACTATCATGGAAAAAGGTGAGAGAGGTCCAGCAGGCCTGTTTTTCAGTTGACTGCAATTATATTTAACGGTCTAAGGAAGTAGGAATGGAATTAATTGTTAACACGTTGGACGCGGGTCGCGTCTATGTCACGCAAATCCCGGGGTCCCTGTGGCTGGCCCCGTCTATGTCACACAAACACCTCTCGCAAAACAGGTTCAAGAATATCTGCTCCTGTTCTTTCGTTCTCAGTTTCCGCTCTTTTCTAGCTTTTTTTCGTGATAGATGAACATATTGTGAGTCATACGGTTCAAACTGGAGCTGAATCGGTCGAGGTTGAAGGTAATTGAGCAGTTATCAAAGTGACACCTTATCTTTGTGCGCTCCTCCGGTAATTTCGTTATGTTTTCACATTTTTCATTCATTTTTACGGAATGATTCACTCTTTTTAAGGTTGATCGACATTGTTTAATTGCTGGTTGTGTCAATAATCAGCTCAATCCTCTCATAAGTTTCATACTTTCAGTTCGTTATCGTAAAAAAGACCCAGTGGTTTGACTCCGATTTTTTTTGTGTTTGACTCGGTTTTTTCTGTTTTGAATCTTTGCCAGACAACTCTACAAAGCTCCCAAAAAAGAGAAGACTCGTTCTCTTTCCAGGTATGGAATAACTAGGTACGAGGGTAGTTTGGAAAGTAAGAATACTGGTGCTCTCACGGGATGGGGCAATTTTTTCCCCCTAAGTTAGCTGCACTGCGTTGTAAGGGGGGATCTCCTGAAGAAATTGAGAGGTCAACCACCTCGCTAGTACGAAAACTCTGGTGTTGGTGAGCGTTTGCGTGAACAATGTCAATTCAAAATCCCGCCAAGTGCGAGGTGCGCGCCGCATTTTGGAGAGATTTGAAGTGGAAGGTGAGGCATTTCTGGACTCCATCGTGACAGGCGATGAAACTTGGGTAGCTCATTACACTCCTGAGACAAAGTAAGAATACTGGTGCTCTCACGGGATGGGGCAATTTTGTTTCCCTAAGTTGGCTGCACTGCGTTGTAAGGGGGGATCTCCTGAAGAAATTGAGAGGTCAACCACCTCGCTAGTACGAAAACTCTGGTGTTGGTGAGCGTTTGCGTGAACAATGTCAATTCAAAATCCCGCCAAGTGCGAGGTGCGCGCCGCATTTTGGAGAGATTTGAAGTGGAAGGTGAGGCATTTCTGGACTCCATCGTGACAGGCGATGAAACTTGGGTAGCTCATTACACTCCTGAGACAAAGTAAGAATACTGGTGCTCTCACGGGATGGGGCAATTTTGTTTCCCTAAGTTGGCTGCACTGCGTTGTAAGGGGGGATCTCCTGAAGAAATTGAGAGGTCAACCACCTCGCTAGTACGAAAACTCTGGTGTTGGTGAGCGTTTGCGTGAACAATGTCAATTCAAAATCCCGCCAAGTGCGAGGTGCGCGCCGCATTTTGGAGAGATTTGAAGTGGAAGGTGAGGCATTTCTGGACTCCATCGTGACAGGCGATGAAACTTGGGTAGCTCATTACACTCCTGAGACAAAGTAAGAATACTGGTGCTCTCACGGGATGGGGCAATTTTGTTTCCCTAAGTTGGCTGCACTGCGTTGTAAGGGGGGATCTCCTGAAGAAATTGAGAGGTCAACCACCTCGCTAGTACGAAAACTCTGGTGTTGGTGAGCGTTTGCGTGAACAATGTCAATTCAAAATCCCGCCAAGTGCGAGGTGCGCGCCGCATTTTGGAGAGATTTGAAGTGGAAGGTGAGGCATTTCTGGACTCCATCGTGACAGGCGATGAAACTTGGGTAGCTCATTACACTCCTGAGACAAAGTAAGAATACTGGTGCTCTCACGGGATGGGGCAATTTTGTTTCCCTAAGTTGGCTGCACTGCGTTGTAAGGGGGGATCTCCTGAAGAAATTGAGAGGTCAACCACCTCACTAGTACGAAAACTCTGGTGTTGGTGAGCGTTTGCGTGAACAATTTCAATTCAAAATCCCGCCAAGTGCGAGGTGCGCGCCGCATTTTGGAGAGATTTGAAGTGGAAAGTGAGGCATTTCTGGACTCCATCGTGACAGGCGATGAAACTAGGGTAGCTCATTACACTCCTGAGACAAAAATACAATCCCAACAGTGGCGCCATACCACCTCACTGTCGACAAAAAAATTCAAAAAAATTCTTCGGTTTTTTGTGACCAAAAAGGCATCATTTTGATCGAATATTTGCCACATGGAGAAACCATTAATGCGGAACGATACTGTGAAACCATGAAGAAACTCAGAAGGACAATTCAGAACAAACGAAGAGGGATGCTGACGAAGGGAGTCTGTTTTTGCATGACAATGCGCGACCGCACACGGCGAACCTCACCAAGGCTCTTTTGGACTCCTTTGGTTGGGAAATTTTAGACCACCCCCCTTACTCCCCCGACTTGGCGCCTTCTGATTACCATCTGTTCACTTCTCTGAAGATGCACCTTGGTGGGAAACATTTTTCAAACGACCAGGAGGTTCAAAAAGCTGTCACAAACTGGAGCAAGGAGGTGGCAGGAAGTTTTTATGACGAGGGGATTACAAAGCTCATTTCACGGTCGCAAAAGTGAATTGATCGAGAAGGCGATTACGTGGGAAAATAACTTAGATGTATGCCTGTAATACCCTGTTTTTTTTTTTAAATAAAATTTTTGCAAAGTCTGGAAAAATCGAGTACTTTTACTTTCCGAACTACCCTCGTATTATATTGTCGTTCATGATTGATTCCCACCTATTTCTATGCACCATCAACCTATCTCCCTTGCAAAGGCCGTCAGAATTCGCATCCAGTGGGCATGCGGCCTAAGCCAACCCACTCACATAGGGGTTGATTTCCCATTCAAACTAGAGCAACTTTACACTGCCGCTGGCCACGTCACGTTAACGCCGAGAATAAATTCTCAGAATTCTCAACTTTTTTTAATGTCAAAATTTTTGGAAAAATATACTTTTTAATATAAGTTGCTGCTATAGCGTTTCGGCGAAAAAAATGTCTCCCCCACAGGGGACCAACGCGTTTTATTCCCCGCGTTCAACGTGTTAATAGATGCTATCCAAAACCCAATACAAAGTCGTTAGTTCCTCTGAAATCCGCAAAAAAGCGCCACTGCAGGGGTTGTCCTAGTTCTGCAATAAGAAAATGATGATTTTTGTTGTTTTTCCCTGTCGAGAAAATCCTGTTTTTGATAGTTTCTGGTTTCCTATTTATGTTTTGAGTTTCAGAAATTATTCCGAAAGTTGTAACTCTTCCCGCTGTTAAAAAAAAATCATCAAAATCGAAGTTGCTTTGCCGGCAGGCAAACAAAATCCCACCCCCTGAGCGGCTGACGTTTCGAGCGCTTTCTATACGTTGTATGAACTACTAATTTCGGGCGAAATTGCAACCCGTTTTGTACCACAAACGCAACCTAGTGGAGAACGGGTATTACTAAACGAAATCACATGGAGAAATCCTCAATGAATCCTCTTGAAATAATCAACCAAAACCTGAAATGTAGAACCCAACTACTTTCCATACCCAGAAAGTTGGTCTGGCAATAACAGAAAATGTCTGCTTACACCATCTACTGCCTCATAAGTACCCCCCCCCCCCCCCCCGGCTGCTACACGAGGGGTTCTAACAGTTATCCTTGGATGCTGTTTTGTTTAATATCCACACGTTTTTACATCGACCAGACCTTCCTCTTCCTTTCTTCCATGGGATACTATAAAGCCTTAAAATTATTCATGCACTTACACTTAACTCATTCATAATGTAGGCACGTCTGTAGGTCCCGCGCTTATTTGTCACCCCATTTCACTTAGTATTCCCTCCCACATAAATCACGCATAATCAGGTACCTAATCCCATACTCAACATACGTGTTACAGTTCCACGGACTTCCAAAAATGCATTCAGTTATAAAAGGTAGCAACTCAAGTGGGACTAAAATCGAAAATTGTACCAACTCATCACAAAACATGAGCTAGATGGAAAAAAGTTGGAAACACAAATAACAGGAATAATTGGATGTCTTGAATAAACCAAATTATTTAAAAAACTGAAATGTTGGAATATCGTCCCCCGCCATCTTGAGCAAATGTTGAGCAAGTCTTTTAAAATTACAGTCTTTGTAAAACCTTATCTTCAGACATTCATAAAACTAATAATAGATATTTAAATAACAAATTGGAATCAAACGCTTAAAGTCTTTTCTTTTGGATGAACAAGGTGAAGTGAAAAATTATCAAATGAAGAAAAAATGAACTCAAATGAATAGATTATATGGATTTGGTTTTCCTCAACTATGTATCTTTCGGATCGACTCCGTGCTTTTCAGTCTCTTTTTCCTCTGGCTGATCTTTAGCATCGGAGGTAATGTTGGATTTTGAGACGCCTCCAGCAACTTCGTGTTTTACAGTGTCTTCTTTCTCAGCTTTCTGGTCCTTGGAATCGGAGATGTTGAGATTTGAGACGCCTTTTGCAACCTCGTCTTCGCTTGATGAGCCTTCGACGTCGGAATTTTCGGAAGCTTCTGAAAAATGTTGAAGAACAGATGAAAACAAAAGGTTAAGGGTGCTTGCAAGAACAATATGTTGTGAGCTGGCTTCCACCAGCTCATTATTCCCCATCACAGACCCAGCAGGCCATTAAGTCCTGATGCCTCTCTGGGCCCAAGGAGACAAGCAAAGGCATAGCACACACCATGAACCTTCAACTCCATGGAAAACAGACAGATGTCCACTTCCACGACAAAAGACAGGGCAACGAACTGTCATGTGGGCCCGTTGGCACCCCTGCTGGAGGAGTAAAAGGAAAGAGTTTTCATCATTTGACTTCAATCCCGTTCTAACTGCCTAGCCAGCAAGTCTCGAAGCTCTCTCCCCCTTGTCTTTGAAGCGTTCATCCCAAACTGTATCGCGATACATCTCATAAAGTGTATCGTCCCTCCTGCCCCCTTTCCTTGTCGAAGTCGAGTTGCTTAAAAGGCAGCACGGGTCACCAATGACAAGAATTCTATAGGTCTGCCACAGAACCTTTACATCCCTTTGGCTCATTCTGCTGGAGAACATGGAACTACTTATCTCTTATCATCAAGCAAATTCCTGCACGTACGATAATTTTTCGGTAATTTCTCCCTTCAAAAGTGACATGATTTCCCTCCTACTGCAGATTGAAGTTCGTGCATTCCCGAAATTGAAATTCCGCGGCACTACATGAACATCTCCTCACGTCTCCTTTTTCCGTGCCAAGGTTTCACAATGGAAGGTTGAATCAATTGTTATAGTTCGCGGATCCGCCACCTAGGGGGCGCCACATAGATGCAAAGTTTCTGTGGTAGACCTATAGTCGAAAAACTTGTCTAAGTAACCTACATAAAGTACCCTTACTACCTCTTCACACTCTTTATAATGGTTTTGGGTCGGTAGATCTAGCTACTCACATCTACACCCACATCTTCCATCAGTTTTCGCCAGTTATTTCTACTTCACCCTCACCACCAGTCGTGTAAAGGGTTAAGGGCCAGCGATCTAAAACTAAACTAAAAAGACTAAAAATTCTCCATTAACTAGTTCCTATCGAGTAATTTCTAACAATCTTCAAATAGAGTCTAAATTCATTAAGTTCATGTTTTAGTAGAATATTCGACCAACCATCCACTATTCTCACAGTGATTATCCAGATGATGTGTGCACTCTTCAGTTCTTCTGCTCTCAATAAATAATAGGGTATGCGCCTGGGTAGGAAAAACTGTTTATTGTTATTTTTAATCTAAAGGCCATATCACACGAGCGATTTTTCAGCTTTTTTCCGCAGAAAATCGCTGGAACGTGAAGAGGAAGAAGTACAGTGATTCAAGTATCCATGCAAGGGAAGAAGTACAGTGTTTCAAGTATCCATGCAGCGGGTTTTTAATTCCACTTCCCCACCCCCCCATAGCACAGCCTGCACCCTGGTGGAGCGATTTTTCTAGCTTTGGAATATTTAGAACGCGTTCTAATTTTTCTAGTCCGCCATTTTGTGCGGGAAAAAAAGCTGGAAGGAAACCATTCGAAGGTTCTCCATCGATAAGTAATTTGTGGTTGTAGCATTCCTTGATCTACTAGTCGACGTCTGTTCAGTTTTCTGCAGTTTTCCGAGAGAAAAATTAATCAGTTCTTCGTTCATTTTTACAATGACGATTTTTAACAATGAACCATCAGATTTCAGTAATTCTTTCTGTACAAATACTTACATGTTTGACAGACAAAATACTGGACAGTGGTACATAATTTATATACTTAAGTTAAGATATTGTAGTTGGTAGGTACTCACCACTAATGATCAAGGAAATAGTGTCCATTCTGAAGAATAATATGGCAGGAGCACAAAAACTGAAGAAAACGAGATCGTAGTGACGCCACGGAGACAAGTAAAGTTGTTGGCGAGTGAAAAAAATAAAGAAGCCAAGTTTTCAATTAATTAATTACCTACCAGGACCGAAAATCAAGTTTAGTTTCCCACCCATCAATTACCTAAACAACAGGTGATTCCTATTTTACAATTTATTGTTGAATAGGAAAATACATTCTTCTCGTGACTTTTGCTCAACACACTTATTTTTTATTTAAAAATAATAATTGTAGATTTAGGTCCTATTCTGACTAATACCTCTGCTATCACCCATCTTTAAAAAAAGTGATTACTTTTTCTGGGAGTGGGAGCGACGCTAAAACGTTGCTTCAAAATTCCACACTACTATAACCTGATCCAAAACTTGTAGAGTGAAAATCGCTGGCCGCCAGAATGCGCTCTATTCGCAGTTTTCTGCGGTTATTCTTCTTCAACTTCGCCTAACTTATTCTAACTTCCTCTTCACGTTCCAGCGATTTTTCTGCGGAAAAAAGCTGAAAAATCGCTCGTGTGATATGGCCTTTAGGTAGACCTCATTCTGAGAATTTTGGTACCAACCGCGACCTTCTAGCGTGTGTAAATCTTTTCCTATGAATTTTAAAAGTTTCGACCGTTTATGACGTCACAGTGGGCTGGGGGGTCCCGCCCAGGCGAGAGGGGCGCGTGACGTCATAAACAGTCGAAACTTTGAAAAATCATAGAAACAGATCAACTCACGCTAGAAGGTCGCGGTTGGTGCAAACATTCTCAGGATGTAGTCTACTTTCGATTAAAAATCTAAAACAAATCAAGGCGCACCCCCCATTATCAAAATGATTAAGTACTACCCAACGAACACATCAAAAATAAATCTAAACAAAATCGGCACTCACCATTAGCTTCGTCGTCGTGTGAGTCTTGTCCCTCCTTCACAGCGGTGGCCACCAGAGACTTGGCTTCTTCAAACTTATCCTTGAATCTCTTCGCAGCTGGAATAACAAATATAATTATTTATTAATAACATTTTTATTGAACAATGTTAATATGACTTGCTACATAAAAATACGTTTCTACCATTCTACTCTTAGCTAACTGTTGTTTTGTAATAACAAGGTAATTACTTCCTTACAGTATCTTGGTGTGAGAAACTTTCCGACGTGAGTCTCACGTCAATCCTGTGAGCCTCACGGGATTGACGTTGCTCTAGATTTTACAACACTCCATAGTTAACGTTAACTCAAACTGCGGTTTTTGTTGTCGTTGAACCGATGAAGATAAACAGGAAGGAAAACATAAGGAAATCAATGAAGTATACACGTTGGTGACTCAAAATAAACGTAAAAGTATAAATAAGTATATGGAAAATGAATGTGAGTAATCGTGAATTTAAGTCTATCCCTTTGTCAGAGGAGTAGACGACAGTTGGCCGAATTCAACGAGATTGGTAGTTTATGATCGACCTCAGACTAATCTACTTTCCGTATTATATTCTAAAGTTACCTTCACGAAGTAAAATAAATCGGCAAGGAAGTAAAAAGAAGTCGGTCAAAAAGGTAGAGGAAAGTTGCCTTCAACAGGAAAGACATCGAGATCGATCATCTGCCATCCACACTTATCATCAGACGCAGCAACAGACCGAAATGTATTTGGGAACAATTCACTTCAAGGAAAATGCATAGGGGATAAATCAAGTCGAGAAAGTGCGTTAAAATTATCGAAACTTGTTGGTTTGCTCGAGAGAAACGACCACTTAGGGCTTGTTTTCACCTTCCATTGTTCGAAAAAGACGAGAATGTAGGTTGGAATCATCGAAAATTGTTGGTTTGCTCGAGAGAAACGTCTACTATAATTGAGTAAAGCATTTGATAATACTCGTAGTTCATTTTTGAATAGCTTATTTAGTACGTTCAATTTCCGAGATATTACATCAAATAGGAGGGAACTAATAGGTATAGTTAAAGAAGACGATTTTGGTGATCCTTTGAAACCAAGAGTTCCTTCAATTTTTGTTCTTCAAATTGATATAATATTTAGATTTTGTAATTATCTGACATTGTTTAGGAGAATAAAAGAGTTGAAAAATATAATTATTGATGTTTAGGAATCCATGTACAATACAAGAATAACATTCCAAAATTCATGATGAACTAAACCTACCAACACGCAAAACCGCTAGGCGACACCACCCTCTGGTGCCAGTCTGTCACCAATAAACCTGTGGTGACGCCAAGTTATGATTGAGAGCGTGATAAAATCCTTCACCCAAAGGGGTCATGTCCACAATCGGACTTGACTGGAGGATCCCATGTCCCTAATCTTACTTGGCCAAAAGAGGACCTTACTTGGGTCCATCCATCTTCCACATTTTTTAATTATTATTATTATTATTTTTTTTCATCTCAGAAAAACTTAAATTCAACAAAACTATTTTTGGAAGATCTTCATGAAGAGTGTAGCGTATAAGAAATTAAAGAGTTTAATAGAATGAGCCATTATTTTAGGGATTGTGCACTGGTAAACACTTCTTTTGCGTTTTTCTCAAAACTTCGATTTTGGACTCAGCGCCTTTGCGCTTTAAGGGGGTCTCAGTCGATCGTTTTTAGTATTTAGTATTTACGTGAAAAGTTGTACCTAAATTTGAAATTTTAAAGGATTTTAGAAATTCTTCAGTGCACGGCCCTAGTGAATCGAAAAAATGAAATATTGCCGCCGGAATCATCAAAATCGAACAATAATGGGGTATTTCAGTGGGTCGGAAATTCAGGTTTTTGACCTCAAATTTGGATTCAGCACCCTTGAAAACCAATATACTGCAACTTTAAGCCCAATGATACTATAACATGTGGTAGAAAAATTAATTAAAGAGATCACACGTTTGAAAAAGGCGGGCCGCTATAAATGCACACACACTAGGCAAGGACTACGCCGCGCGCGTGTGTGAGTAGTATTTTGTAGCATCCAAGAGGTCCTCCAAGGGTTTCTGTGCATGGATACTTTTTCGAAGACAGTTGGCTAGCTAAGTCACAATTGGCTAGCTATGTCACACCATTCAAATCTTCAACTTTCCTTAGCTTCTCTGATTTTTTAAAAACATTTTCTCGACGAACAGACCCGATTACCGTTATTCCTGAGCCATACTCTTTTGAAAAAAAAATTTAAAAAATTGACTGAAATACCCCATTACCAAAGAAAAATGGGAAAAGTAATAAATAAAAAGGTGTTTTCCATATTTCTCTGACAATTATTTCGATTTTGATGATTCCAGCGGCAATCTCTCAGTTTTTCAATTCCCAAGGCCCATGCACTAATGAATTTCTAAAATCATTCAACATTTCAAATTTAGTTACAACTTTTTACGTTTTTGCGCTTTCGATTTCGTGAAATACTAACCCGGAACGAGGAACGAACGGCGACTAACTGAGACCCTCTTAAGGTATCGACATATCGATACCTTAAAGCACAAAGGTGCTATGACCATCCACCATCCACCTTCCACATTTTTTATTTATTTTTTTTAATTTCAGAAAACTCAAATTCAATAAAACTATTATTGAGTTTTCTTGATGATAATAGCTTGAAAATTGATTAATGCAATTAAAGAGTTAAGAGAGAGGGAGAAAAAAACACTTAATTGAACATTGTAGAAGGAATGAAGGTGGACAAGGACTCCAGCAGTTGTCAAAACGTAATGGATTTCCCGAAAGTTCAAATTGGTATGGCAAAAGTTTGCCAAAAATTGAAATTGATTTATGCCAAAGGGTTTTCAAAGGGTTTTTTTTGCGAGCGTAAATATGTGAGGAGTTAGTCTTGAGGGAGCCAAATTGCTGCTCCGTCCTCCAGGCTGAGTCTTCGGACTTGTTTCCTTGGGCCTCACGGAAACCGCTCGATGGACGAAGAATTGAGTTTTCACTCGCGTCCACATCATCACTTGAGCGTAGGATTTGGACCATTTGTTGGCAAGGCGTAGGGAGGTATTCTTGAGAAAAGCGTCATACTCTTTATGCAATGCTCCATCGCATGAAATTACGAGTGGCGTGAAAGACCCTCTCAGATCTTCGGCTATTCTGTCGTATTTTGCTTGCTTTGCTTGGGCAGCATGGCAAGAGTCCATGGAAGTGTAAGAGACTGCGTCAGCGTTTATAACGCGGGTATCAAAAAACGCGGACGACGTGATAAAGGAGTGCAAGGCAATCACAAAGAAGTTCACTGTGGGGAACTGGCGGATGAGACAGGTGAACCTCTCCGAATTGGCCTTTGCGGACGATGTTGCTCTGATAGCTAAAACGCCAGGAAACCTGCAATGGAATCTGGACGTTTGGAACGAAGAAATGAAGAGAAGAAACATGATTATCAGCGTGGCAAAAACGAAAACCATGGTTATATCCCGGAAACAGATAGCACATTCCATCATGCTTCAGGGGCAACCTCTGGAGCAGGTGGAAAGTTTTAGATACCTGGGAGCCACGATTAGCCAGGATGGGACGCTCGACCAGGAGATTGGCAGCAGGGTGGCGGCTTCTACGCGTCTTTACCATGCCATGGGTAGAAGCTTTATTGGTAAGAGGGAAGTTTCGAGGAAGACAAAGATCACTGTGTACAAGTCTGTCTACATCCCCACTCTCACGTACAGCGCAGAATCGTGGACCATCACCAACAAGCACTCCAGTAGGCTCCAGGCAGCGGAGATGCGGTACTTGCGCCGAGTTGAGGGAAAAACAAGAAGGGATAGAGTTCGGAATCAGACTATTAGGAATAACCTAAATGTCACCTCCGTGAGCCAACGAGTAATGGATGCGCAGCTCCGCTGGTTTGGTCATGTGGTAAGGATGCCGGATACCAGGTACCCACGCATGACCTGGGAGGCTCGTTACTCTGGGAGACGATCGAGGGGCAGACCACGACGCAGATGGGAGGAAAATATAAGGGAGAACCTCAACTCCAGAGGAGTACAGTGGAGCCAAGCAAGAGCCCTAGCAACAGACAGGAAGGGATGGTCTTCCATTTGTAAAAAACGCCTCTACACTGCAAGGTAGAAGAGGACCGAAGAAGTAAGTAAGTAAGTATCAAAAAACGCAGGTCTCTCACGGTCCCACACATCGTGAACCTTCATGCCTGCCACCAGGCCTGGGCTGCCATCAGCACTTTCACGAAGAACTGGTTCTGTGACAACACCGTTCCATGCGAGGCTGGCTATTTTGGCGCATTCGTCCCGAACCAGGTCGTGTCCCTGTTTGATCAGGCCGCCTTTCATACAATTGAGGGCGTGGTTCATATCCATGGGACTCCCGCATCCGTCGCACCATACTGGCAACCCTTTTGGTTCCCAACCGTACCGAATGGCTAGTGTTTGTAACAGAATTACTAAACTGGGAAAACTTCAGTTTATTGCGCTGGTTCAATTTAATTTGGGAAAAAATTCGATATATCAAAGTGGACTGTATTTTAAGATTAATCAATGGTGTACGGATTATGGTATTAATTAAGAAAATGGGTTCCGACGACTCATCGAAGTGCTGTGACTGGAAGCTTACCCAGGCCTGGGGGCGCAGCTTCGTCGTTCTTGAAGGGATGCTTGCAGTTCTTCGTAGAAATGGGGAAATTTACCACAATCCGTATATACTTTAAATTTACATGAACTGAGCGTGAGTCACGCTATAAAATAAACAATACTTCCGGTGGCCAGTAATGACAATTAGTTTGAGAGAAAAGTGCAAGGCGCAAAAATTAAGGGACTGAAGTGTGTCACGTTCAGTGTCCAGAGAGAGAAGGAGTTGTTAAAAGGGGCGTGCAAGCTGAGAAAACCTGACGCTTGAGAGCGCTGGGTACCTCTGGAGGGGTACCTTTGACGCCAACAGCTATTGTGTCACGGAATTGGAAAGACGATAAGTCGAAGTAGTCTGCTGCAAGTGGGAGGACGCTGAGCCATTGTGAGAGCAAGAGTTTAGTGTAATAAGCCATTATTTTAGGAATTGTGCATTGTTGATAATTTCTTTTGCGTTTTTCTCAGAACTCCATTTTTGGAAATAGCACCTTTGTGCTTTAAGGTATCGATATGGTCTTTCAGCGATGGAAAGGAAGACAGAGGTTCGGCCTATTATCTATTTGATGTTGTGAAACAGGAACGAACTGTTCAGTTAGATGGTACCTGTTTTTCGAACTCCATTGTAACTATCATGTAAAAATGATTCCTACAAATAAATCGATCTGATTTGGGTTGGTCTCCAAATGATTCTTTGTAAATCGCACCGTCGTTGGATCATTAATATTTGTATTCAAAGCGCTATATAATGACTTCGTAATAATAACCAACTGACAATAATGATGATGATGGACATGCATTATTAACGATCGGAATTTTCAACTTTAGAAAACTATCAACAGTATCACAAATCTTCGGTTGAAGATATACGTCTACAAAGGAGCTACTGTTCGCAGATAGAAAGAATGCGGCTGGCTTGGTGAGGTGTCCATGTGTATTACAGTCCCAAAAACGTCGTCCTTCTACCTGTCACTCGTGCCAGGGGAAAATGAGACCGAGGGTGTTGATTACCGACCGATGACGAAGTGGAAGGTGTGTTTATTACAGACCATTCGTGGTCGGCCAGGGTTTCGGGTTTGACCTCTAGGGAGTGGTTTCCAATTATATACAGAATACCTACTATTGAGATGAACCACACTTTAAGGATCAGCTCTACAATTAATTTTCAACAAAAATCCCTCTTAGCAATTTACATAAACCCTTATTTCTCATGCAAATTCCGTTTAAATTTTAGCTGACCAAAATGCGATAGACGTTTATTTATGAAACTCCCTATTTCTTTGAAATAAATTTGATTGTGAAGTAGGTAGGTAGTGACGATGCCAAAGACGAGTAATCTGTATAGAAGAATAATAACAAACCTTTGTGAAATTATTCGCAGCGTTTTGACTTTCAATAACTTACAAAAAATGCTTAACAAATTCAGCTTTGTTTGAGATTGGGAGGCTTGGGGTTGGTTTCTCCAGCCGGAACACACCTCATTATGACTCGAGTTTCTCAATACCCGGAATACGAAGGTCTGAGGTACGGAGGCTAAGGCCCTTTCCCAGCCTGACACACCTTCCTAAGATTTTGGAACAGGTAATCGTCTATGTTAGGAGGTACCGTAGATGTACCCAACTTCGGCCACTTTTCGAGGTTTTCTGAGTTTATTTAAAGTCAAATATATGAGTAAAAATCTGAAAAAAATAATTTAGATGGCAGCAGATCTGCTCTATAGGATGTCACTATAATTTTTTTTTATCATCACAACTTTGGCCTTTTTTAAAAACTTGAAGTGTGGCCGAAGTTAGGTACCGTTGTGCTCCAACTTCGACCACCTATGAAAAATGCATTAAAAACGAAGAAGTAGTAATTATATTGTAACTTCGGCCGCCGAATAATTTTTTAAAAAATCTTTATTGAATTTAAAAATTATAAAAACCATACAAAGACTTTTTTGGAACACCTATAATACAATAACACCTTAGGAATATCATGGAAAACATCCAAACAGAGGCGAAATGCAGTAAAAAATATCTATAAAGCTTTTCGAACATGAACATATTATTTGAATTTTAAAACTTCAAATTATGGTAATTTTTAGGTCGACATTTCAAAAATATCATCATTATCAGTGCTAATAATGTCAAAAATACAAGACCGTCACACTAGTTACAAAACAGCCAAAATTATTTGAACAACATTTAAAACATTCATTGGTAATATTAACTTATCTGTCTTCTCTTGAATGCTTTGTGTAATATTCTCAAACGACTATAAACTCATGACCAGTCATTATAATAATATCACTACATTAGAGTGAAAATGGAAATGCATTGGGGTGACCCACCTAGGGAGGATTCTTCTTATTTATCTTATCCTGCAAAGTCGATCTGGGTACTGCATATTTTTAGGATGCCTTCCGAATTGACAATTTCCTAGCCCTAATCTCCTTCAGTGCGTTTTCCATATATATGGATTATATCGGATTATAGTTTTGGTACTCACGTCCACTAATTTTCTATCTTCGAGACGGACCCCCCATGGCCGAAGTTAGGTACACTGACTCAGTTATCGGAAAAAACTCCCCAGAACTCCCTCAAAACACGAAGTAAAAAAGTGCCTTATCACTCACCTTCAAGAACACTAAACTACGAACATGAAACGGCAAGAGCAAGTTCTAAGATCACATCACATCAAAAACTACAATAGTTATAAAGCACACAAGCTGAAAAATGTCTAAACTGCTTGTTTATATTTTGATTTTTTTCATGGGAAAGTGATAAGAGTAACAAGCGCGGGAGATGTCAAAATTAGGCCCCAACGACACCTGTTGAAATTGAGAAAAAACTGAAAGTTTTTAATGACTCCTGAAGAGCGCAGCTTCATCAGTACCGCCAATATTTGAAATGGCCGAAGTTAGGGGACATGGCCGAAGTTGGGTACATCTACGGTATACGCTTCGGGAAATCGGCTGGCCGCTTTCTTTCAATCGTCACATAGTACAACAAATATTGTAGACATTGTAGATTTTAGATCACAATTTTGGTTGCAGAGGTCAATTAGCAACCTAAATAATAATAAGTAGGTTGAGATCAAAATACTGGAATTTCATAATTACCATCTGCATTTTGAAATCGTATGGCAAGGACTTCGGGACGAGGTTCTCCGTCCGATACGTCAGCCTGAGTGCTCCAAACCCAAGCTCTATCACTTCCACAGTTCGATTTTAGTTCCATATCAAGCGTAACTGGAAAGTATGGTTTTAATCAAAATAGTAGTATATTATAACAAGTAAATAAAGAAGTTTTACACCCTGTTTCATTTTTAGGAACCAATTTAGTAGGAATGTTTCGAGGCCTTATCGAGGAAAGCCCTTCCATTTGGTCTTCCTTCGAAAATAATTTCTAGTATTGGGTTACGTCATTTGCCAAGGCTCAGATATCCACTGAGACGGTGAATGTAACACTCCATGCTAGAAAACGTGTAACCTTTGTGGTATTGGCGTTTTCAAGGATTTTATACGAGGGTAGTTCGGAAAGTAAGAGTACTCGATTTTTCCAGACTTTGCAAAAATTTTATTTAAAAAAAATAATAATAACAGGGAATTACAGGCATACATCTAAGTTATTTTTCCACGTAATCGCCTTCTCGATCAATGCACTCTTGCGACCGTGAAATGAGCTTTGTAATCCCCTCGTCATAAAAACTTCCCGCCACCTCCTTGCTCCAGTTTGTGACAGCTTTTTGAACCTCCTGGTCGGTTGAAAAATGTTCGAAATCCTAGTGTTTCAGTGATCGTCTCGTACAGTAGGGTTCTTGAGAGCTGAGGAATCATTGCGGACATTTCGTCCAAAGTCAATCTGCGATCTCCCAAGACAGTTTCCTCAATTTTCTGCACCAACTCGTCTGTCAAAATTGAAGGTCTTCCACTCCTTTGATCATCATGAACAGAAGTTCTTCCTTCCTTAAACTCACGGCACCACTTGTAAACATTAGTTCTGTTCATGACACCTTCACCATAAACGTCTTTGATGCGCGAAAAAATTTCGAGAGGCGTTCTTCCTTCCGCAACGAGGAAACGGATAACGGCGCGCACCTCGCACTTGGCGGGATTTTGAATTGACATTGTTCACGTAAACGCTCACCAACACCAGAGTTTTCGTACTAGCGAGGTGGTTGACCTCTCAATTTCTTCAGGAGATCCACCCTTACAACGCAGTGCAGCCAACTTAGGGAAACAAAATTGCCCCATCCCGTGAGAGCACCAGTACTCTTACTTTCTGAACTACCCTCGTATATAGCATTTGCAGATTTATTTCAACCTTTTACAAATTCAATTCAACTGTTTACAAATTATATTAAACTCTCCACAAATGTAACTCATCCCAACCCTTCAACTGTTAACAACTAAACCAGCAGCCAGATATTTAGGAGTCATGCTGGACTCCAAAATCACTTTTGGTGATCTTTTGGCGTCTAGGACCGTTTATGTTCTTCATGAGGTGACAAAGAGCTGCTGTTTTTTGTGCTCTATCTGCAGTTCTTCTTATATGTTCACCAAAATCACTTTTGGTGAACATATAAGAAGAACTGCAGATAGAGCAGCACAAAAAACAGCAGCTCTTTGTCACCTCATGAAGAACATAAACGGTCCTAGATGCCTAATGATGATAGTTGTGCAGTCAATTCTCTTGTATGGAGCGGAGGTATGGGCAGACGCATTGAATGTGGCATATCTCCGACAGAGATTAATAGCTCTGCAGCGTAGAGGAGCCCTACGAATCGCCTGTGCCTACCGAACAGTATCAGAACCCGCTATCTTTGTCCTCACGAGGGTCATACCCATTCAGCTGGTGGCTTCAGAGAGGAAAAGAATCATTGACAGAAGGGATGAAGGAGACTGGGCCTCCATAGCCAAGGAAGAAAGGGAGCGCACAATGGCAAATTGGCAAGATACGAGGGACGTCCGGAAAAAAAGGGGACAATTGTCGTAGGGGGTGATGGGAATTTTTTTTTCAAAGTTGGCATACCTGCGTGTAGGGGAACTCCTAACGGTCGCAATGAGCGTTCGCCCGTCTCAGTTCGTTCAAAAATGTCGTCGCAGGAGCCCGTCGCGTCAACCTCTGCAGGTGTTGTTCGCTCCACCTACCGCAGGTGCGAGATTCGGGCAGTGATCAAGTTCCTCACTTTGCGCCGAAATTCAGCTGCTGAAATCAATCGTCAGCTAATGGAAACCTATGGACCTGATGTGATGACACGTTCGAAGGTTTTCAAGTGGGTTAAGGAGTTTAAAGAAGGTCGCACAGACAAGCACGATGAAGAAAGAAGTGGGAGGCCGTCTGTCGTTTCAGGAGAACTTGTGCAGCAAGTCAATGAAAAAATTCGCAGCGATTGTCGTCTGACCCTCGACTCCCTTCATGAAATGTTCCCACTTATCTCACGGACCGTTATGGGTGAAATCGTTTCTGAAAAACTTGACTACAGGAAGTTGTGTGCCAGATGGGTGCCGAAAATGTTGACTCCAGAACATCGCCAATGATGTGTTGTGGCTGCAAACGAATTTCTGCAGCAGTATGCATCGGAGGGAGAAGCGTTCCTGGACTCTATAGTGACTGGGGACGAGACTTGGGTATGCCACTATACCCCTGAGTCCAAACGACAGTCCCTACAGTGGCGCCATACCCACTTCCCCAGTGCCAAAAAATTCAAGGTGCAATTTTCGGAACGCAAAATCATGGCATCTGTGTTCTGGGACAGGAAGGGAGTGTTATTGGTTGATTTCATGGTCAGAGGGACCAACATCAACGCTGATGCCTATTGTGAAACCTTAACAAAATTGAAAAAAAAAATTAAGTACAAAAGGAGGGGAATGCTGACTCGAGGCGTGAGCCTCCTTCATGACAACGCCAGGCCCCACACCGCGCGTGTGACCCAGGACCTCCTTGTGAGATTTGGATGGGATGTCATTAACCACCCACCATATTCCCTGACCTGGCGCCCTCGGATTTTCATATGTTCACAAAACTGAAGGAGTTCCTGGGTGGAAAACGGTTTTCCAGCGACGAGGAGGTCAAGTAGACTGTGGAGAAGTGGTTGTTGGAGGTGGAGCGGAGCGTCTATGATGAAGGCATAAAAAAGCTCGTGCCTAGGATGCAGAAGTGTGTGGAACTTGCCGGGGACTATGTTGAAAAATAAAGGATTAAATTTTGAACATATCCTGAAAATTTCATTAAAATATATGCATTTTTCTAATTTTAACAGCATTTGTCCCCTTTATTTCCGGACGTCCCTCGTATATGGATGGGAGAACATCGAGGAAGGTGGACTGCACAGCTGGTGCCAAACATACAGACGTGGATGGAAAGAAAACATGGGGAAGTGAACTTCTTTCTTACGCAGTTCTTTACGGGACATTTTTATTTTTATTGATTATTTCTGTGGACTGTTTTATACCTACCTGCATAAAATGGGAAAGGTATCTGCCCCAACATGTTTGCATTGCCAGAACAAAGAAGATGATGATGTGCTCCACACCTTCTTCAAATCTTAGGTACTTTGTTACCTAGTCAGGGAGGCGATGGGCCTTGTGCCACATTTTCGACTGGCTCAGTTTGTTGTTATTCTGTCTTGAACGGGGCGGGGGATCTGCTGAACTCAACAGTTCGTCTGACTGCGCAGCGGCTTCCACTAGAGTCTTGATGGAGCAGTTTTGATGACCTCACAATAATTTATTGCCCTCAGAGAATGCTGAGGAGCCTACCAATAGTGCTACTTTGCTATGTCATTTAAATATTAAAAATTAACTTCCTTCGGCTGGGGACTGATCTCCTGACTTCCGACTATACTTCACAAACCTGAGTCGAGCTCTCTACTGAGCTTAGGAAGAGAATGGATAGAAATGCTACGAGGTAGCTGATCAAAACTTAATCATCCAAAAAGTGAACTTTTAGCATCAAATTGTTTGATATTTATAAATAGCTGTTTTTAAATGTATAAAAAAACGTATCGGCCTTCGACTAGTATTATTCTCCACACATTACCAGCTCCTAAACCGTTTCAATCAAAACAAAATGAAGCATTCTGTAAGATTCGTTATTACGTTACATAGCGTTTCAAAAATTGATTCTAAAATTAAATCTAAAAAAAATTCAGATTTGCACCAGTGTTTTTTACTTCCATAAATTCACTCTAAACTCAGAAAAATCCAAGATTTTCAAGTTAACATTGACATAATAAGAATAAAATAGTTAAGTAGGGACCAAACAATCTCAAGAACTTACCATAATGATTGGCACAGAGTTTCAAGGTTTTGTCTCTCCTCATCACCACTCGCACTGCATTCGTCTCTTCGTTGTGGAGTAATTTCACCTCGCCTGTTCCACGTTCTTTCCATAGCTTCTCAGCGTTGCAATGTCGGAACAATTTAGCCCTCCTGCAAAGCCAATGAAATTTGTGAGAAAACACCCAGTTTACACGTTATAATTTTAAGATGATAAACAAAAGACCAAGCGATGGGCCTTCCACCAGCCAGTATACCTGCCCTGGAAATCTCCAACCCTTGAGAATTATTCCCAACTCTAAGGGAATTCCCAAGCACAGGAGAGGGGAACTCCTATAAAGGCGGCCATACACGACAGGGCCAACGAGCCAAACGTCCTCGAGCAGACCCATATTCCACCTATGGGGAGTTGGGGTTACAGAATGTGGTTAACAACTGGGAAAGGAATGAGCGAGTAGAATACTGCCAGAATCTCCCAGGCCTGAGACAGGCAAAACTATTTGTGACGCTCTCTAAGAAACGGGCTAAAGAACTTATAGCTATGCCTAAGAAGGACGTCAGAATACTTGTGGGTCTGCTAACAGGTCACTGCCCACTTCGCTTTCACCTAAAGAAGATAGGCAAACTAACAACGGACACCTGCCGCTTCTGTGACATGGAAACGGAAGATGCCAAACACATCATGTGCCACTGTGAAGCACTGGGTCGAGCTAGATACACAATCCTCGGAAGTGATGTCTTAGCTCCTGACACCATCTCTAAGGTGGCCGACACCGATCTTCTCTGCTTTGCCAAAAATTGGGGAGAAGGGGTGTTCAGTAAACCCTTCTTAGTAGGCTAACACAACCTGGAGGCACTCCACAATAGATCTCGTTGGTCGCAGTGGAAGGAGTTTGTATATCAGCTCATTTAAGACCTCCTACTCTAAAAAAAAAAAAAGTTGGGAGTGTCCCGCGCCACCTAACGGCATTTCTAAATTGTCCGGACAGGCCAGAATCCACGGAGCCATCGAGTGGACTTCCCATGTATGGGGGATCGCTGGTCCAAAACCAGTCAGTGTTCGTCTAGATGCCAACCTATGTGAGGCGTTCAATCAACCTGACGTGGGTCAATTTATTTCGAATATTTGAGGAATTGTGTACTGGTGAAAACATCTTTTCCGTTTTTCTCAAAACTCCATTTTTGGACTTAGCACCTTTGCGCTATTGACACTTCGCACAACTTGCACCAGAGTTGGGCAAACTGATACATCGCAAACTGATTGTCAAACGGAGCAAGGTTCGGAGTGGCCAAACGTTGCAAGTGTGGATGCGGCTTAAGGTTTCCTGTGTCCACAGAGTACTGGAGACAAGTTAACAGAGTATAAAGCTAATGTTAAAGCTAAAATTGCGTGCAAGCATTTTTGAGGCTGCCTCAGTTGCGCCATCTACTTTCAGCTAAAGAACTACTATGGAAACTGGAGTGGTGGGGGGAGGCCACACGCCGCTCTTCATGCCGCTTCTTTTCAAATCCTTTCAAATGACTAGAAATTGATAACTTTTCAATTCATCGTCATTTAGATTTAGATTTCATCGTCATTTTAAATTGAGGCGAACTATATTTTCCAAGTTGCCGTTACAATTGTTGTTGTCCCTACTGCCAGTTGTTCAACTGTTCAATCGACAACTGCCACCCATGGATACGTTTGAAACCCAGTGTATTATTGAAAATCGCTCAATTTTTTCATACATATCGAGAATATAACTAAATGTTATCAAATTAACTACTTAGATGCAGCCTGTAACGCCCCTAGGAGAAAAATATGTGTCAAACAAGGTGACTTATTGCCATGAGGTTGGGAACAAGCGATCATGAACGCAATCTGTTACACTCGTCTAGAACTAGGTACGTCCTGGAGCTCCACCAATCAGAACGCTTCTAGGGCTCCCAGCTTCAGCTTTCAGCCCAGTGCCTGTGTCCCATTTGAATGTAGACTTGTACTCCAGCCTTTAGATTTGTTGAAAAATTACTTGAAACATTTTTTTTTTTTTTTGTGCAAAATAAAATTAGAAAAAACTCAGACCTTCGGGCCTCGCCTTACTGTATAGTCTTCAGGTTAAAATTCCGAAACATGGAACATGCTTCAGCCACGTTTTTTGGCGGATTAGGGAAAGGGTGGACCCCTGCATGAAACTCACCCATCAGGATTCCAAGTCCAAGGCTAAAGCATGTTCTGTGCTAAAAATGCCTATGCTTATGAGCGTTAAATGGAACACACCTTAATCGCTGCTATATCGTGCGATTAGCCTGAACTAACCCCACAGGGTATACACCAATCAGAATGCTTTTCTAGTTCTCAGCCTTTGCTTTCAGGTCCCTGATGACACCCCCACCACGCCATTACACGTATGTTCACAATTATTTCAACTCACAATTGAATGAGTATAGTCTCGCCCTCTTCATTGGAATGCACGTGAACTTCAGGAAGGTAAATTATAGGCTCAAAATGAGGATCAACATCAACTTCTTCTCCACCTCCATTTGTGGGACTGGTTGGCTTGTCCTGCAACACAAAATTAAAGACACTAGAATTACCTAGTGATTCTAGTGTCTTTACACAAATTTCATTATTATCGAGCAAAATTCGAACTGAGGAAAAAAAGAACCAGAGAACTTTGTATACGAAAGGGTTAAGATGTTTACTTTAGGAAATCCCCCTCCCTCATCCACCGCTAACTAGTGTTCTCAACTCAGGGGAGTTCGTTGCTCAAATTTGGTGCTGTTTGGTTAAGAGGGTTCATGAGTCAAAATCAAAAATTTTTTGACTTTTTTATTTTCATTTTTATGTAATTCTGCAAGTTTTGCCAGATAGTTTGGTATATAAAAATATTAAATTTGAACAGTGGAAAACAGAGATATGAATTTTCAAAGAATGAGGAGTCAAACACTGTTTCCGGGGGATAGCTGTTTCCCGCTCCAGGAGCTGCACTGTTCATAGTTTCTAAATGAGGAATTTCACCGAATTCTGTTTGTATTTTTCCTGAATAGTTAATGGTGTGGGATAGATGAAAATCGGGCTGATTTCGGAAAATAAGTCTCCTGTTATTTTTGGGAGACAATCAAAATTTTTGATTTCAAAACTAACCGGGAAAACGGACGTGCAGCGGGAACGCTCGCTGATTGGGCTGTTCAGATCGCCGTCTCCTCCCAGTGTTGTCCATTGGGACGATGAAATCGTGTTTTCTAAGAGAAAAGTTATCAAACAAAAACAGGGGAAACCTAATTTTCCCCATCTTGCTTTTTCTATTTTTTTCTTCAGTTTTTCGATTTCGAACTTTACTGTTTCGTGAAATTTTGCATCTGGGGACTATAGATTTCTCGATCTCAGCGCTTCAAGCGGCCATAAATGAACTATTCCAGCATGACGTCATTTTCCTGCGTTTTTTAAACGTTCGTATTTTCTAAACTGTTTTGTTTATTCGTAAATTAGGAAGTTCGGGCTGAAAGTTTGCCTTACGAGGTTTTTCGAGGTGCTGAATCCGATTTTGGGGTCAAAAATAGGAAATTCCGACATGGTAAAATTCCTCATTTCTGTACCTACCTACCGTTCTTTCGATGTTCATAACTTCTAATAGATACCTACTATGTTCTACTCCATGTCACCTGTACAGGTTGCTACCAAAAACTACAAAAATAGTGTACCACTAGACTAACGACAAAATCAAGTGAACCAATAGTTTATAACCATTCAAAAGCAACATTATTTATTTATTTATTAGTTACAATAAAGTACATGAAACAATATGTATTATACTTACAAGTTGTGTTTGAGACAATGTTCCAAACAAACAAAACAGGGAATATACGGCAAACAAAATCAACCGGAGAATGGGAGAAGGCGAAAACCAAGCACAAAATAGGTTTGTTCCAGCAAGGCGACCGTGGTCAGCCGCAGTCGACTGGCGCATGCGCATTACGACTAACCACTGTTCCAGCACGACAATCTGCCCAACTTTGCGGTTGAACCACTGTTCCAGCAACTCGACCGCGGTCGACCACGGTCGACCCAAACCCGACCGCTTTGAGGAGTGCGGTCGCGAGCGGTCAAGATTGGAAACCTCACACTAAAGAAACCTCTACCTTAACCTTCTCATTTCAAAACGAACTCCGCAGTGGAAGGACCTCCCAAGGTGTTTTGGTTGAGAGTTTATAGTCATCAGATATAGGTACAGTAGACAGTAGATGTGTTAAGTAATGGATTTTTTCACCCCCCCTGTTGGAAGAACTTTTTTCAGAAACGTGTGAAGCTTCAACCCAATGTCCTCAAATTTCTCGCTCTCACAAAGGAAACCTTGAAATCTGTTTACGCCCTCGTGAAGATAAATTTGCATTAAAATTGTGACATTTCTATAACATCATACCTATACAGGGTATCTACCATTTGGATGGACCAAACTTCAAGGATCGATTGTACAAGTAATTTGCTACAAAAAATGTCTCCCGGCAATTTTTTCTTAACTCACTCAAAATGCCTTTTTGGTTTACTATTTTCAATAATAAGCCTTTGGAATCGAGCAAGAAAAAAGAATTTAACCCCCCCTCAAAATTTGATGTTTTACGTTTCAAGGTACGTAGAATCCGAAAATCGAATAAAAAAATTTCCGTCCGTCCGCCGTACGCCGTACGCGGCACTTTTCTTAGCAACACTGGACCGATTTGGTTCAAATTTGGTATATGGGCTCCATTTGGGGTCTAGTTGTGCCGCGAAGCTTTTGGTTGATGTAGGTCACTTCTAAGGGGTGAAAATTAAGGGTTGAAATTTTCAAGAGTGCCCTAGCTCGAAAACTCTCGAAATAAAGGTATTGTTTTTCCACCAATTTTAAATAGTACAGAATTTTTAAAAAATTTTGAGACCACCCGGAGCTCTGTAGGACAAACCGTTCGGTCCCTACGAGTATTTGAAGGTTTTCCTTCGATAAAACAGAATCATGAGTGTGAATCGCAAAAGAGGTCTAATCGCCGTTCAAATTTTATCTGACTAAAATGCGATCGCTGTTCATTTCTTCGATTTGTATACAGTTTTGCCTTCTGCGTAACCAGTAATCAAATTTCCATATCAAGCTTTCTATTTTTCGAATCGAGTGTGAAGCGTTTAGTTCTTTCCAATAAACTTGATTGTGAAGGTGTGAAGCCATTATAGTGTGGTAGGTAGTACCTACCAATAGGTAGGTGTGGTAGGTAAAAAAAATTGGTAGGTAAAACAATGTTTGTAGGTAAAAAACGCTGCAAATCATTGCTCACTGAGTGAGCTCCGAAGCCATTTTCAATGCTATTGAATGGAAGTGCTCTTCCAGGCGTCTCCAGCATTCGAGGAGATCTTCTTCACTCCTCACATCACTGATCAGCTGAGTGAGCTCCAAAGCCATTTTCAATCCTATTGAATGGAGGTGCTCTTCCAGGCGTCTCCAGCATTCGAGGAGATCTTCTTCACTCTTCTGATCACTGATCAGCTGAGTGAGCTCCGAAGCCATTTTCAATCCTATTGAACGCAGGAGCTGAAATTTGAGAGGGAAGGTCAAGGGAGAATACAGATGGTGGTAGGTGCTATTGATGGAGAACCAGTGATCTATACAGAAGGATGATGATTTTAGTTCTGATTGCAGCGTGAACCGTTGATGAACGGTGATTCCAATGGTGTTTGAGATTATACTTTATAATAACTGGATCCAGTGTTCGACAGGGGGTGTCGGAAACTGGTTCAACTGATGTCGAAAACTGAGAAATGAATTAATTATCCAGTAATCGACACCTTGATGATCCAGTGACCGACAGGCTTCATGATTTTACTTTAGAATGACAGTTTTGTTTGATCCAGTGATTAATAAGAATGGCAGTCAAGCGAAGGAGCGAGGCTTTAGGAAACTGCAAGGCGAAAAGAAGAAACCCATGGAAATTTCCACATTATGGAAATCTTAAGATTTCTGACAAAATTGGCAAAATGTTATCATTTAGAGGTTTCAAATTAGGGTTTAAACATAAAAATAATCTTAAAGCTTCGTTGGGTTCTGTTAAAGATAAAATTAACGTTCAAGAAAAAAGTGGGGTTCTGAAAATATAAGCTGAAATGTTCTTGTGGGCATGAGTATTGTGGTCAAACTGGTAGGAAATTTAGGGAAAGAATAAAAGAGCATGAGAAGGATTTCAGGGATAACAAAGGTGATTCTGCTTTTGCGAATCACCTAAGAGAATCCAATCATAACTTTAGTTTTGATCTAACAAACGGACAGTACATCTCATTTTTGCTACTATATAGTCACAAGTGAAAGGGAGCTTGAATCCCATTGGTCGAGAAAATGAAAGTCATACCCAATCAGATAAGTGAAAGGAGAATCCTATTGGCTCAGAGAAGTGAAGGGACCTGGGAGCTATGCTCTTTGTGATGAACCTTCAGTTATTGTTTGTTACTGATGATGACCTAACCGTTGGAATCGATTTAACTTGTAACTCATTATTTTCGTGGAAATAGACAACGTTCTACTCAACTCCGTTTTGATTAAAATGGTTTTCCACAATCTCATCGCGAGTGATTTTATTCACACAAATTTCTAGTCTGACTCTAAGACTAATGCGTAATACTTGAAATACTGTTAGCTGATATATTATGTATGGGTTTTAAAAAAATGTATGAAAATGAGGCTGTCTTTTTATGTGAGTAGTTTTAAGTTCAATATTTCCATTCTGAAAAATGATCTCTAATAGTGTAATTTCAATTTTTATAACTGTTGAGTTTCTTAAATGATTAAAAATGTTTTTAAAGTTGTTGTCTTGGACTATTATTTGTATGTACCTGATAGGTACTACCTATTTGCATGTACCTGATAGGTACTACCTATTTGCATGTACCTGATAGGTACTACCTCATAAACCATGGAAAAATGGTGGGTGTCGAATACTGGATATAACCCCTGTCGGAAACTGGGCATCGCATGTCGACAACTGGTACAAAAAACCACATTCAGTTTTGAAGGTTTTAAAGCTTAAATTCTTGTTTAATAATGAAAATTGAATTGGTTTCCGATTCCTGAGATGTTGGCCCATTAGAAAAGTGGTGAAATCATCAAATTGGTTGGATACTAAAGGTGCTGTGATTAAAAAGCTAAGAAAAAATCGTTAAGACGTCGAACGAACACTGGTGCACTTACCCTACATGAAATATGAAAAAAACTGTTTTGCTACATTGTCTCTAGATAAAATAATATTTTCGCAACAGAGTTGAAACTCGCTCAGTGGTTATATGAAGAGTAGATGAAGAATTTAAAAAAAAAGTATGAAGATATCATGAATATATCCAGAGAAACAGGTAAATGAAAAAGTATTAGATTAGTACCGACTCATGAACCCCCTTAAGTATTAACGATTTCATGGAATTTTTTTCTCAATATTGCCGAGGAATATTGCTTACTACAGTCTGGTAACTTGCCCCCACCTACCCCACTGCTTTTCTCCATTGGACAGTAGAGATGGGCGAAACGGTTACATTTGCGTATTAGGTTCTACCGTTACCACTCTGGGTCGGTAATAGGTTCCAATAACCTGTTATTTATAGATAGGTTACCTCAGGGTCCCTCTCAACTGGTCATTCCGAGATTCCATTCCGAGATATCGTTTCTACTCTTCGTTCCCTAACTGCGTTCTTTTATCATGTTATTTCATTCCAAAGTATCATTTCGTTGATTTCTAGTTTTCGTTTCCTACCTAAATTGGCTTTACTATCATGTTATTCCTGACATAATTACGTGTTAGTGTATTTTCACTCTTTTTACCAAGCTTGTTCTAGCTCCACACATTTTGGAGTCGTCCCTGTAACGTTATTTCATAACAGGGTTATTTTGGTAATAAGTTCCAAGCGGAATTAACGAAACCCGGTAATAGGTTATTTTTAAATGTTACGTTAAATACCGCTCATCTCTATTGGACAGCAGTATAGACAATAACAGTGAATTAAGCTAGTCAAGGTTTCTATGTATCAGACCAGGTAAGAAAAAAAGAAGAAAAGAAACCAGGTAAGAGAGGTAAGGAAGGACCCAGGTTTGATAGATTGTTTGGTAGGAAGAGGTTTTGTGATCGAGCAGAGCGCAGTTTGTCTTCAAGACAGCTTGCCATCCTCGATCATAAAACTGAACATACTGTTTAGCAAAATTTGTTTGTTTTTCAGCGAATCTAGTCAGCCATTTCTTCGAGAATTGAATTGGTTCTCTAGTATAACGTGACGACTACAGGAAGCCTTCGACTATCCTGTCCCCCAGGGTACATAATTATGACGAATGCGATCCCTGTGGCAGAATGTTAACTCGGGTCTTGGGGTACTTTAGCTACTGGGAACATGGAACGGGGAGGGCAAGCTTCAGGATGAATTCTACACAATTTCGTCCCTTAATTTCTCATCTCGCTCGCCTGATTTGGAATACAAAACGGATAATATAGATCGGTAGCTGCCTGTAGAAAACCATACTCACATCTCCATTGCTGAGTAAACTCATAGTTGAATGATGCTGGCTTTCAGGATTCTTGAAGAAGTTTTACGTCCAAAGACCGACAATCGGAGGTAATGGAATATGAACTAGAGTAAGCCTTTTTAAGCACAGATCACTTCTCACAACATTTTCATTCTAATCGACTATTGATCAGAAAATTCAGGTCGGAATATCAGAAAAACAGCGGCAGGTGGCAATTCAAAGCAATGGCAACGGCAACGCTCAAATTTAGCGTGTAGACGCTAAACCCAAAATTCGTTCGAAAACACATCCCATCATGGAAGAAGTAAAGGAAGAAAATAAGAGCATGGAAGAAGTATCGTTCTTCATCGATGGGCTAACATCCATACGAGAAGTTGGAGAGGGAGAAACCGAGACCGAGCTCGACCACGCCCATCATGCTGCACCAGACCTTCAAATTCAAAAGGCAAACTAATAAATGTTATACTGCCCACCAAACTTGACAGGGTTTTTTTGTACTTGTGTGTATTGTGTATTTCGTAATTACATTTGGAATATCACTCTTTCCCACATGAAGTTTGAAAAAAGATCTTTTAATGAACCACTTTAGAGCGATGGTGCTGCCACGTGCGAATGAATGTGGAAGCAAAGGATTGCGCTGGTTTCACGTTCACTCGCTAGTAGCACGTAGCAGCACCATCGCCTTCAACTGATTCGCTAGAAGAAAAGAGATTTTGTTTCGCATTTCGATTGAGAAAGGGTAATATAAAATATTCCAAAACATTTTGAGAAGTTATATTCATGAAAGTCTGTGTCTAGGACGGTTTATTTCGGTGATAAAATCCGAATTTTCCTTCGAAAGTTGAAGTTCGAAATCACAATGGCGGACTCACAATGTATTGGCTTTTGGACTTTATCTCCAAAAAGGTAGGTAATTTAGTTAGTTTGTACATGAGAAGCTGATTTTGTGGTACGATTTCCGATGAGATGAGAAAGAGCCAGAGCTGTTCGGTGCGCGTGACTTGTACGAGTTTGAACACCAATCCAAAATACTCCATCGCCTTCGCTCAACAGGTAGGAAAGTAGATAGTAATATTATAGTAGACCAGCTATATAACCCCGGGTTAACCCAGCCCGGTTGTGGCATTAACTATCTTGTGGTTTACTCAAAAATCTTGTGGGACAGTTTGGGAAGGGATGAATAAAGTGTAGCAATGTTTCCATGCCAAACCACGAAAAGCGGAAGGGGAGAAGATTCGTGAAGGAAAAGAATGGCGAGGGAAAGATGAATCTAAAACAAAAATTCTGCCTTAGAAAAGCGTTTTTTGTGATATCCTTTAGATATTAGGGATGTACATCGAGTACTCGATGTTTTTAAAACATCGATGTTTTTACGGAAACATCGATGTTTTTTCCATCGATCTTTTCAGTTCGATGTATTTTAACCATCGATGTTTTTTTCTGGACATCGATGTAGAAAACATCGACGTATTTGAGACATATCTTTTACTTTCAATTTTCAATGCTTTTTAATTAACAACGACTTCCGCCAAAGCCAAGGTATTCACTGGTTCGCATGAAAACAATGCAAAATGTACCCGTGGTCGCCTCATCCGTACCCTCCGAGAGACTGTTTTCTCAAGCAGGCATTATTTTGAACCCGTTGAGGAATCGTCTTTCGGAGGATTTAGCTGCAAAGCTCCTCTTTCTGAAAGAGACGAATCCAAAATATTGGGGACTGTATAAATTTTTTTTTAATAAGTATTGAAAATAAAACATTTTTGTAGAAATTTTTCCTCATATCACGTACCATTTTCCTAAAAAGAATTACCTAGGTAGTTTCAAGCATAGTCTGTTGATAACTTTGAGGTAGAATGCATCAAAATTTCACCGATAAGGCTTCAAGTTCAAACTTTAGCAAATGATTTAAAAAACATCGATGCATGAAAACATCGATGTTTTCCATCCGATGTTTTATAATACATCGATGTTTACACTCCGATGTTTTTTCTACTGCAAACATCGATGTATTGGTCACCGATGTACATCCCTATTAGATATCCGCCTCTCGGTGGTTTTCCACTGGTTATGTAACGATTGTGCAACTTGTTTTCCCGGCCGCCTCGAGAATAATCCTGAAGACGGCGAGTAGGCATACAAACAATATTGTAAATCAACAAACTCTTAGATAAGTATATTATACCTATTATATATATATTATATATATCCCCGATCAAGGGTCCATCAGTCAGTCTTTCTTCAGTGTATACCATACGTCTCGTCTCCTCGCCATTCGTAAGTCAGCTGTATTAAATACTGTGATAAATTTTATCACACCTCGTCACTGCTCAAATTCAATAAACCCTTGCGAACAATATAAGTACTCTCAATCCTTTCTCATTATCCCCGATATCACATTTTCATTTTGCATATGATTTGCACGACACGTGTTTTTCAAAGGAAAAGAAACGTCTGTGCATGAAGTTACCTCTGTAAATAGGGTCGTATGGTATGACGCGAAAGTCACTTTGGAAATCTTACAGAAGGTTGAGGGAAAACGACAGGGGATTCTGTTCTCCGTGACAACGAAGTTGTCTATAGATGAACTAGGCTCTTACTATTAATATCTAACTCCTATCTAATAACTGAACTTTTTTTGTAATTTGATAAATTGAGTAATAATGATATTTTGTAATTTGATAAAATGTTAATATATAACTCTCCAACTACAACGTGAGGACAAAAGTAACCCGAAGGAGCAAGTATGAAGGGTTGTGAGAAGTGCAGTCTTCCTGCAGCTGTCAACCAAGGAGAGGCCTTTCTGAAGGTGAGTGACCTTGAATAATTCAGGTAGAAGGAAGAAAACGTGTGGGTCAATATGACCCGACGTGTAGAGTGTGTTAAATCTATTTTGATCAATATGACCCAACGTTGTAAACAGATTTTTCACCACTAAACATTTTTTCTTCATATAGTAAATTTCTGCGAGATATCCGGTGTTTCTACCGTATAAGGGAGTGAATCAAACTAAAATGTTTCAGCCATGGCGAACAGTCGGTTCATCACTGATGAAGAAATCCAGTGTGAGGTAGAAAGATTGGTCAACACCGATGATGGATACTTTTCACTTGGATGAAGTTTATTCTAGCTCTTCTATAAGTAACATTTTTGTGTTTTTTGAATTTTATAAGATTTATAGTGATATTTTATCTCTTATTTTATTTTGTCAAGTTTTTATTGTATTAATAGTTATATTTTTAAGAGATGTTGCCTTGTTGTTCCTTTAACTGTTCTCCGAAAGGTTAAAATTAATTTCTTTAGTTAAAAACTGAGAATCGGGTCAAAATGACCCGACGTTGTAGTTCGTGGCCGGGCGTTTCACGTTGTAGTAGGAGGAGCAATAGGGGTGCGCCTGACATTTTTTTTAAATTTTTAATCGAAAGTAGACCTCATCCTGAGAATGAGGAATTTCACCGATTTCTGTTTGCATTTTTCCTGAATAGTTAATGGTGTGGGATAGATGAAAATCGGGCTGATTTCGGAAAATAAGTCTCCTGTTATTTTTGGGAGACAATCAAAATTTTTAATTTCAAAACTAACCGGGAAAACAGACGTGCAGCGGGAACGCTCGCTAATTGGACTGTTCGGATCGCCGTCTCCTCCCAGTGTTGCCCATTGGGACGACGAAATCGTGTTTTCTAAGAGAAAAGTTATCAAACAAAAACAGAGGAAACCTAATTTTCCCCATCTCGCTTTTTCTATTTTTTTCTTCAGTTTTTCGATTTCGAACTTTACTGTTTCATGAAATTTTGCATCTGGGGACTATGGATTTCTCGATCTCAGCGCTTCAAGCAGCCATAAATGAACTATTCCAGCATGACGTCATTTTCCCGGTTTTTTTAAACATTCGTATTTTCTACACTGTTTTGTTCATTCGTAAATTAGGAAGTTCGGGCTGAAAGTTTGCCTTAGGGGGTTTTAAGAGGTGCTGAATCCGATTTTGGGGTCAAAAATAGGGAATTCCGACATGGTGAAATTCCTCATTTTGACACCAGCCGTTCTCTTTTTGGATGAGTAGACCTTTTTCTATGATTTTTCAAAGTTTCGAATGCTTATGACGTCACGTGCCCCTCCCACCTGGGTAAGACGCCCCAGCCCACTGTGACGTCATGAACATTCGAAACTTTGAAAAATCATAGAAAAAGGTCTTCTCACGCTAGAAGATCGCGGTTGGTGTCAAAATTCTCAGAATGAGGTCTAGTTTAGATTAAAAATAACAATAAACAGTATTTCCGACCCATGCACACAACCCATTTTGTTGTTGACATTCCATGTCACGGTAGTAGTTTTTTTTCACATCTACGATTTTTTTTTTTTTTTGCTTGCTTTTATTACGGTTTTCAGCTGATTAATAAATGTCCTGAGGAATCTGTTTGGAAGTTAAATGTTTAAGCTTTCCTTTTTGCCACTTTTAAATCCAATGTTTTGTTGGGTACTCAGGCTATATTGTTCGCTGACTCTTCAGTCACTGATATTCTTGTTCATGTTCCTCCATCGTGTGGGAATTTTATAGGACTTACACCTGGATGTTTGTTCTCTCCCGAAATAGCTGCCTTGAACTCGAATTGAACATTTCTTTACTTTCTGTTGCAGATTTTTTGATACCTTGTTATCACTCAGAGTTGGTTGGTCACTTCGACTTTCTGTTCGCTTTAAATTTCATCGAATATCTTCAGTTCTCAACAAGAAATGGACATCAGGGGGTGAGTGTCGATCTATCTACTACATGGGCTTAAGGGGACGGGGGTCTAGTATGATTCTGAGATGAGAGATGGCACCAGTGTCGCCCCATACTTTCATCCGGTTTATGAAAGATCGTTATTTTCAAATCTAACCATATGAATGAAAGCAGAACAAGAAAATCTTACAAGCCGTCATCTAACATATTACGAACAAAAAAATTGTGTTTAAATATTTTTTTAAAGTTTTATTTAATAATTGAAGCATCTTTTGGTTTATTATTTTCAATAATGAACCTTTGGAATCGACCAAGAAAAACTTTTTTTAACACCCCTCAAAATTTACGTTTCAAGGTATGTAGAATCCAAAAATCGAATAAAAATTTGGCCGTCCGCCGTACGCGGCACTTTTGCCACTTAGGGCCGGTTTCACCAACATTTTGATCGGAGTTCGAGGGCCGATTCAACTACTGAACCGAGAAAATGGATTTCACCAGAGGCGATCAACGCCTTCCTCGGTTCATCCGGCGTTTGGCGCTGATCGCTCAATTTTGGCTGGTTAATCGGTTTGATCTTCGTTTAAAGCGACGGACGTGGACGCCATTGTTATTTTTCCTATTCCGCCGGGCTGTTTTTCGTCCGTGTTTTGCTGGAGTTTTTATCATGTCACGAGCTTTTGTGCGCACCTTCTCGTAGGTATCATACGGGAGTGAGAAAGGACAACGAAATTGTGAACCATTCCATTAATCGTGGTCCCAAAAAAATCCATCGCAGGACGTCGCTGTTTCAGCCTACAAGTTTCGTTACCATCTCCGATATTTCCGTTTCCCAGTTGCTGTGTGCATTTTACGTACCTGTTGTGAGTAGTTGGTTTTGCTGATGTTAATCATAATGAAAATAAAATTGTTACATTCCTATATGGTATCTGGTGAATACATATTTTTTCGCAAGATCCCCCCTTCATATTTCTTTTTTTCTCGTTAGGTGTTTACTGAAGATTGCTTACTTACGTCGTTTATATTCTTGTATAGTTGTTTGATTGAATCATTATTCTTATTATTTGATTACGCATTATCTCAAACAATTATGCCGAAAATTCTTTTCTTATTATTTACTTACCTACGAATTTATTTTTGTTTGCACCATAATCAGCATAGGTAGGTAGGAGAAAAAAGAACAGATTTGTTGCAACATAAGATTGACTTGGAGAAATGTGTAAGCAGATGAACAAATCAATTCATACGTATCACGTTTTATTGAATACAATAATTCTAATTCATTCATTCTTATAAAATGCGTACATAGAATTTCACACAAGTACCGATCGTAGTAGTATTTCATGAATGCTGAAGTGATAATGGGTTTTCTTGACATGAAGAATGAAATTCACGTTATTTGTTCAGAAAAGACATCATTGACACACAGTTCGTAGCCTGTTATCCGAAATCTGAAACAAAAATTTGCATCCGCACATTATAAAGCAGTTAGCTATGTCTACTAGCTCAGAGTAGTTGAAAGTAACGGTGAGTAGGTACCTATATGGTTTAGGAGTCATGCAGTAAAGCACATTTGTAGAAAAACCCGGAGAGCCTGGAAGAGGGAATCACCAGGGATAAAAGTAGGTAAAGGTACTCACGTTGATGAAGTAGGTAGACGTCCAATCGAAAATCTGAACTCCAACAATCATAATGAACAACACAAATTATAGCGCTGAAAGAGGATAGTTGACGTATTGATGAAATATTGCGGATTGAATGAAGTCATAACTATCGAAAAAGTGATTCTGCGGGAAAACTCTCACAAAACAATGTCGTTATCTCTCGTATCACCAATTCACTGCCTTCCAGATCAGAGTTGTACGACGATTTTCGATGCTTCGATGGCGAAGAAGAAGTTTACCAGAGGTCAACGAAAACGCCGTTCCTGAGAACCCGTTCAACTTGGTGAAACCGAAACAAATTTTGACTGGAGATCAATCTCAGTTTACTTTAAACGCAGTTTTCGTCGAACGGAGTTAATGGATTGTTGGTGAAACCGGCCCTTAGTTAGTATTGACCAATTTGGATGAAATTTGGTATGTGGGCTCCATTTGGGGTCTAGTTGTGCCCGAAGCTCTTGGTTGATGTGGGTCACTTCTAATCTAAGGGTTGAAAAATAAAGGTTGAAATTTTGAAAACGCCCCAGCTCAAACAATGTCGATATAAAGGTTTTGGTTTTCGATCAATTTAAGATAGTACTGAATTTTTAAAATTTTTAGAGACCACGCGGAGTTCTGTAGGACAAACCATTTGCTTCCTACGAGAACTCAAGGGTTGGGCTTATGATAAATCAGAAACACGAATGTGAATCGCAAAAGAGGCCTAATCTCCGTTCAAATTTTAGCTGACCGAAATGGGATCGCTGTAGGTACGTGGTAAGCAACTTGCGTCTCGGTGCACCGCCCTGAGGGATTCCGAATGCGCTCTTGCGGAGCTGCGAGAAAGTTCACCTCAACTCAAACTCTCCTAATTTTAATGTCTTGACCGGAGCTATGCCAAACATTTAGTGATTATGATGGTGAAGTCGTGGATGATGATGACCGGAGATGATGTTGCGTGAGTTGATCATTTTTGTAATAGGTATTATTTACTGATCAATGAGATAGAAAAATAAATCATAGGCATGTGATTTGCGGGAATTACTAGGTGTGAGTAAAGGAACGAGGATGTGAAGTAGGGTGTAAGTTAATGTTTAACCCTGGAATGGAAGAATGACGTTTACCCCCTTCATTGGAAGAATTCGGAGTCATTTTGACTCCTGCGTTTTTCCGGCGTAAATAATATTTTTTACCTTACCAAATGCATTAGCTTGTGGTTTTTATAGAATTTAGGAAGTTTTGGGGAGTTACTTACCCCCGTCTGCATCATTTTACCTACGATTGTCGATGAAAATGATCATTTTTTGATGTTCAACCACATTTCTTCACGTATAAAACCACAAATGCAATAGTTGGTAAATATATTTCATAAAAATGTTAATCAGTCGGAAACAAAAATCAGTCGGACTTATGGAGGGATTATCATCTCTACCATGACTGGTGTAATTGGTGAATCACATTCCTTTTCGAGGACTATAGGAAACATCACATTCCTTTTCACGGACTATAGGAAACATAAATTCGTTGAATATCATTCGTACATTACGATAAAAAAGGAGAACGGCAGTAGAATGGGTGGGTACCGCAATAACAAATAAAGGAACTACGAGAGAAAGGCACAGTGGTACCCTACCCACCTATAATAAACCCATCACATAAAAATCACTTTGCCAAAACCTACAAATATGTGACTACCTACTTCATGTTTTATCACATAGGTTGAACATAGGAATATAAAGTAAAAATATACGAGTAAAGTATATAAAGTAAAAATATGACTGAAAATATGAGTAAAAATGACTTGCCGAATCTGTGCACCCTATTGCAAGAATGAGTCAATCTGACGCATTGGTTTTACTAAACTACCGTTTGAATGCCCCAGGAGAACATCACGGTGCAGTCACCATCGCAAAATTGGTGCAACAGATGGGTAGATGCATACCTGGAAGGAGGAGCTACTCCCACTTCTCCTTCCCCCCCTCCCCAACGTTTTAGTGTGGCGTGGAGTCAAAATGACTCATTCATCCATTCCAGGGTTAAGGGATTATGAATGGGACAATGGTCAGAACGACAATTTGCATTCTATAACAAACTGATAAAGCATTTTCTTTGTGGTGAAATCGAAATTTATTGATTTTGAATTTATTGATTTTTCCCATGAGGCACCGAAAGACTGGAATATTTCCACGTACAATCATTATTTTATCAATGATAGAGAGAAAAAAGCCCAACTCAAGGTCTCAACTACCTGTCCTAATATTTAATCACGAAGATTCATTTTGGCTCAAATAGATGTGAAAAAGAAAGTAGGTGGAAAGTAACGGCAATAAAGGAGTACTGTTTTGAGGCAAGATAAATATTAATTTCCTTCTTTTCAAAATGTTTTGAAATTTCTCCAAGTTTGTCTAAATTTCTTCTCTGTAACCCCAACGTCTCTATATTTATCCCCCAACGTCTCTTTATCCCCTCGTTCTAACATAGGTGTAACAGCCTAGTTATCACTTCATATTACCGATTCAGATCAATAGAATGTATTCAGAGAGCTCTTCCTAAACGAGCTACTGCCAGAAGGGACTTAATTATTAAAGACAAAAATATCCAATCCACTGTCTTGTATTTTAGGATACAAGATAATATAAATACCTACACCAAACCTTATTTGCTTCCGCGAATCAATAACATTATTGCAAAGCGACAATTAGAAGAATGTAGGAATACGAAAACGAATAATACAAATACACAAGCAATATAAAAAAAAAGTGTCTTTATTTTTAGTGATTTAATTAGGTAGACCTCCAAAGTATAATATCACAACATTTAACAAGTTGATTAAAAATTCAATCAATTCAGTAAATTTCGACTGTAGATTCATGATGTAAGAAAGGTGAAAATTATCGCACAAGGATTTACTATTTTCTATACGAGCAAAAAGTGTCTCTGACATGCCGAGCAATAAATTACCCTTATTTCACTTGAACAGAACAGCGAGCCAGAAAGAAATCAGAGAACGAGCCGGATGAATAAAGCAATGAGAAGACGGAATTATTTGAAACGGGACAGCACAAATCGCAAACGGACGACACAACAAAAATTAATAATCAAACATTTATCACTGTTATCTAAGTCCCGATTCATAAAACTGCCGTCAGAGTGCATTCGGAATCCCTCGAGGCGGTGCAGGAAGACGCAAGTTGGTAAGCACGGGGTGACAATGGCAAAGGCGAGTTATTTGCAGACGAGTGATTTATAAAGGAAAAAATAAACCTTTGTGTAAGTTTGCAGCGTTTTTTCTTGGTGAAACGACTCTGGGTTTTTTGGGTCCATTTTTTAATCGAAAAGATGGGTCTTTTTCGACATTATCTCATATCAGGCAGAAATCATCCAACTCAACAACATAATTAATTAATGTTGAAAATTATCGATGACACTCGAAAAAAGTTGATGTGATCTCTCCAAGGCAATTGTGATCAGAGCACTCTATTGGACGTACGAGAAACTACTTTTACCACCAGTGCGCCTAGCGGGAGTTGCCACCTCCTCTATGGATACATCCTAGAAAATCTTTCCGCAGCAAATATTGATCTGTGTGGTGCGAGTACCCCGCTTGGTAACAACAATCAATATTTAGCTCTCCCTCAAAATGTACACCTCTCCAACTAGTCATCCAGGTGGTGCGTGTAACCGGTAGCGCTGGTTGACTGGTACCTTCTTCTCAACCTGGTGGTGCAGGGCGACCCTGGTAACGCAGGTCTCTTTCGACGCCCGTTCAAATTCATTGATAAATTCCGAAAGCTAGTACCTAACAGAATTGGAAAAGTAAAGTCAGTAAGACCCACAAAAAAACAAGGCTCTTACAACTTGTTTTACTGTCACTCAAAACACGAATAAACAAGATGCAAGCCATCTCAAGATGCCCAAAACAGTTTTAGCGTGGGTAGGAAGAGACCCTTTCTGGACTTTGATACTCTTAAAGTACAGATGTTAATAGAAATCAAAAGTAGATGAATTTTGATTTTGCTCGTCTTGAAATGTTAGTCATGAGAAATCTTAATTTTTAAGTACTTATTACGAAATCTTTATTTACAAGTATTTATCCTGATGCAGATTAAAAATCGCTGATCTACGGGAAGTACCCATTCTGAAGGACCTGACAGACAAGGAGAGGTCCACCATCAAGTATGCTCATGTTTACGGAAGCAACAGGAAAGTAGGAAGAAGTCTCAGCGCCCTCTACGTCACGACAAATGATAAGGTAGGTACAACTGATCTTGACTAAAAGCATCTGCGTGTAGTTTGCTCACATAGAACAACATAGGCTTAATTATGTAATAATACAATGTAATATACGATCGTTGAACATTATCATAGGTGTGGGAAATCTGATTCGTACTACCTACCACACCATACTGCCTTCACACTAAGGATGGGTATCGTTATAAAAGTATCGATATTTTGTATCGATACTGTATCGTATCCGAGTATCGATATCCCAAGCATCGTTGGGCATGAGTATCGATATTTTAAGATATCGAGTATCGATACTTTAGTGTCACAAACTATCAATATCATCCAATTTTCTCAAGAAAAATAATTTTTACAACAACTTTTATTCATTTTTCACTATTAAGAGTCCAAGCAGAGTGATTTTTTCCATGATATAAACGTTATTTGTGCAACCAAAGAGTAGTGACCCAAAAGCCGCTCTATCTTCTTCATTTTTTAGCCATTATGTTGAATTTTCCGCGAGAACAGTATCGATATTCGATATTTAGAAATATCGGATCCAAAGTATCGATATCCAAAAATATCGGATGGTGCAGTATCGATACTAAAATATCGAGTATCGGTACTAAAGTATCGATATTTTGAAATATCGAGTATCGATACCCATCCCTACTTCACACCTGCCTTCGTAGGGACCGAACGGTTTGTCCTACAGAGCTCCGGGTGGTCTCAAAAAATTTTAAAAATTCAATACTATTTAAAATTGGTGAAAAAACAATACCTTTATTTCGAGAGTTTTCGATCTCGACAATTTCAACCCTTAATTTTCACCCCTTAGAAGTGACCAACATCAACCAAAAGCTTCGCGGCACAACTAGACCCCAAATGGAGCCCATATACCAAATTTGAACCAAATCGGTCCAGTGCTGCTAAGAAAAGTGCCACGTACGGCGGGTGGACGGAAATTTTTTTTATTCGATTTTCGGATTCTACGTAGGAATCCTACCTTGAAACGTGAAATATCAAATTTTGAGGGGGGGGGGGGGGGGTTAAACTTTTTTTCTTGCTCGATTCCAAAGGCTTATTATGGAAAATAATGAACCAAAATTGATATTTTTTGCAAGCAGAAAATTTATTATTCTCACTTGTCAACGAAATAGAACCAAGGGAGAAAGAAAACCCGAAGAAGCTGCTCTTCCTATGCTCCATAGATAAACATATTGTTTAGTAATGCATGCATTCCAGAGGACGTCCCATTGGATAAGCATTAGATCAGTTTATCAGTTGTTAAGTGATAAAACTGTTTCACTCGATGTAATTTATTTATTACTTTAGGCAAGAAATACTGCCCCCCACCATTATCCACCTTAACATTTCTAGCGGCATGGGAGCCTCGAATCTGAAGAGCATTTTAAAATTCATGATCTACGATACCCAACATGCGAATTCGAGTTCACCCCCCCCCCACCACCCCAACGCCAACAATGTTGCCAGTCTGGCACCAAAGCGGAAATACGTCGTAGCATTGAACTTTCATCTGTTAGTTTTGGTAGGCGGTCCGTCGAAGTTCACATCCGTATTCAAGGTGAAACTCAAAAAAAACCCACGAAATATGCGGTTTATGGTGTCCTGGCACCATGGTGGCACCACTATTAGTTCCATGGTGGTACAGAGAATAATTCATGAAAATCCGGAGGTATAATGAGAATTTTTCCTCAATTTCAAAGCTTGGGTACAATTAGTAAGCAGTAAAGGAACCGAAATATTGAAAAATCGGATATTTTGTGAATATTATCCCCCCACTCACCCCCTCCCCTTGCGAATTTTGGTACTCTGGTAAAATCATGTACAACTCGGAAGTTATTTGAGTCAAACAAAAAAAGAAACACGCAAATCGGTTGGAAATTGAGGCCTGGGCAGAGTTTACAAGATTACCCCCACAAACGCACGTTTTTTAGGCATTAACCCCCCCTTTCCCCCTCTTAAAAAGCAAAATCCAAAATTCCGGCGCCGTAGTGCACAACTAGATAGTATTCCGCGTCAAACGAAAAAAGAACCACGAAAATCGTTTGAGAACTAAGGCCTGGGCAGAGTACACAAGATTATGCCCAAAAACGCACGTTTTTCGAGCATTAACCCCCCCTTTCCTCCCCTTAAGAGGCAAAATTCGAAATTCCGGCGACGTAGTGCACAACTAGATAGTTTTCCGCAACGAACAAGAAAAGAACCAGGAAAATCGGTTGAGAACTAAGGCCTGTGCAGAGTACACAAGATTTTGTTACACACACACACACACACACACACACACACACAGACATACACCTATGGTTTTTTCGCGGATTTGGATTCAGAATGGTCTAAAACGGATTACTGTGTGGTTATTTTTTTTTTCTGTTGAGTGTTGTCCAACTTCACCCCAGATCGATCGCATAAGGACGCCCAAGTCTTACTGTGGGACGTCCTAAAAACGGAGTTGAGTAGAACGTTGTCTATTTCCATGAAAATAATGAGTTACAAGTTGAATCGATTTCGACGGTTAGGTCATCATCAGTTACATCAATAACTGAAGGTACATCACAGAGAGTGTAGCTTATATAGTCACAAGTGAAAGGGAGCTTGAATCCCATTTGTTGAGAAATTGAAAGTCATACCCAATCAGATTGAGGCAGGTATAAGTGAAAGGAGAATCCAATTGGTTCAGAGAAGTGAAGGGAGATCCAGAGAAGGGGAGGATCATCAAATGCCAATCTAGGCAGACCAAGTGAAAGAGTCCCATTCTTAGAAGAGGATATTTTTTAAAATTTTTTACATTTTTCATTTATACTGGAAAATCTAGAAAGGGTTTAGGAAGATGGAAATTTTAAATGCAGTGGCTATCTGAATATATGGGGGCAGCCATGGTGTGACATGATGAGCTGCCCCTTACTGCAGTAGCGCTACCTCTGGAAGCATACATGAAACTATTAGCTCACGTGATCAAACACAGGATTGCTCCGCGAACTGGGAAGAAGAATGCAAACGCGAAAGTGACCAAAAGAAGCACTTTTACTCACTCTTCTTTACAATACGATTCTACCTATAAGTTTATCAAGCATTATTAGTCTTCATATTCTCTTATTTAGTTTCTATATTAGTTAGTTTTGATATTTTTGAATCACATTATTTGAGTGGATCGTTTCATGTGGTCACGAGGGCGCCTACAACTCTACCTGTTGACATTCTCTGACACTATTTGCAGAAACTCTTTTTACGCTTTGCCAGAGCACAGTTTTGCGTGAGGAACCCTGTGGAGTGATTTAATCAGTTTTCCGCGATCTTCGCGGTGTTTTTGGTTTATTATATCCAATAAACATACTCACTCACTCACTTTCATTTTGTTTTTCACTCACTAGCTGAGTATTGTTGAAAAATTCTTATATGTAATTGGGAATAAAATCCCGTAATGTTTAATAAATAAATAAATAATGAACCTTTGGAAACGACCAAGAAAATTTGTTTAACCCCACTCCCGTCAATATTTGTTGATTTACGTTTCAAGGTACGTAGAATCCAAAAATCGAATAATAATTTGGCTGTCCGTACGCCGTACGCGGCACTTTTGCCACTTAGCATTGAACGATTTTGATGAAATTTGGTATGAAGGCTCCATTTGGGGTCTAGTTGTGCCCCGAAGATTTTGGTTGATGTAGGTCACTTCTAAGGGTTGAAAAATAAGGTTTGAAATTTTGAAAACGCACTAACTCAAAAAAATTTGATATAAAAGTGTAGTTTTTCCATCAATTGAAGATAGTTCAGAATTTTTGAGACCATGCGGAGCCCTGTAGGACAAACTGTTCGTTCCCTACGAGAATTTAAGGGTTGGACTTAGATAAATCAGAAGCACGAGTGTGAATCGCAAAAGAGGCCTCATCTCCGTTCAAATTTTAGCTGACCAAAATGCGATCGATGTTTTTCATGTTGGTTGGTAGTAATTTGCAGCCGAGTGATCTTAGAGAAAAATAATAAACCTTTGTGTAATATTTTGCTGCGTTTTGACAGAGGTTTCACTTGTTTAGACATTTTCTTCTACTGTAATTTTTTTCCTTTGGGTATTTGTGGTGTTGAACTTTATTCTAGGGCCTTTATTATAGGATTTGACTTGAAATTCGAAAATCTAAAATTGAAATAAATTTCCCATTGTTTGACCGTAAAATTTACGGTCAAATATTAAATAACATTAATAATATTGTGAGCCTCCGCTCACTGTGGTTCCCTTTCCAGTGAAGAGGCTAGGTTAATTCATTAACCTCCTTCCGACCCGAAGCGGTCATAATCACCCGCGATCATCATTGCTCAGTTTCGGGTCCGTGGTCAGCTCAGAGGTGACATCACCCCCTCCTCAACTTGAAGATGCCGTCTCCAGACAGCGCGTCCCTCCCTCGGCGGAGGGAGCCAATCAGGCATCTCCACCTGGCAGTTGCCCGTCCATTGAGGGAGCAGAGGAGGAACCCCCTGAACAAAACCGGCGAGCCGCCCCCTCTCCAGTCAGTCCCCTTCAGATATTCAGAGTACTATTCACTGCGAGCCCTGCCCTTGAATAAGTCAACTGTTAGAGTCATCCCCCAATCTGCTTTCGCTGACACAGCCCTGTACGACTCCTGGCTATCAGAAGCTGCTGTCCAATCTTCTTGCATCGAATTGCCTGGTTGCACAGACCTCGTGGAATCAACCGGACGTCCGACGCCACAACAACCACAATCGCCACATCATGCTGGAAGGTTACCTACGGGCCCCAACACGTGTGAGTGAAAATAGACTTACCTTTTTTCCATTGGCCAATGATAAATAGGAACTGTGTAGAAGTAGCAGAAACGCATTTGAACATTTTCGTCAAGAGTAAAACTACAGACTTAAAAACTAAAAACTTACCTGGAACTTAAAGCTAACCTGTACTTACCTTTGGTTGATGATCTGGAACTTGAAACTGAAATACGCTTGAACCTGAAACAAATTGTTCGGAGTTGAAAGATAAACTTGTATATTGAACAATTATTATACTCAAATTCCTATGTATAAATATTGATATTTTCTCTGTGCCATACTTACATTTTGTTCCGCCCATCAGGCCTCTTTTTGGCTCACCATTAGTGTGCCTAGTCAGAAACTTGATTTCGTTCTTATTTTAATAAATATTATCCTTTGCTGTTACTTTGCAGTTGCTCTTTCGAGTTCTACCTGGTTCCTCAGTGTGTAACACGGAGCTTGGTGCATCGTCACACTCCGCCATATTTTCCTAGATTCCCTTCAGGAACCCTCGTAGGCCCTTACAGCAGGAATTACATTCGGTATTCCATTTTTTCTCTTTAGGACGCCCATCCGGCCAAATCATTTCAGCTAACCTTCTTCACGAACTTCAGGCTGGCCGCTTCACCGTCACACCACAGGTAATTATCACCCGCTACCCTTGTAATTTTAATATTCACTTTGTTTCGATATTTGTCTGTTCTTCCCCCACCTGAGCTCGCCACGTTGAGACTTACAACGACCGGAGAACTTGGGATCGGTACGTGGCGTCACAACCTCGGACCGCTACCAATTTCACCGCGCAATAAGCACTCAACCCTGTCGAACGTTCTCCCGTTTACGACTGGTGTGTCGATCGTCACAACCACCACGAGTAGACGGGACCCTACCTCTGTGGTCTCGACACAAGCCGCCACAAGTAGGACGCCTACAATATTAAATATTAATAATATTAAATATTTAATATTACGATATTTCCCACTCTTATTCGTACTTACTTGTTGAGGAGGGACGTTGAAGGCGCTTTCGTTTGGTGGTTCCTGCCAGCCTGTTGACTTGATACTGCTCCAGCGTCCAGAGAGTGGGACACGGTGGTGGCAAGGAGCGCGCAAATAATTTGCGCGCTCCTTGCCACCACCGTGTCCCACTCTCTGGACGCTGGAGCAGTATCAAGTCAACATGCTGGCAGGAACCACCAAACGAAAGCGCCTTCAAATTATTTCCCTCTCAACCTAACAGTACCTATGCATTAACTTAATCTGGTTTATTGCCTACTTTAGTTTTATGACTTGTTGCAGGTATTTCTTGCTGGATTTAACAGTATGATTGGGGAAGACAACATAAATTATGGGTCAAGAGGCTTACTAAACGAGAGCAGGGAGGTGAAAGAGCTATCAGGTAAGTTTGTGCGACGGATTGTGGTTGGGGAGAAGTTTGGAGCTGCTCTCACAGATGGCGACGATCTGTATATGTGGGGAAGTGACTTGGGACGCGATGTGATCTTAAATGGAAAACGATTTGAAAGGCTTGCTTTAAAACTTCACGAACCTGGAGATGTGTGTCCTTGTTGCGGCGGATCACTTGAAGATTACTCCGAGCTTTCAACGTGCAATCGTTGCCGAGCCAACATTGCTACTTGGATCACCCTTTTAGATTCCCCCTTGATCCGGCAATTTGCCCTAGGTTTCCTGAGTAAGCCACCATCGAAACTTGTACTTCCGTCATTGTACTGTCTGATATGTCAAGGATTCCAAACCTCCGAACTTATCGAAACTGTACCTTCACATCTCAAAACCGCTGCCGCCTTATCATATCTCGGAAATTATAGAACGAACCTTCTGCGCTGCACTTCTTGCCACACACTCATTGACCACATCGGTGTATCTCCACGTCGGTATACCACATCGGTTCCTCAGAAAACCAAGTTTACATCGCCCCTCTCCATCATCGACATTACGGCAGGGAGAAACTTCCTGCTCATTCAAACATCGACAGAGTTAATAATTTGGGGTGAACTGAGGGGTCGAAAATACAATCGTATCTTGGAAAATCGGAAGTTCGTTGATGTTGTCAAAGTGGCGTGTGGGTCAGATCACATAGCCGCAATAACAACCCAGGGAGATCTTTTCACTTGGGGTGATGAAGTTCAGCAGGAAGAAGCTAGTAAAGGTTGTGCGATCTTGAGGAAAGTGCCTCTAGAGGCACCTGCTGTAGACGTATCGTGTGGATTGACATCTACTGTCTGTCTTCTGAAGAATGGCGAATGTTTTATTCGTGGTAAAGTTACCAGGATGGTGTCTGCTTTGACATTTATCAACAATTCATTCCACTCTGCGTACCGCTGCATTCCAGCTGTTTTGTCCCAGAACTACGCAAAAGTGTTGACATCTTCTCAGGTACAACATGATCAATCTATGGATAAAAAATTAGCTGAACTGACCGGCGACCCCACTGATGAGTTCATTCATCTCCACGATACAACAGTGTCACCTGCTAGTAAGCCGATCGATGAAGAATTATGTGTTCGTGAGGACTCGGAACTCCATAAGAAAAATGCTGAAGACAAAAATCCCATTCCATGACTTATTTGGTCAACAACATCTGAGTGACCTCACGCTGAAATTAACAGATGGCGACATGCCAGTGCACCGCTGTGTTCTGCACTCATCGTCTTCTTATTTCAAGAAGCTTTTTTCTGAATCAATTTCTCATGCTGTTATGGACATGTCTTCTTACAACCCCTTAGCCTACCGTGGGTTCCTACAATACTTGTACAAAATCTCCATTATTGAGATGGAGTGTGGGGACATGATTGACCTCTATGTTCTTGCTACGAGCTATAAAGAGGACTGGATAGCAGCTGATGTCTTCTCCAAACTCAAATCCTCCATAAGCCCTGACAACGTGCTGCGCCTCCTCGACAAAGCCAAAGCTACTAAATCCACTGAACTCGAGCTTGAGTGCCATAAATTCATAAACGCACCTGAGTTCAAGAAATCCTTGCTCGAGTTCGCATCTGAAAATATGGACTTACTCACAGAAATCCTTCGGGTATTCTCCAAGTCCAGAAGTTAATCAATCGCTCACCTCCATGGTAAAACACTCAATTATTTCGTATTTTCCGTTTATTGAACTTGCATGTCTATTCTATGACTGCCATAACAATAAAATTGTATCTTCATAATAATACTCACGTTCATCTTAATCTCAACCCCAGCCGAGTTGGCAAACATCACTTCACTCAACTCATTCAGTTGCCACATGAAAATTTCGAGGTTCTGACCTACCAATATATTCGTTCTTGAAACTCCCTCTCGAAGGTTTTTTGTTGTGCAGATTTTCTAAATTACCCATTGATGAAATACCGTAAAACAAGGTAACTGCCACTCTTGACTTTTTTATTAAATTCAATTAAACTACTAGTAAAATGAAAACCCTGATCTACGAATAAGAGCAAGCCGAACTATCTGGAACCTAACGAATCGATTTTTTTTATTCATTTACTATTTTATTGTTATTGTTAAACTTTGGAGTTGAGTTTTCATGGTGGGGGGGGGGGGATTATTATTAAGATTAATAGCACTGTGATAATTGTTTGACAGTATCAAATAACATACGAAACTCGTAAAAATGTTCTCTTTTCAGTTGGTAGGATACTTTTTTCCAACCTGAAAGTTACTTCATACAACGTAATGGAGCAATTTTTCATGTTTTGGTTTATTATTTTCAATAATGAACCTTTGGAATCGACCAAGAAAAATTTTTTTTTAACACCCCCACAAAATTTGATGGTTTACGTTTCAAGGTACGTAGAATCCAAAAACGCTGCAAATCATTGCTCAAAGGTTTATTATTTTCTGTATAGATCACCCTTCTGTATAGATCACTGGTTCTCCATCAATAGCACCTACCACCATCTGTATTCTCCCTTGACCTTCCCTCTCAAATTTCAGCTCCTGCGTTCAATAGGATTGAAAATGACTTCGGAGCTCACTCAGCTGATCAGTGATCTGAAGAGTGAAGAAGATCTCCTCGAATGCTGAAGACGCCTGGAAGAGCACTTCCATTCAATAGGATTGAAAATGGCTTCGGAGCTCACTCAGCTGATCAGTGATCTGAAGAGTGAAGAAGATCTCCTCGAATGCTGGAGACGCCTGGAAGAGCACTTCCATTCAATAGGATTGAAAATGGCTTCGGAGCTCACTCAGCTGATCAGTGATCTGAAGAGTGAAGAAGATCTCCTCGAATGCTGGAGACGCCTGGAAGAGCACTTCCATTCAATAGGATTGAAAATGGCTTTGGAGCTCACTCAGCTGATCAGTGATCTGAGGAGTGAAGAAGATTTCCTCGAATGCTGGAGACGCCTGGAAGAGCACTTCCATTCAATAGGATTGAAAATGGCTTCGGAGCTCACTCAGCTGATCAGTGATCTGAAGAGTGAAGAAGATCTCCTCGAATGCTGGAGACGCCTGGAAGAGCACTTCCATTCAATAGGATTGAAAATGGCTTCGGAGCTCACTCAGCTGATCTGTGATCTGAAGAGTGAAGATCTCCTCGAATGCTGGAGATGCCTGGAAGAGCACTTCCATTCAATAGGATTGAAAATGGCTTTGGAGCTCACTCAGCTGATCAGTGATCTGAGGAGTGAAGAAGATTTCCTCGAATGCTGGAGACGCCTGGAAGAGCACTTCCATTCAATAGGATTGAAAATGGCTTCGGAGCTCACTCAGCTGATCAGTGATCTGAAGAGTGAAGAAGCCTTTGAGCAATGATTTGCAGCGTTTTTTACCCACCAACATTTTTTTTACCTACCAACTTTTTTTTACCTACCAGCTAGGTACTACCTACCACACCATACTGGCTTCACACCTTCACAATCAAGTTTATTAGAAAGAACTAAACGCTTCACACTCGATTGGAAAAATAGAAAGCTTCATATGGAATTTTGATTACTGGTTACGCAGAAGGCAAAACTGTATACAAATCGAAGAAATGAACAGCGATCGCATTTTAGTCCGATAAAATTTGAATGGAGATTAGACCTCTTTTGCGATTCACACTCATGATTCTGTTTTATCGAAGGAAAACCTTCAAGTACTCGTAGGGACCGAACGGTTTGTCCGACAAAGCTCCGGGTGGTCTCAAAAATTTTTTTAAATTCAATGCTATTTAAAATTGGTGAAAAAACGATACCTTTATTTCGAGAGTTTTCGAGCTAGGGCACTCTTGAAAATTTCAACCCTTAATTTTCACCCCTTAGAAGTGACCTACATCAACCAAAAGCTTCGCGGCACAACTAGACCCCAAATGGAGCCCATATACCAAATTGATAACGTGATAACGTCTTATAAATTGGTTTACCGGGAGACACTTCAAGAAACTGCGTTACGCTCCGCTCACGGAGGGGGTGCAGGTCGGCGCTCCCTAAAGGCGGGCGGCCCCTCCCCTTCCCGGCGCTCACAAAAGCGGGAGCACCCCGCCCCCCTTCCCTGGCACTCACCCTCCCCCCCCCCCACCCATGGGAAATACCTACTACCTACGGGAAATACCTACTCTGTGCAACTTGACAAAGAATTTTATTTTATCCTTCTTCCTACTATACGAATGAATATTAACATTAAAATTATTTTACCACTCAAAGTCGTTGTCACGTAAAACTTTCGCCCGTATACCAACTTTACAGGCAACAACACAGGGTTTTTTTTCTTGCTCGATTCCAAAGGCTTATTATTGAAAATAATAAACCAAAATCGAATAAAAATTTGGCCGTCCGTCTGCCGTACGCGGCACTTTCCCCACTTAGCATTGACCGATTTGAGTTCATCTCTAGTTCTCACGGTGTCAACAGCTAATGCCAACGCTCCGTGTTAATTTGACGAATTACCTCGGGTTTTTTCCCTAAGTTTTAACTAAAAGTGGTACTCAACAAATCTTTTTTGTCCCGGGAACCATAATTTCGGCATGAAATTAAGGGTCGTGCCCTTCTAAGGGCGTTATTACGCAATTTAAGTGCCGTCCGGAGTACACGAGGTGTTGGTCATTCACCTGCATTCGACTCACCGCGGTTTCTGCTGACTGTGCAGTCTTCGCGAGGCCCCGCCGAGGGCCCCTCGAAAATATCATCGAGAGTTAAAAAACGTTTTTGACGTGACAACAACGTCTTATAAATTGGTTTGCCGGGTGACACTTCAAGAAACCGGGTGACCTTCAAGAGACCTTCGCTCACGTTATGCGCTCACAATGAGAGCGAGTGAGAGGCATGCGTCCCTTTCACTTCTCTCGCTCTTTCTCTCTTCCGCCTAAGAGCGAGAGAGACAGAGCGAGAGAGATAGGCATACACACCGGTTCATGTCTTGCGCTTCTATTTAGGCGCCTGCATACAATTTTTATTATAATAAAAAAATTTATAATAATAATAATATTATCCTTCTTCCTACTATACGAATGAATATTAACATTAAAATTATTTTACCACTCAAAGTCGTTGTCACGTAATAAAACTTTCGCCCGTATACCGACTTTACAGGCAACCAATTAATTTTTTTTCTCTCTTTGTTCGGTTTATCAACTTTTCTTAAATAATGGCTAAAAGAGGATTCCATCTTCCCGGGCATAGATACCTAGGCCCAAACGGACCCATAAATAATGGCTCACCAGTCGATTACGACGACCGAATTGCCGAGGAGCATGATATTGCTTACCATATGGCAACAACAGCCCAAGAGATCCGTACTGCGGATCAGGCCGCTATAATGGCATTTTCAGCGGATGCCATTGCCAATAAAAACTGGCACTCAGCTGTAGGAGCTGTGGGGATCGGCACTAAATATGCCGTCGAGTCCCTAACTGGTGTGATTTACCCTCAGAGGGTATCGGACTACTTTCCCGATAGGGACCCCCACGAGCCTCGTGAGCCAGTAATAAGGGAGTTAGTCAACCTACAAGACGAAAATAGTACCGTGCGCATGACGCACCATAGTCAGGTGGCACCTGAAGTGTACCGTGAGTACCTAGACGAACGCAACCGAGAAGCAAAAGAAGAACACCAGCGCTCGGTTGCTGTGGTCACAAATGCATTTTGTGATGTCATTGGTAGAAAGATACGAAATGACAAATATCAAAATGTTAGATTTGAAGAAGTGGAGAAAAAAAAGGATGGACCCAGGCCAACTGGAAAAGCCATATTCATTCTCCGACGACAATGAAAACTGACGAACTTGGGCCATCAGACCCTGGGTTCCTTACGAAACCTAAGGAGAGATCGAGGTGGGTACCATCAAGTTACATGAATTCGCCTCAAACGCCGATACCAAGCGCACCTAGAGTGTGCCAAGAGCCTGTTGGCTGCGAAGAGGGGTGTTTTTCAGACGAGGCTCTGCCCCCTTACAGCCCAGGGGGGACCCACACCCCACTCAGGATGCGAGGAGGGATGGCTGATGACATCCCATCACGAGCAGAGGAGCGATACGCGGGGACTACTAGATCCCCAGTTGACACAGGCGATTCAGACGTTGCTCTGGATCTCCTTGAAATGTGGGACGCAGCGTCTACCAGCTTCCTCAGGTTGTGCAAAGATATGAAATTGGACCAGGAAAAAGGACTGGAAGCATTAAAACCAGTAGGGGAGGTTGTTTCGGCTGTTCTAAGAAGAGTTGTACACATGGACCTGAAGATTAAGACCCTGGAGGGCCGTGAGGCATCCAGAAGCGACGTGGTGGACAAACAAAATCAGGATCTGACGCAAGTACTGCGTCAGATTGCAGCTGCAATTCAGACTGGTGCTCTGAATGCAACACAACCAATGACGAACTCCACTGAAGCATCAACTTCAGCAGCATCAAGGGGCATACCTGATACCCAGAGATCAAAAACGCCTCAGCCTAAGCCACGAACCTATGCCTCAGCTGCAAAGACAAAGCCACAGCCTAGACACTTTGTTGTCGTTCAGCCAACTGACGACAACACTACATTGGAGTCGGCAGAAGATGTCGAAAAAGCATTAACTGAGAAGGTTGATCCCAAATCTAAGGGTTGGCAGCTGGTCAATCTTAGAAAGGGGAGGAACAAAAGAGTTATACTCGAGGCAGCTAACATCCAAGAAGCCAGAAAAATAATGGCAGATACGGGCGCAGGGGGTGCTGGCCTAAAAATGGAGCTAATGCCCAAGAAAAGACCTACTCTAATTATCTTGGGTATCAGGGAGGTTTCATTGAACGCTGAACAACTCCAAGCGGCAGTCCGGGAACAAAATTTCCCCAATGTTAACCTTGATCGATTCAAGGCCAATTTTAACCCGAAGAGGATAGTAAGACGCGGTGAGGGGCGTCCTGTAAGTTGGGAAGTAGAGGTCGAGACTGAGCTCTTCAAATCAATCATGAAAGACCCTAGGCTGTACGTAGGGTGGTGTAGATGCCCAGTAACACCATATGTACCAGTTCTAAGATGCTACAGATGCACCAGAGTGGGTCATCGCTTGCAAGATTGTACAGTATGCCAGCCTGGCGAAGAATGTTGCAAATGCTGTGGTGAGAAAGGACATAAGGTCGCTGCCTGCATCAAACCACATCCAGAAATTGAATGCATGTCCTGTAAGGCGGCTAAAAAACCAGCGAAGCATGTGACAGGTGATTCCTGATGTACAGTGTACATCAAGGCGAAAGAGGCGGCAATTCAAATAACCGACTATGGCCAGTAGAGCACAGGAACACCAATGCATCCACTGCGGGAGAACCTGTCATTCACGTCGTATAGGGCTGTCAAAACATACTAGATCAGCTCATCCTGAGGAGTATGCTTTTGACGAAATTGGCCCAAAACGATGCAAATACTGGTCACATGAAGAAATGACCATCATGGCAACTGTTGAACTTGAATTAGAAGGTACCATACCGGGTGCCCAAATGAATAGAGCTCTTGCCTCCAAAATGGTTGGTAGAACACTTAAATCTGTAGAAGCGGTACGAGCAAGGCCTCACTATCAGAATGCATTGGAGCAGGTACGCCTAGATGCTACCTGCGAAAGATGCGAAAGAAGAACTAGATGGAAGCTATGAGATCTCCCATCAACAGCTTGATGAAGCTATTCTTGCAGGGATTCCCATAGCTCAGCGTGCATCAGAACAGGATGAAGGCCACCAATTGTTGATAAATGCTGCAAGAGCAGTGGTCCAGGATCTTGACCCCCAAAATGACCTTCTTCTGTGGATATCCCATATCATTGGTATAACCCCACGACCACCCAGGGACCATATAATCAACAATGATACCACACAAGAAACGAGGAGAGATAAATTCTCAAGGTTTAGGAGGTTGTGGGATTCTGATAGAGCTGCAATAGCGGAGGACATCCTTGGTAATGGAAGAGCCCAAATGCGTCACACAGGCCAGCAATTGAGGCAATACTGGGCAAGACAGTGGTCAGCTCCATCCAGCGAATGGACAGCAGAGGAAGTCCGTCATCCCCATGATCAGCCGATGGACCACATATGGATGCCAATAACGGAGGACGAAATCCGGGTATCGGAACCAACCAGGACTGCCTGTGGTCCTGATGGACTACTGGCAGAGGTTTGGAGGATGGTTCCCCGCAGCCTTAGGAAGTTTTTTTTCAACACGATTTTGCGCCGGGGATCTATGCCGTCTACCCTCTTACAAGCTTGAACTACTATGATTCCAAAGAAAAACATGCCAGAAACAGAGGCAGACTACCGCCCAATCACAGTCCCATCAGTAGTAGTACGCCAATTTCACAAGATCATTGGAAAGCGTTTGGAATCTTCAGTTACTCATGTTGAGCAACAAAAAGGTCTCCGCAGAGGCGTTGATGGACTAGCACTGAATGTATTGGCACTCAATAAATTGTTGGTTGAAGCTAACAGGAAAAAAAGAGAGCTTCACATTGCAGTTCTCGATGTTGAGAAAGCATTTGATAGAGTTTCTCATTTTGCTATAATGAACATCATGAAGGGGAGACAGTGGCCCAAACAGCTGGTACAGTATATTGAATCAATCTACCAAAATGGGTCTACACGAATTGGGGCAGGCCCATGGATGTATAATGCAAGGGGCATTAGACAGGGTGACCCCCTGTCCTCAACCCTCTTCAAAGCAGTTATGGATCACGTCCTGCTAGCACTCCCTAATAGGGTTGGATACATCCATGCAGGGCAGCGTTGGTCTTCCCTGGCTTTTGCGGATGATGTTGTACTGATTGCCACATCTAGAGCTGGGATAGTGGCTCAGATTGTAGCATTCAATAATGCCTTGAAGTAGGTGGGACTGAATCTCAACCTCAGAAAATCCATCTATCTGCCTTTGATGCCAAGAGGGCGTCGACTCGTGGTCCCAGCTGAAAGGCCTTCCATTGATGTTGATGGCCAGTGCCTGAGGGCAGCACCACACAATGTTCGATGGATATACCTGGGAGTATCCTTTGGTACCCAGGGTATATGTCGTAACATGCCAATGAAAATGACTACAATCCTTGAGAAAATTGACAGGGCACCACTGAAGCCTCTGCAGAAATTAGTAATGTTGCAAGACCACGGCATACCCTCACTAACTCACCAACTAGTGCTGGGAAGTACCACGCTCTTAACTCTAAAACAGATGGATATATCTGTAAGGAGATATGTGAGAAAATGGTTGCGCCTGCCATTTGACTCTGCTAATGCCTACATCCATGGACCAGTGGGTGATGGTGGTCTTGGAGTAATGGAACTACGCAGTCAAATACCAACCATAAGAGCTAATAGGGTAGGGGCGGCAAACACACAACTCTTTGAAAGGGAACGAGTCTCCAACAACAAAATGGGACATCAAGAATCGACCGTCGAATTGCCAGGGCACAACGTCTCCATCAAACTACAGATGGAGCTGAACTGGTAAAATCACGCGATAATGGAGCTAGCACGGCATGGATCAGGAACCCTTCAGCGAAACTATGGGGATGGAGGTCGTTGGGTATGGTGAAAGTCCATTCTGGTTCTCTGCCAACAGGAGTGAGGAGGACAAGAGGCAGGCGTACCGGCAGCAGCCATCTATGCCGAATGGGATGTCAAACACCTGAAACAGCCTCGCATGTGCTCCAGATTTGCCCAGCCGTGGTAAGACCCAGGTGTGCCCGTCACAATTCTGCCCTGAACCTACTGGAAGCCTACGCTCACCGTAAAGGATGGCCAGTATGGCTAGAGCCACACTTTAACCTGGAACAGCGAGGTCCAGACCTCTTGGTGGTAACACCAAGAGGAGCCTTCATTATTGATGTCTCAGAGGTCTCTGGCTCCGGCCAGAGATCACTCGCAGACATCAATGCTTCCAAAATTCAAAAATATGAAGTTGACGCATTACTAGATGCTGCAGCAGCACTTGCAAACATTCAGCGAAACCAACTAAAGGTGATTGGAGCAACGATCACCTGGAGAGGGATATGGCATGGCAAGTCAGCGAAGGATCTGATTCGGGCTGGTTACCCACTGTTTATCCTGGAGTGGATGACCACCCGAGTCCTAACAGGAGGATCATTCATCTGGTCTAAATTCAGGGCTACGGCCACACGACGGCGTGCCACGGCTCGAGCAAGTGGGCCCCGTGGGACTTGGAGCTGAACTCGAACCCCATGGGGAGGAGAAGTGTCGACCGATGGCATAGCCAGAAGAGGCACAATCCTCCCTCCATCATTTGTGAGATAAGGTGATTCAACCTTGTCCCTCACCCCGATGTCCGAGGTCGGATCTCGGACCCTGATACCAAGCAGCCAGATGGACATGACTGCTGAGTGCTGAAAGTGCTGATACAATTCTGTGATGTAAATATTTATGTACAATACCATCAATTGTAGCGGTGAAGTATTTTTTCCAAATATAAATTGTTAATGGTATGTAGGCTCCATTTGGGGTCTAGTTGTGCCCCGAAGATTTTGGTTGATGTAGGTCACTTCTAAGGGTTGAAAAATAAGGTTTGAAATTTTAAAAACGCTCTAACTCAAAAAATTTTGATATAAAAGTGTTTTTTCCATCAATTGAAGATAGTTCAGAATTTTTTGAGACCATGCGGAGCCCTGTAGGACAAACTGTCGTTCCCTAGAGAATTTAAGGGTTGGACTTAGATAAATCAGAAGCACGAGTGTGAATCGCAAAAGAGGCCTCATCTCCGTTCAAATTTTAGCTGACCAAAATGCGATCGATGTTTTTCATGTTGGTTGGTGGTAACACTGGCAAAGCCGTGTTCTTTGCAGTCGAGTGATCTTAAAGAAAAAAAAACCTTTGTGTAATAATTTGCAGCGTTTTGACAGAGGCTTCACTTGTTTAGACATTTTCTTCTACGGTGATTTTTTTCCTTTGGGTATTCGTGGTGTCAAACGTTATTCTAGGGCCCTATTATAGGATTTGACTTGAAATTCGAGAATCTAAAATTGAAATAAATTTTCCATTGTTTGACCGTAAATATTACGATATTTCCCACTCTTATTCGTTCTTACTTGGTGAGGAGGGACGTTGAAGGCGCCTTCGTTTGATGGTTCCTGCCAGCCTGTTGACTTGATACTACTCCAGCGTCCAGAGAGTGGGACACGGTGGTGGCAAGGAGCGCGCAAATTTCCCTCTCAACCTAACAGTACCTATGCATTAACTTAATCTGGTTTATTGCCTACTTTAGTTTTATGACTTGTTTCAGGTATTTCTTGCTGGATTTGACAGTATGGTTGGGAAAGACAACATAAATTATGGGCCAGGAGGCTTACTAAACAAGAGCAGGGAGGTGAAGGAGCTATCAGGTAAGTCTGTGCGACGGATTGTGGTTGGGGAGAAGTTTGGAGCTGCTCTCACGGATGGCGACGATCTGTATATGTGGGGAAGTGACTTGGGAAGCAAAGTGATCTTACCTGAAGAACAATTTAAAAGGCTTGCTGTAAAACTTCACGAACCTGGAGATCTGTGTCATTGTTGCGGCAGATCACTTGAAGGCCACTGGGCAAGGAAGGCAAGGTACTCCGAGCTTCCATGGTGCAATTATTGTCGAGCCTACATTGCTACTAGTAACACCCTTGTAGATCCCCCTTTGACCCGGCAATGTTCAACACTCTTTGCCCTAGGTTTCCTGGGTACGCTATCATCGAAACTTGTTCTCCCGTCATTGTACTGTCTGATATGTCAAGGATTCCAAACCTCCGAACTTATCAAAACAAAATGTACACTTACCAAAACCTATGTCGCCTCACCATTTTCAAGATTTAGAGAAGTGAACCTTCTGCGCTGCACTTCTTGCCACACACTCATTGACCACATTGGTGTTCCTTCACGTCAGTATACCACATCGGTTCCTCATAAAACCAGGTTTACATCGCCCCTCTCCATAATCGACATTACGGCAGGGAGAAACTTCCTGCTCATTCAAACATCGACAGAGTTGATAATTTGGGGTAAACTGAGGCGTCGAAAATACAATCGTATCTTGGAAAATCAGGAGTTCGTTCATGTTGTCAAAGTGGCGTGTGGGTCAGATCACATAGCCGCAATAACAACCCAGGGAGATCTCTTCACATGGGGTGATGCAGTTCACCAGGAAGAAGCTAGTAAAGGTGGCGCGATCTTGAGGAAAGTGCCTCTAGAGGCACCTGCTGTAGACGTATCGTGTGGATTGACATCTACTGTCTGTCTTCTGAAGAATGGCGAATGTTTTATTCGTGGTAAAGTTACCAGGATGGTGTCTGCTTTGACATTTTTCAAGAATTCATTCCACTCTGCGTACCGCTGCATTCCAGCTGTTTTGTCCCAGAACTACGCAAAAGTGTTGACATCTTCTCAGGTACAACATGATCAATCTATGGATAAAAAATTAGCTGAACTGACCGGCGACCCCACTGATGAGTTCATTCATCTCCACGATACAACAGTGTCACCTGCTGGTAAGCCGATCGATGAAGAATTATGTGTTCGTGAGGACTCGGAACTCCATAAGAAAAATGCTGAAGACAAAAATCCATATGGATTCCATGACTTATTTGGTCAACAACATCTGAGTGACCTCACGCTGAAATTAACCGATGGCGACATGCCAGTGCACCGCTGTGTTCTGCACTCATCGTCTTCTTATTTCAAGAAGCTTTTTTCTGAATCAATTTCTCCTGCTGTTATGGACATGTCTTCTTACAACCCCTTAGCCTACCGTGGGTTCCTCCAATACTTGTACAAAATCCCCATTATTGAGATGGAGTGCGAGGACATGATTGACCTCTATGTTCTTGCTACGAGCTATGAAGAGGACTGGATAGCAGCTGATGTCTTCTCCAAACTCAAATCCTCCATAAGCCCTGACAACGTGCTGCGCCTCCTCGACAAAGCCAAAGCTACTAAATCCACTGAACTCGAGCTTGAGTGCCATAAATTCATAAACGCACCTGAGTTCAAGAAATCCTTGCTCGAGTTCGCATCTGAAAATATGGACGTACTCACAGAAATCCTTCGGTTATTTTCCAAGTCCAGAAGTTAATCAATCGCTCACCTCCATGGCAAAACACGCAATAATTTCGTATTTTCCGTTTATTGACCTTGCATGTCTATTCTATGACTGTCATAACAATAAAATTTTATCTTCATTATATTACTCGTGTTCATCTTAATCTCAACCCCAGCCGAGTTGGCAAATATCACTTCACTCAACTCATTCAGTTGCCACATGAAAATTTCGAGGTTCTGACCTACCAATATATTCGTTCTTGAAATTCCTCTCGAAGGTTTTTTGTTGTGCAAATTTTCTAAATTACCCATTGATGAAATACCGTAAAACAAGGTAACTGCCACTCTTGACTTTTTTATTAAATTCAATTAAACTACTTGTAAAATGAAAATCCTGATCTACGAATAAGAACATGCCGAACTATCTGGAACCCATTTACTAGGTATTTTATTTTTATCGTTAAACTTTGGAGTTGAGTTTCACGGGGGGGGGGGGGGGGGGGGGGTGAACTGACCCCCTCGTCGGGATATTTTGCGCCAGTTCGGAAATGTTCCAATTTTTCATACATAAAAGCTGATGTGTCGCATTAGGAGCAAAGAGATTCGTGTTCTACCATCCAAATAAACACCATTGTCGAGTACCTGCATGCAGAAAAATTCTAAAATTCAACGGAAAATCGCATTTTGTTGAACAGTTCCTACATAATTTCTCGATATGTTAGTATTTCTTGATCTCATGAAAATGAAACATTTATTTCTTTGTTGCACAAACGAAATAATAAGATTAATAGCACTGTGATGACTGTTTGACATTATCAAATAACATACAAAACTCGGAAAAATGTTCTCTTTTCAGTTGGTAGGATACTTTGTTCCAACCTGAACGTTACTTCATACAACCTCATGAAGCATTGTTTCATGTTTTGGTTTATTATTTTCAATAATGAACCTTTGGAATCGATCAAGAAAAAAAAAATTTAACCTCCCTCCCCCCAAATTTGTTGGCTCACGTTTAAAGGGAACAGTGCTCAAGTCAAAGTGGAAGATCCCAAGAGCCTAAGTCAGTGTTTTCCCTGTCATTGGGTATGGAGGTATGGTCGCCCAGCATCCTCCATGAAATAATAGTAATTTTTGTGTGCTGAGCATGTGAAAATAATTATTAGTGGAGTCAGTAAACCCATTGCACAAATTAATATTGAAAAGGAATAGATTGTGATCATTTTACCAAGGTAAAAGATGCCAGAAAATCTTGCTTGACTTGGGTCATTAGCCTTAGTCTTGGGATCTTGAGCTAAACTGGTTCTGTCTCGTTTGTTGATTTGAGCATTTTTGGAAGGGGTTGAGGGGGTAACACAAAGCTTAAGTAAAAAAAATCTGCCCCCAACATAGTCTATCTCAAGTTATTCCACTTAGCCGATAATTTCTTTAAAAAACGCTGCAAATTATTACACAATGGTTTATTATTTTTCTATATATCACTCTTCTACAAAGCCACCAACCATCCAACATGAAGAAAAACATCGATCGCATTTCGGTCAGCTAACATTTGAAAGGAGATTAGGCCTCTTTTGCGATTCACACTCGTGTTTCTGATTTATCGTACGTCCAACCTTTAAATTCTCGTAGGGAGCGAACGGTTTGTCCTACAAAACTCCGCGTGGTCTCGAAAAATTCTAAAAATTCTATAGAATCTTAAATTGAAGGAAAAACTATACTTTTATATCAAATTTTTTTGAGTTAGGGCGTTTTCAAAATTTCAAAATTCATTTTTGAACCTTTAGAAGTGACCTACATCAACCAAAATCTTCGGGGCACAACTAGACCCCAAATGGAGCCTACATACCAAATTTCATCAAAATCGGTCAATGCTAAGTGGCAAAAGTCGGACGGCCAAATTTTTATTCGATTTTGGATTCTACGTACCTTGAAACGTAAACCATCAAATTTTGAGGGGGTGTTAAACTTTTTTTTTTCTTGGTCGATTCCAAAGGCTTATTATTGAAAATAATAAACCAATATTAAACCAAAAGCGATCAGTTACTTGTTGGAGTCATATGGGAACACAATGGTGTCAAAAACATTACCAGAGAGACGTGGTTAAGCCGTGAAGCAGTTTTTTGAGCCTCCTGAAAAGTTGACAAAAGTGAGTTAGGCTTCACCCTCGATATATTATACACGTATTGGACATCTTCGAACGAAAATTTTTATCAAAATCAATAATCGAATCTTTATAAAATTATCCACTACTGTTGAAACTGTTCTGTTTTCCCCAAAATCTATCAATTTTCAGTTTCGTTAATTTTATTAATTTTCATAGTTTTGTTAATTTAAACAATACGTGAACGTTTGTAAAATATTTCATCGAATACAACACAGTCTAACAGATCAAGAATCTATATTCAAATCTTTATAAAATTGTGCACTACTGTTGAAACTGTTCCATATTTTCCCCAAAATAATATTTTAAAAAACTTGAAAAAATAACAAAATCATGAAAATTGATATTATATTATAATATCAATTTTCATAGTTTTGTTAATTTTTCACAATATTTTTTTTCAAGTTTTTGTTCATTTTTGAGATAAAACTACAGATATAATCAAGAAATTTAATTGAAGCTGATAGCGTTACCTTCAAACCTTTCTCTCTCTACTTTTCTCTAAAAGGAATAGTTAGTTTTGCAAGAAAAGGCTCAACACGAAAATTTGACGTTTTGACAAAATTGGGCACCCATTTTGGTTTATTATTTTCAATAATGTACTTTTGGAATCGACCAAGAAAAAACAATTTCACCCCCCCCCCCCCCCCACTCAAAAAAAATTTGTTGGTATACGTTTCGAGGTGCGTAGAATCCAAAAATCGAATAAAAATGTGGGAGTCCGCCGTACGCGGAACTTTTCTCAGTGAGCATGGACCGATTTTGATGAAATTCGGTATGTAGGCTCCATTTGGGGTCTAGTTGTGCCCCGAAACTTTTGGTAGGCGTAGGTCACTTCTAAGGATTGAAAAATAAGGGTTAAAATGTTGAAAACGCCTGAACTCAAAAAATTTTGATGTAAAGGTAAGTACTGGTTTTCCATCATTTTGAGTTAGTATTGAATTTTTAGAATTTGTGGAGACCTCTGTAGACAATCCGTCCCTACGAGAACTTGAGGGTTGGATTTACGATAAATCAGAAACACGATTGTGAATCGCTAAAGAGTCCTAATCTCCAATCAAATTTTAGCTGACCGAAATTAGATCGATGTTTTTCTTCATGTTGGTGTAATGGTGAATTTTCAACACAGCGATGGCCAAGAGAGCTTTGATTGAGATTTTAAATTCGCCACTACAATGTCCCTGCACTTATACTAGGAGTATCCAAACTTTACTTACCGTGATTTTCTACGAGTAGCGGAACGAGTCAGCAGGAACCGACGAGGATGGCGTTGACTAGGTATCCCTTCGGGGATCACCGAAAAATGCCTATCTTTGTCCAACTTGAGATTTAGTAAGTATTTTTCCTCTACGACCTTCTTTACTTTTCCCGTTATTGTGTAATAATTTGTATCTTTATGTTTACTAACTTTTCTTTCTGTTTCAGGTTCTTCGAAGTTTTCAGCAAGTCTAAGGTAAGTACTTTCAAGTTGGTTTCTACGTTAATGACTCTACTCTGGTTCTCACTACGATTCTCAAGGTAAGTATTCTCAGGTAAGTATTTACTGTCACTCTATTTTGCACCAGGAAATTGATCGGGAACGTACCAATAATAACCACAGTTTAAGCAACAAAAAGGAATCCTGTTTAATAATCCAGGTAAGTATATCAATCTTATAAAACAAAATAATTAAAGGAACAATTCACTCGGGACTAAGATACCCTTAATATGATTCAATTATTGACTCGTATTACTGAGGGCCCTGATGGGGATAACCTCCAAACTCATAAACCACGTGGTGTTTCGGAACGTAGAAAATGGGAACATGAACATGAGCACGTGGTGTTTCGTAACATTACCTTGAACACGTGGTGTTTCGGAACATGAGAATACAAAATCAATAGGAAGCTAATCACCTAGGAGGAACGTTTAAAAAGGAGAATTTACAAAGGTTTTAAATTTACCAGTACTGGTTTTGAGAGAGATCCGATGGTCGTGGTCCTTTGAAAAGCAGGGGTCGGCCGTTGGTTGTGTCAAGACTTCAGGAGGGCGTATCGTTCACCGAATGTTCTTGGGGGTTCAACTTCTGGCTAGCAAATGTTCAGTAGGTGATTCTAAATGTTCAAAATTACTAGGGTCACACAGACTCCTCCACACAGATTTACCACACAGATTTCCACACAGACTTGTCACACAGACTACTTGGGGTGTTGAGTTGCTCTATCAAGACGCGACTGAGGGTGGTGGTCGCGTCGCTCCCCCCCAGCCACGCCCCTCCCTCTCACGTGACCTCCCCACTCCCTTATTTCGCCGTGCCAGTCCGTCCTGTGCTGCTTCCTGGCGGGGCGCCTGCAACCTCCACTTCCATGCCCTCCGTCTCGTATGGAAGGCCCCTTTTGAGTCTCAACTTCGGGATGGGTGGAGGTGGCAACTCTTGTGACGGCCCGTCACATTGGTGGGTGGTAACAATGGCAAAGCCTTGTTCTTTGCAGACGAGTGATCTACATAGAAAAATAATAAACCTTTGTGTAATAATTTGCAGCGTTTTTTAACCGAGATCAAAATCGCCGAAGGAGGAGGTTCTTATTTCGGTGTGTGCTGAGACGACATTATGAACACCTTGTTCTTTATTCTGGTACCAATCTGCTTGATCTTCTTGAAATGTATTGCGTTCTGCCAGTATCCGTGGTGGTCCCGTTTCAAACGAATTTAATTGTACTTTGTTATAGGTGTCGACAATTTGTGAAAATAGTTGAAAACAGATTGTTAAGTAATGCATGCATTCCAGGGGATGTTCTCCATTGGATAAGGATTAGGTCAATTTGAACCAGTTGGTGAGCGATAAAACATTCACTCGATGTAATTTATTCAATATTTTAGGCAAGAAATAGTGGTCACCCTCACCCTCATCCACCATAACATTTCTAGCGGCATGGGAGACTCAAATTTGAAGAGCATTTTAAAATCCATGATCTACGACACCCAACATGTGAATTCGAGTTCACCCCTTTCATGTGTTATTTTTGGTAGGCAGTCCGTAGTATTTCACATCCGTATTCAAGGTGAAACACACACACACACAAAAGGAATGTGCGGTTTATGGTGTCCTGGCACCATGGTGGCACCACTATTAGTTCCATGGTGGGACAGAGAATAGATAATTCATGAAAATCCAGAGGTATAATGAGAATTTTTCAAGGCAAAAATCGAAATTCCGGCGACATAGTGCACAACTAGATAGATTTCCGCGTCGAGCAATAAAATGACCACGAAAATCGCAGTCACACACAGACATTCACCTATGGTTTTTTCGCGGATTTTTATTCAGAATTATTGTTTGAAAACGGGTGGGGGGGGGGGTGAAAAAGGGATAAATTATAGTGGTTTATTCGTTCGAAACCTTGTAGATTCATGGTTTCCTGGGGAATTCTTGAGCAAAAACGTGTTCATAAATGTTTAAAAGGTAAGTAAGTTTTCCTAATGGGATAGGAGGTCGTTAGAACTGCAAATGGCTAAAAAATATGAGGGATATCGAATAGTTAAGTGATGAGAAGGTTATCTACCAAGTGGGTGTAGCACATGGCTTTCTTGTCCTTTCTCGACCGACTGAGACTCACTTGACCCAAAAACTGATGTGAGTGAACCATGAAGCATATTGTTGTGTGAATATAGTGGGAGCGCAATCACAAATAATTATTTATAAATAAGAACCAACTTGGTCGAATTACAAACACGGTCTGAACTTTTTATTGAACATAAATGTAAACAGATATTTCATCTGGTTAGAAACCATTAAGATACCGTAGGTACCTCAACAATATTGTTTAGTAATGCATGCATTCCAGGGGACGTCCCATTGGATAAGCATTAGGTCAATTAATACCAGTTGGTAAGCGAAAAAACTGTTCACTCGATGTAATTTATCAAGTATTTTAGGCAAGAAATAGTGATCCTCCCCCCCTCTTCAACCCTTATCCACCATAACATTTCTAGCGGCATGGGAGCCTCGAATTTGAAGAGCATTTTAAAATCCATGATGTACGATACCCAACATGCGAATTCGAATTCACCCCCCCCCCCCCCCAATGGTGCCAGTCTGGCACCAAAGCGGAAATACGTCGTAACTTTGAACTTTCATCAATTTGTTTTGGTAGGCAGACCGTCCGTCAGTTCATTTCCGTATTCAAGTTGCAACACACACACAAAAAAAAAAAAAAACATGAAATATGCGGTTTATGGTGTCCTGGCACCATGGTGGCACCACTAATAGTTCCACGGTGAGACAGAGAATAATTCATGAAAATCCGGAGATATAATGAGAATTTTTCCTCAACTTCAAAGCTTGGATACAATTAGTAAGCAGTAAAGGAACCGAAATATTGGAAAATCGGATATTTTGTGAATATTATTCCCCTCCACTCATCCCCTACTCTTGCGAATTTTGATACTCTGGTGAAATAGTGCGCAATTTGGAAGATTTATGAGTCGAACAAAAAAAGAAACACTCAACACGGTTGGAAATTGAGGCCTGGGCAGATTTTACAGGATTAGGCCTGCAAACGCACGTTTTTTGAGAATTAACCCCCCCCCCCCTTTCCCCACTCTTAAAATTCGAAATTCCGGCGACGTAGTGCACAACTAGATAGGTAGGTTTCAGCGTCGAATAAAAAAAGAACCACGAAAATCGTTTGGAAATTGAGGCCTGGGCAGAGTACACAAGATAATGCCCAAAAACGCACGTTTTTTGAGAATTAACTCCCCCCTCTTTCCCCCCCTTTAAAGGCAAAATTCGAAATTCCGGCGACGTAGTGCACAACTAGATAGTTTTCCACGACGAACAAAAAAAGAACCACGAAAATCGGCTGGGCAGACGACACAAGATTTTGTCACACATACACACTCACACAGACTTACACCTATGGTTTTTTTTCGCGGATTTGGATTCAGAATGGTCTAAAACGGATTAGTGTGTGGTTATTTTTTTTTCTGTTGAGTGTTGTCCAGCTTCACCCCAGATCGATCGCATAAGGTCGCCCAAGTCTTACCTAAAAAGGGAAATATGATAACCACAGCGTATTCAGATAGGTACCTACGCACTGAAGTCGCCGCCGAGCCCATCAGAAGACAGAAGCCACCTTCCGTACTCAATGATCTGGTCAGTATTGCAAGAGTAAGTACCATTGAGTGGTGTTCCCAAACTATTTGATTATTAAACTGTCATTAGAGTGTAATAGTGGGTGTAAACCTCCCTAGGAAATGTTTCGACGAGTATGTAGAGTAGGGATGTCCGATACTTCAAAAGTATCGATATAATATAATACTACTTTCATTGCTTTTATCCGTGTGACGTCACACAGAATGGATGTATCGATTCTTCGACTAATCGAATTCGTTTTCGAATCTCGCTGAAATGCGGCCATGTTGTCTCCGTTGTAAACAAAGATTGTATGGACGGTTTTTCATTATGCCAAATTATGAGGTTATTAGTTGCTATTCTCGTCCCGGAAGCGGTATTTAATTTTTTGGTTTGCCAAAAGTGATTAGAAACAGTGTGGAAAGACAAGAGAACTTTCCAAAAAAATAAGAATATCAGCCTTTTGGCGTCGCTGATTCCCAGCGTTCCTGACAACCATGTTCGATGAACTGACTGAATTCCCATCGTTGTAAATAAAGATTTTTTCATTAGACATGCCGATTTGACCGGTATTTGGCCGCTCTTCCCGTCACGGGAGCAGTATTTCGTTGTATGGTTTACCAAAAGTCATTAGAAGCCAATGTGAAAAGACAAAAGACCAATAAGAAAAAAGAAGAGCAAGGTGGCTCGCTCGAATCAATCGCAATTTGAGAGGGCGACAACTAAACTCCAAACAAATACTAGTTTGTTCTCGGCATTTCATCACCGGTAAGAATAAAAATACATCACATTTTAATGTGCTTACGTTACTTCAGTCATCAGTAGTTAGGTAGTAATAATAGAATACCTACCCTCATTGGACGAGCTTCACGAAATGTTTTTGTTTGTGTCCAAGTGTTTTGATTTGTACAAAGTTCCCAGGAAGATAATTTCAAACTAATTTGCGTGATTGTTTTGAAGTTCAATTTAGTAAATGATCGATGTATCGATATGCACTTCATCTCCTGAATTTCAAAATTCAAGTAATGACTCCATTTCATGTTAATCTATCCATATTCGAACCATAAAACGGAGTAAACGTTTAGGTCAATATATACATATATGGAACCTAATTTTGAAAAATTGCTCATACAATAGGTACTGCTTCATTGCTCGAAGTAGGGTGCGTGCTAGAGTCGGGAAAGTGGTTTATTATAATTTTTAATTGAAAGTAGAGCCCTCACTGAGAGTTTTGGTATCAACTGGATTCTTCTATCATGAGTAGATCTTTTCCCATGGTTTTTCAAAGTTTCATAACAATGTTGACTTAGCAATGGGCAGGGGATGCTATCATAACATTATTTTCATCAAACGACCGTTGTTGAATCTACTACCTGCCCAAAACATGGCATACATCGTTATTATTTTAATTAACCTAATAATAATTGGATAACATTTGAATTACTTACCTTCCTAAACACCACCACATTGTCACCTGGGAGTACCTATCATGAGACAGATTTCACATGCCCTGAATTAACGAAGTTGTGCGGATCCAAAGATTTGCAGCACTTCAGTTGCTTCAGGGATATGAAATCCGTCTTCAATACAAGATACTCCACGAGATCTTCGCGAGTTATGTCAGGAAAATCGTCGTCACACTCAACAACACTCTGCTCAATGGGGTCTAAACCACCGCAGAGACGTATCTTAAGACACACACTGAGTATGGAATTTCTTGTCAGACATCTAACCCACAAGGGAGACATAATAATAACGATTACATAATTGCTTTTAAAGAATATTATCACCATTGTTCTGTTTACATACCCAGAAACTTGGTATGTAAACAGAATAACCTTGCTGGATAGGAGCGCAAATGGCGCCTCTTCACGACCAGCTGATCTGGTCAGAGAAGATTATTTTGAGAAGGTTATGTTTGATATCGAAAATAATTGATTATTGAGTCTCGAGGATAAAACGAATACTTTCAAAAAGTGTCGATATTTAGAAGTATCGATACTTTTCGATACTTTCACAAAAATGGGTGAAATTGTCGTTTATGTTTCTCTCCATCAGTGTGACATCTCTCCATCACGAGGATAATAATTAATATAGAATGAACAAAACAATAAATCACTCGTTTTGTTATTTAAAACTTGTTTTTGTTTAGGCACTTGTTTTCGTATTGCACTTGTTTGGGTTAACATTTTGGTGGTCCTTCCTAGATGATGGAGGACAGCAGGTTATCATAGAGAGCTGGAGGTGGTGGTAAATCATCTTTGTTTAATTTATTGAAGTTTGTTGGTCTCCCAGGAATCTACGTAGAGATTTGAGGTACTGTCAAGTAGGTAGGTACTTTTTTCAAGAAGTATCGATACTTTTGGGACATCCCTAATGTAGAGACTTTTCATTAGATCTATCTTCAAAAACAGTTGAGAAGTTTGATCGGAAAAACGGTTGAAATAATTGATCCACAATATAAAACCCAATAAATAACGAGAGAACCTGTTCCGAGGATTGAATTGAAAGTGATCAATATTTCTGAGGAAACTGATCCAGCAACCAAAGAGAAACTGATCATAAGCACAATCCCTAAAAATTTAATCGAAATTGGACTAAAAGACATGGAATCAAAACTGGAGTGGAAATTTTGATTTTGGAGAACTTTTTTTTTTCAAACTTGGCGTAAACAAGAACAACAAGGCGAAGGAAGCAAAATGGAAACTTTATCTATAAAGGAACTTTATGAAAGAGATTCACCTCTAAAATTATAGCTCAAACTATCAAGATGGCAGAAGAAAATAAATGTTCACCTCCCATAATTTATTCGTTCGTAGAATTTAATTTCGAGAATATCAGCGAGTTTCAACAAAGTAGCATTTGCGAAGGGTCCAAACTTTGAATGAAATGTTTTGAAAATTTTCGTCATCAGATCCTTACGGGGGTCTAAGTCGGTCGCCGTTCAATCCTCGTTGCGGGTCAGTATTTCGCGAAATCGAAGGGGCAAGCACATATAAAGTTGTTCCTAAATTTGGAATTTCAAATGATTTTAGAAATTCATTAGTGCCCGACCCTAGAGAATTGAAATATTGCCGCTGGAATCATCAAAATCGAACAATAATTGCCTGAGAAAAATGGGAAAAACTAATGAATAAACGGTTTTCTCCATATTTCTCTGGCGATTATTGTTCGATTTTGATAAATCCAGCGGCAATTCTTCAGTTTCTCAATTCCCCAGGCCCGTGCACTAATGAGTTTCTAAAATCCTTGAAAATTTCAAGTTTAGCTACATTTTATAGGAAAAACGACTGGATTTTCGGTTTTCCCAGTTTTCTCTGGCAGTTATTGTTCGATTTTGATGATTCGGCGGAAACATTTCAGTTTTTCAATTCCTCACAAATTTGACATTTTCGGTAATTTATTGCTCAATTTATCATCTGCAGTGGATTTGGAAAAACTTCAGGAATCAGTGTGTTCCAATGGGGAATTTGCCTCAATTTTAGATTCTGGAATTTCAAGGCAAATCCTATTATAGGACCCTAGAATAACGTTTAACACTAGGAATAACCAACGGAAAAAAATTACCGTAGGAGAAAATGACTAAACAAGTGAACCTCTGTTACAAAACACCGCGAAAATCGAGGAATATTGTTGACGTCATACGAAAAAAAAAAAAAAAAAACGACGCGAAAGCAACGACAACAGACAGAGTTCTAGCACGCCACACAAAACGATCCAGTGAAATGGCTACTCGAATAATGTGATTCAAATCTTGAAACTAAATAAGAAAAGATGAAGAATAATAATGCTTGATAAACTAGTAGATAGATTCGTATTGTAAAAAAGTGAGTAATACTGTTTCTTTTGGTCAATTTAGTGTCTGGGTTCTTCCTGCCAGCTCGTGGCGTACTCTTGCGCGCACTACTCGGAAGGTAAAAGTTCGCGTATGTTCCGCTTCTGTGGTAAGCGCCACAGAACCTCCTTTGAAGTCAGATTGGTAGAATATCCGTCACGTTTCAAACATGGCTGCCTCTTACACATTGCCACCACATTTAAAATTTCCATCTTCCTTAAATTCTCTAAATTTTTTGGATGCGTTTTCGAGCAGCTCACTATGGTTTTATTCCATAAAAATAAACCCTCATTCGAAAAAAAAAAAAAAAAAAATGTGAGGCAAATTCCCCATTTCATTGGATTTTTCTCAATTTCTTAAATTCAACATTTGAATGAATTTTCAAAAATGTCCAAATAAGTATTCTTTTAAATTTCTAAAAATTCTACTCTGACCAAAAAACGCTGCAAATCATTGCTCAAAGGTTTATTATTTTCTGTATAGATCACCCTTCTGCATAGATCACTGGTTCTCCATCAATAGCACCTACCCCCATCTGTATTCTCCCTTGACCTTCCCTCTCAAATTTCAGCTTCCTGCGTTCAATAGGATTGAAAATGTGTGAGCCCCTGCTCACGAATGAGACCAATGTGATGGGGCTGGGGTAAAGTAACAACACCCCCCTTCCTGAACCCCAAGATGCCGCCCCCACAGAGCCACCTGCGGCGAAGGACTGTGGAGGGGTAATCCGGGCCAGCTCTACGGGGGCGTGGTCCGCCCCCCTACAATAAGGACGCCGAACACCATCTGAGGCGTCCGAGCCCTGATTCAACCACGAAGCCGAAGGAAGACACCAACAGCTTGTGTCCGCAGCGGCAACAAGGAGCCTCGACCAAAGCCGGATGGCAGCCTGAGGACTACAGGAGGCCGTGGATCACGTGACTGAGAGGAGGGGGAAACGTTCTAGACCGGGCGGCCCACGTCGGCCATCACACCGTCCTGAAAGCTCGAACAAGTAGGTCCCGGCCGAACGTTCTTCCCCCAAAAGCGCGACGACTAAGTTCCGGCTGAAAGTCACCCCCATCCCTTGTTCTCTAAAGTCAGTGGTAGTAAATCCCCCTGGACTATTCGAGACATCATCCCCACAAAATCATCCGCATCAAGACCGTCGAGGATACCTTCGGGCCCAACACGTGAGTGCACAGACAAATATAACCTAATCTATTTTGGCCAAAATAATTAGGCAGGTGACGAAAAACAGTGTAGAAATTAGAGTTGATTCGATTGGAAAATTTGGTACAGTAAAGCTTTGTAAAACGGAAAACGAGAAAGATTCAAATTGTAATATTGATAAGACACGGAGACACGGTAAAGACACGGCATTGAAAATTGTAAAGAGAAAGGACACTGAAGGTATTGCTTGTAAGAAAGTTAATCATTTAAACCATTTTATTTTCATTGTGAAATTGTCCATTGTTTTAATTACTTGTAACGTCAGAAACTGCGCCCTTCAGGCTTGTATATCTTTGTTGAGTTCAACCAAAACATTCCATACTTGTATAATAAATTTCTTATCTGGTATTTTACTCCATTTCTGTGGTTATCTTTGAGTTCACCCTGCATCAGATCAGTATCAGCATCTAGGGGTAAAATAACTAAGTCAAATTTCATAATCTCTTTATTGCGTTTCAGACCCATCAGGTCGTGTCCTTAGGACACAATTTCTGAGAAGAACACAACCTCGTGGTCAACTGGGTTACTCGTGTCTCGAACACGAAGACACAAGTGACACAGAGGACACGCAGGACACGCCCTTCTGGCACGGGACACGCTTGGAGGTCCGAGGTAAAATAAAACACCCTTCAGGTTTCAAAGCATCATTTATTATTATTTTCATCAACCCAGGAGTCAACACCTTCGAAGAGCTACCATACTTCACAGGTCATTACCCTATATTATCCTAAAATTAACGTAGATTTAAGTTGTTTCGGTCTTTTTCGACTCCCCCCATTTCACAGTCAAACACAGGGTAGATTCCCTTCAGGAATCTACTCAGTTGCTGCTTGGGCCAGGTAACTAACTTCATTTGTCAACTTTACCTGGACAAGCGGGCTTACAAATTGGTGGCAGTGTTGGGACTTGTACTCAATACTGGCATCCCATTTGTCAAGCCAAGAAAAGCACGGCGGCTTACAAATGGCTTCGGAGCTCACTCAGCTGATCAGTGATCTGAAGAGTGAAGAAGATCTCCTCGAATGCTGGAGACGCCTGGAAGAGCACTTCCATTCAATAGGAGTAAAAATGGTTTTAGAGCTCACTCAGCTGATCAGTGATCTGAAGAGTGAAGAAGCCTTTGTGCAATGATTTGCAGCGTTTTTTACCCACCAACATTTTTTTTACCAACCAACTTTTTTTTACCTACCAGCTAGGTACTACCTACCACACCATACTGGCTTCACACCTTCACAATCAAGTTTATTAGAAAGAACTGAACGCTTCACACTCGATTGGAAAAATAGAAAGCTTCATCTGGAAATTTGATTACTGGTTACGCAGAAGGCAAAACTGTATACAAATCGAAGAAATGAACAGCAATCGCATTTTAGTCCGATAAAATTTGAATAGAGATTAGACCTCTTTTGCGATTCACACTCATGGTTCTGTTTTATCGAAGGAAAACCTTCCAAAAAGTATCTACACGATTTTTTATGTGGAGAATTTGGTACTAGCATACCTAACATACTGTATGTTAGGGTGGGGGTAAAAAATGTAATTCTACCAAAATGTGAATCTCCTGATCACCCTGTTTCCAAAAAGTACCTACACGATTTTTTATGAGGAGGATTTGGATTTAACATACCTAACACACTTATGTTTGGGGTGGGGGTAAAATATGTAGTACCCCTAAATGCAGAAAAATCTTCCCCATATAATACGTAAATGTTAACGTGGAAAAAAACACGAGAAATCCTCGAATTCCGGAAGAGTAGGAAGCTATGTGCTACGCCCACTGTTTAGCATATTTATGAATACATTCCACTTCATTGGCAGATGGTTTCAACATTATTTAACCAAGAGCAATTCAAATACGGAAAAATTAAGTTGATAATATCAACCTCAATATTATTGAGGACGCCATGTGCTACACCCCTTTGAAAATAAAGGCCTGAAAGTATTACCTTGTGACGTCACTCTCTGAGGCGAATTCGGGGGTCTGATGACCAGTTGGCACCTCAAAAGGACCAGAAGTGCGGTGAAAATCCGAAACGGGAAATCAGTGACCACCTTTGATTGTGGGATTCAGAGCACGGAGTGTAAGGACCAGTTGCGTTTTATACACAATGACCAGAAGTGATGGTGGAAATACCCCTAATGACCAGTTGTGCGGTGGAAATCCGAAACGGAGTGTTCTCTGCGCCGCCAGCGCCTGCTAGCCCTTCAGGGGTCGAGCTGGGAGGTCCCCCTTGTTGCTGCTGGTCTTGATTTTGTCAGGCAGCAGTTAGCATGGTGCGACCGAGCAACACCATCTGCTCCAAAACCCAGTTCGTCTGCTGAGTTTGCTGCTGCCCTGCATGAGTCAGTAGATGGTAAAGAACTCCGACAGTGCTCCGAAAGCCTTATCTCATCCCAATGGGTGGATTGGGCTTCGGAGGGCATTGGGGCCCGCGACTACCGGAACTTCCACGCCATCCGCGTGGCAACACTGCCAACAGCAGTACGGTGTTCTAGGGGTAGTCATGGGATGACAGATATCATTTGCCGTGCCTGTTGGAGTGGAAATGAACATCTCTATCATGTAGTGCAGCAGTGTCCACGAACTCATGGGGGCCGCATCCTACGTCATGATGCGGTCGCCAAGCAGATAGCAGGTGCCTTGTCATTCAGTGGCTTGGATGTTGAAAGGGAGAGATTATACCTCATGCCAAGTGACCAGGGCAAGAAGCCTGACATTGTTGCCGTCAAGCCCGACAGGTCTTGCATTATCCTGGATGTCCAGGTTGTTAATGGCAGCATGGACATGGAGCAGACCTGGCGGGCTAAGATAAGAAAGTATGATAGAGATGATTCACGGCAAGCAGTGTCAGAGCTAAAAGGAGTGGAACCCAACAACATCAGGGTTATGGCTGCGACCTTGTCGTGGCGCAGAGTGTGGTGCGGGAAAAGTGCCACGGAGTTGCGTGAGTTGGGCATCTCAGTAGGTGTACTCCGTGGTGTCACCCGACGCGTACTGCTCGGCTCATATTTAAACTGGTGGTCATTTTATACAGGCACTTCCCTTCATCCTTCTCTCCCACCCCCACCTTCCTCATCATCCCTCATCCCTAGGGCCGGCGTCGGGTGAGTCCTGGGCGTCCTCCCCATTATATTTGATTTATTTATTTATTTTGTTTTATGGCGTGCCCCCTCCGTCAAATAGACCTTCAGTCTTTGAGGGGAGATTTAAAAAAAAAAAAATAATAAAAAATAACGGCCATAACTTTCACATTTCCTACCTCATTTCGATGAAATTTTTAGGGATTATGCAGATTGGGTTGTACATGGTCCCCTATAAAATTCATCACCCCCGGACTGATAGTAGCCGCTGCGCATGCGCGAACGTGAATTCCTTGTAACAGCCATAACTTCCACATTTTCCGTCCGATTTCAATGAAATTTTCAGGGATGTTACAGATTAGTATTTAGATGGTCCTCTATGAAAATCACCACCTTCGGAACGACAGTACACACTGCGCATGCGCAAACGTGAATTCCTCGTAACAGCCATAACTTCCACATTTTCTACCCGATTTCGATGACATTATTAGGGATTACGCGGATTAGGTTGTAGATGGTCCCCAATGAAAATCAAGTCCTCAAAATTTACAGCAGCCTCTGCGCATGCGCATACGTAAAATCCTTGTAACAGCCATAACATTTACATTTTGGTTTATTATTTTCAATAATAAGCCTTTGGAATCGAGCAAGAAAAAAAAAATTTTAACCCCCCCTCAAAATTTGATGTTTTACGTTTCAAGGTACGTAGAATACGAAAATCGAATAAAAAAATTTCCGTCCGTCCGCCGTACGCCGTACGCGGCACTTTTCTTAGCAACACTGGACCGATTTGGTTCAAATTTGGTATATGGGCTCCATTTGGGGTCTAGTTGTGCCGCGAAGCTTTTGGTTGATGTAGGTCACTTCTAAGGGGTGAAAATTAAGGGTTGAAATTTTCAAGAGTGCCCTAGCTCGAAAACTCTCGAAATAAAGGTATCGGTTTTTCACCAATTTTAAATAGTATTGAATTTTTAAAAATTTTTGAGACCACCCGGAGCTCTGTAGGACAAACCGTTCGGTCCCTACGAGTACTTGAAGGTTTTCTTTCGATAAAACAGAATCATGAGTGTGAATCGCAAAAGAGGTCTAATCTCCGTTCAAATTTTATCGGACTAAATGCGATCGCTGTTCATTTCTTCGACTTGTATACAGTTTTGCCTTCTGCGTAACCAGTAATCAAATTTCCATATGAAGCTTTCTATTTTTCCAATCGAGTGTGAAGCGTTTAGTTCTTTCTAATAAACTTGATTGTGAAGGTGTGAAGCCAGTATGAAGTGGTAGGTAGTTAGCTAGCTGGTAGGTAAAAAAAAGTTGGTAGGTAAAAAAAATGTTGGTGGTTAAAAAACGCTGCAAATCATTGCTCAAAGGCTTCTTCACTCTTCAGATCACTGATCAGCTGAGTGAGCTCCGAAGCCATTTTCAATCCTGTTGAATGGAAGTGCTCTTCCAGGCGTCTCCAGCATTCGAGGAGATCTTCTTCACTCCTCAGATCACTGATCAGCTGAGTGAGCTCCAAAGCCATTTTCATTCCTATTGAATGGAAGTGCTCTTCCAGGCGTCTCCAGCATTCGAGGAGATCTTCTTCACTCTTCAGATCACTGATCAGCTGAGTGAGCTCCAAAGCCATTTTCAATCCTATTGAATGGAAGTGCTCTTCCAGGCGTCTCCAGCATTCGAGGAGATCTTCTTCACTCTTCAGATCACTGATCAGCTGAGTGAGCTCCAAAGCCATTTTCAATCCTATTGAATGGAAGTGCTCTTCCAGGCGTCTCCAGCATTCGAGGAGATCTTCTTCACTCCTCAGATCACTGATCAGCTGAGTGAGCTCCAAAGCCATTTTCAATCCTATTGAATGGAAGTGCTCTTCCAGGCGTCTCCAGCATTCGAGGAGATCTTCTTCACTCCTCAGATCACTGATCAGCTGAGTGAGCTCCAAAGCCATTTTCAATCCTATTGAATGGAAGTGCTCTTCCAGGCGTCTCCAGCATTCGAGGAGATCTTGTTCACTCTTCAGATCACTGATCAGCTGAGTGAGCTCCAAAGCCATTTTCATTCCTATTGAATGGAGGTGCTCTTCCAGGCGTCTCCAGCATTCGAGGAGATCTTCTTCACTCCTCAGATCACTGATCAGCTGAGTGAGCTCCGAAGCCATTTTCAATCCTATTGAATGGAAGTGCTCTTCCAGGCGTCTCCAGCATTCGAGGAGATCTTCTTCACTCCTCAGATCACTGATCAGCTGAGTGAGCTCCAAAGCCATTTTCATTCCTATTGAATGGAAGTGCTCTTCCAGGCGTCTCCAGCATTCGAGGAGATCTTCTTCACTCCTCAGATCACTGATCAGCTGAGTGAGCTCCAAAGCCATTTTCATTCCTATTGAATGGAGGTGCTCTTCCAGGCGTCTCCAGCATTCGAGGAGATCTTCTTCACTCCTCAGATCACTGATCAGCTGAGTGAGCTCCAAAGCCATTTTCATTCCTATTGAATGGAAGTGCTCTTCCAGGCGTCTCCAGCATTCGAGGAGATCTTCTTCACTCTTCAGATCACTGATCAGCTGAGTGAGCTCCGAAGTCATTTTCAATCCTATTGAACGCAGGAAGCTGAAATTTGAGAGGGAAGATCAAGGGAGAATACAGATGGTGGTAGGTGCTATTGATGGAGAACCAGTGATTTATACAGAAGGGTGATCTATACAGAAAATAATAAACCTTTGAGCAATGATTTGCAGCGTTTTCATCCGAATTTGATGAAATTTTCTAGGATTGTCCAGATTAGATGTTGATGGTCCCCTATGAGGGAAGTGAAAGGTACTTTGAGATTGGTGTTTTGAGATTAACTACTATGCATCGAATCATCTGTATAATCGGGTTATGGATACGAGGAAGCTATGTGCCACACCCACTTAGCAGACTTTTTTTGTCCTTCTTCAAGTCACTTTGTCGATGCGAAGAATGGGTTGTGATAATGGAAAAATTGCATTCGTCGATTAGACGAATGAGTTGTAAGTAAGTAAAGTTGTAAGCGAGTAATAGGACACTACTCGTAGGACACGATTCCCCAACAGTGGGAGAAATTGGAACAAAGCTGAGTAGGGTATTTTAAGGTTTCCAAATATTGAATTAGTTACTTACTAGTTTTCAGAACCTATTTATCTTTTGGTGAAAAAACTGATGTAATCCGAGTTGGCACCAATTTTGGACCAGTTTGACCACTTGGCCCTTCGAGAATCTGGCGAAATTAGCGTAAGCAGACATACTGGGACCGAGAAACCGAGTTTGGTCTAATTTAGGCAGCTTAAATTTGTGGACCAGTTTCCCTCTGCCGAGAATAACCTTTACTATTACACTGGTCTGAGGTGGATTGAATTGTCAAGAGAGATGCAATTTTTTGGAGATAATTCACTTTTCAATTTAAATTTCATTTCAGAACTTTCAGAATTCATATTACATTCATCCGTGGCTTGAAAGTTAGCAACACGCAAGAGAGAAGTTCCTGGAGAGTCAAAAACGCTACAAAATAACACACAGCGGTTATCTTCGGTTTATTATTTTCAACAATAAACCCTAGGAACTGGGCAAGAAAACGCTGCAAATCATTGTCGAAAGGTTTATTATTTTCTGTATAGATCACCCTTCTGTATAGATCACTGGTTCTCCATCAATAGCTCCTACCACCATCCGTATTCTCCCTTGACCTTCCCTCTCAAATTTCATCTTCCGGCGTTCAGTAGGATTGAAAATGGCTTCGGAGCTCACTCAGCTGATCAGTGCTCTTCCAGGTGTCTCCAGCATTCGAGAAGATCTTCTTCACTTTTCAGATCACTGATCAACTGAGTGAGCTCCGAAGCCATTTTCAGTCCAATAGAACGCAGGAAGCTGAAATTTGAGAGGGAAGGTCAAGGGAGAATACAGATGGTGGTAGGTGCTATTGATGGAGAACCAGTGATCTATACAGAAGGGTGATCTATACAGAAAATAATAAACCTTTCGGCAATGATTTGCAGCGTTTTTATTCGATTTTCTGATCCTACGAACCTTGAAACGTAAAACATCAAATTTTGAGGGCGGTTAAAATTTTTTTTCTTGCTCGATTCCAAAATTTTTGAAAATAATAAACCATATATGCAACCCCTCCTCAAAATTTCATGGTTTACCTCACAAGACATGTAGAATCCAACAATTGATTATACATTTCCTGTCCGTCCGCTGTAGCCAGTTCTCGACCGATTTTGATGAAATTCGATGCATGGGCTCCTTTTGGGGTCTAGTTGTGCCCCGAAGGAAGATTTTGGTTATTCTCACTCATTTGGTCAGTCAGAGGCAAAAAGTAGGAGACAATTTTTTCAAAACGCTCTAGCTCGAAAACTTTTGATATAGGTACCTAGGTACTTACAGTGTTGTTTTTTCATCAGTTTGAAATTTTCAAGAATTTCCAGACACGAATGATTCCACTTTTATTTAGCTCTGTAGGCCCTACCGTTTTTGCCAATGAAGGTAATCAATAAGCTTATTAATAAAGTTACATGACTTTTTCATCAAGTAGAGATCAACTATCGTCGAATGAGCAAGAAAAATTAACATTTAAATTTAATAAAAATTTAAATTAAAATATTAGTAAAATTAACATTTAAATTAAATTTAATTAACAATTATAACTATCGTCAAATGAGCGAATTTATGGGAACCACTTGTTAGTGAGCCAAACCAATGCCTATGAGCCCTTAGAAGCTCTAAAAAAGCCGCGTTAATCCCTGACGGATGATCGTATTAGGAAAATAATAAACCGTTGTGTGATAATCTGCAGCGTTTTACTACGTAGATCAGCATATCTACGAAGCTCTCGGTTTTTTCTTTGCTAAATAAGGTTGTAATAATAAACTGTAATAATCAGACTAAAGTCGTAATGAGTTTACTACCATCCAAATCAAACTTCATCAACGAGCTAAACCGGTCTCATGCTCGAAATTTTTAATTTTTATAGTCATTCTGAATTTGATATAATTGTTGTGTAATCGAGAGAATTCGTTCACCTAAGACATTATTTTTCAACTTATTTTCTTATGTTAGGTATCGTGATTTTTACTGGAACTAATAAACCATCAAAATATAAAATTTATATTTTGATGGTTTATTAGTTTCAGTATCAATTTATTAAGAAATATTTATTAAATATAGTTTCATAATATTTAATATTATGAAAAACAATGAAGATTGAATCAATAGTGAATCGTGATGTGGAGGGCTTCCTCTTTTCATTATCACATTTCATCTTCTATCGCGAAATCCTCCGATCTCAAACACCCACTCGAATTAACTCATCGAGCCATCATTTATTCACGTTCGCGTGCAAATATTGTTTCCCTGGTCACGTAATATCATCGATCAGTTTGCAGAGAAGCATTCGTTTATCTTGATCTTAGATTTCTTTGATTAGAATGTACTTAAAAATTAATGAACGTCATAAATAATTTATTCTAGACATCCTTTACCTAATCTTCCTCGAATCTCATGGAATATCAACACAAACACAATCAACACATGCCTTCACAATTATTTATTTCGTTCGCATGATCACAATTAAGATGAATCTATTGGAATTGGAAATTTTGTCATAAATATGTCTTTTAGCCGGGGGTCGAGGAATTTTTAGCGACACTTTTTTTAGCCACAAAAATGCAACGCGATATCAGAAAACAAAATCTTAGCTACATATCGGTAGCTCTAGAATACTGCAATATAATTACGTGCAATCGGAGTTTTTTTTTTTTTTTTAGAAAAAAATCTCGTTTATTCATAGAAACAATGGACTTGTCCATGATCTACTGTTTTGCCCTCTGAAGGAGAAATTTGTTCCGATGAAATTACAACGGAGTTTCGATTCTCGGATTGCACATGTATCTCAAAACTTTTTTAGAAAAAAATTCTGTTTATTGAAGAAGTAATAAGTAGGTACATATTATTCAAATAAAGTGGGTATTATTTCGACATGATTTCTTCTAATTTCAGTTTATTATTGAGCATTACTAACTCTAGTGCTAATATTTTAATAATTTTGTCAATTCATGCTAATGAATTTTTTTCTTCTCTATCAGTTTAACCAATCAGTGTAACTCTTTAACCAATTATTTTGTTCAATTAGTACTTTATTTTGGATTATTATTGTCAATAATGAACCTTGGGAATCGATCAAGAAAAAATTGTAAATCCGCTCAAAAATTGATGGTTTTACATTTCAAGGTATGTCAAATCCAAAAACACTGAAAATTATTACATAAAGATTTATTATTTTTCTGTACAGATCACTCGAGAGGGATGAAGGGAAGAGCCTCTATAAAACGACCACCAGTTCAAATATGAGCACAGCAGTACGCATCTAGTGACACCACGGAGTACGTCCACTGAGATGCTCAACTCATGCAACTCCGTAGCACTTTTCCCGCACCACACCCCGAGCCATTACAAGGTTGTACCCATCACCCTGCTGTTGTTGGGTGCCACTCCTTTATTTATCATTGCGACTGCAGCGATGCCGCAAATACCAACTCAGTGCAAAAATACATTCATATCACAATGTATCATCGTGAAGCGTTGATACTTTCCCTTTAGTTTCTAAAAATTCGCTCCTACTGCCTCATACTCATACTGCCTGGTTGGGCCTTAGTTGGCATATTTTTTCTTTGGCATATTTTTTTTCGTATTTTTTCTATACTAAAAATAAACCAAAACTAGGTAAAATATATTTCTGTTATCAAAAGGCTAAAGAATATAAACACCATTTCACGTTTTTTACAAAATGTATTTAAATAATTTTTTATTGTTTTTAGACATTTATTATATTTAAAGCTTAAGTTGACGAAAATAATACAAAGATGTCTTCAGTCCTTATTCCGCTCCTTCAACTTCAGCAAAATATTTCAGTGAACGTCGGATAACATACTTTACAATAAGCTTACAAACTATCAGATCACAATTTTTTGGATTGGAGTTTCCGGAGGTTCCTCATCCAAAGTCTTTATTTTCCGTATCCAAGGGCGAAGCCTGGCTTTTGTTCGACGTCTTCGGGTAGGTGGTCTACAGGTTTGGGTTGCTCGGCTCTCAGGGTGTCCAATGGAGTAGAGAGAACCTGATTGAGAAGAAAAAATTGAATTAGAATCAACAAGTAAACATAAAAAATCGAGTTTCCGGTAACTACTTATCGATTTTTATAGGAAATTTAACAAAGTTTCTGGTTTTAAACAAAATCGAGTTTTCGGTCACAACCTATCGATTCTTAAAGGAAATTTAACAAAGTTTCTGGTTTTAAACAAAATCGAGTTTTCGGTCACAACCTATCGATTCTTAAAGGAAATTTAACAAAGTTTCTGGTTATGAAAAAATCGAGTTTTCGGTCACAACCTATCGGTTCTTAAAAAAAATTTAACAAATTTCTGGTTTAAAAAAATATAGTTTTCGATCACAACCTATCGATTCTTAAAGAAAATTTAACAAATTTCTGGTTTAAAAAAATAGAGTTTTCGGTCACAACCTATCGATTCTTGAAGAAAATTTAACAAATTTCTGGTTTTAAAAAAATAGAGTTTTTGGTCACAACCTGTCGGTTCTTAAAGGAAATTTAACGTAGTTTCTGTTTTTAGAAGAATCGAGTTTTTGGTCACAACCTATTAATTCTTAAAGAAAATTTAACTAATTTCTGGTTTAAAAAAATAGAGTTTTTGGTCACAACCTGTTGGTTCTTAAAGGAAATTTAACGTAGTTTCTGTTTTTAGAAGAATCGAGTTTTCGGTCACAACCTATTAATTCTTAAAGAAAATTTAACAAATTTCTGGTTTAAAAAAATAGAGTTTTCGGTCACAACCTATCGATTCTTGAAGAAAATTTAACAAATTTCTGGTTTAAAAAAAATAGAGTTTTTGGTCACAACCTGTCGGTTCTTAAAGGAAATTTAACGTAGTTTCTGTTTTTAGAAGAATCGAGTTTTCGGTCACAACCTATCGATTCTTAAAGGAAATTTAACGTAGTTTCTGGTTATGAAAAAATCGAGTTTCCGGTCACAACTTATCGATTCTTATAGGAAATTTAACGAAGTTTCTGGGTTTAAAAAATCGAGTTTTCGGTCACAACCTATCGGTTCTTAAAGAAAATTTAACGTAGTTTCTGGTTTTAGAAGAATCGAGTTTTCGGTGACAACCTATCGATTCTTAAAGGAAATTTACGTAGTTTCTGGTTTTAGAAGAATCGAGTTTTCGGGTAACTACCTATCGATTCTTTAAGCAATTCTACATAGTTTGTTGGTTCCCGATTTATGAATTGATCACTAGAAATCATTGACAAATCGCAAAAACCAGCGCGAGGAATAACGTAGGTATGTACCTCAACTTGTCGGGGCCATCTTCCACACCTTCTTTGTTTTCGTGCGGGTTTCTAAAACTTCGATAGCTTTTTTCTCACAGCTTTTCACAATTGTGAGGTTCAACAAATACCTAATAAACTCTCAACGTATTGAGAAATCGATACTCTGAGAACAGCATCGTCTTCTGAAACTTCTCTTCTATCAGGAAGAGACCTGGACGGTCACATAAATATAGTGGGACCAAGCAAGGATCTTCAAAGCAGATGAATTATCATTAAAACTCCGATAAACTGCATTGCCTCAATAATATATGACATTTTGGTTTACCTGGTTTATCCAGTCTGTGTCTGGCGAAGCCACAACTCCAGGGAGAGAAGAAGAACATTTGGTGTCCCAGCTGTACACTCCGGCGACTTCATAATGACCATCCCCTCTATCGCAGACCAGAGGGCTTCCCACGTCAACCTGAATACACAAAAGAAATCATTAATTACCTCGACTTATTGATTATAACAATATGAATTGCAACAACCAGAGACAAGTTCATTTAGTTCTCATAATCTCAGTCGGTCTCCGTTCATCCCTCGTTCTAATATTAACCAAAATCGTCCAATGTCCACCTCTTTTACCTGTTGATGATGATGCGATTTATGAAGATGAAATGCATGTCAGTTTCAATTAAACAGATGAATAATGCTATGAATCCTACCTTGCAAAGTTCAGCCTCACTGAGTGGGGCAGCACAACCAAAACCTTCGTTGAGCTTGAAGTATTTTCCCAAATGTGTTTGCTTCAAGTTGTTTTCACATTGATCTCTTGGTATGATGGTGATAGGGATTTTATGCATCACACTTCCAGGTGCATTATCTGTGAAAAAAATTGAAAACAAATGCATGAGAACTGAAAAAATACTGGGTTTTACACTAAAATAAAAATTACACTTGTACTAGTTCAATACAAATTTACTGATAATAATCAAAAGGTGTGTTTTGAAAAACATTTGCAACCACTAGCAGCGATATAGTTGGATCTTTCCCACAATCCAGCAACAGTTGGACTGAAGAAAAGTTCAGTAAATTGATGATCGGCTGGACTGGTCACTGCGTTTATTTCAAAATGATCAGCACGTTTTGAATTGATGCTAGCAATGCTCAAATTCTCTGACATTAGTTGAATTGGCTGGATCGAATTCGATACTGCGAACACGGAGACGTAATGGTTACCGCTACCCTCCTCCGAGAGGCAGAGAAGACTGACCCTTCCTCAGTCACTTTACTGTCCATCTTCTAGTAAGAGGTTCCATTATAGGTACTTGCGGTTTCCCTTGATACCCAAAATCAATTTTCACTTCATTTCCGAACTATATCAGATTAACGACTGATCCATCCGATTTGTTAATCGTACCCAATTCATATGTTTATAATTTACTCAATTGAAGATTACTTGATTAAAGAAGAATTTAATTTAAGAATTTAATAGGCCACAACCCAGCTGGATTGATATACAGGATGTTTCACGAAAAGGTTACATCCCCCTTCATTTCTCCAAAATACAGCGTAAAAAATTGGGACCAACGCTATTCTTCATGATTTTTTGTAAAAAATTCAGGAAAAATACTTTCGCGTTTATTTTATTTTTTCAAATCCCCCCCCCCCCTCTTTTTAATTACAGATTCGGATTCTACGTCAAATTTAATGAAATATTCATACCCGAACCAATTTTGTATATTGCGCACAACCTTGCTTTTTGAGCGCTCTATGTTGCGCAACTCCATGATTGCACAAACATTAGAAAAATGTTGGAAAACCCAAAGTGTGGCACATGTCTTTTCATCATTTTTTGACGCTAAATCACAGGGTGTCATCCGTTTTTCAATTTGAAAGGCATTTTTCCAACAGGCGGCCGAAAATTCGGTTGTTTTTGGTAAAAAATCGCACTTTTTAGGACGTCCCACAGTAAGACTGGGGCGTCCTTATGCGATCAATCTGGGGTGAAGTTGGACAACACTCAACAGAAAAAAAAATAACCACACAGTAATCCGTTTTAGACCATTCTGAATCCAAATCCGCGAAAAAAACCATAGGTGTATGTCTGTGTGTGTGTGTGTGTATGTGTGTGTGTAACAAAATCTTGTGTACTCTGCACAGGCCTTACTTCTCAACCGATTTTCCTGGTTCTTTTGCTTCCGAGTCTACCAAGGTAGCGGAAGCTTTGTTTTCACTTTTCAAGGACGAAAAAAAAAAGTTCTCCAAAATCAAAATTTTCACTCGCGTTTTGCGTTTTAGACCTTTCTGAACAATTTTGGTTCCGTGTCTGTGTGTCTGTGTGTCTGTCTGTCTGTCTGTCTGTCTGTCTGTCTGTCTGTCATGAATTCCTTGTAACGCGCATAACTATACGAAGTTATTGTCCGATTTCTATGAAATTTTCAGGGATTGTGCGGGTTGGTGTGTAGACGGTCCCCTATGAAAATCATCATCCTCGGACTGATAGAAGCGACTGCGCATGCGCAAACGTGAATTCCTTGTAACAGCCATAACTTCCACATTTTTCATCCGATTTCAATGAAATTTTCAGGGATGTTACAGATTAGTATTTTGATGGTCCCCTATGAAAATCACTACCTTCGGACTGATAGTAGCCACTGCGCATGCGCAAACGGTAATTTCCTTGTAACAGCCATAACTTCCACATTTTCCACCCGATTTCGATGAAATCTTCAGGTATTATGCAGATTAGGTTGTAGACGGTCCCCTATGAAAATCATCATCCTCGGATTGATATAAGCGACTGCGCATGCGCAAACGTGAATTCCTTGTAACGGCCATAACTTCTACATTTTCCATCCAATTTCAATGAAATTTTCAGGGATCTTACAGATTAGTATTTAGATGGTCCCCTATGAAAATCATTACCTTCGGATAAATAGTGGCCACTGCGCATGCGCAAACGTGAATTTCCTTTTAACGGCCATAACTTCCACTTTTTCTACCCGATTTCGTTGAAATTTTCAGGGATTATGCGAATTAGGTTGTAGATGGTCCCCAATGAAGATCACCACCTTCGGACTGATAGTAGTCACTGCGCATGCGCAAACGTGAATTTCCTTCTAACGGCCATAACTTCCACACTTTCTACCCGATTTCGATGAAATTTCCAGGGATTGTGCGGATTAGGTTGTAGATGGTCCCTAATGAAGATACCCCCGGACTGATAGTAGCCGCTGCGCATGCGCATACGTAAAATCCTTGAAATAGCCATAACATATAAATTTTTCATCCAAATTTGATGAAATTTTCTAGGATTGTTAGCGTGTAGATGATCCCCTATGAGGGTAGTGAAAGGTACTTAGAGATTGGTGTTTTCAGATTAACTACTGTGCATCGGATCATCTATATAATCGGGTTATGGATACGAGGAAGCTATGTGCCACACCCACTTGGCAGACGTTTTTTTGTTCGTCGCGGAAAACTATCTAGTTGTGCACTACGTCGCCGGAATTTCGAATTTTGCCTTTTAAGGGGGGGAAAGGGGGGGTTAATGCTCGAAAAACGTGCGTTTTGGGCATAATCTTGTGTACTCTGCCCAGGCCTTAGTTCTCAAACGATTTTCGTGGTTCTTTTTTCGCTTGACGCGTAATACTATCTAGTTGTGCACTACGGCGCCGGAATTTTGGATTTTGCTTTTTAAGAGGGGGAAAGGGGGGGTTAATGCCTAAAAAACGTGCGTTTGTGGGGGTAATCTTGTAAACTCTGCCCAGGCCTCAATTTCCAACCGATTTGCGTGTTTCTTTTTTTGTTTGACTCAAATAACTTCCGAGTTGTACATGATTTTACCAGAGTACCAAAATTCGCAAGGGGAGGGGGTGAGTGGGGGGATAATATTCACAAAATATCCGATTTTTCAATATTTTGGTTCCTTTACTACTTACTAATTGTACCCAAGCTTTGAAATTGAGGAAAAATTCTCATTATGCCTCCGAATTTTCATGAATTATTCTCTGTACCACCATGGAACTAATAGTGGTGCCACCATGGTGCCATGATGCCATAAACCGCTTATTTCGTGGTTTTTTTTTTTTGTGTTTCACCTTGAATACGGATGTGAACTTCGACGGACTGCCTACCAAAACTAACAGATGAAAGTTCAATGTTACGACGTATTTCCGCTTTGGTGCCAGATGTTGGCGTTGGGGAGGTGGTGGTGGGGGGGGGGGGGTAACTCGAATTCGCATGTTGGGTATCGTAGATCATGGATTTTAAAATGCTCTTCAGATTCGAGGCTCCCATGCCGCTAGAAATGTTAAGGTGGATAATTGTGGGGGGGGGGGGGGGTCAGTATTTCTTGCCTAAAGTAATGAATAAATTACATCGAGTGAAATAGTTTTATCGCTTACCAACTGGTTTAACTGATCTAATGCTTATCCAATGGGACGTCCCCTGGAATGCATGCATTACTAAACAATATGTTTTAATACCACATTTAAACTTTAGGGAATTTCAATTCTCCCTCATAGGTGCGTAATGAATGAAAATAACATTGAATATAGGCGGAGTTTCACGTCAGTCGTGTTGAAACTTCAGGCAGGTAATTGATGTGATAGCTATCTTACTCCACTAAAACACAGTTTATCTAAACACTAGGCGAACGCTCATGAAATTACCCATTCAATATCTCTGATAATGTGGAGTAATTTCTACCAATTTACGAGCTGTCGATACGCAAACATCCATCGTCTGACGGTTATTGATATTCTCGCGGTCTCAACATCAGGCCTGTACGTTATGTTCCTAAAACCCTATATTGTGCTTCAAGTGTTATTTTTCCTCACTTACGGTTATGAACGCCTCAACAGTCATCTTCAGCCATTCCTGGACTTACAGCAAGACATATCGGACTTCAGGACGCGCTTCAATATTCACTCGTCTATCGTATATACGTTCCCGTACAAAATGAGGAGTTCGTGCCTTGCGGTAAGATCTGAAATTTCAATGTTTAAATTCCGGTATTACTAAAATAGCTCCAGGATGAACAAAAAAAAATAAATAAATAAATAAAATAAAATGAAATTTTGTACATCGTTTGTGTTAGGCCTTTCTTCAGTTGAAGTAGGAAGGTTGAAGGTTGAAGGGGGATATGCACTGCGGCAATATCCTTATAATTTGTATCAATTAGTCGAGTGCACTTTGGCTAGGTGACTAGCATCATCAGGACTTTCGGTGGGTATTAAGCTGTAGGTAGTCCTTATTTTGGCTAATTGTTTGAGAGCCTTGTATTCTATGTGTATTCTGCCGTGCTAACCCAGAAAGTCGTATCTTGACTTCAACCAACTTTCGGGAAAACGACTTAATAGGTTTCGTGGCGAAATATCTCTTTCGCGGGATTATTCTCCTTTTACCACAAGTAAAGGTTTTTCCTAAAGGAAATTATTTGCGGAATCGATTGCTGTAAATTGTCAATAATCGATAGTTTACGCTCTCGTAAACCCGAAGTTACGACTCTTCTGTTCTGAATACGCAACCATGAGACTTTGGAATGCTAAGCTCATATTAATTCATGAAACTTCATAATTATCTTTAAATCAAGAAACCCTTTCACCTTAATTATTATGTCATTCTTCTTGGCTCAAAGTCAATCGTATTTCATATCTGTGTTCAGAGTGTAAAGAAAAACAGCTGAATCAATAAAAATAAATGTTTATTAACGTAAAGTATAAACGTAAATTCACCACTAAACTCCGAGTTTTCAGAGGCAAATAGTCGTATCATGCCGATTCAGAATGCTAGAAATAGTATCGTCGATATCTCTCAAAACTGCTATAATCTCAGGGATGTTTTGCCGCAGGGAAATTCCTCTTTTCTTCCCTTCAAGCGGGAAAATTCCCCGTTTACCTCAAACTAGGGAAAAACAAGCTAAAAGTTCTGCCAACTGCTGGTTGATCAACTGCTCAAGGCCCAGATCGAAGAGTTCCTTGATTGGAGGAGATCCTCGAAAGATGAGGAGTTCCTCATCTGAACTATGAATACCAAAATTCGAGGAGTCCCTTATATCTCTGAGGAGTTCCTCGGGTGAGGAGTTCCTCAACGCTTCCTTGAGCAATGACTGTGAATGGGGGGTGCGCCTTGATTTTTTTTGAAATTTTAATCGAAAGTGGACTACATCCTGAGAATTTTGGCACCAACCGCGACCTCCTAGCATGAGTAGATCTGTTTCTATGATTTTTCAAAGTTTCGGCCGTTTATGACGTCACGCGCCCCTCTCGCCTGGGCGGGACCCCCCAGCCCACTGTGACGTCATAAACGGTCGAAACTTTAAAAATTCATAGGAAAAGATTTACACACGCTAGAAGGTCGCGGTTGGTACCAAAATTCTCAGAATGAGGTCTACCTTAGATTAAAAATAAAAATAAACAGTTTTTCCTACTCAGGCGCACACCCTATTCCGCCGTAAGGCCGATTCCCGTATCAGTGTCAAGATACGAGTTTTCTTCTTCTGAATCTCTCTGATACGACTATCTTCTTAGCAAAACCAAGTTAACACGCCTCATCGCGAAAATCGTGAGGCTTGTTTGAGGCATTTCTAGTAGAGTTACGACTCTAAGGGTGGTATTCTCTGAGGCTGCCTACATACCTCTTCCTGAACACAGAACACAGTTCCACATATACTACAAGGAATCATCAACAAGGAGGTTACTTACACAGATGCCATCACCCAAATCCCTGGAGTACAGTTGTCCTGGGAGATCCTTCCAGCAGCCAAAACAAAAGAACACGTATGTAGGTAGGTAAAGGAAAATTGGGTACATTGATTCAAGAATGGTAACACACAAATGGGGGGCCCACAATGATTACGCAACATGCTCGGACAGAAATAACCACAATGATGAACTGGTTGAGGGTAGCTCTGTAGGTTCTTACCTGGTACGAAGATGATCCGTAGTACCTAAGTGCTATGAGCACTTTCAGCATAGGTGGTATCGGCAATCCGCGGTTGTTATTGGGGATGTCTCGCCCAAAGAAAATTGGTAAGGGAAAAACGACGGTTTCTTTATCAAAGTGGAGCCTCGACCTAAACTCTCTGCCATGAAAAGTTTCCATGGGATTACTGGCATCTCTGATGTATCTCTTGACTAATGTCACCTGCATCTGCTCATCGTTGTCCTCCCAGTCGTCCAGTTCAAAATAATGGTCGTACATAGAATAATGATCCATTGTGGTAACAGCCATTTCCGAATTTTGACAAAAACAACACGTCAAGTATAATTACTCAAGTGTCCTGTCGAGGTGCCTCGAGTTTTTGCTACTTTCGAGTATCGGCCAGACCTCGACTTTTTTTTTTTTTTTTTTAATATATTTATTGGCATCAGGACTTAACCTATACAGCCGCATTACATTTCATACAAATTAATTTAACATAAAATTTGTTCTTTTGAACAAAATTCTTGTACTTTTGGATAAATTAATGTTCTTTCCGCTTGCAAATAGTGAAAACGAAATATCATTACTTTACTTATACAATTTGAATAAAATAATGTTTTTCCACTCGTCATATTTTTATGTCACTTCCTAGGATGAAACTCACCACTGCATCATACACTTCAATAGATTCGGCGGTTAATATGGTGTCCAAGTTGAATGGACTTGGTAAATATTCTGTCAGCTTTCCGAATAGAATCAAACGATTGTAGGTATGTAATGGACAAATCATGATGAGGTGTTCAGGATCTTCCTTTTCCAGGCAGTGTTCGCAGAGCTCGGAATCCGCTCTACCAATACGCATTAGGTATGCCTTGGTGATGCAGTGTCCAGTCCTGAGTCTTGATATTATTCTGTAAAAGTTCTTGGACCGAGTGGGCATTTTTGTGAACCATGGTATTAGTTGGGGGTTGGGAAACATTCTCTTATACCTATCTGAAGCCAGCGTGATATGCCGAATGGAATTCTTCCCATCGTGATTTCATTTCGGTTTTCCACGATCTATTCAAGTCAGAAGCAGGGAATTCACTGAGCTGGTGACGGGGAAGTGTTGCCGCCTGTTTTGCCAATGCATCTACCACGTTGTTGCCAGGTATATCGCAGTGACCTCTAATCCAGATAAATTTGATTTGGACTCCAGCTGACTTCAGGAGATGAACATAATGAACAATTTGGCTCTCGATGAAGTTTAGTCGTGAAGTGGGATTTACCTTCTTCATTTTTGACAATACCGATTTGGAGTCTGAAATTATAATAACTTGGGGGCTGTAGCAGATGTTGAAGTCCATGACAAATTTCAAGGCCTGCTTGATAGCAAACGCTTCGGCCGAATAGATGGAAGCCTTGTCCCATAGACGGTATTGTTTTTTCACCCCTGAATGGGAATCGAAAAAAGCACAACCCACACCATTATTGTTGAGCGATCCGTCCGTAAATATCAATTTTGCGTTGGGATACTTTCTAAGAAGAAGATCATCCAGGAAAGTTCTGGCACTAGATTGAGATAGGTACGCTGATTGAGGAAGCGATGATACCCCCAGGGGTTCCAACAGTGGGTCAAATGCTATGGTGAACCTGTATGGGATGCTTGATTGGGAGATCCACTCCAAATCGGTCGAGATCTCCGTACAAGCCGAACACAAAAGTGGGGTTACTTTCTTCACCCAGAAGGGCTTTGTGAGATCGTCGATGGCTAGCCGAACTATTGCTTCAAACTGTGGAGTTTCTCTTGAGTACAAGGATGCTAGGATTCTTTTAGCTAGGAGCTCCCTACGAAGTTTCAGGGGTGGTTCTCCAGCTTCCGCCAGAAGAGCATTCAAGGGAGTGGATGTCAAAAGACCCAATGCCAATCGTAAGGCTCTGTATTGCACTCTATCCAACTTTGAAATTGTGGACGGAGCTGCTGCTCCATAAAGAAATGAACCGTAGTCAATTATACTTCGTATGGTAGCTCTATAGTACAATAGTGCTGTTTGTGGGTCCGCGCCCCAGGATATGTTGGTGAAGGAACGCATGACATTTAGATGACTGTTGGCCTTCTCTTCAACCTTTTTTATATGGCCATTCCAGTTGAGTTTGTGAGATAGCTCCATACCGAGAAATCTTACATTTCTTGAGTGCGGGAAACTGTGGCGACTGTGAATACCGCTGAGCATCCGCCATCACTCCAAGACCCATTCGAATATTTACTCCACCTCGAGTAACATCCATGAATACCGCCCTAAAACTCCGAAAATCAATAGAAATCGACCCCCAAAACCCCCGGGTACCAATGACTCAATTTGGTCAAATTTTCACGTTACGACTTTCTGGCTTAGCTCGGCAGTATTGGTCACAGGGCAATTTCTTAGACCCATAACAGTTACACCTTATGTCAAGTCAGATACCCTGATGTCCAAACTATCGAATCGAATATCGAAACTATAATAATATACAGGGTGTAAGCCTAACTGGTCTGCCATTTGGTACCAGTCGATTCTACAACTAATTTGCAACAAAAAAGGTCTCGTATCGATTTTTTTAAACCCTTCGTTTTTGAGTTATTTTAACTTTGAACTTTTTTTTCGTGATTTTGACCTTATGTCATTAAATCGGTCATAACTCCTTTAATTTGCTGTGTAAATTACAATTTGAGGATACCGTTGGAAAGAGCATTAAATTTCCTATCGGATAGATGACTTAACTTCTTTTTGAGTCAAGGTTTGAGACATGAAAACGTCCTCTAAAAAGAAAATTTTACGTAATTTTGGAAACCTCGCATTTTTTCAATCACAAATTGAACTACGAGAACCCATAGGTACTTTTTCAAGATGCAAGAACGGTGAAAACTGTGCCAAAATCTCAGCTTTCCAATGGTATAATCAAAACATATTCTACAACCGTATTTAGGGGAGAAATTCATGTTTGAACGCGGAAAAACGTGCATTTTTTTCAATGAAATCGGCGCTCTGGCCTTCTGTTTCCGGAGGCCTCGCGGTCTACTGCGGCGCCGACCCACCCAGTGCTATCGTCCGACCCCTCAAATCGACTAGGCGGAGCACCGATTTCTTTGAAAAAATGCACGTTTTTCCGCGTTCAAACACGAATTTCTCCCCTAAATACGGTTGTAGAATATGTTTTGATTAGGTATACCATTAGATAGCTGAGATTCTGGCGCAGTTTTGACTGTTCTTGCATCTTGAAAAAGTATGGGTTCTCGTAGTTCAATTTGAGATTGAAAAAATGCGAGGTTTCCAACGTAAAATTCTCTTTTTAGAGGACGTTTTCATGTCTCAAACCTTGACTCAAAAAGAAGTTAAGGCATCTATCCGATAGGAAATTTAATGCTCTTTCCAACGGTAGCCTCAAATTATAATTTACACAGCAAATTAAAGGAGTTATGACCGATTTAATGACATAAGGTCAAAATGACGAGAAAAAAAAATTAAAGTTAAAATAACTCAAAAACGAAGGGTTTAAAAGAATCGTTAAGAGACATTTTTTGTTACAAATTAGTTGTAGAATCGACTGGTACCGTATGGTAGACCAGTTAGGCTTACACCCTGTATAATAATCGAAACTATCGAAAACCAAGTGTCACACTACTGGAAGTAGAACTAAACAAATAATAATTTTTTTACAGCTGTACGGAATGAGTGTAGCATTTTGATTTCATTTCAACTTTAATTTACATAGCGAAGAGATAATGATAATTCTTCAATTTCGGCAACTGGTTTCAATTTCTACATGATGCTATTCCTCGTCTGCATGACAACCATTTGAGGGGTTCACTTATCCATGTACCTGTTTCTCTGGGAATAGGTATTCATGTTGTCTTCATAATTTTCCTTTTAAATTCTTCGTACAACCACTGAGCGAATGTCAACTATATTATACAGATATTGTTCTGCCCAGAAACCATATAAAACCACTTTTTCATGTTTACGATTTTTCAATTTACGTTTCTTTTGGAAGTTATTCGTCCAAACTTGTTCAGAAAATGTCATAAACACTTCTTAACAAAATTTAAAAAAATCAAGTTATCGTTTTTATTGGTTGCCGAGAAACTGATAAATAAATGACAAAAAACCCGAAAAGGGTATTTCAGTTTGAAGAAAACCCGGAATTCGTGAAAAGTAAACGTTTTTCTTTAGGTATTTGAAATGTCGTTGTTATTTCATGTTGAAGTGATTAAACATCAGGTTATCACCTGTTAGATAAGGTTACGTCATTTCACTTAGGTACCCACTGATAAGGAAATCTTTACATCTTGCGCTTGGTTTTCGCTCTTTTCCCTTTCTCCGTAGTTTCCCATATTGGCCGTTCCTTCGTTTGTTTGGAACTTTGTCTCAAACACAACTTGTAAGTATTATGAATTTGTTTTATTTCCTATTGTTTGAGTTTTATCAGCTTCAATATGAGGTAAAGGAATGAAGTAACAATAGCATTATTTGAACTCTATTTTCACCCAGCGAGAAACTGCTTTCACCCGGAATCAGTGTTTGTCTCCTCAATCTTTGAAAACTCATATCTCTTTTTTCCATTGCTCAAATTTAATGTTGTTGTATACCAAAATGTCTGAAAAACCTGGAAACTTTCATAAAAATAAAAACAAAAAATCACTTTTTTTACATAATATGAACCCTCTTCAAACGAGACTCACATAATATCATTCTGTTGCGTTTTAGATGGCCAGCGACTCGTCCTATTTTGCCGAAAAGTTCTCCGTAGAAGTGTCCGAAGCGATTCCTCCAATAGTGTTGTTGGACCAGCGAAACCGTTTCAAATGCGATGCAACTTTGTTAGTGGCGGAAAACGTGCACTCGTTGGTTAAAACACTGCGGCAGCTCCCAAGGTTTTCAACTCACAGGATATGGTGCCTGGTTAATAACAATACGTTGGACGAACTTGAAAACTATTTTATTGTAAGATTTCGATATATTTTCGAGTTATGTTGTATAATCTCTTATCAAGAAAAGAACGGGAGTTTGGATACATCTCCATGTTTCTACGGTATCACAGAATCGTGGTTGTCTATGCAGAAGTTGAGCAAATCCAGGCAAATGTAGCAAACACTGTTTGTCTTACTAAAAATATGCAGGATGAATTAATTAATTTTCGTTGAGGTTCTCCTATATTTCCATTTTTTGCAAGTAATATTTAGCCGATTTTGGAAAATTTTAATAAAATTTAGGGGTAATTTCATGATTACCAAGGAATTTAGATGGAATATGAGAATGGAATAACTACGTATTTTGCCTTGGATACTAGCCCGCAACACAACAGAGAACTGTAGTAGATGCAGGTAACTATGATCGATTGCAGAATGTAAGCGAACTAGCGCGGGGCCCGGCGATCCAAGGCAAACAGTTCAAAAAACGTCTGCCAAGTGGGTGTGGCACATAGCTTCCTCGTATCCATAACCCGATTGTATAGATGATCCGATGCATAGTAGTTAATCTCAAAACACCAATCTCTAAGTACCTTTCACTACCCTCATAGGGGACCAACCACATGCTAATCTGGACAACCCTAGAAAATTTCATCAAATTCGGATGAAAAATTAAGTGAGTATCTACTGATGTATGTGATTGGATCAAAAAAAATTCTTAGCCTTGGCTGGGATACGAACCCGCGATCCCTGGAGCTCAAATCAAGACTCTCTCCTCTGAGCTATTAAACTTGTCATGAATAAGATTTGAGATTCTCAGAGGAGACAATCCCTCTATGAATGAATCCCTCTATGAAAGACAATTCTCTATGATTTTCATAGGGGACCATCTAAACACTAATCTGTAACATCCCTGAAAATTTCATTGAAATCGGATGGAAAATGTAGAAGTTATGGCCGTTACAAGGAAATTCACGTTTGCGCATGCGCAGTGGCTACTATCAGTCCGAAGGTGGTGATTTTCACAGGGGACCATCTAAATACTAATCTGTAACATCCCTGAAAATTTCATTGAAATCGGATTGAGATTGTGGAAGTTAAGGCCGTTTCAAGGAATTCACGTTTGCGCATGCGCAGTCGCTTCTATCAGTCCGGGGATGATGATTTTCATAGGGGACCATCTACAACCTAATCCACATAATCCCTGAAAATTTCATCGAAATCGAGTTGAAAAAGTGGAAGTTATGGCCGTTACAAGGAACTTCACGTTTGCGCATGCGCAGTCGCTTCTATCAGTCCGAGGATGATGATTTTCATAGGGGACCGTCTACACACCAACCCGCACAATCCCTGAAAATTTCATCGAAATCGGACAATAACTTCGTATAGTTATGCGCGTTACAAGGAATTGATGACAAACGGACAGACACACAGACACACAGACAGACAGACACGGAACCAAAATTGTTCAGAAAGGTCTAAAACGCAAAACGCGAGTGGAAATTTTGATTTCGGAGAACTTTTTTTTTCGTCCTTAAAAAGTGAAAACAAAGCTTCCGCTACCTTGGTAGACTCGGAAGCAAAATGAATTTTGTGGGTCAGGGGGTAGGCGGGGTTCAGCGTGGGGTCCAGTATTGCTATACTCCCACTACAGCATCAGCCAAGGCAAACAATCGAGGAGCTATTTCGTGACGTTTAAAGCAGAGAAACTTGGATACTAATAATTAACCCCGCATAGCAAGAAATCGAATATCCATCCATCCACATTATCTCTCACCACAATTCAGAAATTCCTCAGCAACCAGTAATCAAATTTCATAATGAAAGAAATCTTTATTTCTTCGAATGTAGTGTGAAGCGTCTACTTATTTCATCTAAATTAATAAACTCGTATATGAAGCGAAAACTTGGTTGGTAGGTTGTGACAATGGCAAAGCTGTTTTTTGATGGCGCTTGATCTAAACAGAAAAATAATAAACGTTCATGTAATGTAATGTTCGCTGCGTTTATTCCTCTAAGCCAAGCTGCTTGCCTGACGAATATTCTCACCTGACGCCCCCTGAAATGCTTTACGTGTGAACCTACCTCCCCACAATTCATAGTTTCCATTCTGTCCATTCGTAAACGTGATTGTATTATAGTGTCCACCTTGCGGATGGAGCAAACTCCACCAGAGTCATTCTACGTACATTACCGTTTACGTAATTAAGTACGTACATTAAGTTCATAATCAGTTTTTCATTATTTTCAGTTTTTCGATTTCTATTTTGATGTAGTTTTTGGAGTCTATTATTCAATTTATTATTGTCGTTTGGTACATGTTTCGGCAAATACAACGTCGCCTTCATCAGCCTAAAAATATATTTATAATTAAATTAAATAAGTTATAAACTACAACTAGGTACTTAAATTTAAAAGAACAAAAAATAAATAATACATGTTATGTAAGTATATACTCTATGTACATTTTTACTCTACTGCATAGCAGCTTTGTCAATTTTTTATTACTGATAATTACTCTTTGTTCAACAGACCTTAATAAAACGGTTTGGGGATCATCCATTGTGCCGTTGCTTTTTTCTTTTCATTGTTCGTTATGGAGCATACTGTTAATTTGTTAAATTTTTTTGATCCGTAACCCTACAACAAATTCATATTTCATATTTATCAAAAAATAGTTGATACTAACCAAGTAATCATTTCATTGTATTTATCATCATGAAATTAATGCTTACTACCTACCAATGAAGTGTGATTTTCCCCATTCTATCCCTCTCTCTTCATTCCTTCACAGGCCGAACCTTCGAAGAAATGTATCCGAGGTAGCTAATAACAGCTGAAATTATAGTTTAAAAATATAGATGCATTTATGTGAGGAACTCACTTAATGGTTTTGCTTACAATTGAGTTGATTGAAATTGCTACTTACATTATGAAATTTTCTTAGGTTTTCCAACTTAATTTTTCAAATTTTGCAATGTGATTAACTTTGGGGCGTTGAGCAATGAACAATATATGAGAACTAACTGTTATCATTCTAATCAAACCCATTTGCCAAAATCTTGCCCATTTCCAAAAAATTGACAAAGCTGCTATGCAGTAGAGTAAAAATGTACATAGAGTATATACTTACATTACATGTATTATATATTGCTTCCGAGTCTTCCAAGGTAGCGGAAGCATTGTTTTCACTTTTCAAGGACGAAAAAAAAAAGTTCTCCAAAATTAAAATTTCACTCGCGTTTTGCGTTTTAGACCTTCCTGAACAATTTTGGTTCCTTGTCTGTCTGTCTGTCTGTCATGAAATCCTTGTAACACGCATAACTATACGAAGTTATTGTCCGATTGCTACGAAATTTTCAAGGATTGTGCGGGTTGGTGTGTAGACGGTGTCCTATGACAATCATCATCCTCGGAATGATAGAAGCGACTGCGCATGCGCAAACGTGAATTCCTTGTAACGACCATAACTTCTACATCTTCCATCCGATTTCAATGAAATTTTCAGGGATGTTACAGATTAGTATCTAGATGGTCCCCTATGAAAATCACCACCTTCGGACTGATAGTAGCCACTGCGCATGCGCAAACGTGAATTCCTTGTATTAGCCATAACGTCCACATTTTTCTACCCGATTTCGATGAAATTTTTAGGGATTACGCAGATTAGGTTGTAAATGGTCCCCAAAGAAAATCAAGGCCTTAAAATTTACAGAAACCTCTGCGCATGCGCATACGTAAAATCCTTGTAACAGCCATAACATTTACATTTTTCATCCGAATTTGATGAATGAAATTTTTCTAGGATTGTCCAGATTAGCGTGTAGATGGTCCCCTATGAGGGTGTGAAAGGTACTTAGAGATTGGTGTTTTGAGATTAACTACTATGCATCGGATCATTTGTAGCGCTTATTTTCCTTGCTCGATTCTAAAATCATCTGCCAAGTGGGTGTGGCACATAGCTTCTCGTATCAATAACTCGATTATATGTAATTGAGTTATAGGCGATTATCGGAAAATAGGCGCTACAGATTATACACAAACTTTTTTTCTGTAACTTTCACGCTCAAACTGCTTTCTAAGGTCCAGGGGTAGGTGGGAGGGGAAGGGATTTGGATCTTTCAGTCAAGGCTAGAGGGGACCACGTGTATATTAACTATACATTGTCAAAATTAACTGTTAAATTTCAAACAAAATCAAACATTTTCGTAATGTTGATCGCCTGAGATATTTCATTCGTTTCTTAAATTCAACACAAGGTATCTTAAATTTATGAAAAATCATGAAACATTCAGTAATTAGGGAAATAATTTTTCTATTTAAGCAAACGGTTGGTCTCACAAAACTCCGGGTGGCGTCAAGAAATTCTTTAATGAAGAGAAACAATTCCTGTATTTTGAGCGAGAGCGTTTAGAACATCTTTTCCTCCACCTCGTCTGCCGAATGCGGCACTTTGAAGTTTCCATAGACCGATTTTGATGAAATTTAGTACACCGATTCCATTTGTGCTTCAAAAGTTTTGCTTATCGTCAGTCACAAGGTTAACAAACGTGGGAAAAACATTTTCAAAGTGCCCTAGCTCAAAAACATCCAAAACTCAGGTTGTATTTTCTGTTCTAAGTTAAACTTGAGATAGTTATTTCCTTAATAAGTGTGTAGTGTCGTCAGTGGTACAATTCGCGATAGAGTGGTCACTAGTACGGTCATTACATTTGTTGGTGCCGAAAGCCATTTCGAACGGGGACTCTTTTTTTTCGAAAGACGTAGTAAAATGGAAGGAATGAGATTGAGAAACTCAAAAGTTCTTCGAACACGGAAAGAAGATATCGGTACGTTCTGGCGGCAATGCGCGTACCTCTTCGAGCAGGGTCTAGTATGTTGTCGAAAATCGAACGTCTTCGAGCTCTTGACAATCAGCAAAGAAACATACAGGAGCTGAGGGAACAGTTAATACGAAATCTGGAAACTGGGAGTCGAAGCTCAAGATCATCCAGAAAGTCAGAAACTTCAAGAGCGGAAGAAGATCGACTGAAAATGAAAACGACGACCGTTCAAGCCCAAGTGGAACCCCCTCCCAAAATAAATGCTTCACCCCTTCACCACGAGCAATCTCAGCCAATGCTGAGCCACTTCAGTGAGCGACAACAGGTACCGCAGGACTGTCGTAAGTACCCAACTCAAGATCTGGGTTATTTTGTAGCTAGACAGAGTGAAGGGAAGCAATTACCTATGTTCAGCGGGGACCCAATGGAATGGCCAAATTTCATAAGCCAGTTCCGGAGGACAACCCGTCTCTGTGGCTATTCAAACGAAGAAAATGTAAGTAGGCTGCAAAGGTGCTTGACTGGAGAAGCTAGGAACGTTGTTTATGCCTTATTGGCGCTTCCGGATGGGGTTGTCAAGATTATAGAGATTCTGCAAAGAAGGTTTGAGACACCTGAAACAAATCATGGCTTTCATCGCCCATTCCCATCTTCTTTCCACCTTCTCTTTCAACCCACTTGTCACAATTGCCCAAATTATGTGTGCCATTGGAACAAAACGAACAGCTTCTCCCTTCACCTACCAAAATCTTATTTTTCGCCAACGTAAGATTTTGGTTATATCCGATTGGCATCACCTCCTCCTTCTTCTTTCCGTGTTCGAAGAACTTTTGAGTTTCTCAATCTCATTCCTTCCATTTTACTATGTCTTTCGAAAAAAAAGAGTCCCCGTTCCCGGGTTTCGGCACCAACAAATGTAATGACCGTACTAGTGACCACTCTATCGCGAATTGTACCACTGACGACACTACACACTTATTAAGGAAATAACTATCTCAATATTTATATTATTTGAACCTATCTCATCATCCTCACTCACACCCGGATGTTTTTTTCGTAGGTAGTAATTTGAAGCCCCAGCTATAAATCCGTATAATATAATATCGAATAAAAATATGTATATTTAAAAAAAGCAGAGTAACATAAAATTACCATTTTACTAAAAGGTTAATGTCTCTCTATATTGTCTATCATCGATGCAACTGAGAATTCATACCCAGATATCAAGATTTCGAGAAATATGATTCCCTGGTTCTCGCTAATGACCGGATCCCTACGATCAAAATCGGACCTTTCTCACATTATGCTATCATAGGACTGAACGAGTGGAAAATTTCATCAAATTAGTTTAATAAAGTCGTAAGTTTGGTTCAGAAAAGCAAATTTCCGTACTTCACGCTTCCAACTCACTGCTTCGATAGTGAGGAAGCTTAACAAGAGCAATTTACCTACTGCAAACTAAAATAATATATATTTTTTCAATTTTAAACCTGTATTTATTCATTTATACAATATACGCACGTCTTTGCAGGAAAATCTGAAGGATTTTGGTGAAGCTAGTGTATTTTTGATGGCTCTTGGAGAATACAAGGTCGCATTACGGATCGCACAACCGAACTGGGTTTTGGAAAGGATTCCATTTCCGCACCACAAACACAAATGGCCTCTCATTGTGAGCAATTGTTTTGGTAACTACGTCATTGGTTTAGGAACTTGCTAGGGTCGGAATGCTCTACATCTCATTACGAATAACCTTTAAATCACTAAACCTCAATTTATCGTTATCTGTGCCTCGTAGGACAACTATATCAAAGCATTCCAGCGGAAAAGAGATCAAATATTCGACAGGAAACTGTAACATCCATGCCTCATACGTACCAAGACTAGGTGAGTGCAATATGGCGGATAATAAGAACATTGTGCAATAATAATAATTTATACTGAGCTGGTGTGATATTTTGTTCTGGATTTATATTTTACCGGGTCATCAACGGTGTATTTTGATTATCTGAAGCCAAACTTGACATGGATTAACTTTTAACCCTTAATTTCCCGCTTGTTTTGTCGGATTTTTAAAAATTGAATTTAAATGTATTATGACAAATCTGTAGGATATTTGGGCAGAATGTACCGTAATTACTGTCTGTTAGCTCAACAAGGGCTGCCTGCAAATCCAATTTTGTTGGAGTGGAAGAAGGATTCTTGGAAAAAATCCTTGTCGGGATATTTCTGTTATACGAGGAGGCTCGCGAGTTGTTCCCCCCTCCCCCCCACCATTCCAAATCGTCCAGATAGTGGTATTTTTTTTTTCAATCTTCATGATTTTTCCCAAGGATCTCAAATATGACCAGGCAAGTGCACAATCGTGCGCAACGCACACCAACTTGTAATCTCTAATGGGAACCCCTATAATATCAATAATTGCTTCCGAGTCTACCAAGGTAGCGGAAGCTTTGTTTTCACATTTCAAGGTTGAAAAAAAAAAACGCTGCAAATTATTACACAATGGTTTATTATTTTTTATTTTTATTTATAGATCACTCGTCTGCAAAGCCACCAAACCATCCAACATGAAGAAAAACATCGATCGCATTTCGGTCAGCTTTAATTTGAACGGAGATTAGGCCTCTTTTGCGATTCACACTCGTGTTTCTGATTTATCGTACGTCCAAACTTTAAATTCTCGTAGTGAGCGAACGGATTGTCCTACAGAGCTCAGGGTGGTCTCAAAAATTTCTAAAAATTCTATAGATTATCTTTTACCTTTATATCGAAATTTTTTAGTTTAGTTAGGGCGTTTTCAAAATTTCAAAATTGATTTTGGAACCCTTAGAAGTGACCTACATCAACCAAAATCTTCGGGGCACAACTAGACCCCCAAATAGAGCCTACGTACCAAATTTCATCAAAATCGGTCAATGCTATGTGGCAAAAGTGCCGCGTACTGAAAGTGCCGCGTAAGTACGGCGTACGGCGGACGGACGGCCAAATTTTTATTCAATTTTTGGATTTTACGTACCTTGAAACGTAAACCATCAAATTTTGAGGGGGTGTTAAAATTTTTTGCTTCCGAGTCTACCAAGGTAGCGGAAGCTTTGTTTTCACTTTTCAAGGACGAAAAAAAAAGTTCTCCAAAATCAAAAATTTCACTCGCGTTTTGCGTTTTAGACCTTTCTGAACAATTTTGGTTCCGTGTCTGTGTGTCTGTCTGTCTGTCTGTCTGTCTGTCTGTGTGTCTGTCCGTCTGTCATGAATTCCTTGTAACGCGCATAACTATACGAAGTTATTGTCCGATTTCGATGAAATTTTCAGGGATTGTGCGGGTTGGTCTGTAGACAGTCCCCTATGAAAATCATCATCCTCGGACTGATAGAAGCGACTGCGCATGCGCAAACGTGAATTCCTTGTAACGGCCATAACTTCTACATTTTCCATCCGATTTCAATGAAATTTTCAGGGATGTTACAGACTAGTATTTAGATGGTCCCCTATGAAAATCATCACCTTCGGACTGATAGTAGTCACTGCGCATGCGCAAACGTGAATTTCCTTGTAACGGAAAACGTAACGGAAAAAACAGTAACGGAAAAAAACTTCCACCATTTTCCACTCGATTTCGATGAAATTTTCAGGGATTATGTGGATTAGGTTGTAGATAGTCCCCTATGAAAATCATCATCCCCGGACGGATAGAAGCGACTGCGCATGCGCAAACGTGAATTACTTGTAACAGCCGTAACTTCAAGTGTCCCCCAGGGGTCGCGGGTTCGAATCCCAGCCGAGGCTAAGTATTTTTTTGATCCAATCACATGCAATGTATGTGCTAGTATGAAGATGTCATCTACTCACTTACATTTTTCATCCGAATTTGATGAAATTTTCTAGGATTGTTCAGATTAGCGTGTAGATGGTCCCCTATGAGGGTAGTGAAAGGTACTTAGAGATTGGTGTTTTGAGATTACCAACTATGCATCTGATCATCTATATTATCGGGTTATGGATACGAGGAAGCTATGTGCCCCACCCACTTGGCAGACGTTTTTGAGTAGTGACTCACTTACATTTTTGATCCGATTTTGATGAAATTTTCTAGGATTATCCAGAGTAGCGTGTAGATGGTCTCCTATAAGGGTAGTGAAAAGTACTTAGAGATTGATGCTTTGAGATTAACTTCTATGCATCGGATCATCTATATAATCGGGTTATGGATACGAGGAAGCTATGTGCCACACCCACTTGGCAGACGTTTTTTCTTGGTCTATTCCAAAGGTTCATTGTTGAGAATAATAAATCAAAAGTTCTCTGAAATCGAAATTTCCACACTCGTTTTACGTTTCAGACCTTTCTGAACAAGTTTGATTCCGCGTCCGTGTGTCTGTCTGTCTATGTGTCTGTCATGAAATCCTTGTAACAGCCATAACTTCCACATTTTCTAACCGATTTCGGTAACATTTTCAGGGATTATGCGGATTAGATTGAAGATGGTCCCCTATGAAAATAATCACCCCCGGACCTGATAGTAGCCTCTGCGCATGCGCAAACGTAAAATCCGTGTAACAGCCATAACACTTACATTTTTCATCCGAATTTGATGGAAATTTCTAGGATTGTACAGATTAGCGTGTAGATGGTCCCCTATGAGAGTAATGGAAGGTACTTAGAGATTGGTTTTGATATTAACTACTATGCATCGGATCAACTATACAATCGGGATATGGATACGAGGGAGCTATGTGCCACACCCACTTGCAGACGTTTTTTATTGCTGATTTGGATTATACGTGAAATTTGATGAATTTAAACCCCTCAACAGATTTTTTTTTGGTTGCGCAACAACCCTTCCAGTGAGCGCTACCCCTGGATTGTGCCGAAATTGAGATGAAAGTTGACCCCGAGTGTGATACATGTTTTTGCATTAATTTTCGACGCTGAATCACGTGGTGGTATCCATTTTTGAAGTTTACGGGTATTTTCCGATACGGCAGCCGATACTTAGGTGGTTTTAAATAGAAAATCGCTCTTTTTCCATCCTTATGAGTTACGAGGCAATTATAAGGGTGGCTAACTCTACCCCTATATTTGGGAGCAGGGAAAGACATAAGATTTAAGTAGAGTCAGCCACCCTAACTAATTCAAATTGCGTCGTAACTCATAAAGATGGAAAACGAGCAATTTTCTACTTAAAACCACCTCATTTTCGGCCGTTGTTTCGGAAAATTCCAGTAAAATTCAAAAATGGATACCACCACGTGATTCAGTTTCGAAAATTCGGTTTGAGGGGTCTAAAATTCATGAATTTGCACGTAAAATCCAAATCTGCAATAAAAACTTGGGGTCCCCATTAGAGGTAACAAAGTTGGTGTGCGTTGCGCACGATTGCGCATGTACGCAATGCGCACCGTGGTCTTATTTAATATCCTTGGGAAAAATCGTGAAGATTAAAAAAAAAAAAAAAAATACCACTATCTGGACGATTTTACCAGGGGGGGGGGGGGGGGGGTCAACTCGCGAGCCACCCTGTATGTAAATATTATTTTGGTCTGTTATTTCTCTTAAAAGTGCATAACCAAGCAATGAGGAGGAGAAGGTGCACTTCATAGAGGGATCTATGATGCTTTGGAAAGTGGCGCCATCTCTGACGAGGACACCCAACAAATAGCCTAGAAGTTGAGAAATGAGGGTAGAAACCCTATTACAGTCTGCCAAGTCGGAATTTTTTTTATTTGTGTCATTATGTATTTATTATTACGTTTTTATTATTAATAATTTATTTTAATATTTATTTTCTTACGCAATAGATAGTTAGTATCAGTTCTGGTTGTAGAAGTGGATATGTTGCAGGTAAAAATCGGACTTCCAAAAAGATACCCCAGGATATTAAGGGTTGAGGGGGTCTCAGTAAGTGAATAAACGATTCTCACCCCTATCTCTGACAATTATCGTTTGATTTTGATGATTCTAGCGGCAATATTTTAGCTTTTCAATTTCATATCAAATTTAAGTACAATTTCTTACTTATTTTTTTACTTTCGGAACAAATGCAATGGTTTAGATAATATCTATAATTATTAATAATTAATATTATTATAAAAAAGAAGGACAAAACTGGGAAAAACTGTTGATGAAAACTGAGCAGCTGAAGGCTGGGGGTGTTGGGTGGCAACGTTGCTCCTTCTGTGGGGGGGGGGGGGGGCAACCGAACTTAAGAGATCAGACTAACCCGCAACGAGGAAGAAACGGCGACCGACTGAGACCCCCTAATGTCAGGATATGTTTCTTTGAATTCGCTACGAAGAACCTTCAAAATCACCGGACGTGATCGGAAGGATGTCAGATCAGCTGTGAGTGCGATGGAACAAAATTCTCCTGAGCTCATCGTGTAGTGCGCAAAGCCTTTTTGGCACCACTGGATGTGGTCGAAGGGAAGGAATGAGACGGTTTCCTCACTCTTTATAATTAACCTTTTGTACTTAACTTCCAGGTTCCTATTGGGGACTAGACTGGAAAGTTTTTGAAGCTGTTGCCGATGGTATGGAGCTGACCACCAAACTCGTCGAGCTGCCTCCTACCCCTTCAGAGGATGTCACTGGGCAGTATGACAACGGCACGTGGAAAGGAGGAATATTGGGTGACAACAGTAGTTTATTTTCATTGATTTTCTTCTTATTTGAACATTGAGTGTCTCTTATATTGGATGTACCAGAATTAATAATCCAAACTTCATGAACTTATTCATCCACTAATTCGCCACAACGTTTGGAAAGTTTCTGAATCGCATGGTTTTTGGTTTATTATTTTCAATAATGAACCCTTGGAATCGACCAAGAAAAAAAAATTTAACACCCCCTCAAAATTTGATGGTTTACGTTTCAAGGTACGTAGAATCCAAAAATCGAATGAAAATTTGGCCGTCCGTCCGCCGTACGCCGTACGCGGCACTTTTGCCACTTAGCATTGACCGATTTTGATGAAATTTGGTATTTAGGCTCCATTTGGGGTCTAGTTGTGCCCCGAAGCTTTTGGTTGATGTAGATCACTTCTAAGGGTTCCAAAATCAATTTTGAAATTTTGAAAACGCCCTAACTCAAAAAATTTAGATATAAAGGTATTGTTTTTCCTTCAATTTAGGATTCTATAGAATTTTTAGAATTTTTTGAGACCACGCGGAGCTCTGTAGGACAAACCGTTCGCTCCCTACGAAAATTTAAGGGTTTATATTGAAATATATATATATATATATGAATCAAAACACGAGTGTGAATCGCAAAAGAGGCCTAATCTCCGTTCAAATTAGAGCTGACCGAAATGCGATCGATGGTTGGTGATTTTTATTTTTTTTTAAATATTTTTTTTTGATTTTTTCTCTTCATATTGGATGGTTGGTGATTTTGTAGACGAGTGATCTATATAGAAAAATAATAAACCATTGTGTAATAATTTGCAGCGTTTTCTAAGAGATGATTGAGAATGAGTGAAAATATTGTTTGAAAATACCTTAAAATTTAACAAAAAAGTTGAAATTTACAATTTTGTTTACTATGGCGTGATTTTTACATACTCTGCTCGAGTAAAAAAATTTTGATAGCGTAATGAGCTATAAGGTAATTTAATTATCTCTCCGTTGGTATCCTCAAATTTGATCATTGATAAGCTCATTATTAATTTTTTATCGCTGAATACCCAATACTCCTCTCAAGTTTGTCTACTTTGTTCTAGTATTCAAAATTTAACCCTGGAATGGAATCGTCACGTAAATTTTACACCTGTGGTCTTGAAATAGTCGCCCACCCCACTAGCGAAAAGGGCGGGAAGGCAACACCCCACCTATGCTATCCCTAGGGTGTCCCCCTTCAGTCGCGCATGCCCTCTGCCACCAAGTTTGTCGCTGTTGTCTCTCACAGGCCTATAAACTGAACTCATGGTGTAATTTTTACAACGTTTCCAATAAAGTGGGTAGAACGGTGTAATTTTCACACCACGTTTCCATTCCCTGCTCCATTCATGGTGTCAAAATAACATCATTTTTGTTTCACAAAACAGCCATATATAAAAAAAAATATAGTAATATTCCTAAATCTTCTATTGCTTCCGAGTCTACCAATACGAAGCAATTTGCTTTCCTGTTCCTTTGAAGTGATTTTCATTGTTGGAGGTTTTCCAATAAAGTAGGTAGAACGGTGTAATTTTCACACCACGTTTCCATTCCCTGCCCCATTCATGGTGTCAAAATAACATCATTTTTGTTTCACAAAACAGCCATATATAAAAAAAAAATATAGTAATATTCCTAAATCTTCTATTGCTTCCGAGTCTACCAACACGAAGCAATTTGCTTTTCTGTTCCTTTGAAGTGATTTTCATTGTTGGAGGTTTTCCAATAAAGTAGGTAGAACGGTGTAATTTTCACACCACGTTTCCATTCCCTGCCCCATTCATGGTGTCAAAATAACATCATTTTTGTTTCACAAAACAGCCATATATAAAAAAAAATATAGTAATATTCCTAAATCTTCTATTGCTTCCGAGTCTACCAATACGAAGCAATTTGCTTTCCTGTTCCTTTGAACTGATTTTCATTGTTGGAGGTTACTTTTTCTAGTCCGTCAAATATACCTTGAAAGACTGAGAGGAAAACTGTTGAGTTATATTTTGTAATACGAGCTTGAAAATAAAAATGTGTTCATTGTTGAAAAACTATTTATTGGACTGGTAGTAGGTAGCACCTGGCAGTACCCATTTTGCTATTGAAATCAGCAGAAGTATTAAACTTGGATATTGAGCCCAGGAAAACGAATAGAAATCAAGGGAAAATAGAGAAAGCAAAGAGAATTGGCTCAGAATCCCCTCATTTTAGTAGTATAGAGGCAATAATTGTCTCGAGAACTGCCACAAATGTAGTAGAGAACTATACTTGAATGAAAAAAGTGTAAATCAATGCAGAGAGCTGACGAAATAGGTTGAATATTGATGTTTCTGACTGGTGTAAAAATTACACCTGACGTTTCCATTAAGCACACATCGGGTGACGATTCCATTCCAGGGTTAACTAAAACTAACTTCTTATCGTTTGGCTACAAAAATCACTATCCATGCTCAAAAAACATCAAAATCCAAGAAAAAAATCCATTCCAAATAGATACATAGATATATGTTTATTTGGCGCCATTTTGTACACTTTTACAAGAAGATGAATTCATGATGCGATGCAATCTATCGCAAATCTCCAAATTTACGAAAAAAAAGTGGGGAAAATTTTGATAGACATTCGTTTAAAACTGAAGAGAACGTCGAAATAAAAAAATAAAAAAAATTGTATACCTTCCTAATAAAGAATTTTCTGGGTGGAAACACTTTAATTCACAATTATTCCTGGCGTATGAACTAGCAGGGTCATATTGACCCAGTAACCTTTGAAAACATGGCACTTACAATCTCTCGAAGACGTTTGTTAGACAACTGAACCGTCCAGGAGGTTCTAAACAATATAAAAATTATAAAAATTATGAAGCTACTGAAAGGAAGGAGGGGCTGAGCAACAGGTCTGACAACTGAGTGAACTTGAAGCTAGCCATGGTGTTATATTGACCCAGTAGCACGGTGGGGGTTAAATCCCATCAAGTATACTTTCTTCAAATCTAATTTGAGTGTTTCAAGGATGGTATTTACAACCAGTTAGTTCCCCTTTCAATTATCCTTGCTCTTCCCATGAATTTTATATTTAACGATCTGATTCTTCCACAGGTAATCTCGATAATGGATTGATAGACACGGGATTTTGTGGATTCGCGGTCGAAAGGAAAAAATTTAGCAAGAATATTGTTTTGGGAAATTCCATTCGCGACACTTGCCTCCTTTACGCTGTCCTTCACCCGAAACCAAATTCGGAAGATTGGTCCGTTATATTCTACTCATTCGACCCCACGGTACACCTTTGCTTGGGAATATCCATTATTTCGTTTGCTTTGATCGTTCAATCCATAGCTCACGTTGATTTATTTCAATCGAATTCAACTTCAGGTATGTTTTTCCAAAATACAGTATAACTACAATTTCTTACGGAGTCTTAGGACTGAATGTAATTGACATGTTTCTAGGTTTCAAGTCCATAGGCTACAGCTTGAGCGTCGCTTGGGGCATACTCATGCAGGGTAATTTCCCCAATCCCTGGAGAATGGGTACTTTGAGGCCGTTCCTATTCCTGTGAGTTGACTCTACCATTATTTTATTCAATGATATCAAATTTTTCCAAAAAAAAAATTCACAGCAAATTTTTCTACCTCTCAACCAGCAATCAACGACAACCAAGACCACAACTAGAAACGATTCATTACATTATTCATTATTTACCATTGACACACGATTTCAATAAATTATTTTGATTTTTTTTTTCTAGCTTGATTTATTATCGCAACTGAATATTAAATATAATCCATCTAGCAATATTAAATATAATTTGTGCACTCCTTGAGAGCCCGTTTACAGTAAAACCCAGCCCCTTCTCATAAAAATAGCTCATAACTATGGCTCGGATCGATATGCTCTATAAAATCCCCGAATACGCCCTGAAAATCACCCCGATATGCCCTAAAACATGCACAGAAAACCGCAGCACCTGCACTTTTGTTTTCACTGCATTGATTTGAAACAATTTTTGTTCTCATGCTGTCGATAGATGGGCTTTGTTCTCAATTCTCATGACGACTTCATTCTCCAGTCATTTGGTTTCAAACTTCGCTCGCCCACCGTACCATCCAAAGCCAAGAAGCGTGGAGGATTTGGTGAAATTCGGATACGAATCCCCTCAAATCGATTCTTATCCACTGAGCAGCATAATCGATCCAGATGTGAGTTCATATTTTTTTTCCAAGTGTAGATTCTTGGTGAAAACGTCCAAACGTTATACACATTAAAATCTCTCAGTATAGCTGCATGCTACCAAAAGTGAATCTGGTATTTGACATGACGATAACTGGTGCAGTTTCCTGAGAATTACTTTATTCCTCTGACTAAAACTCGTACACTAACCAGACATTAGAACTACCATGACAATAATTGGACAGTTTTTTACAATTAAGGACTTTAATTGATCTTCATTTCTAAAAAAAATGGTATGACTGAATTTTGGATAGTCGAGGGTCTGAGAAAAATTCTAGGAAATAAAGTTTAGCTGGTAGAATAAGCAAGATGGAAGCTAAAGTAAATAAAAATAAATTAATTTTAATCACTGGTGACTTTATTAGACCTCCATACCGGAACACAATCTTCACAACCGCACCCATCATTGATTTCCTTCGTATAAGGACGCCCAAGTCTTACTGTGGGACGTCCTAAAAATTCATTCATTGTTGAGTGGAATGTTCAGGTATCGAACATATTGAAGCTCACATGTCCTTAGTTCCTAAATTGCTCCATCTGTTCTGGTGGTTCTCAGTGTCCTCTAGATAGCGTAAACAGGACTGATGCCTTCCCGTAGAGGGTGAGGCAGTTTAGCCTAGCTCACTACCTTGCTTGTAGTCCTCGTCTTCTCCAGGCAATACTTAATTAATTTCCTACCACTCAAATTTGCCTATGTTTTTCGAATTTTACGTTGGTACCTAACTATCAGTGATGAAGAGAGTATTTTATTAGCAAATGCTGGTTAACTGCCTGACCCCATGAATAACTCCTTGAGGACACTTCGGGAAACAGGTGAATGTGCATCACTGGTGCCACCGAAAACATCTCAGGAAGATCACAGCTGTCCCAAGGTGTCACCGGAGTAACCAATATTAAATAGCAATTTAAAATGTAATGGACTGCAGAATTTTTGTGGGCTATTGGAAGTCCCAAAATAGAGTTATTGTTCGCTTCACGAACAGTTGTTAGGTAAATTATAATCAAATTTCATATTTCGGCCTTATGATTACTAAATCCATTTTCAATATGATTTTTCCTCATCTGATATTTGTTTGAATTATGAAAAATATATTCTCTTCTAAAGTTTCTTGCGATAAAGGAGTGTACTTTTTTCTGCTAAGTTAACTCGAGAAGTAGACCTATAAACCGTTAGGAGTGTCGATATTGATCTCGTGTAGAGTTGATAGTCGCTGACCCTACAGTTATGACAAATAACTTCCAAAGAAATCTTTGAAAAACTTCTCGAAATCTTTGTCATAAAATAATTTTTTGACTACTAACAACTTACAAGAAATGGTTTTAAAAAGTCAGCTCTATCCAGTAATTTTTTAATTTCAATTCATATCTTGTTAATCTGGTGACACCTTGGGACAGCTGTGGAATTCATGAGATGTTTTCGGTGACACTAGTGACACCATGATCCAATTAGAGTGAAGGGAAAGGTAATCGTTAGTACACTATTTCTGCAAAACTAACTAAATTATGATGGTATGCAGGATCCAAACAGTCACGAATGGCTCAACCGAATATACCTAGTCAAGGATCATAGTCAGCTCGTGGATATTCTGGACACTAAACCACTTCAAGCTCTCTTTGGTTTCAAATACGACGACGATGTCTTCATTCCATACGTGAGAAAATTAATACCAGAGCGAGTTATGGAGAAATATGAAACTATGGACGTGTGCATTGCTACCATTTACGAGAGCTTCGCCTTCAGACGAGGTACCCCGTTTTTGAAACCTTTCAACGACTACACCACCAACTTGTTGGAAAGAGGGTTTCTATCGAAATTCACGAGAGACATACTTAGGCGGATATCAACGTTGTGCCCTTCACTCAGAGAAGCCACCAATTCTCAACAGTCCAAGTTCATCATAGATGCGCTATCTGTTTTCAATCTCAAAGGCATATTTATGGTTTTAATTATCGGCTACATAATCGCAACGTTGACTTTGATTGGCGAAGTGATCATTCACTTTGAAATTAACAGGTGTAGAGCTTCGAACAAACAAAAACCAAAGATTCTGTTTCGTCATTGATGAATTAGTTATTTCGTTAGTTACGTAGTTCTTTCTTAGGTTAGTTAGTTCTTAATGATTCAGAAGAAGTTTACCAATTGACCTATTTACCTAAATTGTTTACCTGTGTGAAAGCTTGAATGTATATCTGTGCCTGAAAATAAAAACCTGTAATATGATATGGATTTCTCTCAAACCCTAAAAACAACCTCTACAACATCAGATTATGCTAAACAGCCTTAAATGTGTTAAATAATGAAATAAATTCAATTTCGAAGAGCAGTTCTACGGAATTCTGATGCACAATCGACAAAAATTGATGCAGATCTACGACCGAATCTCATAGTATATTGAAGAAGAAGAAGAAACATGACTTCATTTATAATCAAAGTTTATAAAAACGCTGCAAATTATTACACAATGGTTTATTATTTTTCTATATAGATCACTCGTCTCAAAAGCCACCAACCATCCAACATGAAGAAAAACATCGATCGCATTTCGGTCAGCTAAAATTTGAACCGAGATTAAGCCTCTTTTGCGATTCACACTCGTGTTGCTGATTTATCGTACGCCCAACCCTTAAATTCTTGTAGAGAGCGAACGATTTGTCCTACAGAGCTCCGCGTGGTCTCAAAAAATTCTAAAAATTCTATAGAATCTTAAATTGAAGGAAAAACTATACCTTTATATCAAAATTTTGCTTCCGAGTCTACCAAGGTAGCGGAAGCTTTGTTTTCACTTTTCAAGGACGAAAAAAAAAGTTCTCCAAAATCAAAATTTTCACTCGCGTTTTGCGTTTTAGACCTTTCTGAACAATTTTGGTTCCGTGTCTGTCTGTCTGTGTGTCTGTGTGTCTGTGTGTCTGTGTGTCTGTGTGTCTGTGTGTCTGTCCGTCTGTCATCAATTCCTTGTAACGCGCATAACTATAAGAAGTTATTGTCCGATTTCGATGAAATTTTCAGGGATTGTGCGGGTTAGTGTGTAGACGGTCCCCTATGAAACTCATCATCCTCGGACTGATACAAGCGACTGCGCACGCGCAAACGTGAATTCCTTGTAACGGCCATAACTTCTTCATTTTCCATCCGATTTCGATGAAATTTTCAGGGATTATGTTGATTAGGTTCTAGATGGTCCTCTATGAAAATCACCACCTTCGGATTGATAGTAGCTACTGCGCATGCGCAAACGTGAATTTCCTTGTAACGGCCATAACTTCCACATTTTCAACTCGATTTCGAAGAAATTTTCAGGGATTATGTGGATTAGTTTCTAGATGGTCCTCTATGAAAATCATCATCCCCGGACTGATAGAAGCGACTGCGCATGCGCAAACGTGATTTCCTTGTAACGGCCATAACTTCCACAATCTCAATCCGATTTCAATGAAATGTTCAGGGATGTTACAGATTAGTATTTAGATGGTCCCCTATGAAAATCACGACCTTCGGACTGATAGTAGCCACTGCGCATGCGCAAACGTGAATTTCCTTGTAACGGCCATAACTTCTACATTTTCCATCCGATTTCAATGATATTTTCAGGGATATTACAGAGTAGTGTTTAGATGGTCTCCTATGAAAATCATAGAGAATTGTTCTTCATAGAGGGATTTATTCATAGAGGGATTCTGTGAGAATCCCAGCCGAGGCTTAGAATTTTTTTGATCCAATCACATACATCTCTCATTTAATTTTTCATCCGAATTTGATGACATTTTCTAGGATTGTCCAGATTAGCGTGTAGATGGTCCCCTATGAGGGTAGTGGAAGGTACTTAGAGATTGGTGTTTTGGGATTAACTACTATGCATCGGATCATCTATACAATCGGGTTATGGATACGAGGAAGCTATGTGCCACACCCACTTGGCAGACGTTTTTGAGTTATGGCGTTTTCAAAATTTCAAAATTGATTTTGGAACCCTTAGAAGTGATCTACATCAACCAAAATCTTCGGGGTACAACTAGACCCCAAATGGAGCCAACATACCAAATTTCATCAAAATCGGTCAATGCTAAGTGGCAAAAGTGCCGCGTACGGTGGACGGACGGCCAAATTTTTATTCGATTTTTGGATTCTACGTACCTTGAAACGTAAACCATCAAAATTTGAGGGGGTGTTAAATTTTTTTTTTTCTTGGTCGATTCCAAAGGTTCATTATTGAAAATAATGAACCAAAAGGAAATGTGTTGCCATGAAATAATCATGGTCAAATCTACCTTCTGATAAGTTCCTCCAACACCATCTCACCATTCCAATATTACGGCTAACTTACAAATGGATATTGTAGGCTATACACAATTACTTGTCAATAGAAAAAAATAGTACAATATAAAAATCAATACAAAATTGTTAATAATTTAATCCATACTCGAGTATGGTTTTGAATCTTAAGTCCCAAGCAACTTTGCAAAACTTGATCACACCCACCACATTTCTAACCCTAATCATACAATCCACGTATGATCTAATCCCTAATCTGATCCCTAATCCCTGATAGTCCCTAATCTGATCCCTAGTCATACAATCCAATTATCCACGTACCGTATTGATGAATCCGTCGTAACCAGCAAGGACATCATCTTCAGGCCGTCGAGAGAGTACTAAAGTTTGTCAGTCCGTCGTTCTATTTATACAGGGTGTCTTAACTTAAGATGGATCACTTCAGGAATCAATTGTACGATCGATTTGCAACAAAACAAGTGGGTGTGGCACATAGCTTCCTCGTATCCATAACCCGATTATACAGGGTGTCTACCATTTGGATGGACCAAACTTCAGGGATCGATTCTACAACTAATTTGCAACAAAAAATGTATCTTAGCAATTTTTCTTAACCCAATCAAAATTCTTTTCTTTTCACTTTAAAGTTTTTATTCGTATTTTCGACCTTGCAGCACTAAAATGGTCATAACTCCCTTATTTTTCATCTTACTTTAAATCTGAGTACACCGTTGGACAGAGCGTTAAATTTCCTATCCGTTTAGTGGGAAATCCAGTTTCTTAAAGCCATTTGTAAAAGTGAAAAAATAAATCTGAGTCAACATTAGATGTTATAATTTTTAACTATAAATTAACTATCATATAAAAACGATAATATAAAAACTATAAATTTTATAATTTTTTTCTCAAAAATCGTCATTTTTTAGGCTAACGATTCCCCCGTAAAAAAATACCGCTATCGTGGTGCACTCGACGGGAAAAACTACCCCAAAATCTCACCTTTCCAATGGTATGTCAGTTTCAAGGTTTAAGAGGAAAGTTTCTTGAAATAATTGAGTTTTATGCGAAAAAATGTACTTTTTTAGGCAAATTCCGCTAGAGAGTCGACCTAGTATTATTGCCTTCACATTTCAAAGATTGCAATAATAAGTCCATAAAATTAAATTTCCACTCGTATTTTACGTTTTGGACATTCCTGAACAATTTTGGTACCGTGTCTGTCCATCTGACAGTCGGTCTGTCTGTCTGAAAGTTCTTGTAGATGGCAAAAGCAATACGAAGCTACTGTCCGATTTTGATGTAATTTTCGGCGATGTTCTCCATGAAAATCGAAGTCAAATCATTAAATTTTTGAAATCAATTTAAAAACTTTTAATTTTTTTTTTTTTAGAAATTAACATTTTTTAGGTTTATTGTTAACCTGGAATAAGTTGTGCTGAAGCGCGCCACTCAACGAAAAACCTTTTATTTTGATCTAAAAAATGGAACTAAAATACTCGTAAAATTAAAGAACAATCGGCAGAAAAAAATTGTCATTGTAACATAGCTACCATTACTAATACCAGAAAGTGTTGGTGTTATAAGGTTGGCTCTTCGGGAAAAACATGTTCAAATTGTCAGCTTTCCAACAGTTTATCAATTTTTCTTTTTAAAATTCAAATTGGAAGAGTAAATCAAGTTTGAACGCCAAGATGGCAGTCTCAAGATGACTTGACGAGTTTGGTTTCATTTCCAATGTGGTTTTTCACGCTGAATCCAATCGTGACTCATCCAAATATTTCTGACTGCTGAAAAGTAGATTTTTCGAGGAAAACCTTCATTTTTTTGACAATAACAAACGCATTATTCGTAGATATGGTAGTGAGCATAAAGTAACACATTTTTACTCGAAAAAAACATCAACTTTCAAGCTGATTGATGTTTTATTCAGTCGTAAAACATTCAGTCGTTAATTTATGATCACCACCATATCTAATATAATAAAACGCCAACCGTACGTACGTACGTACGTACGTACGTATGCACGGAGGGGTCTTGGGAGGTGGGACGAGACGGAGGGGCGGGAGGGGGGGAATCGGAGGCGGGAGGAGCCGGAGGGAGTGGGATGCGGGGAGAGTCGGAAGAAGCGTTTTGCCTACTTTTAGTAGGCTTTTCAGCTAGTCTACGAATAATTCGTATTTCATGTACAAAAAAATGAAGATTTTCTTCGAAAAATTAAAAAAACGAGTACTTACACTGCATGCAGATACATCTGTACATGGATATGTCTCATGATGGCAATTTAAGTGAATCGAATGTAGCTTCCTGCGTTCAACAGGAGAGAAAAAGGGATTGGAGCTCACTCAGCTGATCAGTGCACAATCAGGCGCCTTCAGCACTCTCCATTGACCCTGCCTCTCGTAACGCTTCAAGGGGATCTGTTGGATGACGATACCTATTTTCCTCACACGATCATGTTGACATCTCAATTATGACTCACGATCATAATTAAACATGCACATATTTCAGCTTTCCGTACAGGTACATTCATATTAGGGACCGTGTACCATGATTAATAAAGTGAGAGCTTTCCAATGAGTGGTGAACGATTTTTGTGGGGTGGAAAATAAGGAAGTTAGTTTTCCCTAGGAACGATTGGTTGTACGTGAAAAACATCAGAGAAAAAGCGTTGCATGAAAACGTTGCAATTTTTTGTTGCATTGTTTTGTGTCGAAAATTTTGGAATGACTCCCAGAACTAAGACATATCCATGTAAAACGCTGCAAATCATTGCTCAAAGGTTTATTATTTTCTGTATAGATCACCCTTCTGTATAGATCACTGGTTCTCCATCAATAGCACCTACCACCATCTGTATTCTCCATTGACCCGCCCTCTCAAATTTCAGCTTCCTGCGTTCAACAGAAGAGAAAATGGCCTTGGAGCTCACTCAGCTGATCAGTGACCACTCATGCGCCTTCAGCATTCTCCATTGACCCGCCCTCTCAAATTTCAGGTTCCTGCGTCCAACAGGAGAGGAAATGGCCTTGGAGCTCACTCAACTGATCAGTGACCACTCAGGCGCCTTCAGCAATCTCAATTGACCCTGCCTCTCAAATTTCAGGTTCCTGCGTTCAACAGGAGAGGAAATGGCCTTGGAGCTCACTCAGCTGATCAGTTACCACTCAGGCGCCTTCAGCATTCTCCTTTCACCATGCCTCTAAAATTTCAGGTTCCTGCGTTCAACAGGAGAGGAAATGGCCTTGGAGCTCACTCAGCTGATCAGTTACCACTCAGGCGCCTTCAGCATTCTCCATTGACCCGCCCTCTCAAATTTCAGGTTCCTGCGTCCAACAGGAGAGGAAATGGCCTTGGAGCTCACTCAGCTGATCAGTTACCACTCAGGCGCCTTCAGCAATCTCAATTGACCCTGCCTCTCAAATTTCAGGTTCCTGCGTTCAACAGGAGAGGAAATGGCCTTGGAGCTCACTCAGCTGATCAGTTACCACTCAGGCACCTTCAGCAATCTCAATTGACCCTGCCTCTCAAATTTCAGGTTCCTGCGTTCAACAGGAGAGGAAATGGCCTTGGAGCTCACTCAGCTGATCAGTGACCACTCATGCGCCTTCAGTATTCTCCATTGACTTTTGATTATGGAAATTTGATTACTGGTTGGTTACGCAGAAGGCAAAACTGTATACAAATCGAAGAAATGAACAGCGATCGCATTTTAATCAGAAAAAATTTCAACGGAGATTAGACCTCTTTTGCGATTCACACTCATGATTCTGTTTTATCGAAGGAAAACCTTCAAGTACTCGTAGGGACCGAACGGTTTGCCCTACAGAGCTCCGGGTGGTCTCAAAAATTTTTAAAAATTCAGTACTATTTAAAATTAGTGAAAAAACGATACCTTTATTTCGAGAGTTTTCGAGCTAGGGCACTCTTGAAAATTTCAACCCTTAATTTTCACCCCTTAGAAGTGACCTACATCAACCAAAAGCTTCGGCGCACAACTAGACCCCAAATGGAGCCCATATACCAAATTTCATCGAAATCGGTCCATGGTAACTAAGAAAAGTGCCGCGTACGGCGTACGGCGTACGGCGTACGGCGTACGGCGGACGGACGGAAATTTTTTTATTCGATTTTCGTATTCTACGTACCTTGAAACGTAAAACATCAAATTTTGAGGGGGGGTTAAAATTTTTTTTTTCTTGCTCGATTCCAAAGGCTTATTATTGAAAATAATAAACCAAAATCAACTTTTTAGCTGTCAGAATTGTTTGGAAGTGTCACCATTGGATTCAGAGTTAAAAACTACATTGGAAATGAAACCAAACTCGTCGAGTCATCTTGAGATCGAGGGTGACCATACACCACGTATAACACTCGATTTTCTTCTAAATAAACATTTGTATAATAATTTCAGCGTTTTCATTTTACCAAGGAAAATACTTCCGAGACAAGCGTACAGTTCATTTCCCTGTACGTTTCTTTTCCCGGGCGTTACTTACACAATAGATGTATAGAGGAATGTTAAGAAAATCGTACCTACTCGTCACATTATTGATAATTTTCGAGGAAATAGGGCATTTTAATATGAAGGTCATTTTTCAAGGGCGACGGGTTGCGGAAACCATAGAAGATGACTTCATTGGCACGCCATTTCCTCATCATCGTCATGATCTGAAACCAATTAAGCGATGCACCTGCATATTATAATTGTTGTAGGACATATTATAATCGTTACAGTCACGGACAATTGTGAGCGTTTCCACTCAGTGCAAAGTCACTGCAGTTACTCAATTATGCTTCTCAATTTCCTCCGAAAGAGAGCAACGTTGGTGATATTCGTTGTTTTCGCGATCGATTGGATTCACGGCGGCCGGATGATGCGAGAAATGGAGATGGTGACGGACGGTGAAGATGTTCTCGATATTTTGGGGGATAGAGATTTTCGTCGTTCAGTGTTCTATGTTTTTCCTGAGAATTTCAATTGCATATCGGTAAGTAGGTAACTCTTATAACATACGAGTTGGTAGACCTGTACGTACCTACCCTTCGGTGTTGCAATGGGACCTATCATGACATATTCCATGATATTATAGCTGGCAGCAGGGGCGTGGAGAGAAAATCCAGGCCCTTGGGAAAAAAAAAACAAATTATCATCTAATGAACTCTAGTAGACACAATTTATGCAAACTTGCCAAACATATAAATGCAAAAGTCTTTTAACCCTAAAATGACCATAGTGTCACTAGTGTCACCGAAAACATCTCACTAACTCCACAGATGTCCAAAAATGTCACCAGAGTAACCAAAATTAAATTGCAATTTTAAATTTAATGGACAGTAGAATTTTTTGTGGGGTATTGGAAATTTTGAAATGAAGTTATGACCAATTCCATGAAAATCGATTTTAAAAATCTCAAAATTTTTGTGTCAATATCATTATTAAATAACTACAAAAACTATTTAATAACTTACGAAATAAGTTTCAAACAAATTCAGCTCTATCCATTAATTTTGAAATTGCAATTTAAATCTAGTTAATCTGGTGACACCTTGGGACAGCTGTGGGATTCCCAATATGTTTTCGGTGACATTAGTGAGATTAGGGTTAAAACGTTCCAAACGATATTTTATGGTAGGTTGACAGGTTAGTTGACACTGAGTTTGACAAAAAAAAAGTCTGCCAAGTGTGTGTGGCACATAGCTTCCTCGTATTCACAACCCGATTGTGTGGATGATCCGATGCTTAGTAGTTAATCTCAAACCATCAATCTCTAAGTACCTTCCACTACCCTCATAGGTAGAGCTCGGAAAATATGCACGAAAATTTCCCGAAAATATGCACCGGAAACTGGAAAAATATGCAAAATATGCATTTGCCCTTAAAACTGCATACGGAATTTCAGTATTTAAGAAAGGATGTTCCATATTATTACATTTTATTAGCCCTTTATTCGCCTAGAAAAAAGTTATGAAGCTTCAGGTAAAGTAAACAAGCAATTCAAAACATCAGTTATACATTTTTTACTTACTTTTATACATTTATACGAACTAGATATAAAATGTAAAGATGAACTACATAATATATTGGACAACAATTACACGCTCCAAATTATCAGGTGTAAAACAGTGTCTCTTGTCACTTAAAATTTCTCTCAATGCAGAAAACGATCTCTCTACATCGCAAGATACAATCGGAAAAAATTTAAAAGTGGAAATCTCTTTTGGAGATTAGTGAGAGTCCCATGAGCTTTCTTCTCCTTCGAGAATTCTCGCGATTTGAACCACTAGGGTGATGTGAGTGAGGGGACAAAACACTCCAACATTCGATGTCGAATATTGTCAACTTCCAGCACTGACTTAAAAAAAAAACTCAGAATACGCTAAAAATTGGTAAAATATGCTGCAAAATATGCAAAAATCCCCAAAATGACAAAAAATGCAAAAATCCCCAAAATGACCGAAATATGCAAAAATATGCAATTTTAATTTCAATTTAAACCACCGCATACCGTTCAGAAACCTTCAAAGCGTTTAAATACAAAGATAAACCGCATAATAAAAGATATGCAAAATATGCAAATTCCGAGCTCTACTCATAGGGGACCATCTACACGCCAACCCGCACAATCCCTGAAAATTGTATTGAAATCAGATGAGAATTGTAGAAGTTATGGCTGTGGCAAGGATTTCATGACAAACATACAGACACGCAACCAAAATCGTTCAGAAAGGTCTAAACGTAAACGCAAGTGGAAATTTCGATTTAGGAGAACTTTTTTTTGTAGACTCGGAAGCAATAGCCTGTTACCGAGCAGATATGTTACGGTGCAAAACTGAGCTATTATGTTTTACTTCCGAGTCTATCAAGGTACCTAGCGGAAGCTTTGTTTTTGCACTTTACAAAGTTGAAAACAAAATTTATCCAAAATCAAAATTTCCGCTTGCGTTCTGCGTTTCAGGCCTTCATGAACGATTTTGGTTCCATGTCCTACATTTCTCATCCGATTTCGATAACATTTTCTGGGATTGTGCGACTAATATGAGTCGGATCATCTATATAATCGGGTTATGGATACGAGGAAGCTATGTGCCACACCCACTTGGCAGATGTTTTTTAAATGCCCCAGGAAGGCCGAGATTATTTTCCCCAGTCCACCCCTATTCGCTACTACACAAAATACCTCTGTTTCTCATTGGCAGCAATTTTGCTCCCGAGTTCTGAGTAAACCAAAGACAACTGAATCATCGTTTTCACATTTGGTTAATGGGAAATAATTTCTTCCGAAATTGACAGTTAGTTTAATAGTTTTCAGGTGACACGTCGATTTTTCATGAAAAATTGGCCGCTGTTACAAGGCATTTCAAACTACCCTTCGTCATGACCGAAGGAAAGCATTCGTTGAATTGCAACGCAACGTTCGTGAGTGTAGAGGATATTGACAGTCTGAGGAAAGCTATTTCCAGCCAAACGTTCTGGGGCTCCCCAAGGTTCTACTATCTGGTTCATAACAGCAGTTTCAGCAGATTGGAACAAATGTTTTTGGTAAGAATAATGAAAACACTTAAATATCTCCAAAATTGCTCACGGAATAATTTAATATTTATATTATAGAGCGGAGAGATGGGTGTTAATCGATTAACGAATACTTTTACGAAAACACTATGGTTAAAAACGCTGCAAATTATTACACAAAGGATTATTATTTTTCTATGTAGATCACTCGTCTGCATGGAACTCGGCTTTGCCACTGTCACCACCTGCAGCGATCCCATTTTGGTCAGCTAAAATTTGAATGGAGATTAGGCCTTTATTGCGATTCACACTCGTGTTTCTGATTAATCGTACGTCCAACCGGGTGAAATGTGAAGCTCCGGGTGGTCTCTAAAAATTCTAAAAATTCTGTAGAATCTCAAATTGAAGGAAAAACAATACCTTCATATCAAAATTTTTTGAGTTGGGGCGTTTTCAAAATTTTAAAATTGATTTTGGAACCCTTAGAAGTGACTTACATCAACCAAAATCTTCGGGGCACAACTAGACCCCAAATGGAGCCTACATATCAAATTTCAGCAAAATCGGTCAATGCTAAGTGGCAAAAGTGCCGCGTACGGCGGACGGACGGCCAAATTTTTATTCGATTTTTGGATTCTACGTACCTTGAGACGCAAACCATCAAATTTTGAGGGGGTGTTAAAATTTTTTTTTCTTGGTCGATTCCAAAGGTTCATTATTGAAAATAATAAACCAAAAGCAATGGTCAATAGAGAAATCCAGTCATGTAAATGCCAACAAAATGTGAATACCCCGAAGTAATAGAAAACTTTATGTGGCAGCGAGCACCGAAGCACGCAGTGCGGAGAGAAACCCAGCCCGTACCCGCCCACCATGGTGGCATTTCGAATCCATTATCAGCGAAGTATCCCACACATTCAATAAAAAATTAAATTTAACAGATTAAAGGAAGAAGCATCCATAGTACACATAGAGTGAAGTCTAAGAGGTCTACGAGTGAAGGTTTATATATTTTTGATCGTACGGGTGGCATCATAAGTTTCTAGGAATTGAACACAATATTAAATTGATGAAAAAAATTCATAAATATTCACTAATTAGGTAATGCATACCATAATAAATTATATTGGTTCATATAACTTTACGAGGTTGAAACATTTTCTTTTCCAGGGTAATACATCATTTTTTAAGGAAGCCGAAGTTGCAATAACACTTTACAAACGATACAAACAACTGTTGATATACCGCCCACCGTTGCGGGAAATGAAATTGGTTGACATTCCAAAATCTGGATATTGGCCCAAAACGGTGAGTGCGCTTCCTCCTTGTGAGATCGAAGGCATCCGGCTTCTCCCCCACCCTTGCTTCCTTTTCTCATGAGTATACAAGGTGTCTGCACTCAATTTGGGCATTACTTCAGGGTTCGATTCTACAAGGTATTTTCAAAAAAAAAAAAAAAAAATCCCGGGGTCTCTGTGGCGGGCCGTGTCAATGTCAGGCAAACACCCTATCATGGAGCTGGCAAGTGACTAAAATCTGCAACTCAGTTTTTAAAGCCATATACCAACTTAGAAGGATTGCCGTGGATTCTCCATGCAGAGTAGGTACGCCAGCAGTTGGTCCAGTCGCTTTTCTTCCCTTTCCTAGATTATGCGTGTGTTGCTCTCAGTAACTTGACTGGGGAAGATATTTGCCGACTTCGAAGAGCACAGAATACGGCTATAAGAAGATTCATGTTTTGGATGCGAATGGATGAATACTTGAAACCGAAATTTCGCCTATTAGGTTGGCTACAGATAACAGAAAGAAAGAAATTGGCTTTATTTTAGCTTTATGTCGGAAGTCCATGATAAAAACGCTGCAAATTATTACACAATGGTTTATTATTTTTCTATATAGATCACTCGTCTACAAAATCACCAACCATCCAATATGAAGAAAAAGAAAAAAAAAAAAACACCAACCATCGATTGCATTTCGGTCAGCTCTAATTTGAACGGAGATTAGGCCTCTTTTGCGATTCACACTCGTGTTTTGATTTATATATATATATATTTCAATATAAACCCTCAAATTTTCGCAGGGAGCGAACGGTTTGTCCTACAGAGCTCCGCGTGGTCTCAAAAAATTCTAAAAATGCTATAGAATCTTAAACTGAAGCAAAAACAATACCTTTATATCGAAATTTTTTGAGTTAGGGCGTTTTCAAAATTTCAAAATTTATTTTGGAACCCTTAGAAGTGACCTACATCAACCAAAAGCTTCGGGGCACAACTAGACCCCAAATGGAGCCTACATACCAAATTTCATCAAAATTGGTCAATGCTAAGTGGCAAAAGTTGTCGCGTACGGCGTACGGCGGACGGATGGCCAAATTTTTATTCGATTTTTGAATTCTACATACCTTGAAACGTAAACCATCAAATTTTGAGGGGGTGTTAAAATTTTTTTTCTTGGTCGATTCCAAAGGTTCATTATTGAAAATAATAAACCAAAAAAAAAAACCCGGAACCATGGAAATATCCTTCAAATCCCGATCCATGAAATATTGAAAAATATTGAGAAATATTGTGATATTTGATTTGTGAATATTTTAATTTAACTCTGAAAACGGAGGAATTCAAAAAGCAATTTACTGAACTATTATTAAAGAAGTACCTATTTAGATGAATAGGAAAGACCAATTAATGGATCATGTATAGTATAATTTAAGTGAGTAATAATAATAATTATTATGTAGAGAGAATAAGTCGAATGAAGTTCTAGTAAGTTTTTATTTCTATATTTATAATTTGTAGTATTATTTTTTAAAAAGTAAATGTATTGTTTTTGTAGCCAGAGGGAATGGAAAAATATTTCTGAGTGGTAAAATCAATCAATCAATCTCGCAAAAGGTTCAAGTATATCTGCTCCTGTTCTTTCGTTCTCGGTTACCGCCCTTTTCTAACTGTTTTCCATGATAGATGAACTGTTTATGATACGAACGGTTCAATCCAGAGCTGAATCGGTCAGGGTTGAAGGTCATGAGCAGTTATCAAAGTGATACCTTGTCTTTACGCGCTTCGAGAAAAAAATTCCTCTGCCACATTGGACCAAAGCGTTTTTTTCCGCGTTCAACAGTCGCGGTATCAGTCAGTCACCGATTGTTCCTATTTGCGGGCCAGTATTTCCTTAAATTGCAGGGCTCAAACTTTCAAAGTTGTACCTAAATTAGAAATGTTCAAGGGTTTTTGAAATTCATTAGTGCATAAGCCTAGGGAATCGAAAAACTTAACGATTGTCGCTGAAATCATCAAAATCGAACCATAATTGCCAGAGAAGAACATAACTGAATAAACGGGTTTTCCGATTTTTCTCTGGCAAATATTGTTCAATTTTCATTATTCCAGCGGCTGTCTTTCAGTTTTCCAATTCCCTACACCTATGCACTAATGAATTTTGAAAATCCTTGAACATTTCGAATTTAGGTACAACCTTTAAAGTTTGAGTCCCTTCAATTTGGGAAATACTGACCCGGAAATAGGAACAATCGGTGACTGACTGAGACCGCGACTGTTGAACGCGGAAAAAAACGCTTTGGTCCACTGTGGCAGAGGAATTTTTTTCTCGAAGCGCGCAAAAACAAGGTGTCACTTTGATAACTGCTCATGACCTTCAACCTCGACCGATTCAGCTCCGGATTGAACCGTTCGTCTCATAAACAGTTCATCTACCATGGAAAAGGTTAGAAAAGAGCGGTAACCTAGAATTAAAGATAAAGAGCAGATTACTTGAACCTTTTGCGAGAGGTGTTTGTGTGACATTGAAACTGCCCAACTCTTGTTTTTGGAGTTTAATTAATTAAAAATTTTTTTCGTGTTTTGCCTTACGTCGTTAAAACTGTCACAACTCCTGTTATTAACCGAGTAAAATCAAAAACCAAAGGGTAGCCTGATTTCCTCATGTTTTGTGTTACAATCACACACTTTGCAGTGGTAATCCACAAAACGTAAAAAACCAAAAACAACACGAAACTGCACAATCGTTTAGTATAAAGTACCTAAATGTTGTCGTTGTTTTACAGGATACCACGTTGAAAAACAGAAAAGAAATCCGATTTACTACTGGGAATTGTGACATGCATTCCGTATTTGAATTTAACGGAAGTGACTGTAAGCTATACTATAATATACCAAATCGCATAACATAATTTTTGCTTTTTGTTCTAAATTAAATTCAGGACAACAACAACACCTACAACACCTGATTTTTTCCAAAATTTATCAATATATCAAATATATTAACTGTAAATTTTACAGTGATTTTAGTTTGTTATGCCTCTATAGTACGATTGTTTGATGTAAATGTATGATGAAGTGGGCTTTCGTCTTATTTTGAAATACAACAAATAAGTGGATCGACAGTTTTACTTCCGTATTTGCCAAAGTAAGAAGCATTTTTTACTCTTCAAGTTCAACCCATTAGTGCCCAGCGGGCTAGTAGAGGAAACGGCTACCTGGTCTCACAATTCTCCCAATTCTTGGTGTAATTTTGATTCCATTGTTTACTTTTTGGTCTTAAAAGCTACCTAGATTCCCTACCATGTTAGGAGTACATTCAGTTTGGACGAATCAGAGGCTCAGTGTGGTTAATTCAGCCTCCAAGATGAGTGATAATCTGGTCGTCGACGGGCTGCCGCATTTATTGCCATAAGTATTTCAAATTTTTATTTTGACGGCATTTCGTTGCATAGTTTTAGATTATGGTTGTTACCCAACGAGAACAGTTCATAACGAAGTAACTATCCCATGGCAGCTCCGTGAAAAACTGAACTGTATCATGGAATTCCCAAATCATCATTATAAAGTATGCCGTTAACATTATTCCAACAGATCTGATATTTGATTGATATTGATTTGGAATTACATTCTTTCATTCATTATGACCATCTGATTATTTTGGCTTATTATTTTCAATAATAAGCAATTAGAATCGAGGAAGAAAACGCTGCAAATTATTACACAATGGTTCATTATTTTTCCAAATAGATCACTCGTCTGAAAAGCCACCAACCATCCAACATGAAGAAAAACATCGATCGTATTTTGGTAAGCTATAATTTGAACGAAAATTAGGCCTCTTTTGCGATTCACACTCGTGTTTCTGTTTTATCGTACGTCCAACCGTACGTCTCGTACGGAGCGAACGGTTTGTCCTACAGGGCTCCGTGTGGTCTCAAAAAATTCTAACAATTCTATAGAATCTTAAATTGAAGGAAAAACAATACCTTTATATCAAAATTTTTTGAGTTATGGCGTTTTCAAAATTTCAAAATTGATTTTGGAACCCTTAGACCTACATCAACCAAAATCTTCGGGGCACAACTAGACCCCAAATGGAGCCTACATACCAAATTTCATCAAAATCGGTCAAGTGGCAAAAGTGCCGCGTACGGCGGACGGACGGCCAAATTTTTATTCGATTTTTGGATTCTACGTACCTTGAAACGTAAACCATCAAAATTTGAGGGGGTGTTAAAATTTTTTTTTTCTTGGTCGATTCCAAAGGTTCATTATTGAAAATAATGAACCAAAAGGAAATGTGTTGCCATGAAATAATCATGGTCAAATCTACCTTCTGATAAGTTCCTCCAACACCATCTCACCATTCCAATATTACGGCTAACTTACAAATGGATATTGTAGGCTATACACAATTACTTGTCAATAGAAAAAAATAGTACAATATAAAAATCAATACAAAATTGTTAATCATTTAATCCATACTCGACTAAGGTTTTGAATCTTAAGTCCCAAGCAACTTTGCAAAACTTGATCACACCCACCACAATTCCATACTATCTTAAATTGATAAAAAAACTATACCTTCATATCAAAATTTTTTGAGTTAGGGCGTTTTCAAAATTTCAAAATTGGTTTTTCAACCCTTTGAAGTGATCTAGATCAATCAAAATCTTCGAGGCACAACTAGACTCCGAATGGAGCCTACATACCTAATTTCATCAAAATTGGTCAATGGTAAGTGGGGAAAGTGCCGCGTACGTCGAACGGCCAAATTTGTATCCGATTTTTGGATTCTACGTACCTTGAAAAGTAAACCAACAAATTTTGAAGGGGGGGGGGGTTAAAAAAATTTTTTGGTCGATTCCAAAGGTTCATTATTAAAAATAATAAACCAAAATGCTGCAAATTATTTTCATTTTATTACCAACCAGAGGTACCTACTACCTACCTACGAGGACATTTTTGAAAATTTCAACCCTTAATTTCCATTTGGAATTTAAAGTTAGTGGTTGAAATTTTCAAAAATGTCCTCGTAGGTAGGTAGTAGGTATTTCTGGTTGGTATGTAAAAACAAAAAATAAATAAATAGTGACAATGGCAAAGCTGTGATCTTTGCAGACGAGTGATCTATACAGTAAAATAATAAATCTTTGTGAAATAATTTTCAGCGTTTTTTCTTCCAGGAAGGTATAGGAAATTCACAGTATAACGTAAAGAGCGAATGGAAATTTCGATTTTTAGAACTTTTGTTTTCAAACTTGAAAGGTAGAAACAATGCTTCCGCTACCTTGGTATAGTCGGAAGCAATATAATTCGCTTCCAACTTATTACATGGAATTTCGCATTTAAACTGAATCAGCAACAAATTGAGTATCATTACATGATCAAAGTTCACAAAAAATACAATTTTTCGAGCATATTTTTGATCTTGATCCGTGATTTTGAAAGGATGGCCTCTCATGGGACTCTGATTGGACACTTGTCTTCTTTCAGACAATATAAAGGGATTAGAATGGAGGATATTCAGTGCTATCATCACAAAAATGGGACTGAAATCGAAGTTTGTCCCAACCACGGAAGATTTCTTCTTGGGTAACTTCAATGGAACATGGTCGGGTGGAATGTTGGGGAGCGTGGTCGACAACGTGGTTGACGTCGGATTTTGCTCGTTTTGGATAGAATGGCGCAAAAGCACTCCAGGCTTGCAGATGAGCAATCCGTATAAAAAATCCTGTGTCACTTATATGGTACGCCGACCCAAAGTGGCAGCTCACAGCACAATAAGCTCTTTCTCACCTCCAGTCACTGCCATGATGATCATCACTATTGTGACTGCAAGTACGGTGATGAACTATTTGACACGCTCGGCGAAATATTGGGTCTCCAGTACTTATGCAGGTAGGTTACTTTGGTGTGACTAGATTTTTATATTACCGCAATTAGTGTAGAAAAATCTGTTGAGAACCTTGTTTTGTGGAGGCCGCTCAAAGCAAGACAGTTTGTTGCAGTGATTTTGGAGAAAATTATGACTGCTGACAAAGCTGCGAGCCAACATAAGTCCTGTCCACTTTACATGTTTCTCCCAGGTTCTGGAAACAAAAAGAAATATTATTTTTGTTATTGTTCTTAAATCCTGGATCCCACAATTGAAATATTTAAACTAGTAGATTATAAAACATCTTTTCTTATATTCAGTTCTCCTGTAGAATCCTGAAAATAACATGACGCCTGCAGTCTTTTTGGCTGTAAAACGTTTTTATTCAGAGAGATACACCCACAGACTCTAAAACCATGAAGAAGACGAATACATCTCCAGCATTGTTTCTGGAGAAATGAAAAGGCTGCAGTGATTCCTGGCGAGTTCTTTGGAGTCAGAAGCAAATAAGGAGGAAAGATTCAGAAAATAAAAACATTTTTAACGTGAAAACGGACCGACATCGAAACTGATGTTGATAAACCTCAAAATAGGGAAAAATAATAAATCACAGCAAATTCAGATACATAAGTAGGTAGGTACGCATTGTGAGCCCCAGCTCACGGATTAAATCCAGAAACAAAGGGGTGAGCAACCACCAGCTACGCTCCCCTTCCTCCACCACCGAAAGTCAGCAGATCGGAGCGGGCATTGTACCGCCCCCGCTCCCGGGCGCCACCACCACCTTCAGGCGCCCACCACCAGAAGCGCTCATGTCACCTTGACGTCACCGTCCGCCAATCACGAGCCGCCGCGGAGCCCTGCGCAGTACTCGCCGTTGGAGGGTGGGGACCTTCCAAAAGAAATCAACTGGTGACCGCGTGGAGCGGCCATAACCTCCCCAGTCCTTGATGCGAACATCCACACTCTCTTGCCCCGCTAGATACACGTTTATCGAACCCCCTGTGCAAGTCAGTCACTGGATCCCCTCAGTAATATTCCGGTGAGAGCCCTGTCGCCCGCGAGTTTATTATTTGAGCCAACCCCCTGTTCAACCTGGTAAGACTTCGTGACATCCAGCTTGAACACCCATCCCCCAAGAACATTTCTACGCACTACCGACGGATTTCCTACGGGCCCCGACGCTGTGAGTGTAACAAACAAAAATATCTATACATTGGCCAATGATAGTTGTGTTCGAATTGTGTAGATATAGAGTCAGTCATAGTAAAGTAAAGAACATTTTAGTAGTAAAGTCAGTCAGTCAAGACAAGAGTCAGATATTGTTGAAATTGATCAAAGTCAGTCGTAAAGTTGTATTAAGAGAAAGAGAGAAGGAGAAGTCAAACGCACATATTTCATGTAAACCATTTATTTGTATAATTTGTACTTGCTTGCAACCGAACTTAACGTAGAGTCAAATTTCCTTTATTTTCATTAAATCGTTCCTATTAGATTGTACAATTTGCATTTCTCATTTCATTCACCTTTTTCCGTAACAGACAGGTTTACGTGTGAACGCACTCTTTTCGTGCGATCACACCATTTTAGTGCAAATTACATTATTTCCGTGCGGCGCATTGTTTTCGTGCGTGCGCCAATTTAACCGTGCACCAGTATCATTTTTCGTGCACTCTTAGTTCCCTTCAGGAATCGAACTTCCGTCCTTCAGACATAATATTAATATTTCGAAACAATCAGTAATCAACCCTTCAGGTGTTACCTTGATATTGAGAGCCTTCAGCTACCTCCGAGCCGCTACAGCTGTCTACCAGGTAATTATCATTAAATTCACTAAATTTAGATTACCTTTTATTTATGTCAATATAGCCTCTCAACCTATATTTGGATCGGTTTTAAAACGGGCTTACTCGAGAATCTTAAATTCAACGGTGAAGCCCAAAGCTTACAAATGGTGGCAGCGCGTTAGGATTATCACATTCGAAAATTACCTTCAGTAATTAACGAATGCGATTAGGAGTGCAAGCTTCACTTGCAACGAACTCACAAAATAGGAAAAGTAAGCAAACCAATCCGACATAAATATTTCGAACCAAATCGAAATCTGAGGTCGAACTGTCTGAAAACGGAACAGGTGGAAAATAGGTAGGATGTGCATCCATTTTTGTTATTCTTAGGAAAAGTGACACCAGCACTCCCTAATTGCCTTTCGTTTGCTGAATCGCCTTGTGATTTAGACAGAAACAGACAGACAAAACAGATTTTCTTTCCTTCCAGTGGAAGTATTTTACCAATTGTGACCATACCAACAAAACCTATCGTACAACATGTCGCTCAACTTTCTGACAAATGGCGATAGGGATGATGACGACACACCTTCAACGGCAAATACCGAAGCCGTTGAGGTGATGACCCAAACCATGAGGGAAATGAACTTACTCCTTCAACGGTTAAACACGAGTTCAACCGACAACAATCGAGACGAGATCCCGCGTTCGGTGTCTTCCGAAATTGAACCATGGGATCCGGATGCAACGGGCGCGATGAGTGTAACCTCGTTTTTCGCCAATTTTGACCTGGTAGCCGCGGATTTAAATTCACGACTCAAATACCGCCTTCTCCGTACAAAAACCCGAGGTACCGCAAAACAATTCTTAATTGACCGGGATGATTCGTTAGATACGGATAACGTGTACGAAGCGGCAAAAGCGGATATGATCACGTGGTTTCAAAAGGAGAACCCCCAGCACGCAGCCGCGCTCTTGTGGACGGTGAAACGAAACTCTAGCGAGACGCTCCGCCAGTTCGCCGACAGAGTGCGTAACCTTGCACGCTGCGCAGTAATGGAAGAAGGGAAGACGCTCCGCCGACCTGAAAAAAATGAATGGGTCGAAACCAAAACACTGAGTGCATTCATCCGGGGAGTGGAGAGGCAAGTGAGCGCATTCCTTGTCGCAAACCGACCACGTTCACTCCAGGAAGCGCTGAGGGGGGCGGAGCAACTCGAAGAAACCCTCGATACAGCACCCGACCTTGACGAGGAATGGGAATTGGCGGCCGTTAGTGGGGACCATAGATGCTGCAGCTGTGGCAGCCTGGAACACTTCGCTGCAAAATGTCCCAAAAAGAACGAACCGCTACCCAGATACCAGAGAAGAAATGACGAGGATCGACGACGGGAACGATCGGAGGACAGAAACGTCGAAACGAGACCCCCGCCACGTTTCCCGTGCATGTTCTGCGCGGATTTTGCACACTATCCGATCGACTGCCCGTTTAACCCGCAAATGGCAATTTTCTGTAACTTCTGTGGAGCCAGAGAGCATTTGGAAGATAATTGCTTTAAAAAGAAGAAGCTCCTTCCAATATCCAACCCCGAACGAGAACCGGCGCATCCCATGAGAATAGCGCGGTATCAGATCCAGTCGGGTGATACACACATACCGGCCGTGGAGGCCCCGGTGACGAGAAACCTGACCGTTATTGCGGATTTGGGTCCCGAGTCAAGGGAAATGATAATAGATACGGGTGCCGCGTTTTCGGTGTTAGCGACCCCCGTAAAGGGCGTCCCAATGAGACCAACGCGTAGGATGGCCTGGGGAGCGGACGGACTTCTACTACCGTTCGCCGGAGAACAAACCCTGATGACGAGAATCGGCGACACCACGTTCAAACACACCTACCTGGTATTCGCAAGAAAAAGCGCAACCTTGGACCTGATTGGATTGGATATCCTGCGTAAGGTGTCGTTGACTTTGAACCTGGGATCCGAGATGACCGTTCAGGCGTGCACGGACGAGGAACCATCACCGTACTCTGTTGAAATCGACCCAGGACGAAGGCCTTCGGGGAGCGCGTTGCGACCGGACGGGCGGGAACCAAGGGTGTCTGCAATTCGCCAACCAAAATGCGGACCGGGCACCCCCTTCCCCAGTACCTTTCCGGCTGTAAAAGCCCTTTCCGAGAAGGGTCGTCAAACAGACGTGCGGGATAGTGCACCCGCACAGGATCTGGAACCGAGCGGAAAAAGGGTCTCGTACGCCGAGCCCCTAGAAGAAATTGTGCCCGCCAAAAACATGGAGGACCTACCAGAAGAAGATGGACACCCCGAGTTACGATCGCATGAGAATTCGGGAGGAAGCCGCATGGAAACTGATACGCCTGCGCACGCCGATACATACGGACAGGATGAGACCAGTTCTGACCACGGATACGGAAAACGTATCGACACGCCCATGAGTTACGACCGTAATCCACCGAACGGTCTTGAAGAATTAACCATGAACAAAGACGAAGAATGTTCCGCAACGGACGCAAAAGAAGCCGGAACTATCGGAATCGTTGGCGGAAAAATGCCAAGAGAAAATGAACGCGGAAGATAATACCAACCGAAGAATGAGCCTAAAAACCCATTAAATCCTCCTGAAAGGAGTGTTGAGCAGGAGTCTCACGAAAATGGTACCGCGTCGCTGAATTTTCCCCGAGAGATGATCATGGCCGCACAAAAGCGAGACGCATGGATCCAAATGACCGTTCCCCACCAAGAGAGAAACAATCTACGTCGGAATAATGGCGTGTGGGAACTAAAGACCAAACAGACCGACCCCAAATCATGGGTTCCCCTCATTCCCGAATCTATGAGAGAATGGATGATAAATCGGTGCCATCGAAGTGTCGAAACTGGTCATGTTGAAAAGGAAGCCACCCTCAACATGGTGAAAAGGTTAGGGATTTGGCCTAACCTGACAAACGACGTGCGGGAACAGATAAAACTCTGCGGAACGTGCTCCCGACGAGATCAACCGCTTGGACCCAAACATTCGAATCGGGGATCTGTGTTTGTGAGGGGCGTACCGAACGATGCGTTCGCGAACCCGTTCGAGTTCGAACCTCGCACGAAAACCATTCACCCCGCCGTCCATCCGCCTGAAAATAGACCTGGAACAAGAAAGAAGTATTTACCTGATGAAAACCAGAAGCCATCCTGGAAGATGAAATCGGGAGTACCTTCACCATCAACCCGCCACAATGCTAGACTGCCCGATGAAGTCCCAGCCAAGGCGATCGCACGCACGCGCACGCATGGCGTAACGCATCGACTCGAAAACCATGTCGATCTAAATCCGACCCCTAACGAGGAGGGTTCCAACAGTGTACCGTCGTCTTCCGAAGAATACGAAGAGACATTGGAGGATCCCCCGCCCAAAAGAAGTCGGAATGAAGTCGACCACGACGAGCCTAGATACGTGCTGCGAAGACGAGCCACCCCGGTAGATTACCGCCGCCTCCACCTGGGAAGGAATTATTAACGTACTTACATACTAATAGGACGTAACACAGATTGACTATAACTAATGTAAAGTTACACTTGTAGATCCTTCAGATCGAAAAATTTATTGGATCCTTCAGATCGAACTACTTACCTGCAAATTATTACAACACAACTTAACGAATTCTATTGCACATTTGAACACAACAATCATCATTTAAAACAAGGCCGTAAATTTCCCCCTAATTAAATTTGATCACTTTTCCTAAGCTGGATGACACATTAGGATTTTCATTTGTTGTAGGGATAGCATGGCGCAAGAACAGATAGAGGAATGGATCGCCGATGGAGGACCTCCGACCCCCGACCCTATTATACAGATCTTGAGGGAGCGAGTTAGAGAGGAGCAAGACCGGGTATATGATCACCCACCCGGGTTCTTGGAGACGCCGGAACCGACGCCTACCCCGTTTCTCCAGTTGGAAAGCCTATTGAATTACATTCGGTTTACCGACTGTGCCGAAACACACCTGGCCAGAAAGACCAACTGCCATGCGGCGATGATGACGGTGGTGGAGGTGGCGAAGTGGGTCCCTTCCTATCAACGCATCATCGAGGAAAGAGATGCGCTCCTCGATCGCCAGGAACGATGGGCCATAGAGCGCGAACTCTTGATCCGCGAGCGCGATGCGGTCAAGAAAGAGCTGGCGGAAACTGCTGCACAGCTGTCTGCAGAGCCACCTGCGGCGAGGACTGGAGACTCTGAGGCGTCCGCACCTGTGACCGCAGAGCCACCTGCGGCGACGACTGCAGAGGTAGAAGCGGAGGTGGTCGATGCACCAGCTCTCTCGCCCGCTCCGGCTCAGGAGCCTGATGGGGAGGCGGACTCGCCCACGGAATCCCCAACGAAACTGCCCGCGGACAAGACTCCACGGCGACGATCTTGCCAAATCTATTCGTCATCATCGGAAGCAGAAACCACATGGGTCCCAACACCAACCCACGAGCCGGAGCAAACACCAGGAAGTGAGGTAGCCAACTCACGGCCCAAGCTGATGGTGCGACTGACGAGGAAAGCCAAGAAGAATCAGCTGACATGTCCAGTGTGCACTCGTCCAACACCGCGTCTCTACAGTTTTAGATGCCCAGCTTGTAAGGAGTTCTGGCACAGGCTCCGGGCGACTTACCACCAAGGCCGACCTATTCCTTCTTGCTCCCAGGACCACTCAGGGAAGCGTGATCCCATCGGATGCCGGGGCTGCCGACGCTACAGATACGAGCTGGCTTTCAGGAAGGCACATCCTTCCGTCCCTCTGCCAGTACCCAGTGTCATCTTTGATGACTCTGGCTCACGAAGGGGCGGAGGATGTGAGCCCCAGCTCACGGATTAAATCCAGAAACAAAGGGGTGAGCAACCACCAGCTACGCTCCCCTTCCTCCACCACCGAAAGTCAGCAGATCGGAGCGGGCATTGTACCGCCCCCGCTCCCGGGCGCCACCACCACCTTCAGGCGCCCACCACCAGAAGCGCTCATGTCACCTTGACGTCACCGTCCGCCAATCACGAGCCGCCGCGGAGCCCTGCGCAGTACTCGCCGTTGGAGGGTGGGGACCTTCCAAAAGAAATCAACTGGTGACCGCGTGGAGCGGCCATAACCTCCCCAGTCCTTGATGCGAACATCCACACTCTCTTGCCCCGCTAGATACACGTTTATCGAACCCCCTGTGCAAGTCAGTCACTGGATCCCCTCAGTAATATTCCGGTGAGAGCCCTGTCGCCCGCGAGTTTATTATTTGAGCCAACCCCCTGTTCAACCTGGTAAGACTTCGTGACATCCAGCTTGAACACCCATCCCCCAAGAACATTTCTACGCACTACCGACGGATTTCCTACGGGCCCCGACGCTGTGAGTGTAACAAACAAAAATATCTATACATTGGCCAATGATAGTTGTGTTCGAATTGTGTAGATATAGAGTCAGTCATAGTAAAGTAAAGAACATTTTAGTAGTAAAGTCAGTCAGTCAAGACAAGAGTCAGATATTGTTGAAATTGATTAAAGTCAGTCGTAAAGTTGTATTAAGAGAAAGAGAGAAGGAGAAGTCAAACGCACATATTTCATGTAAACCATTTATTTGTATAATTTGTACTTGCTTGCAACCGAACTTAACGTAGAGTCAAATTTCCTTTATTTTCATTAAATCGTTCCTATTAGATTGTACAATTTGCATTTCTCATTTCATTCACCTTTTTCCGTAACAGACAGGTTTACGTGTGAACGCACTCTTTTCGTGCGATCACACCATTTTAGTGCAAATTACATTATTTCCGTGCGGCGCATTGTTTTCGTGCGTGCGCCAATTTAACCGTGCACCAGTATCATTTTTCGTGCACTCTTAGTTCCCTTCAGGAATCGAACTTCCGTCCTTCAGACATAATATTAATATTTCGAAACAATCAGTAATCAACCCTTCAGGTGTTACCTTGATATTGAGAGCCTTCAGCTACCTCCGAGCCGCTACAGCTGTCTACCAGGTAATTATCATTAAATTCACTAAATTTAGATTACCTTTTATTTATGTCAATATAGCCTCTCAACCTATATTTGGATCGGTTTTAAAACGGGCTTACTCGAGAATCTTAAATTCAACGGTGAAGCCCAAAGCTTACAGCATTGAAGTCGCCGCCGTGCTGCGTTGATTCATCATTTACTTTATTTACGCATATTTTTGTTCTGGACCTACTTCTATCTTGCCAACAATAAACTTTTTTGGTACTTTCTGGATGTTCCCAATAATCAAACAATAATAACCACCGATAATATGCAAACGTACCTGAAAGTAAATGGGATGCTTCTGTAGAAAAGAAAAGACGTCCACTCCCACAAAATTACTAATGAAAACAAATAAATATAACGAAGAATTGAACGGCAGTTCCTGCCATCACAAAGATAGAAGGAGAGGCGCAAGAAAGCCTATTACGGCGGGGAAAGAGATGCGGAAGCGCCCTAGCGGCGGACCGGCGAACGGACGATAAGACACGAGAGTCTCGCTAGAGGGCAGTACAGGATGAAGACCAAAGGACTCTCCCGAGCATCCCACACGACGGCAATTTACTCGGTCATCAGAATTGACCCTAATTAATCAAGCTTCTCATGGTTAATGATACTGACTGGACTTGACTGTCTAGTGCAAGCATGGAAGAATATAGGAGGAAAGCTCACTTCAATGGGCTCTTGTGTGCGCCTTTTCTCCTCATTGCGACAGTAGTGTTCTCTTTAGGTGGCGAACAGAGTTAAGAAGTACTATTCACTGTCACTAGAGCTCGCAACGCTTCCCTTCCCCCCAGCCCTGATAATGGTTACTCCAAAGTATTTTTCCGATGTTTCTCGTTGCTAACGTTTTCTCGTCTTTCAGTTTGATAGTGGTTCGTCTCTTGAAGTTTAATGTTCTCGTCTTTCTGTTCATCTACAGTGGTTTGTCTCTAGTTTGCTTTTCATTTATTCAAAACATGAAGTAGTGTTGGAAGATGTAAATTCTGATAACTTGAGACCATCAGTAGGTACGCCTCGGCAGAAATGCAGTGATAAGAGTGGTGCAGATGATAGATGATGATATTGTAGTGTAACTACAGTCCCTAGATATTATGTTTTGTTGTAATTTGATTAGTTGTTTACATTGAAAAAGTTGTTGTTGTGTTTTTGATCTTGAAAAGAAATTACACTCGTAATATTTTGTGCCAATCAGTGGTTTTCTTGCACAATATTTTTGTTTTTCATTTTATGGTAGATATGTACATTCCTACCGTTACTCCTTTTCTCCTGGTAGGAGAAATCGTATCTTTTTTCTATAACTATATGATAGTTACAGAGGAAAGAGCGTCCAAAATCGTACTCCACAAGCAATATTGATGAGGTGCAATTTTTAAAAACCCGCGGGAATGAGCAGGAGGGACGAAGCTGCGCTCTAGCGACTGAGGGGTATACTATCGGGGGACTATGTTTTCCTTTCGCCACCTAGAGGTTGTGCTGAAAGCGGGGGGCGATTTTTCGTCACGTTTTTTAAGGCTCGGCCACACAGAACGCGGGCTGACCACGCGGACAGGTTCGCCCACTGGGCTGAAAGCTGAATGTGGGAGCCCGAGAAGCGTTCTGATTGGAGGAGCTCCAGGACGTAGTTATAGCGGAAAGAACCAGATCGCGTTCACGGCCGGTTCATGATCGTTTGTTCCCAACCTCATCACAACAAGTCACCTTGTTTATCACATATTTTTCTCATTGGTGCGTAACCGGCCGCATCCAAGTAATTAATTTGATAACATTTAGTTATATTCGCGATATGTACGAAAAAATCGGGCGATATTCAATAATACACTGGGTTTCAAACGTTTCTAAGGGTGGCAGTTGTCGATTCAACATTCGAACTACTGGCGATAGGGACAACAACAATTGCATGAGGAACTCTGAAAATATCTTTCGCCTCGATTGGTTTTTCCAAGTAATTTTTGCAAATTGAAACGATGATGAGACGAAAAGTTATCAATTTCTGGTCATTCGAAAGGATTTGAAAAGAAGCGGTATGAAGAGTGTGGCCTCTCCTCCCCGCCTCTTCCGTAGTAGTTCCTCAATCCTAGCTGAAAGTAGATAGCGCCACTGAGGCAGCCTCAAAAATACTTGCACACCATTTTAACGTTGGCTTTCTTCTCTGTTAACTTGTCTCCATTACTCTGTGGGTTCGCCCGACTCCCGCGGACTCTGTAACAAGGCATTTCGCATTGCCCCTGCCACACAGAGCGCGGACTGCCGCGGCGGGCAACTTCTGTCTGCACCAGGGCGCGGGCAGGTTGTAATTTTTTACAGAGTCCGCGGCGGGCAACTTCAAATTCTGTACTATAATTGAAATTGTTCCATATTTTCCTCAAAATATAATCAATGTTTTTATGTTAATGTTATAGGTTAAATGACTTTTCCTACTTTTTTCTCAAAACATTATCTATTTATTTTTGGTTTTTATTAATTTTTGAGAAAACTAAAGTTTCAAAAGGTTTCAAATTGATGCTGATTGCCTACATTTCAATCAAATTCCTCTCTCTTACTTTTTTTCTAAAATGAGTAGTTATGCTATTGAACCATTTCGAGAACAACGAAAATTCCACTTTTTGGGAGGAAAAAAATTATCTATTTTTGGATATTGTTGTATCTCCGTAATTAGGTACCTATTCAACCTACAGAGCTCGAGTTGGTCGCAAACTGTTGCAAATTTAACCTAATTTAAAACGTTACCGGACATAAATTACCTATTGAAATTATCAAAGTTTGGAAGTACTTGCCTAATTGTTAGAAAAGTACTAAAATTTCACGGGTTTTTAATCCATTTCGTCAGTAGCACAAGGTTTTTGGAGTTGCAAAATTGGAAATAAACATAGGAGACCTAACATCATAAAAAATAGTAGATACCATATCAGCATATCAGAAGTTCCTGCTTCCTGTTTACTACTGAGATTATAGCTGAAACTCCAGTCCAGATTCCTGTTCTTTTTCACTGAGTTAATAGCTGAAGTTCCAGTCCTGACTATTCTTCGAAGTTCCTGCTGAAATCCCCACAGAAGGGTGAATCAAGATTTCTACCAGAAGTTCCTGCTTCTTTAAATTTTTTTTTCTGAGTCATAGCTGAAGCTCCAGTCCAGATCAGTACAAGAAGTTCCTTCAAACATCTCCACTCAAGGGTGGAATTCAAAGTCCTATCAGAAGTTCCTGCTTCCCACTGGGTTCATAGCTGAAGTTCCAGTCCAGATTACTACAAGAAGTTCCAGCCAACATTTTCCCTGAAGTTCCTGTCAGATGCCGATATAACCTTCCAAGAAGCTAGGATAATTAAGTGATAAGGTCTGATTTGTTAACATAAGTTTCTTTTTATCAAGGTACCTTGTTAAGGTAGAGAGAAAAAAAAAAAAAAAAAACAAAATAAAGAAAACCAACAGGAAAGAGAAAGTGCCTTTCCAGGAAAAGGATTTAGTGGCTGGTTGTATGGGGAGGTTTTGGAGACCAGTGGTAGTCTGCGGTTTCTCTTTCCTGGCTGGGAAGTATTTCAACGGTTTTTCCCTATAACCCTCAAAAAACCGTTACAATGTTGTAAAATACATGTTTTAATAATTATCAGAGACGTTGCCAAATTACGAAGAAGTTGAGATTGGGAAAGAACAGGGATGTCGGCATATAATTGTCATTTATATTGAAATTTCATGTTCAAATTAATTTGGACGAATGAGTCATGAAAATACGAGCTTATTCGTAGCTTATTCTCTTGTGGAACGCAACAAATCCTGTTACTGGACGACCACATTTTAGATCATTTTAAATGTTGGCGCGGACCGCCTCATATTTACGACATGTATTGATATTTTTATGGATCAGTACTACTAAATAATTTATGAATAAATTTCTCAACAGTTTAACATTGTAATTCTCAAGGTTACAGGTCCTGGTCTCATTGCTTGGTGGCTGCTTGGGGTATGTTCGTGCAAGCGAACTACCCGACTCAATCCAGGGAATTGGGATCCATCAGGCCCATGGTTTTCATGTACGTTCCAAAAAGAAGAACAGAACATTAATATTACCAACAATTTTAAAACTGCCTAATAAATCCATGTTGCACTTAAAAACGCTTACAATGTAGAAGAATTAATTTTCGAGAGTTTGGTCGATAAATCATATTTTAAAACAGCAGTAATCTTTCCAGATTGGCCACATTTTCACTAATAATGACTGCCTCGTTCTCAAGTCAGCTGATATTAAACTTTTCTTCTCCGTCATACACACGAATGCCGAAAAACTTGAAAGAACTGGTGGATTTTGGATACTCAGACACTTATTTTGGACCACCCCCTTACCCATGGACCGGAGTTCTGGATATGAATGTACGTTTTCAAATTTAGGTGACGGTACACCCTTAGTTTTCAGCTACCTCCACTTGGAGGGTAGTTGGATCACCCAATTCTCAATAAGACTAATAAAGCCGATTAATAGGGTCTTAGTCGGTCACCGTTCGTTCCCTGTTCCGGGTCAATATTTCCCTAAATTTCAGGGGCTCAAACATAAAAAGTTGTACCTAAATGTGGAATTACCAAGGAATTATGAAATTCACTATTGCCTAGAGAATTGAAAAACTAAAAGATTGCCACTGGAATCATCAAAACTGAACAATAATTACCAGAGAAAACGCTGCAAATTATTACACAATGGTTTATTATTTTTTATTTATCTATATAAATCACTCGTCTGCAAAGCCACTAACCATCCAACATGAAGAAAAACATCGATCGCATTTCGGTCAGCTTTAATTTGAACGTGGATTAGGCCTCTTTTGCGATTCACACTCGTGTTTCTGATTTATCGTACGTCCAAACTTTAAATTCTCGTAGTGAGCGAACGGTTTGTCCTACAGAGCTCCGGGTGGTCTCAAAAAATTCTAAAAATTCTATAGAATCTTAAATTGAAGGAAAAACAATACCTTTATATCAAAATTTTTTGAGTTAGGGCGTTTTCAAAATTTCAAAATTGATTTTGGCACCCTTAGAAGTGACCTACATCAACCGAAATCTTCACAAGTAGTAGGCACAAGTAGACCCCAAATGGAGCCTACATAACAAATTTCATCAAATCCGGTCAATGCTAAGTGGGGAAAGTGCCGCGTACGGCGGACGGACGGCCAAATTTTTATTCGATTTTTGGATTCTACGTACCTTGAAACGTAAACCAACCAATTTTGAGGGGGTGCTAAAAACAATTTTTTTCTTGGTCGATTCCAAAGGTTCATTTTGGTTTATTATTTTCAATAATAAGCCTTTGGAATCGAGCAAGAAAAAAAAATTTCAACCCCCCCTCAAAATTTGATGTTTTACGTTTCAAGGTACGTAGAATACGAAAATCGAATAAAAAAATTTCCGTCCGTCCGCCGTACGCCGTACGCGGCACTTTTCTTAGCAACACTGGACCGATTTGGTTCAAATTTGGTATATGGGCTCCATTTGGGGTCTAGTTGTGCCGCGAAGCTTTTGGTTGATGTAGGTCACTTCTAAGGGGTGAAAATTAAGGGTTGAAATTTTCAAGAGTGCCCTAGCTCGAAAACTCTCGAAATGAAGGTATCGTTTTTTCACCAATTTTAAATAGTATTGAATTTTTAAAATTGTTTGAGATCACCCGGAGCTCTGTAGGACAAACCGTTCGGTCCCTACGAGTACTTGAAGGTTTTCCTTCGATAAAACAGAATCATGAGTGTGAATCGCAAAAGAGGTCTAATCTCCATTCAAATTTTATCGGACTAAAAAGCGATCGCTGTTCATTTCCTCGATTTGTATACAGTTTTGCCTTCTGCGTAACCAGTAATCAAATTTCCATATGAAGCTATCTATTTTTCCAATCGAGTGTGAAGCGTTTAGTTCTTTCTAATAAACTTGATTGTGAAGATTTGAAGCCAGTATGGTGTGGTAGGTAGTACCTAGCTGGTATGTAAAAAAAAGTTGGTAGGTAAAAAAAATGTTGGTGGGTAAAAAACGCTGCAAATCATTGCTCAAAGGCTTGTTCACTCTTCAGATCACTGATCAGCTGAGTGAGCTACGAAGCCATTTTCAATCCTATTGAATGGAAGTGCTCTTCCAGGCGTCTCCAGCATTCGAGGAGATCTTCTTCACTCTTCAGATCACTGATCAGCTGAGTGAGCTCCAAAGCCATTTTTACTCCTATTGAATGGAAGTGCTCTTCCAGGCGTCTCCAGCATTCGAGAAGATCTTCTTCACTCTTCAGATCACTGATCAGCTGATTGAGTTCCAAAACCATTTTTACTCCTATTGAATGGAAGTGCTCTTCCAGGCGTCTCCACCATTCGAGGAGATCTTCTCCACTCTTCAGATCACTGATCAGCTGAGTGAGCTCCGAAGCCATTTTCAATCCTATTAAACGCAGGAAGCTGAAATTTGAGAGGGAAGGTCAAGGGAGAATACAGATGGTGGTAGGTGCTATTGATGGAGAACCAGTGATCTATACAGAAGGGTGATCTATACAGAAAATAATAAAACTTTGAGCAATGATTTGCAGCGTTTTTGAAAATAATGAAATTATTGAAAAATAATAAACCTAGTAATTATGTGTGTTGAGTTGTTCTTCCTTTTTTTAGGATCCATATTCGATGAAATGGATAAAGAGAAGCCATTCAGCGCCAAACTTCACAAATTTGGTGCACATATTGAAGACCAAACAAAAACGAACTTTCATCGGGACAATGTACAGGAAGAAATTCTTCATGCCCATGGCACCATTTTTGATTCCTCACGATGTCATGGCTCAGTACGAAGTGATGGACTCGTGTATTGGAAACGTGTATCAAAGCTTCGCATTCCAGCAAGGATCGCCTTTCATTCCATCGTTCAATCGATACATGAGCGTCTTCTTACAACATGGAATGGTCAGAAAAGCTATTAGTGATGTTCTTGCAAATGTGGTAAAGATATTTCCGGCAGTACAGGAAGTGACGATCAAGACTGAGTCTGTTCACGAACTTAAACCTCTAAGCTTCATGCAGATTGAGAGCCTTTTTCGCCTTCTAATAACCTGCTTAGCTGTTTCAACGGCCTCATTCGTTTGTGAACTTTTGTATCACTACTACAGCAGAAAATATAGGTCCTGATACTAATGCATTGTTAGGATATGAGAAACTAACATTTGAAATAAATTATTTGTAAGAACTCTTTTTATCCCATCTCCAAGAATACACAATATATTATTCGCTTACATGCACTTCAAATTGAACGAAATTGCACAAATAGTTATCAAGTCGAACGACTTAATTTGCACAGATTTCCACCATGTAAGAAATCACATACATTTGAAGCAATTCTCTTTCCAGATTGTGCATAAAAATTGTTTCTTAAAAATCAATAGATTGGTACCTACGTGTATTAAAAAAAAATACTATTTAAATCGACTGTAGCAAATTCACGTCAATAAATTTTTAGTACAATTCAAGTGAATTTATTCCTGCATTGTTCCAGCCAAAACTAAACAAAAACGTAGCCGAAAACTTAGTGAGAGTTAGCCAAAAGGCTCATGTGGATTTAATGGATGAACGTGGTTTCCTTAACCCTTAATATCCTGAGGTATCTTTCTGAAAGTCCAATTTTTACCTGCAACAGTTTATCCATTTTTAAACCAAAACTGATAGCCGTTGGCCATGTTGATACTTCAACTATGGAGTAAAAAAATTTGTGTAAAAAAAAACTTAATAATAACATAATAATCAAAAGAGTTGACAAACTGTAATTGGCCTTTGAGGTACCTTCTACCCTCATTTTTCACCTTGTAGACTTTTAGTTGGTTTTTTTTTCAGAAAAGGTTGCACAGATTCCTCTATGAAATGAATCTTTTGCACCTTATTCCTTGGTTCTGTACTTTATGGGAAATGACAGATTTTTTTTAAATGGATGGATTTTTCCAAGTTTCCTTCTTTTACTCCATCAAAATTGGGTTTATGGACGGATTTTGCTGAGCGCTTATAATGGCCCTTGGAAAGATCATTCTTGAGCCTTTGAGGTACCTTCTGCTCTAATATTCTCTAAATTTGAATTCAAAACTTCGAAAAAAAAATTTCAAACAAGTGGGAAATTGAGGGTTAAAACACCGATTTCTCAAGATACAATGGGGCAATGTTGCTCAAATTTAGAGGGATGAACAAGGGGATTAATAAAAATATCAATAAGATCTTAATGATACTACAGCAAATGTTATTGTAAGCCCCAAAGGTTTCTTTCTCACTATCGAAGATTCAGCAGATCAAAAAATTAGTGTTCTCAAATCAAACTCTACTAGCATTTCGAATTTCAGAGAATTCCGGACAATTTTGGTTCTGTTTTGCCTGTCCGGTTAGCTCAGTTACTGGATGGGTGACGCCACGACGAGATTCAATCTGTTCTAATTCACAATTGTTGAAATGGAAAAATTCATTCCTCCCTTACTGATTACAAAAGATGGCTGAGATTGGGAATCACGCTACTGTCGGCATGCCACTCTCACCGTTGAATACAGGCGATTTCATTTCGTACGGTTGAGGACGTCCGTCGGAATAAATCGTAAAACGTTATTAGGATGAGACATACCGATGTGTTACCATTTCTAGTTGCTTTGTTCATTGGAACTAGTTTAGGCGATGTGAGCGATATGTACCAAGTGATTAAAGGATACGTCAAGTTGACAGAAGACTTCCACGAACCGTTCGAAATACTATTTAGATACGCTTTTACTGGGTATCGCTGTATTCAGGTAGGCCAAAGAAAAGTATTTAAAAGGTACCGTCTTTTATCAACACAGAATTTATTCTTACTGTTTGCTTGCGAGTCTGCCAAGGTAGCGGAAGCTTTGTTTTCATTTTTCAAGGACGAAAAAAAAAGTTCTCCAAAATCAAAATTTTCACTCGCGTTTTGTGTTTTAGACCTTTCTGAACAATTTTGGTTCCGTGTCTGTGTGTCTGTCTGTCTGTGTGTCTGTCATGAATTCCTTGTAACGCGCATAACTATACGAAGTCATTGTCCGATTTTCAGGGATGGTGCGGGTTGGTGTGTAGACGGTCCCCTATGAAAATTATCATCCTCAGACTAAATATAAAAGCGACTGCGCATGCGCAAACGTGAATTCCTTGTAGCGGCCATAACTTTTACTTTTTTCATCCGATTTCAATGAAATTTTCAGGGATGTTACTGATTAGTATTTAGATGGTCTCCTATGAAAATCACCACCTCCGGTCGGATAATTCCTTGTAGCAGCCATAACTTCTACATTTTCCATTCGATTTTAATGAAATGTTCAGGAATGTTACATATTAGTATTTAGATGGTTCCCTATGAAGATCATTATCCTCGGACTGATAGAAGCGACTGCGCATGCGCAAACGTGAATTTCCTTGTAACAGCCATAACTACCACATTTTCTACCTGATTTCGATGACATTTTCAGGGATTATGCGGATTAGGTTGTAGATGGTCCTCAATGAAAATCAGGGCTTTAAAACTTACAGAAGCCTCTGCTCATGCTCCTACGTAAAATCTTTGTAACAGCCATAACATTTACATTTTTCATCCGAATTTGATGAAATTTTCTAGGATTGTCCACATTAGCGTGTAGATGGTCCCCTATGAGGGTAGTGAAAGGTACTTAGAGATTGGTGTTTTGAGATTAACTACTATGCATCGGATCATCTATACAATCGGGTTATGGATACGAGGAAGCTATGTGTCACATCCTCTTGGCAGACGTTTTTTACTGTGGTTTGCTTCCGAGTCTACCAAGGTAGCGGAAACATTGTTTTCACTTTTTGAAGTTTAAAAAAAAATTCTCCGAAATCAAAATTTGCTCTTGCTCGGTAGACTCGGATACAAAAGAAGTGAATCAGACATCTAAAGACAGCTGACGAAGCTCTTACTTCGTAAATTCCAGGTTATTTCGGACCACTCGGCTTTTGGAGAATATGCTATGGAACACATCTACCACTCATTCGGGATGCCACCCATAACGAGAGGATACTTTGACGAAATTCAAGGATGTGAGGGGTTTGTTTTCCTGGTGGAAACGACCGAAGGAGTAATTCCTCTCATACGGAAATATCCATTATTCGCAGAACATAGATTTCTAATCATTCTTCCTGATCAAAGCCATAAAAAGATTCTATCACTTGAGGTACCGATGCGAAATTGAACATTTTACTGCCAATTTACACTCAATAAGTAAATCTATTTGAATATTTTGCTGTCCTGAACCGATCACAGCTGAAAGGCTCAACTGAAAAACACCGTACCGACAAATACAAATATAATGTTCATATTTACACACATATTTATGTTCACAGAAAAATATTCATTCATTTGGCGACGCGGAAATCCTCATTACGACGACTAGAAACTTATCAGTGGCTTACAGACTTGGACAACCGGAGAGGAAGCAATTCGAAATTATCGACGAATTTCAGGAACCGTGGGAAGTAAGTAGGTCAAGAAGAACCTATTTTGAAATAGTTATAGGTATTTGTTATTCACTTATAAACGCTTACTAATATTACTGGAGGGGAACCCTAAAACAGTTCAACGATTTGCTTATCAATGCGTATTTTGTAAAAAGCAGGAAACATTTCAGGTTAGCGAATTTTCAGGGAAAATGAAAGTCTTGGGATGAACTGAGAAAGGCATTTTTGGAAGAAATGTATCATAGTTCAATGCGTTTTGAAACCATTTAAAACGATTTCTGAACTTAATCAAAAAACCATATATGAACCATGATGATGATATATTAGGATGTAGCATAATATGCTACATATAATATGTACATATTATGTACAAAAATTATACGTACATAAAATACATGGTTCACTCGAGAGGCAAGACATCTTTGAAAGCTTGTTTTCACCTTCGATTGTCTGAAAAAGTCAAAAATGAAGGTTGAAATCTTCAAAACTAGTTGGTTCACTCGAGAGACAAGACATCTTTGAAAGCTTGTTTTCACCTTCGATTGTCTGAAAAAGTCAAAAATGAAGGTTGAAATCTTCGAAACTAGTGGGTTCACTCGAGAGACAAGACATCTTTGAAAGCTTTTTTTCACCTTCGATTGTCTGAAAAAGTAAAAAATGAAGGTTGAAATCTTCAAAACTAGTGGGTTCACTCGAGAGACAAGACATCTTTGAAAGCTTTTTTTCACCTTCGATTGTCTGAAAAAGTAAAAAATGAAGGTTGAAATCTTCGAAACTAGTGGGTTCACTCGAGAGACAAGACATCTTTGAAAGCTTTTTTTCACCTTCGATTGTCTGAAAAAGTCAAAAATGAAGGTTGAAATCTTCGAAACTAGTGGGTTCACTCGAGAGACAAGACATCTTTGAAAGCTTGTTTTCACCTTCGATTGTCTGAAAAAGTCAAAAATGAAGGTTGAAATCTTCGAAACTAGTGGGTTCACTCGAGAGACAAGACATCTTTGAAAGCTTTTTTTCACCTTCGATTGTCTGAAAAAGTAAAAAATGAAGGTTGAAATCTTCAAAACTAGTGGGTTTACTCGAGAGACAAGACATCTTTGAAAGATTGTTTTCACCTTCGATTGACAGAAAAAGTAAAAAATGAAGGTTGAAATCTTCAAAACTAGTGGGTTCACTCGAGAGACAAGACATCTTTGAAAGCTTTTTTTCACCTTCGATTGTCTGAAAAAGTCAAAAATGAAGGTTGAAATCTTCAAAACTAGTTGCATCACCCGAGAGACAAGACATCTTTGAAAGCTTGTTTTCACCTTCGATTGACAGAAAAAGTAAAAAATGAAGGTTGAAATCTTCAAAACTAGTGGGTTCACTCGAGAGACAAGACATCTTTGAAAGCTTTTTTTCACCTTCGATTGTCTGAAAAAGTCAAAAATGAAGGTTGAAATCTTCAAAACTAGTGGGTTCACTCGAGAGACAAGACATCTTTGAAAGCTTGTTTTCACCTTCGATTGACAGAAAAAGTAAAAAATGAAGGTTGAAATCTTCAAAACTAGTGGGTTCACTCGAGAGACAAGACATCTTTGAAAGCTTGTTTTCACCTTCGATTGTCTGAAAAAGTCAAAAATGAAGGTTGAAATCTTCAAAACTAGTTGCATCACCCGAGAGACAAGACATCTTTGAAAGCTTGTGATCACCTACGACTGTCTGAAAAAGTCAAAAATGAAGGTTGAAATCTTCAAAACTAGTGGGTTCACTCGAGAGACAAGACATCTTTGACGATAAAGTTGTAAATGATACTTAATCTCCAAAAGAGAAAAGAGAGAATTTCACGAGGAAAAACGCGGATCACTTTTTTTATTCAGGAAACTTTTCCTAATCTGTACAAATGTTACAGAACATATGATGGAGTTAAAAACTGTAGGATAAACTACCTACCACAAAATATTTAATATTCAGGTGACTTCAATACCCTCCCTTATTAATTATTTTGTCAACCCCCATCATCTTCATGAGTTCCGAATGTCGAGGTTGATGAAGTGGCTTAGTAAAAATATCAGCCACTTGCAGTTTCGTTTCAATCTTCATCACTTCGATTTCGTTTCCCATGACGAGCTCTCGCACAAAGAAATGACGAATTTTTATGTGCTTCGTCCGTCTGTGGTACTCCGAATTGTTTGCGAGTTTCAAGGCTGCTTCGTTGTCTATATGGAGCTGTGGTTTTCTGATTCCACCCACTAAACTCTCCAACAAGCGCTTCAGCCATACAAGTTCGCGAGCTGCTTCACTAGCTGCGACAATTTCCGCTTCTGTTGTGGAGATCGCGACTGAAGTTTGCCGTTGACTCAACCAGCTTACTGCCCCTCCTGAGTAAAGGCAAACGACTCCTGACGTCGATCTTCCAGTTTTGTCGTCTCCTCCGTGATCTGCATCACTGTAACTCTCGAGTACGCCTTGTTTGTACCCTCTCGAGTAAGTCAATCCATGGTCTATCGTTCCCTTGAGATATCTGAATATCCTCTTCACTCGCACGCAGTCCTCTTGTGTTGGATTCTCCAGAGTTACAACTCCAACCGCATACGCGATGTCTGGTCTGGTCCCAACCATAAGGTACATGAGAGCGCCTACTGCTTGACGATAGGGAAATTTCACCTCCTTAGATGTAGAGACATCTTCTTCTGCTTTATATTCTTTCAAGATTGGAGTATTAGTAGGCTTGCAGTCCTGCATCCCAAATTTATCCAAAATTTTCCGAGTGTAGGCAGCCTGATTGATTTTTATCACTCCATCTGATTGGTGAACTTCAATGCCGAGAAAGTATGATGCCGATTTTGCTGTAATTTTGAACTCTGCTTGAAGCTCGTTCAAAAACGTATTTTTCAGGTTCTCTGAACTTGCCGCGACTAGCCCATCATCAACGTATAGAGCCAGCAAGATTCTTTCTGCTCCTGATTTTCTCGTAAAGAGACATGGATCTGCCCCGCTTTCGTTGAATCCGATTTTCTTCAAATAATCAACAAATCTCTTGTTCCAGCATCGTGGAGCTTGTTTCAATCCGTATAGACTCTTCTTCAGATGACATACCCGGTTTGTTCCATCATTAAACCCCTCCGGCTGTGACATGAAGATATCCTCATCTAAATATCCATACAAAAATGCTGTTGACACGTCGAATTGCGCCAAAAACATATTTTCGTTTGCTGCCACGCTCAAGAGTGTTCTGATGGTTCCCGTCTTGGCCACTGGACTGAATGTCTGATCGTAATCAATACCTTTCTTTTGTGAAAAACCCTTTATCACAAGTCGAGCCTTGTATCGATCAACAGTTCCATCAGGGTTGGTCTTCAATCGAAATACCCATTTTGAAGGTATTGGTTTCTTCCCTGCTGGTAAGTGTGTCATTTCCCACACCTCATTTTCTGCCAACGAATTTAATTCACTTTGCATTGCCTGTTTCCATTCTTCTTTTTCAGGACTTTCTATGGCTTCGGTGAATGTTCTTGGCTCTGGTATGTTGCATACTTCAGTGTAAGCATTCATAACGAAGTCTTGAAATCTCTCTGGTTTTCTGAGATTCGCTCTATCTCTTAAAACTCTGTCACTTCCAGGTTCATCATAGAGAGAGTCGTCATCTTCTAAGCTGTACCAGTCTTCCTTTTCACATGACTCCTGCTCATCTGGCTTTGACTCAGAATCTTTTTGGACTTCATTTTCTGTTCTCTGATCCAGCATTGCAGGTTCAATGTCTTCAAGGGGTTTCTCATCAAAAATTACGTCTCTTGATCGAATGATCTTGTTATTGGTTCTGCACCAGATACGATAACCTTCATTATTATCGTACCCCACTAGAACACCCTTCACAGCTTTCTTATAAAATTTCGTTCGTAGCTGTTTCGGAATGTGGGCATAGCACTTGCTTCCAATAATCCTTAGATGTTTCACACCAGGCTTTTTTCCCGTCCATAGCTCGTAGGGGGACTTTCCTTCTACAGTTGTAGGGCCTGTCCTGTTCAAAATATATGCAGCTGAGATGATCAATTCAGCCCATAAGCCTTGAGGGAGACCTTCATGGGCATGCATCATTGTTCTTGCTGTCTCAACCAGAGTGCGGTTCTCACGCTCACTACACCCATTTTGCTCTGGAGTGTAAGGCATCGTCAATCTCTGCTTGATTCCATGCTTCTTCAATATTGATCTGATGGCATTACTATCAAATTCACCTCCATTATCACTCAAAAACTCATGTACGGTGTGACCTGCTACCTTAGCCTCATTCAGCATCTGCTCTAACTTCTGTGGTACTTCTGATTTCGCCTTCATTGGATAAACGAATCTACACTTGCTGAAGTCATCCTTGAACACCACATAGTATCGACTGCCAGATAGAGACTGTAGAAAAGGTCCTCCGACATCTGAGTGAATCAGTTCTCCCGGCTTTGTAGCTCTTGGTCTAGTTCCAAACTTGAGGCGATGAGCTTTCCCATAAATACAAGCCTCACACAACTCGTTATCTAACTTCACTTTCACTCCCAATTCTTTGGCAATGAACAGTCTGACATGTCTTTTGCTCTGATGTCCAAATCGTTCATGGTAGAGTTGAAGTAGATTTTGATTTGTGAGTGTGCTAACTTCCGCGTTAGGTGACCAACTTCCACTTTTGGCTCGCAAAGCTAGCTTATAAAGCCCTCCACAGCGATTCCTCACTCCTACTACAACACACTGATTCTTGACTTTCAGCATGCAAGTCTTTTGAGTGGATGTGAAAATGCTATCTGGTGCTTTGTCCTGAACTGAAAGTGGCGAAAACAGGTTTTTCCTTATTTCAGGTACTAGCCATACATCACTGAGAACTATCTTGTGCCAATTCCCATCCACAACAGCTTCAAGTTCAACCGCACCTTTCCCAACAGCCCTTATTGTTTGGCCGTTTGCAGTGGTGACTGTCTGTGAATTTGAGAAAGGTTCAAATGATTTGAAAAACTCTTTCCTAGGCGTAATATGATTGGTTGCCCCATTGTCCACGTACCATCCATCTATGTCACTTTCAGTGGAAAGCACTTCGTTACTTTCTCCAGAAAACGTGAATGCACTTGAAACCTCTTTCTTTTGTTCCTTATGGTCTTTAGGTGGTCGACCATCGGCAATCCATTTTCGACATTTACGGACTATATGGTTTTTTCCATTACAGTAATGACAAGTAAAGTCCTTTGACGGCTTTTTCTTTTGTTCTTTCTGTTCTTTTGGAGAATCTGTAGCAGCCAATACTTCTAGATTGACACCATTACTCTTATTTGTCAGAGCTCTTTCGAATGCGCACAGTTGGTTCGTCAAATTTTCAATGGTTCTTTCAGCTTTTGCAACCAACAACCAACTGGATTTGAAAGGAAAATACTCTTCTGGAAGTGTTCCCAATATCTTGCAGATCAAGAATATCTCAGGGAGTTCATTCCTTCCAGTATTGTCTTTGGAGATTTCCTGCTTCAAATTGTTCCAGATATTTTTCAACTTGCTCATATGAGTAGCTACATCGTCTTCTAATTGCTTCTGGTAACCAAAGAAATCCATACACAATTCGTATGCTTTATCCTCCGAAATTCCATCAAACAGCCGATGCAACTCATCCCAAACCTCCTTGGCTTCTGTAAAACGCATGACCTTCTGGACAGTTTCCTCCGTCATATTCGTCGTCAGAGCTAGGAGTGCATTACATTCAGCGGTATTGAAAATCTGGAGTTCTTTCTCGTAAGCATTTGTTTCGACTAAGGAAGCGGGACCTGGGTCTTTTGGCCTCTTCAATGTACCCTGAACTAAATCCCAAGCATTGGGTATTCCTCGAAGCAACACCGAGACCTTGTACTTCCAAGTTGCCCAGTTACTCTTCCCTTCGAGTAGTCCGATTCTAATAGTCTTCGCGAATTCCATTCTCACTAGTATCACTTCCTACACAGAGTACTACCGACACAGTTAGAGCGACACTACACCCATAACCCGATAAAGTTGTAAATGATACTTAATCTCTAAAAGAGAAAAGAGAGAATTCCTTTTGGGGTCACTAACGGAGTGCCTGCATTCCAAAAATTTATCAATACTATTATCAAGACAGAGAATTTGACAGAAACTTACGCATACTTAGACGACGTAACTATTTGCGGGAAGACTAAGGAAGAACACGACGCAAATCTCCAAAATTTCATGAGATCATCAACAAAGTACAATTTAACATTTAATGAAGAAAAATCAAAATTCTCACAGACCTCGATAAATCTTTTGGGTTATAAAATTTCACAGAATTACATTAAACCTGACGAAGACAGACTTCAGCCACTCCTGAAACTTCAGCTACCTAAAAACCAAAAAGAACTGAGACGTGCGCTGGGGATGTTCGCTCATTATTCAAGATGGATCCCTCAGTATTCTGATAAAATCAGGCCACTCGTACAGGCAGAAAGTTTTCCCCTACCATTAGAACAGAACAAACTCATTGAATCATTGAAGACCGACATTGCAAAATCTGTTGTATCCGCCATTGATGACAATGAATGCTTCGTAGTTGAGACTGATGCCTCTGATTTTGCAATAGCGGCTACTCTTTCACAAGGAGGTCGTCCTGTAGCTTTCTTTTCCAGGACATTATCCGAGTCTGAACAGCATCATTCAGCCGTAGAGAAAGAAGCAGCTGCTATAGTAGAATCCCTACGCAAATGGCGTCACTACTTGATAGGAAGGCAATTTCGTCTCATCACAGATCAGCAAAGTGTTTCATTTATGTTCGACCACCGAAGACACAGCAAAATTAAAAATGAGAAGATTATGCGCTGGAGACTCGAACTATCGTGTTTCTCTTACGAAATAGTTTATCGCCCTGGGAAAAATAATATAGTTGCTGACACATTGTCAAGGATCAGTGCTTCCACTAACAGTCTGGATCTCCAAGGTCTCCATCGAACACTTTGTCATCCGGGTGTCTCTCGATTAGCTCATTGGGTGAGGAGCAAAAACCTTCCATTCTCGATCGACGAAATCAGAAGAACTACTGCTGCCTGTCAAGATTGTGCCGAGCTAAAACCAAGATTCTTTAGGAGTGAAGGTGTACTTGTTCACGCTACTTCACCATTTGAGAGACTTAACCTTGATTTTAAGGGTCCCTTACCAACTACGACTCGAAATTGTTATCTGTTGACAATTGTTGACGAATTTTCACGATTTCCCTTTGCATTTCCTTGCCCAGATATGTCCGCCTCCACAATCATCTCCCATCTCACTAATCTTTTTGCAGTCTTTGGAATGCCCGCCTACATTCATTCGGACAGAGGAGCGTCTTTCATGTCTGGAGAGCTCAAGGACTTTTTGACAAAAAAAGGAGTAGCAACGAGTAGGACCACGGCTTATAATCCGAGGGGCAACGGCCAAGTAGAGCGCTATAATGGAGTGATATGGAAAACCATACAGCTTGCTCTTCGTTCCTCTCACTTGGATACTAAAGCCTGGGAGCAGGTCCTAGCTCAAGCCCTGCACTCGATCAGATCGCTACTCTGCACATCGACAAACACCACATGAACGAATGTTTAGCCATCCCAGAAGATCATCTCATGGGACATCAATTCCCTCATGGCTATCGGCTCCTGGTCCGATATTGATGAAACGTCATGTTAGGGGGAGCAAGTATGAATTATCAGTGATTAAAGTAGATCTACTTGAAGCGAATCCCGATTATTCACACGTAAGACTTCCTGATGGACGAGAAACTACGGTTTCTAATCGCCACCTAGCGCCTATGGGTGAAGAGAGCATTAATTCACCGGAGAGTCCGGATCATCAGTTTGAGGACGGAGTCCACGATAATCCGGTACAAGAGCAGCTTGAACCATCGATGCCTGATCTTCCTTGTCTAGAACCAACAGGTGTTCAACAAACTCTGAGACGTTCTACAAGAATAAGGAATCCACCCAAGTATCTTGAGGACTATAACTGGAAAGATGACGGGGGGAGAATGTGATGATATTATTATTACCGTTCATATGTAGTGTCATGTTTCCATGGGAACAGTTTCAAATATTCTTTCATTTCTCGTTTCACAATTGTATCGCGATGTTTTACGCTGAATAAAGCCTTGTCTAAGGTATTCTCTATCACTTCTATAACAACGAGGAAAAACGCGGATCACTTTTTTTATTCAGGAAACTTTTCCTAATCTGTACAAATGTTACAGAACATATGATGGAGTTAAAAACTGTAGGATAAACTACCTACCACAAAATATTTAATATTCAGGTGACTTCAATATTTGAAAGCTTGTTTTCACCTTCGATTGACAGAAAAAGTAAAAAATGAAGGTTGAAATCTTCGAAACTAGTTGGTTCACTCGAGAGACAAGACATCTTTGAAAGCTTGTTTTCACCTTCGATTGACAGAAAAAGTAAAAAATGAAGGTTGAAATCTTCAAAACTAGTGGGTTCACTCGAGAGACAAGACATCTTTGAAAGCTTGTTTTCACCTTCGATTGACAGAAAAAGTAAAAAATGAAAGTTGAAATCTTCAAAACTAGTTAGTTCACTCGAGAGACAAGACATCTTTGAAAGCTTGTTTTCACCTTCGATTGACAGAAAAAGTAAAAAATGAAGGTTGAAATCTTCAAAACTAGTGGGTTCACTCGAGAGACAAGACATCTATGAAAGCTTGTTTTCACCTTCGATTGTCTGAAAAAGTCAAAAATGAAGGTTGAAATCTTCAAAACTAGTGGGTTCACTCGAGAGACAAGACATCTTTGAAAGCTTGTTTTCACCTTCGATTGACAGAAAAAGTAAAAAATGAAGGTTGAAATCTTCGAAACTAGTTGGTTCACTCGAGAGACAAGACATCTTTGAAAGCTTGTTTTCACCTTCGATTGATAGAAAAAGTAAAAAATGAAGGTTGAAATCTTCGAAACTAGTGGGTTCACTCGAGAGACAAGACATCTTTGAAATCTTGTTTTCACCTTCGATTGACAGAAAAAGTAAAAAGTGAAGGTTGAAATCTTCGAAACTAGTTGGTTCACTCGAGAGACAAGACATCTTTGAAAGCTTGTTTTCACCTTCGATTGACAGAAAAAGTAAAAAATGAAGGTTGAAATCTTCGAAACTAGTTGGTTCACTCGAGAGACAAGACATCTTTGAAAGCTTGTTTTCACCTTCGATTGACAGAAAAAGTAAAAAATGAAGGTTGAAATCTTCAAAACTAGTGGGTTCACTCGAGAGACAAGACATCTTTGAAAGCTTGTTTTCACCTTCGATTGTCTGAAAAAGTCAAAAATGAAGGTTGAAATCTTCGAAACTAGTGGGTTCACTCGAGAGACAAGACATCTTTGAAATCTTGTTTTCACCTTCGATTGACAGAAAAAGTAAAAAGTGAAGGTTGAAATCTTCGAAACTAGTTGGTTCACTCGAGAGACAAGACATCTTTGAAAGCTTGTTTTCACCTTCGATTGACAGAAAAAGTAAAAAATGAAGGTTGAAATCTTCAAAACTAGTGGGTTCACTCGAGAGACAAGACATCTTTGAAAGCTTGTTTTCACCTTCGATTGACAGAAAAAGTAAAAAATGAAGGTTGAAATCTTCGAAACTAGTTGGTTCACTCGAGAGACAAGACATCTTTGAAATCTTGTTTTCACCTTCGATTGACAGAAAAAGTAAAAAATGAAGGTTGAAATCTTCGAAACTAGTTGGTTCACTCGAGAGACAAGACATCTTTGAAAGCTTGTTTTTACCTTCGATTGACAGAAAAAGTAAAAAATGAAGGTTGAAATCTTCAAAACTAGTGGGTTCACTCGAGAGACAAGACATCTTTGAAAGCTTGTTTTCACCTTCGATTGTCTGAAAAAGTCAAAAATGAAGGTTGAAATCTTCAAAACTAGTGGGTTCACTCGAGAGACAAGACATCTTTGAAAGCTTGTGATCACCTACGACTGTCTGAAAAAGTCAAAAATGAAGGTTGAAATCTTCAAAACTAGTGGGTTCACTCGAGAGACAAGACATCTTTGAAATCTTGTTTTCACCTTCGATTGACAGAAAAAGTAAAAAATGAAGGTTGAAATCTTCGAAACTAGTTGGTTCACTCGAGAGACAAGACATCTTTGAAAGCTTGTTTTCACCTTCGATTGACAGAAAAAGTAAAAAATGAAGGTTGAAATCTTCAAAACTAGTGGGTTCACTCGAGAGACAAGACATCTTTGAAAGCTTGTTTTCACCTTCGATTGTCTGAAAAAGTCAAAAATGAAGGTTGAAATCTTCAAAACTAGTGGGTTCACTCGAGAGACAAGACATCTTTGAAAGCTTGTGATCACCTACGACTGTCTGAAAAAGTCAAAAATGAAGGTTGAAATCTTCAAAACTAGTGGGTTCACTCGAGAGACAAGACATCTTTGAAATCTTGTTTTCACCTTCGATTGACAGAAAAAGTAAAAAATGAAGGTTGAAATCTTCGAAACTAGTTGGTTCACTCGAGAGACAAGACATCTTTGAAATCTTGTTTTCACCTTCGATTGACAGAAAAAGTCAAAAATGAAGGTTGAAATCTTCAAAACTAGTGGGTTCACTCGAGAGACAAGACATCTTTGAAAGCTTGTTTTCACCTTCGATTGACAGAAAAAGTAAAAAATGAAGGTTGAAATCTTCGAAACTAGTTGGTTCACTCGAGAGACAAGACATCTTTGAAAGCTTGTTTTCACCTTCGATTGACAGAAAAAGTAAAAAATGAAGGTTGAAATTTTCAAAACTAGTGGGTTCACTCGAGAGACAAGACATCTTTGAAAGCTTGTTTTCACCTTCGATTGACAGAAAAAGTAAAAAATGAAGGTTGAAATCTTCGAAACTAGTTGGTTCACTCGAGAGACAAGACATCTTTGAAATCTTGTTTTCACCTTCGATTGACAGAAAAAGTAAAAAATGAAGGTTGAAATCTTCAAAACTAGTGGGTTCACTCGAGAGACAAGACATCTTTGAAAGCTTGTTTTCACTTTCGATTGTCTGAAAAAGTCAAAAATGAAATTTGAAATCTTCAAAACTAGTTAGTTCACTCGAGAGACAAGACATCTTTGTAGAATTAATATCACTTATTATTCTTTTCACTTTCAATTGCCCGAAAAAGGCGAGAAGGGAGTCGAAATCATTGAAATTACTAATAGGTTTACACCAAAGAAATTCTTCTCCTGAGAAACTCTTTAAAGGCTGGTAAACGCATGGGAAATGAACTATTTCAATGGGTTTCCTTCAATATTCGCTTATTTACTCATACTTCGTGATGTTTTTGCTTCCGTGTCTACCTAGGTAGCGGAAGCTTTGTTTTCACTTTTCAAGGATGGAAAAAAAAGTTCTCCAAAATCAAAATTTTCACTCGCGTTTTAGACCTTTCTGAACAATTGTGGTCCTGTGTCTGTCTGTCTTTGTGTCTGTCATGAAATCCTTGTAACGGGCATGACTATACAAAGTTATTGTCCGATTTCTAAGAAATTTTCAGGGATTGTGCGTGTTGGTGTTTAGATGGTTCCCTATGAAAATCATCACTAGATGGTTGCCGATGCGCATGCGCGAACGTGAATTCCTTGTAACGGCCGTAATTCCCACATTTTCTACCTGATTTCGATGACATTTCCTGGATTATGCAGATTAGGTTGTAGATGGTCCCCAATGAAAATCAAGGCCTTAAAATTTACAAAGCCTCTGCGCATGAGCAAACGTAAAATCCTTGTAACAGCCGTAACATTTACCTTTTTCATCTGAATTTGATGAAATTTTCTAGGATTGTCCATGTTAGCGTGCAGATGGTCACCTATGAGGGTAATGAAAAAAACTGAAACTTAACTCAAAGATAACAAACTTCACTTCTTCACTTCTTCTTAACTTAAAGATTGGTGTTTTGAGATTAACATACAGATAACATATAGATTAACATCGGATCATCTATATAATTGGGTTATGGATACGAGGAAGCTATGTGCCACACCCACTTGGAAGACTTTTTTTAGTACTCATGTTCCATTGGGTTTTTCAGGTAGAAGAAGTCATTCTTGATTTTAAAGGAAGAACAATCAAAGTATTGACGTACAACTGTTCACTATTTTCTCAAATTGGCCCTCTGAACAAAGACAAATCGACCAGTAAGTTGCAAATCTTTTTAACTGATTTACATCATTAATTGAGACGATTGCCTCGTGATTACAGGGGGATCCCATCATAACAGCCGTAGTTGCTTATGAAAAATCGAAAACCATAACGTTAATCGGAATTTACAGCTGTCGATGTCTGCCTATTTAGAAAACTATCATATTTTGTACTAACCTGCCAAATATCAATTTTAAGATCGCGATCAACTAATTTCCAGATTATACCGCCGGAGCAGAGACGGACGTTTTTGTGGGCATCACGGAATCCCTCAACCTGAAGATAGAGTGGGAAGTTCTCAAAGACATGCCAGTTCACGCCATATTCTTTTCGAAGAATAAGTGGTTCGCGAAACCGCTAATCGAAAAAAAAGTTGACATCGCTTACGGTGGCCTCACGATAACTCAGAAGATGTTGATAGGCGACATCGACCTGTCACCTTCGTTACTACTGTGTTTCCGTTTTCTCGTGCCAAGGCCCAAAGTTATCCAGGTAGGTAACAGAGAGCTGGGATTCACTGGACCGAGGGGTTCACTGTAGCATTACAGCATGGACAAGGGGTTCGTTGGAGATAAGGATAGGTACGTTGTGGTAGAGGGAGGTGAAGGGTTGAACGATACGACTGGACAGCGAGATTCAGTGGAAGGAGAGAGGTAACGTACGTAGGAGAAAGGAGGTACGTTGGATAAAGGGATAGAATTAACAAGAGAATAGAGAAGATAGCGAAAATTATTTGAATGAGGAATTCATTGAGCAGACGAAACATTGGAAAATTGGATATATTGATCAGAGGGATAAATCCAAAGGGATAAATAATATCCAAAGGGATGAATAATAATGAATTGAGCGTTTGGGCTTCTGGTTTATTATTTTCAATACCAAACCATTAGAATCGAGCTAGAAAAAAAATTGTATAAACCCCCACAAAATTTGATATTTTACTTATCAAGGTACGTAGAATCCGAAAATCGAATAAAAAATGTTCCGTCCTTCCACCGTACACCTAAGTGGCACTTTTCTTAGCAACCCTGGAACAATTTTGATGAAATTTGGTGTATGGGCTCCTTTTGGGGTCAAGTTGAGCCGCGAAGCTTTTGGTTTGAAGGTTTATTGGTGACCTACAACGGTTCTAATTTATTAATTTATGAATCTGACTCCAATAATATATACAAAATGGCCGGAAATATTCGAGTGAGAAAATATATTTTTGTGGCGCAATTTAAAAATTAGAATTTACTACTATCTGAATCTTGAAACTTAAAACTTAACTTTTGACTGACTGGCAACGGAATTTCTTGAATTCAAAAAACAGTAACCCAATATCCAGCAGGTGTAAACACAATAATAACTGTAGTAACCGCTACAGGTTAATGTCAGTCGATTCTAAGGGGGAAAAATTAAGGTTTGAAATTTTCAAGAGTGCCCTAGCTCGAAAACTCTCCAAATAAAGCTATAATTTTTCACCAATTTCAAATAGTATTGAATTTTTGAAAATTGTTGAGACCACCCGGAGCTCTGCAGGTCAAACCGTTTGCTCCCTACGAGAACTTGAGGGTCGGACTTACGATAAATCAGAAACACGAGAGTGAATCGCAAAAGAGGCCTAATCTCCGTTCAAATTTTATCTGACTACAAAATTCTTGTATTCAGTTTTGCTTCCTTAGCAATCAGTAATCAAATTTCCATTTGAAGCTCCCTATTTTTCGAATCGAGTGGAAGCGTTTGATTGAGAAGGTGTGAAGGCAGTGTTGTGCGGTAGGTAGTACCTACCAATGGTTGGTAGGTTTAAAAAAATAAATAAATAGAGACTACGGCGAAGCTGCAATCTTTTCAGACGAGTGATCTATACAGGAAAATAATAAACCTTTGTGAAATAATTTGCAGCGTTTTTGATTTGCTAAATAAAGCAAAAGAGGCCTAATCTCCGTTCAAATTTTAGCTGGCCGAAATGCGATTGATGTTTTTCTTCAAGTTGGTTGGTGGTAACAATAGCAAAGCCGTGTTCTTTGCAGAAGATTGATCTATGTAGAAAAATAATGAACCTTTGTGTAATAATTTTCAGCGTTTTATTCGATTTTTGGATTCTACGTACCTTGAAACGTAAGCCAACAAATTCTGAGGGGGGGTTACAAAAAATGTTTTCTTGGTCGATTCCAAAGGTTCATTATTTTCAATAATGAACCAAAAACTGGGTTCAATTGCTGTTTCTTTACTCTCGTCCCTGGTCGTTCAGACAGATACCTTGAACAGAAATGTTTTTATTGGCAGTCCAAAGCATACAATTTGACGGAGGTATAAATTTGTTCTACGTTTGAAGAGAAAGATGAATTATTTTTCAGATTTTCTTTAATTTTTGGAGGTATTAATTTATACAATTTTTTTCTCGCAACCTTGGGGGTTTGGACTCTATGTGTGAGGGTGAGAGGTATTTTAATTGCTGGGGGCTGCTGGAACGGGAGCACCCAGCTGAGGATCGCCCTAAGGTATTTCCGGCCACTGATGCGTTTTCGCATCGTCATATTTATGAATTTTTAAATATTGAAAATAATGGAAAATCTTCATAGGAGAATTTTTCCTCGTTCATGCTGTTCTTTAACTCTTAAGAAAAAGTGTTCTGTGACGTTCGGAAGCTCAATGCGATTATGGAAATTTTTTTAAAAGGAGGCCTCATGGCCGAGGGGATGAGTATGGTGGCTCCGGTCCATAAATAGAATTTTACATTTTACCAAAAACAGTGAACTGGATAAATCATATAGATTTGGAAAACTGAGGCCTCTCAAATCTCATCAAAAAGTAAAATCTATAAAATATCGAGTATTTTAGTGAGGTCGGCCATCGTCAATATTCGGCTCTTGAGGTGGTATTGCTTCGATTCGGCTTTGATGGACTTTTCAGAGATAGATGACTCATCAATTGCACCGTGATCGGAAAACCATAATTATAACATGCATACCAAAGGTATAAGCAAACTGGTATATCGTACCGGTGATTCCTGAAGGATCAGCTGGAGTACTGTGCATCAGGATGGTACCTGCCTATTTACCAGTCAGCTCTTTCATTCTATTCTTCCAGGCTCAGTGGAACAGCATCTTCACAGTGTTCGCTGCAGACGTTTGGGTTACCATAGGGTTAGCTTTGCTGATAACTACCATGATATTGCAAAGAGTGACGACTCACACAAGGAAATACATTCACACAGAAGGAATTGACCGTAAGGAAAAATTTCATTTCTAACCGAATACTATTTAAAAGTTTTTGCCATGATCAACCCAATTGTTAATTAATATCGACCTAGCTATGTCGACCTTATATTTCACGTTTCCATCATTGAACAGAGTACACTAAACTGGGTGGTAGCGGCCTTCAGTTGCTCTCAATAATGGTTCTTGCTGATGTGCCACCCTCTACTGAACTTCAAGGTGCCTGCCGTTATATCCTGTCATTGTAAGCAGGTTTTCACTATCCACGTTTACAGCACTTACAAGTACATTCAAAACACGTTTGGAAATCATTTTACAGCTCCCGAGCTTTTTTTTGTTGATTTTAGTTGGTCGTTTTCGGCGATGGTCATTACCACGATTTTTTCGAGTGGGTTGGTGTCTCACTTGACGTCTCAACATTATTCGAGAAAGATTGATACTGTGGAGGAACTCATCGACAGAAATTTCAAGTGGGGGTTCATCGCTCAGCCAGATTTCTCTGAACTCCTGAACACGGTATAAATAATGCCTAGTAACTGAGAGAAATCACTTTTTTGCATTATTATCACCAATTTTACTTACTAACTCTACGGTTGAAAAGATCTCCGTAGATATCATTATTATTATTTTATCGAGTTATGAAGATTTTAAAAAATGAATATGATTCATCATTGAACAGAAAGGAAACTTGCTGCATGCCAGACTGAGGGTCAGGGCAAAGCGCATGAAGGACCAGCAAGATCACATTGACCATTTGAAGCGAGGAAAGCAGTTCCTTTGGGGTGCTCAAGTTTACAACCAGTTCTTCCTTCCAGAAGAGGATCTACCTCCGGAAATCTTGGCAAATTTTGAAGTTGCCGATGACTGCTTCATAAAATACTACATTGCTTATGCCTTCAGGCCAGGATCCCCTTACCTAGGGGCGTATAACCAGTACGTAGTGAATATTTGGAAATACTTGTGTGGATGTATAACAGAACTAGTTAGTGAAACTAAAGGGAAAATCGTCGGTCTCACAGCATCACCAAAAATAAGTTTTTGGTTTCGTTGGACACGCTATCTCGCAATGAATCGATAAAACGGATCAGTTACACTATTTTCCACAATGAGAACCCTGAAATCGTCATTCAAGTAACATCACACATCAGGAACACAACGAAGACAGCCCGGAATCATCCCCAGTTCCCATTGAAAAATTACTGTCGCTGAAGGTGATTCTCAATTGCTTTTATGAACCATGTTGGTTAAGCTTATTGATTGATTATAAATTAGAGATTGCTCACAGTAATACATCCTTTGAGTCCTGAGGAAGGCGATAAATTCATCGAAAGCTCGGCAAAAGAGAAGTTTGTTTCTGAGGACGCCATTCCCAATCAGTTGACTGATAATTGTTTGTTGGGTCGATCATCACACTTGCTATAAAATTAGAGAACCTGTATTAAACAGAGAACTGATCGCGAAATAAGTTGAATATTGATTGGTTTAGCTCCATGAGTCTGATATGATGAGTTGCATCTTCTATGATGAATAGAGTTGCCCTATATGCACAAAAATCAGTTTTTCAAGCCCTCCTTTAGAATGTGGAAAATGTATGATAAGTGGTGTTGCTCTGAGACCGAGAAATGTCAGTTCGGCTGATTTTAAGTAGCCAGGTCAGGGCAATTCGTAAAGACCAAATGACAGAATTGGAATGTGAGGTTAATGTGATGTTGTGATCAGCGACCTCTTCGCATTTCTGTCCATTCGCTTCCTTAGCTCAGTGGTAACGAGCTCCGACTCAGAAGTGTAAATATAGTTTAGTCGGACGATAGGAGATCGATCCCCTGTCTAGGGAAGTTAATTTTTGATGATTCAACAGTGAGGTACATCCCTAACTGTTGGACAATCAACTGTTGATTCAGACAGGAGAGGAGTTGTGTGGTACCTATCTATTCAGGATCACGTGGAAAATCTATGGTGGGTAACATGGTATTTCTAGTTTCCAACCAAACGATGGAGATTCAAACGATCTGAAATCGCCACAATAACTAACTGAGGCCTACCACCAATCCCTTGACCACCCAAGAACATAGTCAACTAAACTTAGTTAGAATCGCACGTAAGCAAGTGAATTTTAGAACCGTGATTTCCAACCTGTCAGAATTTACCACCATTAATAATAAAATAAGTTTCAATTTAGCACAATTGGTTGGATTTATTCACATTTCACAATCCATCATGTCGAAGGTGAAATTGCAACATGACCTAACTAATTTTTGGGCCGTATTCCATTGGCCGTGTTTCTAGATTCAACAATGTTCGGCCCAAACCAGAGACCAATTGGATGCAAATACTCATACTGGATGGTTGGTGATTTTGTAGACGAGGGATCTATATAGAAAACGCTGCAAATCATTGCTCAAAGGTTTATTATTTTCTGTATAGATCATCCTTCTGTATAGATCACTGGTTCTCCATCAATAGCACCTACCACCATCTGTATTCTCCCTTGACCTTCCCTCTCAAATTTCAGCTCCTGCGTTCAATAGGATTGAAAATGGCTTCGGAGCTCACTCAGCTGATCAGTGATCTGAAGAAGGAAGAAGATATCCTCGAATGCTGGAGACGCCTGGAAGAGCACTTCCATTCAATAGGATTGAAAATGGCTTTGGAGCTCACTCAGCTGATCAGTGATGTGAGGAGTGATGAAGATATCCTCGAATGCTGGAGACGCCTGGAAGAGCACCTCCATTCAATAGGATTGAAAATGGCTTTGGAGCTCACTCAGCTGATCAGTGATGTGAGGAGTGAAGAAGATATCCTCGAATGCTGGAGACGCCTGGAAGAGCACTTCCATTCAATAGCATTGAAAATGGCTTCGGAGCTCACTCAGCTGATCAGTGATCTGATCAGTGAGCAATGATTTGCAGCGTTTTTTACCTACAAACATTGTTTTACCTACCAACTTTTTTTTACCTACCAACTATTGGTAGGTACTACCTACCACACTATAATGGCTTCACACCTTCACAATCAAGTTTATTAGAAAGAACTAAACGCTTCACACTCGATTCGAAAAATAGAAAGCTTGATATGGAAATTTGATTACTGGTTACGCAGAAGGCAAAACTGTATACAAATCGAAGAAATGAACAGCGATCGCATTTTAGTCAGATAAAATTTGAACGGCGATTATACCTCTTTTGCGATTCACACTCATGATTCTGTTTTATCGAAGGAAAACCTTCAAATACTCGTAGGGACCGAACGGTTTGTCCTACAGAGCTCCGGGTGGTCTCAAAAATTTTTAAAAATTCTGTACTATTTAAAATTGGTGAAAAAACAATACCTTTATTTCGAGAGTTTTCGAGCTAGGGCACTCTTGAAAATTTCAACCCTTAATTTTCACCCCTTAGAAGTGACCTACATCAACCAAAAGCTTCGCGGCACAACTAGACCCCAAATGGAGCCCATATACCAAATTTGAACCAAATCGGTCCAGTGTTGCTAAGAAAAGTGCCGCGTACGGCGTACGGCGGACGGCGGACGGCGTACGGCGGACGGACGGAAATTTTTTTATTCGATTTTCGGATTCTACGTACCTTGAAACGTAAAACATCAAATTTTGAGGGGGGGTTAAATTTTTTTTTTTTTGCTCGATTCCAAAGGCTTATTATTGAAAATAATAAACCAAAATAATAAACCATTGTGTAATAATTTGCAGCGTTTTTGTGCATAGAAAGTGATCATATTGAAGAAATCCATGCGTTTTCTGAGCCTTTATGCCATGTGGCATCAAATTTTAAAAATTGATAAATTCGATTTTTCTCCTGTACTAAATGCTCTTATACACTCCCCACTTTTATGCAACATATTTGAATGCAGGCGGGGGTGAAAGTCACAAACATTGGTTCCGCGCTGAGAGTGTGAAAAAAAGCGTTAAGTTTGGTTTTCTGGTGATCTCCGCTTACAATCAATTCTTTGCAACAAAATTTTATCTTCCTCATTCGTGTTCGTAGAAAAATCATTCACCATTCGGTGTAGAGCCCTAAATTTATGCGTAAATGATATACTGCCAAAATCGCTGTAATTATGGAAGAAACTGAAATATACCCCTGATTTAAAAGAACCGTAAACAACATTCGCGGCAAGAGCTTTGTTATTGAGAAAGCATACTATTATAGGTAGGCAGCAAAGGTAGCGGGAAAAGTAAAGACATAAAATGTCTCAATGTGTTGCAGTCTTGTATGCAAGCGTTTTTAAGGAACTTTTTGACATTTCATGTCTTTACTTTGGCACGTAAACGAAAAACGCGTTTTTGGAATATTTTTGAAAATTGGACCTTTATAACGTCGGAAATCTGTAGCTCAAACCTTGATTTCATCACAATTATTGTAGTAAAAACACAAATTACCGAACAGTAACTAATGCAAATTGGATGTCTGACGAACGATATGATGTAATGTTACCACTACATAAGTAGTATCTAGATCTGAAGTTCAAGATGAAGAGGGCTCCTTGGTGATATAATTCAATTTCTCTCATTTTCGTGGAATGTTTTAACAGCTAACTCAGAGTTGTTGTACATAAGACAAGATGTGTGAGTGTACTTTTTTTTTCGGCAGGCAGGTGACAAAATCTTTAAGATCCATAGGTGGAGTTGGATCTCGATACCTGGAAGGGTCGTCCTCCAGGTTATGTGGGATTCAAACCCACTAAAAAAACACCTCCTTCCCCCCCCCATGTTGGAGCTCAGCCCGGAACCGTTTAGCACATTACTTCAGGCTGAGTCCTGGGGCGTTTAATTAGTTCTGGGTGATGGGGCGGACCAGATGCTCCCTCCTCTCTCTTTCTCGTTCTAAGAGTATCTTCCTTGTCAGGATGCTCTCCGCGTATTCTGCCACAGCAGTCCAGCTCCTTTCACCTTCCATCATCCTGCTGACAACAGCCTCTGGTTTTGAACTCTGGGGAGCTACCTCGTGTGAGTGTACCTTACTGATAATGGAGAGGTCCACACCTGAGGCTCGATAGTAAGTTCTTTCGAAACAGTTAGAACGATGCAACAACCGGTAAGTGCCACCTAGTTGGCGTACTGATGCTGACTACTGGTCTTGCTCTCCTGTCTACTTGAAGTCAGCCCCCACTAACCACTATCCCCAGCTGCAAGACTGACAACATAATTTGTGTTACAGGATAATAAAAACCTACACGGAAACAGGGCTGATGAAGAAGGATTTCAGTCGCGTTCTGCAAAGTTACGCGAGACGCTACCCCTACTCACTGACGGTTCTTCAACTCACAACCCCAAAGCTATCAGGAGGAAGTTTGAAACTGTACCATCTAACTGGCATTATAGGGATCTGGGGTCTAGGCCTGGGGATCGCCATTGTTGTGTTCATTCTGGAAATGTTGCAAAAATGTCACATCTAGTACAATTATATGACTTACAAAATTTGATGGATTTTGAAGCAAAATAAAAGAAAGTGGCTTTTTGAGAAACTCTTTTTTTCCTCACTCACCTTAACACGTTAGGTGCGGGTCGATGGACAATTCATCAAATCGTTTCTGCTGGTGTGATGATGGACAGGTAATCATGAAAAGCATCTGACATGACTGTGGTTTTCGATTGCTTCTCAGCCTAATTTCCATTTTAATATTGTAATCGACGTTGAATCTCGATCTCTATTGATTTTTTAACGGACTGGTACCTTCAGTTCTACGATCGATGGGATATTTTTTGATTACCAATCATTTGAAGTTGAAGAATCGATTTTCTTGAATATTTTCGGTTTTGCTCCTCAACATCTCCTGAGTAAGACTAAACAATCGTTTCTACATATTTGAACTTCGGAGGAAGACGAAGAAACTATCAGGAAAATGAATGTTTTCTCCAGAGGTTAGTGCTGTGCAGGTCTAGTCTATAAGTGTACGGAAGACGGACGGAAACATTTTTATTCGATTTTCCGATTTGACAATCCTTAAAACTTAAAAACGTGTGCCAAGTAGGTGTGGCACATAGCTTCCATAACCTCCGTATCCATAACCCAATTATATAGATGATCCGATGCATAGTAGTTAACCCTTCAGTAGTCGCGGCTCTTTCACGGGTCATATTTGTCGCGGCGATCTGACAGATCAAATTTGTGAAAACTTACATTTTTGTTCAAATTTGAATTTTATCAACTGACACCAAGTGCGTACATGATTATAGAGGCAGAAAGTAGCAGAAAACACTTTAAGCAATGAATTTATGGCTAATTTTAAGTGTAAAACCTAGAGGAACCAGGACCTTGCTTTCATCTTGATAATTTCCATTTTTTTCTTATTTAACGTTTTTCTTTTTGGTATTCAACTCTTGTATAACATAACTAGATAATACCACGATAGTTTCACTATGAAATCAGACTTGAATCGCAATCACATGAAAATTTTGAACACTAGTTAAGTATTACCTATCTTGGAATGCTAGAATAAACAATGGAAAACTAGGATAATAAGTCACATCTTTTTTTGCTCAATTTTTATTTTTTCAAACAGAAAAGATTAACTTAGTTACACATGTTTTTCATTTGAAAAAAGAAAAAGCGATAAATTCAAAATTAGAAAATGAGCATAATAAGCAATAAATTACTTAACTAAAAAAAACATCAATCTCTATGTACCTTTCACTACCCTCATAGGGGATCATCTAAACGCTAATCTGGACAATCCTAGAACATTTTATCAAATTCGGATGAAAAATGTAAATGATCATGATGAATTATGGCTGTTACAAGGAAATTCACGTTTACGCATGCGCAGTGGCTACTATCAGTCCGAAGGTGATGATTTTCATAGGGGACCATCTGAATACTAATCTGTAACATCCCTGAAAATTTCATTGAAATTGGATGGAAAATGTAGTAGTTATGGCCGTCACAAGGAATTCACGTTTGCGCATGCGCAGTCGCTTCCATCAGTCCGAGGATGATGATTTTCATAGGGGACCGTCTACACATCATCCCGCACAATCCCTGAAAATTTCATAGAAATCGGACAATAACTTCGTATAGTTATGCGCGTTACAAGGAATTCATGACAGACAGACGGAACCAAAATTGTTCATAAAAAGGTCTAAAACGCAAAACGCGAGTAAAAATCTTAATTTTAGAGAACTTTTTTTTTTCGTCCTTGAAAAGTGAAAATAAAGCTTCCGCTATCTTGTAGACTCGGAAGCAATTTAATTTTGAGGGAGTGGGGGGGGGTTAACTCTGTCGATTCCAAAGGTTCGTTTATTGCATATAATAAACCAAAATCCGATATATTCCCATAGTTGGGACCCAAACGGATTAATTTACGTCCCCAAACGGATTTGAAATTGCGCGGTTGTGGTCGATCCATCTCTTCCTCCACAACCCGTCCACATCGGAGTGTAGTGAAACTAAAACCGACAAAGAATAAGGCAGGTAACGGCGAGGTTATTCCATCAGGTTTCTCACCTTTAGCTGGCTTAGCTTTTATTTGGCCCGCACGCATTCCCGCTTCTAGGGGTGGGTATCGAAGTAAAAAATATCGATGTCAAGTATCGATATACTTTTTTGACTCGTCTACCGATACCACGATACATCAACGTAAAATATTTTCGATGTATTGAGAAAACACCGACATAATTAAGGAAATTAATTGAGGAAAAATGCAGTTACCTACAGATTTACATACTCAGATCATGTATTTGTTCGTTTGTCCCAGATTTTTGGGGTGTTCATGCTCAAGAAGATTTCAAGTTCGATGTGTTTCCATTTTCTTGATTTCACCCAAACTCCTACACCTTGTCGAGTTTTCACATTTTATCAAATTGCTTCAATTCTGCACTTCTTGAACCAATTGCAGATTCAACCAAGGGGCTTATGGGCAGAAAATGATTAAGTTTTCCATTACTCACTGCAAATCAAGAAACCTAGGATGTCGAAAAAGGAAAGCAAACTGAATGTGAAAAGTAAACTTGGACAGTTCTATCAAAGCAACTAGGTAGAAACAAACAAAAATGTCCTAAGGTAGGTACTTCTTCTTTATGGTAGGTTCATGGCTTTGTTGGTTTGTTCTATTGACCTTTTCAAAGCGTCTTTTTTATATTAATGATGTTAGAAGGTAGTAGAGAAGGCACCACTTATAGCATTTCCGAATTAAGTTAAACTTTTTCCATTTAGGTTTAAACCTTTTCCACTTAGATTTAAACCTTTTCCATTTAGATTTAAACCTTTTCCATTTAGATTTAAACCTTTTCCATTTGGATTTAAACCTTTTCCATTTGGATTTAAACTCCATCAAAACATCAGTAGTTAGCCCCATCATAGTAAGTAAGTAAGTAATATTATTCTCATTTGCATAGCGCCATAAACATTCTGTTCCACTTCAGATGTGATGAAAGAAAAATACTGTACTTAATTTATAACTTCCGTTCATGAGAAATTCTTGTGTTCAAAAAACATGTGTTCGTTATTATATATATTACATTTCTGTGCATAAAAAAACACTTGCATGATTTAATTTCAAGTTGTGGCATAATAACGTCGGGTTAGAGGTAAAAGTACCGAAGAAGTAAATTCATATTGTGCGAAAATCAAATTAAAATTTCAAAAGTTAGTTGGATACATAGTTTGATGATATTAATCACCAAAAATAACAACAGTTAAATAATCATAATATTCTGCATTTGATTTTCCCACGTGTTCCCACAATTAGTGACTTGGGTACTTTTACCTCTAACTCCACGATAATTTCCTGAGTTTAAATCCAAATGGAAAAGGTTTAAATCTAAATGGAAAAGGTTTAACTCAATTCGGAAATGCTATATATTTTATGAATATAGCACCTGGTGGTTTTAATTTTGTAAAAATACGGCCGATACATTTAGAGAAAATATCGATGGACCCATATCAATTCAAAATATCGTTATTTTCGATATGTTGATGTATCGATATATCGAAACCTTCCCTACACGATTCCTTCATTTCATTACACAACGAGCTTTCACAGCCACGCCCGACCTAATTCGGTACTCCGCGTTTTCTGTTCGTTCAAATTTGGTTTACAAATTGCGTGAAAAACTCAAAATCAACGCTCAAAATGCCCCACTGCTGTTTCGGCGGGTGCAACAGCGATTCTCGGTTCGGTCGCCCTGGCTACGACGAGACGGTCAAGTTCTACAGGTTCCCCCAGCCCTGCCTCCAGCTGAGAGACAACGTCCTCGTTTGGACAGACTCCCAGGAAAAGCATCATCTCGGCTCTTGCAAGAAGTGTCAAATCTCGTGGAAATGGTTGGTGAAGAGCAACAGGAGGGATCCGAAATTCCTGTCCATCAGAAGCGTCTCCAAGAACTTCACGATCTGCTCAAAGCATTTCGAAGAGCCCCCCGCTGTGATGGATTACGAGAAGTACACTCCGACTCCTGCGGCTCGATCCGTCAAAGTGAGCTCTTTCCCACTAATTTGTCATTAATATGGTGTAATAACCGTTGACAAAGTCATTGAAATTAAGACATTTGTATGCATCCACTACTGTATTGTGGTGGCACGAGATAACAATACCCGTCCCTTGATAACTACTCTGTCATGAACAAGTCATAGAAGTTTTCTATCCTCCTCTATCTTCTAAAACCTGATGTTCAGCAAATTGTCAACCGATGTACTGTTCATAATTCGTCATAAACGGAACGATCGGCTTCTAAATGATCACATACAATCGTCGATAAAATTAGATACTTAGATGTAGTAACAATGCGACTAATTTCCGACTGCATTTAGCGGTTTTGATTGATTTTGATCAAATGAGACGAAAAACTGTCTGAGATCATTATATTCGTTGAAAAGGATTAATCTTCAGCATGATATTTCTACTGAAAAAGGATTCTACGCAGTGGGAAATGGATGGATCCGGGACCGTCGGGGAGACGGTCTCTATCTGGGGAGAGACTCGAGAAGCTAACTTTGTCTTGTCAGAACAAGAGTTTGTCGAATTCTAAGTGATTACTAATCATAATTATGTTATTAAAATCATAAAATTTAATTTTTCCATGTTCAAATTTTTTTATTCAATTGGGGAGTTTGATTCCAAAAGGTACTTAAGACCATTTATATCGAAATTGAAACACTTTCCCAGGGTTTTAGGGGGGTAGTTCTTCACACAAAAGAATGCGATCGTTTCGGAGCTAAATATATTCTATTCCCTTGAAAAATGAGGGTGAATATTCCGTTTAATTTCCAAATCAAAGAGTTTTTATTTGTAAAGAGCCTTCGTAGGCAATTTTATGGTATTGAATTAAACATTATTAAATTGTATTAGCAATAAAACTATATAAAACATTGAAAAAATACAAAGATAGAAGAATAGAGAGACAATCTAAGTCAACAAAAAACAGACGAAGTTTGAACATAGGTATAATAAGATCAACTATTATTATCATTGATAGTTGATGTCGAAAAAATGTTCCACTCTATACAGTTCTCTGTCAACCAAAGACCGTTTCACGACCGTCTTGAATTGAGCTAAGGGCAGCTCTCTCGTCGCTGGATTCAGGTGGTTGAAGAGTCGACATCCAATTTGGTATGGGCTCGTATTAAGCGATGAAGTCAACCTGGCTTGAGAAGGACAGAGATTGGTTCGGTTCCTTGTATAATATTCATGCTTATCCAAACCTCTGCGCAGGATATTAAGTTAGTTTTCGCAAATATGAGGCACTGGAAAACGTACAGGCTAGGGAGCGTCAGGATTCAGAGCTCGCGAAAATGCTCCTTACAGCTCTCGCTCCAATCCAGCTTTCGCAAAGTACGTACAGTTTTTTTTTTGGATTTTGAATATGCTGTTAGCGTGACAAGAGTTTCCCCATAAGACCACACAGTACATTAATCGACTGGCAAAACAAGCATGGTATACCATGAGCAAAACCTCAGATGAAACAGAATGAACAAGTCGTCGAAGCAGAAAGTTGCAGCTGGCCAGCTTAGAAGACAGCATCTCAGTGTGGCTTTGCCGGGATAGTTGTTTATCGACCAATAATCCCGGAACCCTTACCGAATTTTCGAGACGACCATTTAATTTGAACTTTAGGTATTGGGTTTTTTCAGCATTCATGAGGAGAGCATTAGCCGAGCACCACTCCCTGACAATTGATTCAGAGCGTACTAAACTATTCTGGAGTGTCATTAGTCGAACCAGCAGAAACCAACGAAATGTCATCGGCAAACAAAGCCATGCGACCACGATCTAGTGGCTGGTAAAGCCCCGATTTCACGACGCGTCCCCGACCGCCCTCCCGTTCATGGTCCCGATCTCCCTGCCACTGTTCTCCCCTCTCCTCGACAGAGCGTCGTATTTTCACGACCCGTTCTGAAGCGCCCGTTGACAGTTTCCAATTGAGTATCAAAGTTTCTTAGTTGAGTTGTCAAGTTTCAAAAATTTAATTGAATGGCTCCGTATTTATCAAAACATTTAGTTGTTGGTGTAGCATTAACTGCATTGGCCGCGTGTGAGAAGGAAAGGAAGAAAAAGAAGATGTGGATGAAGGATGTGTACCGCCAAAGACGTCTATTGACTCATGCAAGACTGATGGACGTATTGGATGCTGAAGATCTCCGGAATTTCTTGCGTATGACACCCGAGGTTTTCACCAATTTACTAAATATAGTGAGGCCTCATCGAAAAAAAAGTACGGTTATGCGTGAAGCAGTGAGTGCAGAGGAACGGTTGATTGTCACACTTCGATTTTTGGCCACTGGCAGGACGTACAAAGACTTGAAGTATAGTGCTGCTATATCACCATCCGATATCAGCGATCCGCCTGGTGGAGCATTTCACGCCCTGTTCACCGGGTGAAGAGGTGGGGGCCTGGTCTATCCCCACCCTTCCTCCTGAAATCCGTTGGAAATCTCTCCCGACCTCCCTGCCTGGTCGCCTCCCCAAAACGTGACCAGCAGCATGGGTTTTCACCATCGGATTTCAGGGCCGACGGTGATCGGGCCCGATTTAGGGTCCCGAAATCAGATCGTTCATGAACAAAATGAACAGACAGGGTCCTAGAACTGAACCTTGCTTTATTCCACTTGGTATTGCCACTTTCTCCGAAAGGTGCTAAATCTAGCAGAATGGCAGTCTCTTATCGTTTGGTTTCAAAAAGTACTAAACGCCACATTTTGTTTCAAAAAGTAGGTACTATATCCATATATCTGATATTTCAAATCTCGTTCAAAATTATTTTAAACTTCGGAGTAATTTACCTTTTTTCCAAAAATATTTACTATTATTTAGAAATATATATATTTTTTAAATAACATCATTGGTTTATAGCATGTTTTTCAGGTCGCTTTGGTTTTTCCCGTTTTTCTCACATTTGTCCAAAATGGATAGAGTACTTTTCGGAATCAAACCCCTCAATTGTTTAACAGTGTTGGTGTCTTAACCTTATTCTTGGCAAAGAGACAACTTGCTGACTTTTTTTTTTGTTTTTCCCCATTAATTAGGGTTCAAATTACAATTAAATGAAAATTTTCTCATTTTGACATGGATATTTTTTCGGGCTGGGGGTCATTCTAAAATTTGCGTAACAACACCAAAATTTGTGACGACTCAGCACTTTAGATTATTATTGACTCAAATGAAAACTGAAGGCGACCAGTATCTTGAGGCAGGTACCAAGGAATTATTCACTGGTTTTCAATCAAATATTAGAGAGTTTTTGGCAACCACTACCGGGCCCGTGGAACCTCTTCACAAAGCACGGAGTTTGCGGGTGACAATGGATTTGCCTCCCGACATCAGCGGGCGACAATGAAAGGGTGCCCCCAGACAGTCACCTGTTCCTAGAGGTCCACCGTGACAAGGGCCTCCATTCCCCCCCTGTCCAAAGTTAACGGGCTTCCTCCTTCAACTGGGTAGCATCCTCTGTTGCTCGCGCTAGTCTCCTCCTAACTGGGCCCGTGAGATTTTGGCACCAAAAACTCTCTGTTGACTCGAATGAAAACTGAAGGCGACCAGTATTTTGTGCCAAGGAATTATTCACCAGTTTTCAACCAAATATTAAGTTATTAGGTACAAATTAAACGAAATATGTTTATTTCAAATACAGTAACGTTACACACTTATTGTTTTACGAAAATTAGTATACTAGAAAAGTAGAAAACTTAGGTAAAACGCGTTTACAGTAAACATATCTACGATTCAATGTTTTTCCGTGAAGCGGAGAAATTTACCGTGAATTTACCCTCCCGCCTGTGTAAGATAAATTAGGAAGTGTATTGCAATTTGGGTTTCGTATTATTTATCTGTATTTTACAGCTTGGTTACGTGTTCATATGATACATTTTAATGAGGAATTTCACCGAATTCTGTTTGCATTTTTCCTGAATAGTTAATGGTATGGGATAGATGAAAATCGGGCTGATTTCGGAAAATAAGTCTACTTTTATTTTTGGGAGACAATCAAAATTCATGATTTCAAAAAATAACTGGGAAAACGGACCTCTTCAACGTGAAGCGGGAACACTCGCTAATTGGCTGTTCGGATCGCCGTCTCCTCCCAGTGTTGCCCGATGGTACGACGAAATTGTGTTATCTAAGAGGAAAGTTATCAAATAAAAACCAGGGGAAACCTAATGTTCCCCATCTTGTGTCAGCTTTATTGGGATTTGGGTCCAACAACAAAATCCTCCTCTTTCACCATAATAAGTTTATTATTGTTGTTGTGTCTTTCTGACTGTCTTGATTTGTTTTTTACCAATATTATTATATTAAAGCCTGATGTAATTGTGTTTTTCCAAATTTTAATTATAATAGTCCAGTCTTTTAACACCAATTTAATGATTAGTGTTCCTGGTTTATACCTCTTTGTTCCCGAACGTGGTTTGATGTTCAAGCCTAAACTCATCCTCTGAGCCCTGATGAAGAAAATACATTTTTCGAAAATTTGGTGAAAGAGGAGGATTTTGTTGTTGGACCCAAATCCCAATAAAGGTGACATAATTTACATCGGGTCGATTGTCATACACCCCATCTTGCTTTTTCTATTTTTTTTCTTCAGTTTTTCGATTTTGATCTTTACTGGTTTTGTGAAATGTTGCATCTGGGGACTATGGATTTCACGATCTCAGCGCTTCAAGCGGCCTTAAATGAACTATTCCAGGATGACGTCATCCTCTCGGTTTTTTTTAAACATTCGTATTTTCTACAATGTTTTGTTTATTCTTAAATTAGGAAGTTCGGGCTGAAAGTTTGCCTTAGGGGGTTTTGCGAGGTGCTGAATCCGATTTTGGGGTCAAAAATAGAATATTTCGACATGGTGAAATTCCTCATTAGGATCTGCTGACCTGCCGATTTCACTCAAATCCGAGGAGTATCTGAGTTCAGGTCTTTGGGTGATCGCTGCTCACTCCCACGAAACTCTTTCATATGTTGCCAACTCCCCTGCTGCGTCCACGTTTTGAGAACAAAACACTGAGTGGAAATAGAGCACACCGCACTCGATGCAGCAACTCTTTTCCTCCTCTACCCAGTTTTGGGAGAACGCCTGACCGGAAGATCTCACGTGTCATTCCCTAGGCCGCCTCCTCCTCGGTACTAGTTTACCGTCTCCTTGTTGGAACCCTGATGGTCCTCATTCCATCATAATCACCCAATGAGCCCGTTATCTCACCGTTGCCACCAATGTTGAGTGTTCTTTCTTTCGAATGTAGAAACTCAACAGTAATTTTTGGAATCAAACCCCTCAATTGTTTAACAATGTTGGTGTCTTAACTTTATTCTTGGCAAAGAGAATTTTTCCCCCCCATTAATTAGAGTTCAAATTACAATTGAATGAGATTTATCTCATTTTTGTATTATTTATCTGTATTTTACAGCTTGGTTACACATTTATTTGATACATTTTAATTTGTTATAGCTATTTGATGGGAGAGTTAGTGAAAGAGGTTCTGAAACACACAAGTGTTCACGTTATCAATAAAACTCTGAGCCTATGTAATCAATAAACATCTCAAAACGTTGAGCCTCCCCGCCAAAATTAAAAAAATTCGAGATGAAGTGGTACCATATTAACCTTGGCAATAGGGGGTTAAGGGGGTCTGAATCGGTCGCCGTTCGTTCCTCGTTCTGGGTCAGTATTTATCTCAATTATCAGCGCTAAAAAACTAAAAAACTTTAGAATTTGTCCCTAAATTTACAATTTTCAAGGATTTTTGAAATTCAATAGCGCATCTGCCTAGGGAATTGAAAACTGAAAGATTGCCGCTGGAATCATCAAATCGAACAATAATTGGCGAAAATGGGAAAAACCTAACTGAGTAAACGGTTTTGTTTCTTGTATTGTTACCCTTATCTTGTTCTCAAACTGATATTTGAACGCTATATCAAAGTTATCAATGTTGAGTGGACGTTGATTTCCAATAAGTACTACAGCTTCTGACGTTGCTCTGCTGAGAAGCTCGTTGAAAACCACGGTACTGTGAAACCTCCTCCAAACTAATCTTCCAGGCGTGATGACCTGTTAATGTCATGAACGCTGGATCGAACTTATTTTAGTTGGAGTGGCTTTCAACGCAATCTAGGAGGAGAAATAAAATATTTTACGATCGCTGCGTATCACCCGTGTTTTTATGACTTGCCGCAAAAATGAACCAGCTTTGAACTGTAGTCATATTCCTCTGTTGTGTCGTCTTGTTTCAGGAATATCCCGCCGACGTTGACAACATGAGAAGGAAAAGCCAAGATATGGATTACGACATTGATTCATCTGAAGGTAGCTGACCTTAATTTGTTTGGTATATCTATAAAATATTTAGTAATATTCGTAGTATTTTAGTAATATTAGAATATTAGTAGTATTCTAGTGTCTACTTATTTGAATCAGCTGTATTATTTAAAACGTCTGCCGAGTGGGTGAGGCACTTAGCTTCCTCGTTTCCATAACCCGATTTTATACATGATCCGATGCATTGCAGCTAATCTCTGAGCAGCAAATATGTAGATCGACCCAACAAAACAACTGATTGGGAATGGGGTCAACTGGGATTCAATTCCTTCATTGCCGAGCCTGCGGTAAATATATCACCTTCTGGGCTCGAAGGACGTTTTACTCAGTGAGAATTTGAAGACCAAATTTAAGGTATTAAACACGTGAGAGAATCTCTCTCCAAGCTGTGATACATCTTTAAATTTCTCTAATTGTTCCCCGAATGTTGGTGTTTTATTCAATTCATTTCTTCATACAATTCCATATAATTTGGTCTTCAACAATTGAGGTGGTGACTCCACCATCTCATTTCGTGGAATTATCACTGAGTAAAACGTCCTTCGAGCCCTGAAGAAGGTAATAAATTTACCGTAAGCTCGGCAAAGAAGGACTTGCATTCCAGTTGGCCCCATTCCCAGTCAGTTAACGTAGCAATCAGTTTCTGAGTACCCTCATTGAGTGCCAACCCGCACAATCCCTGAAAATTTCATCGAAATCATATATTAACTCGTATACCCGTTAACTCGTTACAAGAATTTTATGACAGAGGCTGACATCTAAAAATATCAAATTTTAGAAGAGTTGATTTTAGTAGTAGCCATTATTTTAGGAATGGAGTATTTCGGTTGATCGGAAATGCAGGTTTTTACCTCAAAATTTGGTTCAGCACCATTGAAAACCTCTATACTCCAACTTTCTGCCCAATGATACAACAAAATGTGGTAGAGAAATTAATTAAAGAGATCACACGTTTGAAAGAAAGGCAGGCCTCAGTGAACGCACACACACGCCATGGGGTGTGAGTGTAGTATTTTGTACTAGCTGAAAAGCCTACTAAAAGTAGGCAAAAACGATTCCTCCGACTCTCTCCTCCACCCACTCCCTTCGACTCTCTCCTCCACCCACTCCCTCCAACTCCACCTGCCCCCAACTCCTCCCGTCTCAGATTCTGCCAACTCTCCCCACTCCCACGACCCCTCTGTGCATACATACGTACGTACGTACGGTTGGCGTTTTATGTATATAGATTATCCAAGAGATTCTCAGGTAGGTTACCCTCAGGAAAGGTTTTTTAAAGATAGTTTTTTTTCAAGGCGAGCAACTTAATACGTCACACAACTTGCTACGTCACACCCATCACCATCGTTCTAATCTTCAACTTTTATTAGCTTACCTTATTTCTTCTAAACATTAAGCATCTTCTCTGCACACTCTATCATGAGGGAAAGAGCGTGCTAGTGTTGTGATCAGCGACCTCTTTGCATTTCTGTCCATCTGCTTCCTTAGCTCAATGGTAGGAGCTCCGATTCAGAATTGGAACGATAGAAGATCGATCCCCGGTCGAGGGAAGTTAATTTTTGATGATTCAACAGTGTGGCGCAGTTGGTAAGACCACGTGAGCCATAGGGAACCATTTCGGCCAGCTGTTTCAAAATTTTCTTAGCTTTTCCGTTTCAGGGACCCAGGTAACCGCCCACCTCGTACGATTTCCCCCCTGTAGAAGATATACATCTACCCCAAACCTACAGTTCGGTGACAGAACTGGAAGAGACAGAACGACCCCGAGAGTGACAAACATGAGCCCAAAAAGCAACAGGATCCACCAGAGCCAACGCCTCCATCACCTGTTGCCCCCTCTCAGGACCAATGTGCTGCCACGTCTGACGAGACCCAATGCATTGCAGACCCCGTAAAGCGTCCTGGCAGGCAACCACCAGGGCAGGCATGAGGCCATACCTGCAAGTCAAGCCGAGGGAGATGTTGTGGACGGATAACACTGTCACTCTTACAGGGCGGGAGTCTCGAAAAGGGACGTCACCTAGCTACTGACGAGGAAAGTGGAACATGGGAGAGGAGGGGGGCGGCCCTGTGACAGGAACTCTAGGCCCGTGGTGGATTCATTCGTGTGATAGAGTGTGGCCTGATTAAAGGTGCAATTTCTCCCTGGATTTTTCTGTGTGAGTCTTAGTTTCCCTCAGTCCCTAAAAAGGTGGTAGTGGCCTAGGAAAAGGGACACAACACTAGCTCGACCGCGCAATTCCATTCCCCTTCCCCTTCTTCTCCAACCCTTTTAGAAGTACAGTCTTTCTTGAGCGATAGGGGGTTTTCCGCGAGAAAGAACGTACATGTAAAGGTCTGTATTTTCTTACAGACCCGTTTACAGTTATTCCTGAGCCATACTCTTTTGAGAGAAAAGATTGACTGAAATACCTCATTGTGCACTGGTGAAAATTTCTTTTGGGTTTTCTCCAAACTCCGATTTCGGATGCGCCTTTGCTATTTAAGGTATCGACATCCTGGATATCTGCAAAGTTCCTCCACCGGCGATTGACATTGGGGTTTGTTGGGAAGGGGCTCTTTCTCACAGGGCTCTTTCTCAAGGGGGAGTCTTTTCTCACTCGTGAATTGGTGGGGGGGTAAACACGACAATAACGTTAGCGACCGAATGGTGGTAACGAATTTGAAATGAATATGACTCTCAATTGGAGCGAGTCTGAGATTTTCAACTGACTTGTTTCAATTTTCAGATACTCAAGAAGCCAGTGAGGTCGAGCAGCGGCCCGTATCCCCTCCTCCTAAAAAGGAAAACCGGCACCATCGCTCTTCAAGGTGATTCTAAAGTCAATAACAAATTCATACATTTTATTTACATTTGTTTCATATCAACAATTAGTTAGGTACCAGTGTACTCTGAAAGTTTGTTCTTTCGTGATTCACAAATTATTATCTCCAAGTAACTTCTAACGAGTTTTTTGTTCAGTGGTTGGGAGAGACGAAAGTGTAAAATGCAATCCAAGTGGATCATGGGATATCGACGCTCCATATCTTAATCGTTTGGTATCTTTTCAGGGACTTGAAGATGGATGAGCTGAGGCAGGAGCTTCAGGATTTGATGTCTGGTCGGCATCCTGAATACCTGAGCAGGTGTCGTCAACTGGAACTGGATCTGGAAAGAAGGTATTAGGAATGAACATTCTCAGTGCTGGAGAGTGACAAATTGAAAACGAAATGTTCACTCTTCTATACGGGTGTTATGATGTCTCAGTCAGACGCCATTCCTTCCTCGTTGCAGTTTAGTCTAACCTCATACAAAACGGCGATGGGTAGCCCCTTCCACCCATCACCACTAGGGCCTCCCCCCCCAGCCTTTTCATACCTGGTCAGTTTTCATCAACAGTTTTCCCCAGTTTTCTCAGGAAATAATCGTTCAATGGGGAATTCCCCTCAATTTTAGATTCTGGAATTTCAAATCAAATCCTATACTAGGGTCCTAGAATAACGTTTTGCACCAGGAATACCCAAGGGGAAAAAATTACTGTGGATAAAGAAAGGCCTAAACAAGTGAAGCAGTGTCAAATAAACGCCGTGAAGATCAAGGAAAACTGATTACGTCACTCCCCAGGGTTCCTCCCGCAAAACTGTGCTCTGGCAAAGCATAAGAAGAGTTTTGGCAAATAGTGTCAGAGAATGTCAACAGGTAGAGTTGTAGGCGCCCTCGTGAACACATGAAACGATCCACTCGAATAATGTGATTCAAATATCAAAACTAACAAATATAGAAACTAAATAAGAGAAGGTGAAGACTAATAATGCTTGATAAACTTGATGCTTGGAATCGTATCGTAAAAAATAGTGAGTAAAATTGTTTTTTTTTCACTTTCATGTCTGGGTTCTTTCTGCCAGTTCGCAGCGCACTCTTCTGTTCAATCACATGAGCTAGTTGTTTCATGTGAGCTATCAGAGGTAGTGCTGCTGTCGTAAGGAAAAACTTGTCACGTCACAGACTCTTGGTACATTTAAAATTTCCATCTTCCTTAAATTCTTTGAATTTTTTGGATGCGTTTTCGAGCAGCACACTAGGGTTTTCATCCATATCAGTGAACCCTCTTTCGAAAAAATAAAATAAATAAATAAATTGTGAGGCAAATTCCCCATTTCCATGTTTCTTGTGGCATGCTTCTTTTTTTTTATAATCTATACACCCATGCACTTGTTTAATTCCAAAGGTAAAAATAGTAAAAACATTGTACCCAAATTTTCAAATTTCAAGGCTTTTTGAAATTCATTTGTGCATCTTCCTGGGGAATTGAAAAACTAAAAGATTGCCTCAGGAATCATCAACATCGGCCAATAATTGCCTGAGAAAAGCGGGAAAACCCGTTTATTCAGTGACACCTTCTTAGACTTTTGCTTTTAGTAGAAAGGATCTCCATCCGTATTTATTGAATGCGTCAATAAGTACGCAGGGGTGAGGGATCGGTCAATTCCAAGACCGGTTTCTTCATTTGGTTTGAGTATTTCGTCATAAATGAGAAAGTGGTTCAACGATAATTCTGGACTGTCTTCGATTGGCCTCCCACCAGAAAGAACACCAATCCGTGTGGCCATTTTATGTGAGCCTTTCTTTCCAGCAGAAAGAACATTAATCCGATTGGTTTTTTTGGTTTAGGTTAGGCCCTTTCAGACAGTCGCACTGGTTCATTTCATCATTCCTCTGCTCAAATTTGAGGTGCTCTTCTGACTGATTGCTGCCTTTAAGGGTAAACAAAAATTTTTTCGGACAATAAATCGATTTTTAAAAATTAAAAAAAAAAATAATCTACACAATGTACTGAGTTGATTGCTCCAAGAATTATTTAAAAAGGAAATTGGGAAGTAGGCTAAAAATACGTTCAAAGTCGGTTATGTCAATGTATGGCAGCTCCATGTGAGTTGCATATTAATACCTATAACAACTACTGTTATGACAGCGTGTTGTCGAGTGAAGGCGATGGCCTTCTCGGTGGCTTGAGGTTTTCTATTGGACCCTACTCAACAAGGATGCAGGATGGAGATGCACTTTCTGCCCGGCGCGTTTCCGCCTACTGTTTGCAGGAGTGCATGAAGATTTAGCCGCGTTCCTCGGCGCGATAGCTGCAGACCGGAGGGAGGCGGTACATTTACCTAGTGACTAGTTGGGGAAGACAACACCTAGGTAAGATGGGAGCGGATGCCGGCGCGAGGAACTTGGGCTTCCAAGATGTGACGAAGGAGAGCAAGAAATAATCCAGTCGATTTGTTGTAGACGAATGCATGAAGCCCTGAGTCCTCCTTTTATAGTACTTCAACAAGGTAAAGGGAGAGTGGAGGAGGGTGATGTCAGATGACGTGTTTTACCCCGTACCTCACTCTACCTACCTGGCGTGATGAGTCACTCAGGGTTTCCCCTTGTGTCCTTTATTGGAGAACTTACATATACGAGTAAATGAGTCATTACAACTACTAAAAATTTCAAACTGATATCTTCAGTGGATTCGGAGAAAAAGGTCCTTGAATATGGCCACTTTCTGGGAGTTCTTCGATATGAAAAAAAAATTCCTTTTACCCTTAATCTACTGATTTCAGGGTGGTGATTAATATTCTATGGAGGGGGCTAACTATTACGGGGAACTGTCGTGCCTCCAAAATACGTTTATAGTCGAATGAGGAGTTTCACCATGTCGGCATTTCCTATTTTTGACCCAAAAATCGGATTCAGCACCTCAAAAAGCTCCATATGGCAAACTTTCAGTCCGTGCTTCCTAATTTACGAATAAACAAAACAATATAGAAAATATGACGTCAACCAGCAATAGTTCATGTTTGGCCGCTTGAAGCACTGAGATTGTGAAATCTCACTTCGTAAGTCCTCTGAGGCAACATTTCACAAAACCAGTAAAGATCGAAATCGAAGAACTGAAGAGAAAAAATAGAAAGAGCAAGATGAAGAAAATGAGATTTCCCCTGTTATTGTTTGATAACTTTCTACTTAGATAACACGATTTCGTCGTTCCATCGGGCAACAAGGGGAGACGGCGATCCGAACAGCCAATCAGCGAGCGTTTCCGCTTCACGTTGAAGAGATCCGTTTTCCCAGTTATTTTTTGAAATCACAAATTTTGATTGTCTCCCAAAAATAACGGGAGACATATTTTCCAAAATCAACCCAATATTCATCCATCCCACACCATTAACTATTCAGGAAAAATGCAAACAGAATTCGGTGAAATTCCTCATTGTCAAATACTAGTTGGTAATGACAACTTCTTTGAATTTGAATACTACGTTCTACGTCTTTCAGGCATCAGCTGAATTCTCTCTACCGCGACCACGCTATCGAGCTGGCAGAAAAGGAATACGTGGAGGAGAAGAAGGCCGCACAGGTGGATTACGATGACAAATCCGAACTACTCAAGACGAACTTGATTCAGTTCCTTGAAGACAAACGCCGAATCATCGAATCTGATTATCAGACCACCATGGAGTTGAATGTTGGAGGTATTGAACGAATTTTTGGTCCCTTCATCATCTAAGCTGCGATTACGGTACTGATTTATCAATTTTTTCAATTTATTTCGAGAACGTATTAGATATTTTGGTTCTTTTTCAATAGATATTTCTGAGACAAAATTGCCAACACGGAACTTGCGTCGTCGTGCGCTGGATTCTACTCCGGCTCAAGAGAAAAGGCGTGGTAAGATATCCACGGCTCCCTGCCAGATTCAACACCAGCTTGACGAGAAAGACATCGACGACGATCTCAGAGCAATCGCTAGGGCGAGGAGGACAGCGTCTTTAGGTGGTGAGTGTGTATGACTAGTGTAATTCTAGAGGTTAGTGGTTAGGGTGTGTTAGTCCAGGCAATTCTCAGGAACAGTTCCAACAGCAGAGTTGGGCAAAACCATACTCATGAATATGATTAGGATTTTTAATTAGAGGAATACGTTTCTGTGATTATGATTAAGATTAAATTCGTATCCACACACTATGATGAAAGTATGAGTATGATTAAAATCGTAATCACAGAGTATGATTAAGAATACATTGTAATCACAGAAATGGTAGGATTAAAATCTTAGGGCGGAATTCATAGTCATTACTTAAGGCTGAGTGCACCCTCAAATGCATCGATAAGGGTTGGCGGGCACTCATTTGTATTCATAGACAAGATTTGAGGGCGCCCTGAGGGAGCACTCAGTGCAAATTCTAAGGGCGCACTCAACGGTATTCATAAACCAAACTCAGCGTTGAGTTGAGGCTCACCCTCGACTCAATGGTGCAAAATCCTGAGTGCTGGCCAGAGGTACCTTAAGTGCCCCTCAGCCACAGTTATTTATCAGATTTTCCTACTGAAAATAGTGTACAGCAAGTCTATTTTGTTTGTCTATTAAAAATAAGGCGATTAAACAAGTTTTTCCGTCAAAAATATCCAATGAAGATCATCGCAAACTTGAATTTCCTTGTAATATAACAGTCTTTTCAATATTTTCTCCCCGAACTCGGCGAAATCTTTCTTGAAGTTGTCAAGCATTCTCAATACTACTTGTCAAACATACTCAATCTAGTAAAATGATAAAGTAGAAAATACTTGTAGAAAATTATATGGGTTGGTAATAAAGTACAAGTTGAATAAAAAAAAACATCCATATAGGTACGAGTTTATTTCGGGCTTTATTTTGTTTCACACAAGTGAATAAATAAGTAGGTAGGTAAAGGTTTTGAAGGGTTCCAAACGTCATAAATATTCATATATTTGCTTGTGGATAAACCTTCTTCATTCGGCCGGGAGATGATTACTTTGTCTGAAACAATCAATGGGTTGATTTTGTTAAATGATGCCTAAGAACACTCATAAAAAGGATACCAAAATGTCTTTTTGTGTTTATTACTTTGAATAATGGTTCTTTCTTTCGTATCGTACCTACATATAGATACATACTTTTACTGCTAATTTAAGGAAATCATATTTTCTTACCTTCTTCAGAGCAATATAGTCGAATCCGATGGCAGCAAATTAATTCCAACTGATGAAATTGCGGAGATAGAAATCAAGTTAAAAACCCCGAAAAAATGTCAGCACCCTCATATAATTGAATAGACTTCAATTTGATTGATTCACCACTGCTAATAACTCAAAACTAATGGTTACTTGTAGGAAATCGGACAAAACAGAGAAATTAGCATGCACATCCACAGTAACGAAAATGCAATAAGAAGCTTTTCATTACTGTTATAACCACAGAGAACCGGTGACAAGGTTATAACTCACGATCAGTGCAGAATACGAGAGGGAAATTTCCCCGTGCTTTTTACCCAAAATATCCTTGAAACAGGGAAATATCCCCACCAAGGCTGCCAACTTAAAGGTGAAAATGAGTTGAGTAGCCCCTGAGCGTCCCCTCAGGCTCAGCGTGCACTCAGGCGACCACAACACTTAAGTGGGCCGTCTCAATCAACTATGAATACGGACTGTTGAGTCGAGGCCGACCCTCAACTCAGATAATTGAGTGCGCGCTCACATTCAAGCCTATGTCTATGAATTCCGCCCTTATTCACGCATTATGAGTATGATTAAATTCATAATGACAGGAAATCTGCTATCAATCACTGGAATAACAGATTAAATGATTATTCTCGCACTATGAGTATGATCGGTCATAATCATAGGGAATCCGAGAAAATTCACGGGAGCAATAGGATTAATCATGAGAAAATTGTGATTAATCATGAACAAGTTTTGATTAATCATAGGATTCCTGTGATTATGACTTCAATCCTATCATTTCTGTGATTAATCACAGACTTCCTTTGATTTGTCACAGATTTTCTGTGATTGAAAATGTATTCTTAATCAAACTTTGTGATTACGATTTTAATCTTAGTCTTAGTGTGTGAATACGAATTTAATCTTAATCATAATCACAGATATGTATTCCTGTGATTAAAAATCTTAATCATATTCATGAGTATGATTTTGCCCAACTCTGTCCAATAGTTGCAGTGACAACGACATAACCGTTCCAATTTATCGCTACAGTTCCATTTCTGGTAAAGCTTTATTACACCCCCCCATTCTATCAAATAATCTCCTACTACCAGGAAATATCAGGGAATTAAGTAAGCCATTCAATACAGATTTTGGCAAGTGTTAAGAAATAGAAAATCATTTCTTGAAATTGATTCAAACACAAAAACAATAATTATGTTGAATAATACTTGCATTAACTTTTACAGTTAAGATAACAATAATACTTATCAGCAGGGGTTGGTTGAGGGTGAGGAAGAAGAGATTTCCGGCATTCCTCGGTTTGTGAAATTTATTAAATCTCCATTTTCCAAGATCTTTCGGTCATTCGACCATCTTCAGGGCTTTTACAGAGCAATAGTATCTTCAAAGTTTCACATCTCCAGTTATAGGTTTCCTTTTAATTTAATCAGAGTACAGATTCTTCAAATTTTCACATCTCCAGCCATAGGTTTTCTTTTAATTTAATCAAAAAACAGACTCTTCGGATCCCATTCTGTTGTAAATATATATTCCAAAAATTGTAAATGAGAGGTTGAATTTATGGGGGGGGGGGGGGGGCCAATTTACCGTCAAATTGTAAGGAGAAAGAGAAAATATTCTGGAAGAGGATACTTTTGATAGCTAGTGATTCAATGGTTGGCTAGTGGTTCAATGTATCAAAAGTATCCTCTTCCAGAATATTTTCTCTTTCTCCTTACAATTTGACGGTAAATTGGCCCCCCCCCCCCATAAATTCAACCTCTCATTTACAATTTTTGGAATATATATTTACAACAGAATGGGATCCGAAGAGTCTGTTTTTTGATTAAATTAAAAGAAAACCTATGGCTGGAGATGTGAAAATTTGAAGAATCTGTACTCTGATTAAATTAAAAGGAAACCTATAACTGGAGATGTGAAACTTTGAAGATACTATTGCTCTGTAAAAGCCCTGAAGATGGTCGAATGACCGAAAGATCTTGGAAAATGGAGATTTAATAAATTTCACAAACCGAGGAATGCCGGAAATCTCTTCTTCCTCACCCTCAACCAACCCCTGCTGAAACTGCAACGGCAAGCACCCAACAATATAATAATACTTATGTTAAAATAATGTTTACAATAATGCTTATGTTAAATAATACTCACGTTAAATATTTACTTACGTAATACTTACGTTAAATACTTACATTAAATAATATTTAAAAAAATACTTGCTCACATTAAGTTTTACAGTTTTAAATGTTCCCAATTTCAGTGAATGGAATTCAAACCTTGGGACCTTTTCCCCCCAGTGTAAATCCTTCCGACATCAAAATTGAAGATGGAAAACTACTCTATGAGAAGAAGTGGTAAGTTTTTCGAATGTTTTATTATTAGCATCGAAGGATTTTGTTGGGTAGTTACTCCATTGTTATTGTTCGGAGGGGAAACATAATCAAACCTACGTTTTCTTGGCAGTTCTGAGGAGTTGGATTGAGCCTGTTTTCCTCCTTGTCAGGACTTATTCCCCAGTATGTGGGGTCTCTTTGTGAAGCAGGGCGACTACAAGGGTCTCTGAAATAATGGCAGGAGATAGGGTGTCAATGGCCTCACGAAGTCGGCCATCGGAATGGTCGCTAAGTCCTCGTGAAAAGTGATGGACTCATGGCGCTCAGCGTCAGAAACTCAGTTCCGAGGAAGGGTATTAATTCCCTTATTAAATTTCAGTATGCCTTCAGACTTTTGGGTCGAGAATATAAGTTGGGATTCTACCCCATACTTCTCCTCTAAAGCATCTAATTCCTAGTAAGAATGCCTAGGCCCAGAATTATACGGACACAAAACCTAAGATTCGGTAAGATTCTCAGACTCAATCGGCATCCTCGCTCTTCAATGCTAAGGTTCTACTTTTTACTTGTTTTTGTGGGTCGATTAAACGTCCCATTGCCTAAAGGGTACAATTTTATAACTTTGAGCGCCGGTTCTTGAAAGAAATACTAATCCGCAACGAGGAACGAACGGCGACCGACTGAGGCCCCCTTAAGGCTAAATGTCACGATGTTTTAGTGTGATTCTGAAATAAGAGATGGCAGCACCAAAATGAAGAAAATTTCGTTTACTCCTCAGTTGAGAACGGATCGAGATATTTTAGTTTCGCAAACGGTTTTCTCTTCAAGATCACCGTAGAATTCCGGGTAATTGGTTTAGAAAGTGTGCAAAAATGTTTTGCACACAGTTCCAACAAAAATTTGTTTAAATTTTGAACATTTTCAAAAAGTGGCCTTATAGCCACTTGCAGAACTTTCATCAGAATACGAATCCGTTTGCAGAATTTTTCTAACTTGATCATAGCCGTCGGATTCGCGTTTTTACGATATGGAGGGAGGCGAGGGGGGCGATCATGGGCTGGGGGGGAGGGCGGCGATCAAACGCCCCGCCGCCCGCCCGACCTTCACATTCATGTTTTGCTAGTATGCACCCTTTGGTCACTATTCTTTTTCCCGGCCACCTAATAGGTAGCTACCATCAACCTTCCCATTTCCAACTTCTCTGTCTTGAGGTTGATCGAATTGGGCAAAATTTCCATAAAAAGCAAGACACATGAACAAATAACTTATGAGACACATTCTGTGTTAATTTGATTCAGATAATGGTTTGCACTACTAAATAGTCGTAGTTCTAAAATTGTGATAATTTCAGTTCACTGTACATGGACTAGTTAGGTATCTAGTACAACTAGTAATAGATGGTTTGAGGAGCATATTCTTGGCGTTTCACGTTGATTTCCAAATTTTGTGAACAGCTAAAGATGATGAAAAATTAATTAGTAGTTAATTCACTCTGCAATAGTGTTGAAAAAAAAAACACCTGTTCATTATTTACCAAAAATTCAAATATCTTTGAAATAATATCAAAGTAAATCTAAATAAATTTGAAACTAAAATCCCCCGTGTATGAATTTTTTATTCCCGAATTCCCTCTTCTAAGAGTTATATTATCAATTTTCTCTGTTTTTAAATGTCATTCTTGATTTCATGTAAATATAACGCCTAACACTAGCGAAGTGTTGAATTTTGAGGTAGTACTAGGTATACTACTACAAACATTACAAGTACTTGGTATTACAAACATGACTGTCCCAAAATTACCGTTAGTGCACTGTAATAAATGAGCCGCTCAGAGGAAAAGTGGTCTAACTGAAAATTTCTCGATTTTGAGTTAGACCTTTCTTGGTGTTCCTTAGGTTGTTCTCCATTCAGAGGAAAAGTGGTATGGCTCTAGTTTGAACAGTTACCGAGAGATAGCTCTGTTATGTTATTCCGCTAGCCGGAACACAGCGCGCCAAAAAGAAAAGTGGTACAACTCAAGGCTGACGCCTCCCCTCCCTCCCGTTTGATTTCCTCCAACGCTTATTATAAACGTAACATGTACGTTTACAACTTGGGAATCCATCATACTACGAGCAGTGTGTCTTTCATGTACGTATGGAGCGAAGTGATAGCTTCCAGGGGTTCTCAAGAGATCGGCTCGTGCATTATGAAGCACATTGAGCAACACTGCTCCAATTTCAAGAAAATTGTGGCATACAGTGATGAATGCACTGGACAAAACAGGAACATGAAACTGTCGCTGATTTGGAAATCGATTGTTCAGAATCCCAACAACAATATTATCCAGATCGATCATAAGTTCATGACTTCCGGCCACTCATTTTTACCCAATGACAGAGACTTCGGTGTAATCGAAAAAGCAGCAAAAACAGGTTCTATCTTCATTCCTGATGATTGGGTGCGAATCATCCGGAGTGCAAAACTAAAAAATCCTTTCATAGTGTTCGAAATGCACCAAAATCGCTTTAGCTCGACATCCAATTTGGGGAAATCCATAACTAAAAGGAAACTAAACACAATGAAATTACCTTTCATGTGGCTGAAAGTTCAATGGCTCCGCTTCGACAATATTCGACAATATTCCAAATGCCATTTTTTACAAGGAAAATTTGAGTACCCTCGTAGACTTCAAAAATGAAGAATATAAGCTTTTTGAACAAACGATTGTGATTTTCTTTCAGAAAACTCCATTTTATCAAGGTGGAAAACAGTCAAAGGCGGCAATTTTAGAAGCGTTTAATATTATCTCATAGCAATAACTTGATTTTGACAAGCATTCTCAGAATAACTTCTAAGAGTATTACACATTGAAGTAGGGTGTGCTAAAGATTTGAGTGGAAAAGTGGTTCAAGTCATGGAGTTGTACCACCTTTCCTCGACATCTGGAGAAACACCAAGTGGAATAATGGTACGGTAACTTCATGGATCTAGTAAAAATAGTTGCTGTGAGATAATCAATATTTTTCTTATGCCACATGTTTTTTAAACATCCTGGGGTTGGGAATAAAACAAAATTAAGCACAATTCCAATAGTCCGTATTTATCATAAGCTGAAACGCAAAACCTTCGTTTTCTCTAATTTGCCTTAAATGCGGACCACTTTTCCTCTGAGCGGCTCAAATAGCCTAGAACTAGGGATAGTGCTGTGGTCTTGCAAGGTAAATACCATACAGATGACAACCCTACATGTTTACCTTTTCGGATTACTCGAAAAGTTCGAGAAGAGTTCAAGATCGCACACCCTTCTCATTCGCTAGCAATCCCGGGTACATCGGGCACTGTTGACGTTCGAATACTGTAGGTAGTAGTACTTGGGCACAGCGTAGGTGATTTTACCCTTCAATATTCCGCGATTGTGCAGCGATCACTACATCGTTTTTTAGGACGTCCCACAGTAAGAATTGGGCGTCCATATGCGATTATTCTGGGGTAAAGGAGGACACAATCAACGGAAAAAATCTGCGAAGTGCTACTATCAGCTCCGGGGTCTTGATTTTCGTAGGGGACTATCTACATGCCAATTTGAACAATCCTGACAAATTTCATCTAATTCTTATGAAATATGTGAAAGTTATAGCTGTTTCAAGGATTAAATGTTTGCGCATGCGTAGATGCTAATGTCAATTTGGAGGCCGTGATTTTCGTAGACCATCTGCACTCCAATCTCCATAATCCCTGAAAATGTCATCGAACTCAGATGGGAAATGAAGAAGTTATGGCTGTTACAAGGAATTCACGTTTTCGCTTCCGCAGTCACTACTATTAGTCCGGGAGTGATTTTCATAGGGGACCATCTACTCGCCAACCCGCACAATTCCTGAAAATTTCATCGAAATCGGACAATAACTTCGTGTAGTTCTGCCCGATACAAGGATTTCATGACAGAATCAAAGACAGACAGCCACAGAACCAAAATTGTTCAGGAAGGTCTAAAACGTAGAACGCGAGGGGAAATTTTGATTTTGGAGATATTTTTTTCTTCAATCTTGAAAAGTTAAAACAATACTTCCACTACTTTGGTGGACTCGGAAGTAAGAAGTGCGTGGGCACCTTATCTATTTTTGCTCTGTTAATTTTTAGTTAATCTTAAATAATAATTTTGCGTTCGAGTCTACTACAGTAACGGAAGTATTGGTTTCACTTTTCAACGTTTAAAAAAATATCTCCAAAATCAAAATTCCTACTCAAGTTATATATTTTGGACCTTCCTGAACAATTTTGGTTCCGTGCCTGTCTGTCATAAAATCCCCGTAACGCCCGAAACTATACAAAGTTAATGTCCAATTTCGATGAAAAATTTTGAGGTATATTATGCGGGTTCACGTGTAGACGATCCCCTATGAAAATCATCGCTCCAGTATCAATCAATAATATGTATAACATTCTACCATAATTATGATACCTAACCATTATCTGAATAAAATCAACACAGAATGTGTCTCATAAGTTATTTGTTCATGTGTCTTGCTTTTTATGGAAATTTCGCCCAATTCGATCAACCTCAAGACAGAGAAGTTGGAAATGGGAAGGTTGATGGTAGCTACCTATTAGGTGGCCGGGAAAAAGAATAGTGACCAAAGGGTGCATACTAGCAAAACATGAATGTGAAGGTCGGGCGGGCGGCGGGGCGTTTGATCGCCGCCCTCCCCCCCAGCCCATGATCGCCCCCCTCGCCTCCCTCCATATCGTAAAAACGCGAATCCGACGGCTATGATCAAGTTAGAAAAATTCTGCAAACGGATTCGTATTCTGATGAAAGTTCTGCAAGTGGCTATAAGGCCACTTTTTGAAAATGTTCAAAATTTAAACAAATTTTTGTTGGAACTGTGTGCAAAACATTTTTGCACACTTTCTAAACCAATTACCCGGAATTCTACGGTGATCTTGAAGAGAAATCCGTTTGCGAAACTAAAATATCTCGATCCGTTCTCAACTGAGGAGTAAACGAAATTTTCTTCATTTTGGTGCTGCCACGTGGTGGCAGATTTCACAACTAAACTCGGGACATTTAGCCTTAAGAAACTGAATGAGGTAAGCCTCTAGCTCTGCCAAACCATTGAAAGGGTTCATCTTCATTGGCGCAGCTGTACTTGGAGCCAAACCGTCTCTACAAGACTGAAATACAGAAGTTGGATGGTTTTTGCGTGACCCTCCTTATGCTGATTTTGACATAAAGTCCTAAACAGGACACAGAATCCCAAACAACTCTACTGTTTACTAATTTAACGACCCAAATGTTCATCTACCTTTATCACGGTTTTGGTCCCATCTGCGGAGGTGGAGGTCGAGATAACTCGTCTTGCTGCTCCTCTTCATGTGAAAGAACTTCTAGATGGTTCCTTCCTATCCTTCCACTCTTGCGCTGATCAATAAAGGGAAAAACGCGACCACTACGCAAAACATGCTGTCCATCAGACGTGGTTGGTTAATCCGACAACATACAACACTTCTGTCTCCATTGTAAGAAGAAGAACTACTTAGAGCAATATTTTGATATATTTTCTGAGCACCAATTCAGATCATAAAATCAACAATATAGAATCAAGTATGATAATGAGAGTCTAGCCCCGAACAATCCTTGTCGGGTTTCAGCGCTACCTCCCACCACTTCAACGAACTACCATTCCTGATTACCATAACTACCATTCTAAAGATTGTTGAATCGTAATCGTTTCTCATATTTCTATAACACGAACCAGTGACGATTTTGGAGATCTGCTTTGAAATTGAATGACTTTGAGCATGTTTCGCAACATAAAACGACACTTGGCATCATTTTCACGTCCATAACTGTTCAGAGAGAAAACAATAAGAGGAACGAAAACGATTACGAGACAACAATCTTTAGAATGGTAGTTATGGTAATCAGGAATGTAATTCGTTGAAGTGGCGGGAGGTAGTGCTGAAACCCGACAAGGATTGTTGGGGGCAAGACTCACATTGTATGATAGTTCGTCTCCAAGCTTCCATCTGTCAAGCAACGTGTAATGTCATACGTTTCTAGTCAGTAGTTCTCCAATAAAGAGACGCGTAGGAAAACCCCAAGCAGGCATGAGTCATCACCAACATGGGTGAGGTGAGGAAGGGAACAAACCGTCACTTGACGTCACCTTTTTTCCACTCTCCCCTCACCATACTAGCTTGAGTATATAAGCCACACTGAGGGGTCTTCCTACATGCATTCGTACCTCATCTATCCGACTTATCATTTCTCGTATTACCTACAGCCCCAGTTCTTCCAAAGGAACTGTCTGCCCCATAAAGGCGCTGAACCTCTAGCTCCCCTTAGGGACCTCTTCAGAACAGTAGGCCTCACGAGGTAAATGTTCCGCCTCCCGCCGGTGAGTCTGTCATCAGACGCCGAGGTTGTCGGAGAGATTTTGACGCACTCGTCAATACGGTCGGCCGCGAGGCGCCACGGATGGAGTGCTGAAGCAACAGGCTTTTAGGGATCAATCTCTCTGTTGAGTAGGATTCAGGCAAGGAACAATTCAACGCAACGAGAGGACCATCGCCCTCACTCGACAACACGCAGAACACAACACAACGCAACACTAACAATGTAGTAACTTTCCAACTATACCATTTTTTGGATAAACGTCTAAATCAAGAATTAGTTCATCTTTCCTCCGCTAGGGATAGTAAAGCATTTTTCCCTTGAATCAGCTGCATTGCATTATCTCAAGCTTTACCAAAATAGGTAATGAAGCTTATCTCATCTGATTCAAAGGAAAAACGCTTCATTATCCCTAGCGGAGGATACATGAACTAATACTGCAGGTGTGGTTTAGACGTTCATGTTTTTTTGGAGATTATGTGTAGAGTAAAAGTAGCCAAATTTTGATTGAATTTTATTTCCAGGTTCCATCGTGGGCAAACTGTTTTTGTCGAAGGCAGACATATGGCGAAGTTCCCTGCTGTCATCTGCAATATTGGAACAGAATCGGTATGTGCTGGATTGGATTCAGTTTTAGTCCGTTCTGATTTACTCGTAATACTTACTAAGCATCTACAGCCTAGAATGCGGTGATCAGGATCTTACTCAGATATTAGGCTACCAATCAGGACACAAGCCATCTCAAGCAGAACCTATTTACCTGTTATAGTTATTCAGCCTGTCAGATTCTCGGACTCAATCAGCATCCTAGTTCTCTCCCAGCACCAAAATATCACCTACCTTGAGAAGTCCCACTGTCTTGGTCCATTTGTTCCGTTTGACTAATTTAGGAATTGTTAGCTGGTTTAAAGCACCAGTTCCCTGAGATGACCAAAGTTAGGGCAAGTTGGGCTGGGAGATCATCTGGATTGGTGACAACTCGAGGACGGTATCGCAGATCTTGATAATTCATTGGGTTGGGCCATTGCTGAGTCCTGCTCCACTTACGCGGGTGATTATGGCCTTCCCTCTGGAAGACAGCTGATGACGTCGGCAGTGCCAGGAATGACAGTTGGCGAAAATTCAACCTGAGATGGTTGTTTACTTTACTTGACTAATGCCGGCAGGTATTCGTTTGCGCACCTCTTCCAAAGTGAGTCTGCAGGCTGCAATGGGGAATTTGCCTCACATTTTTTTTTTTTTTTTTCGAATGAGGGTTTATTTTTATGGAATAAAACCATAGTGAGCTGCTCGAAAACGCATCCAAAAAATTTAGAGAATTTAAGGAAGATGGAAATTTTAAATGTGGTGGCAATGTGTAAGAGGCAGCCATGTTTGAAACGTGACGGATATTCTACCAATCTGACTTCAAAGGAGGTTCTGTGGCGCTTACCACAGAAGCGGAACATACGCGAACTTTACCTTCCGAGTAGTGCGCACAAGAGTGCGCCACGAACTGGCAGGAAGAACCCAGACACAAAATTGACCAAAAGAAACAGTATTACTCACTTTTTTACAATACGAATCTATCTAAGTACTAGTTTATCAAGCATTATTATTCTTCATCTTCTCTTATTTAGTTTCAAGATTTGAATCACATTATTCGAGTAGCCATTTCACTGGATCGTTTTGTGTGGCGTGCTAGAACTCTGTCTGTTGTCAGAGTTGTTTTCGCGTCGTTTTTTTTTTTTTTTTTTTCGTATGACGTCAACAATATTCCTCGATTTTCGCGGTGTTTTGTAACAGAGGTTCACTTGTTTAGTCATTTTCTCCTACGGTAATTTTTTTCCGTTGGTTATTCCTAGTGTTAAACGTTATTCTAGGGCACTATAATAGGATTTGCCTTGAAATTCCAGAATCTAAAATTGAGGCAAATTCCCCATTTCCGTTTGCGCACCTCTTCTAAAATGAGTCTTCAAGTATCTCTATGACAAACATTCTAGGGAATCGGAGGACAAACTGGTCAACTGAATGCTTCCCCTCAGCTGGATCTATTGAAACTTAAGGGCTGGTTGTAAACAATAGAGAGTTTTTGCAGGCCACTAACAGGCCCGTTCACAAAGCGCAGTATCCGCACAAACTGTGAACTTGTCGAAACATTGACAATGGGGAATTTGCCTCAATTTTAGATTCTGGAATTTCAAGTCAAATCCTATAATAGGGCCCTAGAATAACGTTTAACACTAGGAATAATCAAGGGGAAAAAATTACCGTAGGAGAAAATGCCTAAACAAGTGAAGCCTCTGTTACAAAACACCCTGAAAATCGAGGAATATTGTTGACGTCATACGAAAAAAAAACGACGCGAAAACAACTCTGACAACAGACAGAGTTCTAGCACCGCCACACAAAACGGTCCAGTGAAATGGCTACTCGAATAATGTGATTCAAATCTTGAAACTAAATAAGAGAAGATGAAGACTAATAATGCTTCATAAACTAGTAGGTAGAATCGTATTGTAAAAAAGTGAGTAATATTGTTTATTTTGGTCACTTTTGTGTCTGGGTTCTTCCTGCCAGTTCGCGGCGCACTCTTGTGCGCACTAGTTGTAAGCTAAAAGTTCGTGTATGTTCCGCTTCTGTGGTAAGCGCCACAGAACCTCCTTTGAAGTCAGATTGGTAGAATATCCGTTACGTTTCAAACATGGCTGCCTCTTACTCATTGCCACCACATTTAAAATTTCCATCTTCCTTAAATTCTCTAAATTTTTTGGATGCGTTTTCGAGCAGCTCACTATGGTTTTATTCCATAAAAATGAACCCTCATTCGAAAAAAAAAATGTGAGGCAAATTCCCCATTGGTGACGATCAAGCTGGCAATTTTGGCGGAGTCCGTTTAGAATCCCTGAAAGTGGCTAACCTTTCTATTCATAACAGAGTACATTTTTTCATTGTCAATAATTGACAATTATTGTCACCATCCGTTACCATGGCAACATAACATAAACAAACTGTGCCTCCAGCACTTCGCGTCACTTGGGATGCCAATGACAACGGACCAACATCTTTTCCAGCTGATTTACTCGCTGGGGGCGGTTAGCAACGTGATTGGACGCTCTAGGTAGACGTTCCTGGGCTCATTGAGCTGACGTTGCCCGTTTGCTGCAAAAACTCTATAATATTATGGTAAATCGCCTCTTAACCTTTTCGCGCCCGGATTTTCGAGAGCCTACTGTCCTGCCCGCCGGCGGGCCCTTTTGTCCCCTCAGTACCGCATTATTTTGGCAACTCGGTGGCTCGTCCGAAGTTGTTTCCTTGCATTATTTTATTGTACTTTTTTTCGTATGATACTTTTTGTTGAGTTCATGAGAATTATTGAGATTATGTGCATTATTTATTCATTTACTAGCCGGTTAAACATAATGGAAATAATAAAACTAATAAAGAATAATTATGATACCTTATGACTAGCTCCAATTTCCATTACATTCTTTCAATATAATTTATTTTTTCTCACTTCCAATTTGTTTAGGAAAATGCCTACAGTTTGATAACTTTTCATAGTAGGGAGAAACCAAAGATGGGAAGAGGGACAACACATTTTTGCGAATATTCCCGAAGAGAGTTCATATAGGCGGTGAAATATCTAAAGGGCGGCAATATCTTTGACAGTCCCACCGCCAAAAGTACCAAAATGGAATTAGAAGGGTTGAAAAAAAAGGAAAAAAAAAACAAGAACAAGATAACAAATTGGCGAAGATCAAAGAGAACCAACCGTTTGAGGTGCCGCTGCATCTGAACTTACCTACTGGATCAAGGATAAACTATCGACCAAAAAACGCTGACAAACAATGAAATTAGAGAAAAAACACTTAAACTGTTCTAGGAATATATACACTGTTCTATTAATGCAATATCATGTAGTTACACAGTGAAAGAGCTCAAGTGCCAGAATGGCTGTTATCGGCGGCGGGTAGCTACGGAAAGGCCGAGCGGCCCGATATATGACGTTGGCGGGCAGGAAAGGGTTAATAAGGCACTCTATTGGACATACGAGTAACCACTTTTCCACCAGCGCCCCTAGCGGGAGTTGGGGCCTCCTCGACTGATACCGTCTTGTTCAGGCGAACACTTCTTTGCTTATATTTCTAGCGTTGTTTCGTTGTTCACAGATCCACGTCAAGAGAGTCGCTGATTCCACCAAAGTCCGCGTCTCTTTGAACAACTTGATGAAAGGATCGATCACCATCAAAAGGAGGGCTTCTTGAATTCACTGATGAGTACTCCACCTTCACTGTTATGGAAGATTTTATATATTTGATTGCCATAGTTCGAATCGTGTATCCTTTTTTCTTTTATCCACACGTAGTTGATTTTTCATTTCTCTTCGAAGTACGATTTCTTCCGTTCTTCCTAATTTTAGAAAAGCCGATGAGTAGTTGATCCTGGAAACTGACTGACTTTCATGAGACTGAATTGAAATCGAAATTTACCTGTCTTATTTTCTGAAACCCATTAAAAGTATACTAATCCGCATCATTAATGAAACGTGCGCTCTTCACTCAAAGTACCTATTTTAAGTACCTTTTGACGTAGTTGTATTTTTATTTCAAGTTTTACTGTGAAGCATTTCATTTTCATTCCCAACTTTTACCAAATTTTTACCAGTTTTCGAATAAATTCACATTTTTTTCTCCATGCTCAACTCGTAATCTTTGCAAATTTCAAAAAAGGACTGCAATTTTTCAAAAAAAGGAATTGTCTTTTGAAAAAGTATTGTTTTATCGTTCTTGATTGGCTCATGAAACAAATTTTAGTAATGGTACCGATTTTGAGCGCGAAATTCCCTCTAGTTTTGCCAATAGTCGTGTAAAATGAGACACGTGAGGTGTGGATTTTGGTGCTGAATAATCACGAGAGGAGAGAAAAAAACACTTTATTGAACATTGTAGAAGGAATGAAGTTGGTCAAGGACTCCAGTAGTTGTCGAAACGTAATGGATTTGCCGAAAGTTCAAAATGAGTTGCCAAAAGTTCAAAATGGCTGGCGGGAGCCATTTGGAGGCCGTTGATTGCATCTCATGGTGTCGGCTGAAGGCAAGCGGTGGGCCTCTCTCCTCATCCCGGCTGATCGTGTCCCTCCTGATCTCCCTCGCCGCGAGTCGGTCGCGGCTTTCAGGTATATAACAGGCCATGACTACCTGAACGCCCACCTCCATCGACTGGGACTCAAAGATGACCCGACCTGCTCGTTGTGTGGATCCTCGGCCATGACAAGTGACCACCTTAACGACTGTCCTCTCCTCGAGGATATCAAGCGGAGCTTTTCTCCTGACGAGACCAATTGGTCAAAAATATCAAAACTGTATTGGGCTGCCAAAACGCTAATGGCCGAAGAGCCGTAAACGCTCGGCGTAGGGGAAAAAAAAAAGTTCAAATTGGTATGCCAAAAGTTTGCCAAAATTTGAAATTGATTTATGCCAAAGGGGATTTTTTTGCGAGCAAGCAAGCGTAAATGTGTAGGAGTTAGTCTTGTGGGAGCCAAATTGCTGCTCCGTCCTCCAGTCCGAGTCCTCGGATTGGTTTCCTTGGGCCTCTTAGCCTCATGGAAACCGCTCGATGGATGGAGAATTGAGTTTTCACTCGCGTCCACATCATCACTTGAAGCTAGGATTTGGACCATTTGTTGGCAAGGCATAGGGAGGCATTCTTGAGAAAAACGTCATACTCTTTACGCAATGCTCCATCGCATGAAATTACGAGTGGCGTGAAAGACACTCTCAGATCTTCAGCTATTCTGTCGTATTTTGCATGCTTGGCTTGGACAGCATCAGCGTTTACAATGCGGGTATCAAAAAACGCAGGTCTCTCACGGTCCCACACACCATAAACCTTCATGTCTGCCACCAGGCCATGTCCTACAAAGTTTTTGAGTATCTATTGAGGTAGTTCAGGATGTCACTTCTCTACAGATATCTTTGCTTTCTTTATCCTCTTTGAAGTCAAAGGAACTATGAGGTTTCTGCGCTCGTGGATACTGGCAGTGTGCAGCACATCATGGATTTTTCCTCTTTATAACATCCATTGACGCATGTCAGGATGTCACTTCTCTACAGATATCTTTGCTCTCTTTATCTTCTTTGAAGTCAAAGGAACTATGAGGTTTCTGCGCTCGTGGATACTGGCAGTGTGCAGCACATCATGGATTTTTCCTCTTTATAACATCCATTGACGCATGTCAGGATGTCACTTCTCTACAGATATCTTTGCTCTCTTTATCCTCTTTGAAGTCAAAGGAACTATGAGGTTTCTGCGCTCGTGGATACTGGCAGTGTGCAGCACATCATGGATTTTTCCTCTTTATAACATCCATTGACGCATGTCAGGATGTCACTTCTCTACAGATATCTTTGCTCTCTTTATCTTCTTTGAAGTCAAAGGAACTATGAGGTTTCTGCGCTCGTGGATACTGGCAGTGTGCAGCACATCATGGATTTTTCCTCTTTATAACATCCATTGACGCATGTCAAGATGTCACTGCACTTCGGTTCCTGTTCTCTACTTTCTATTTCCACTTCAAGAACTGGAGGAACTGTTGTGTCATGATGTGAAGAGGGGCAATATGCAGGGTGTCCCATATGTTACCCACCAAACTTCGGGAGCAGTTTCTACAACTAATTTGCAACAAAAAGTGTCTCCTAGCAATTTTCTTTTAACCCCCTTAAAATCCGAATTTTTTCACTTTCAAGATTTTTTTCGTGTTTTCGACCTTACACCATTCATACGGTCGTAACTCCCTCAAATTAGACTCAAAAATTAAAAATAAGGATATCGTTGGAAAGAGCGTAAAATTTCTCAATACATTAGCCGAAAATGAAGTTCACCAGTCGAGAAAAAAAAACCAAAAAAAAAAAACGCTAGAGTAGTATTTTTACCTCAAATTGAAAAATAGTCAATTTCTGTTTTTGGTGAAAATGTTGATGATATTTCCTCATTGAAACAAGGTATTTACCAGAGGGGCTCAAACGCTTAAAAACTGCTCCATTTCATCAGCTTTTCAACGGTCACCCAATTTTTAGTTTTACTGTGAAATTTGAGGGAGAAAATGGTGTTTCAATGCGAAAAAACTTGTATTTGTTTCAACGAAATCGACGGTTTGACGTGGAGACTTGGGAGGAGAGGCGGCGGAGCGGACCACGGATTCCTCTCGTCCAACCGTCAATTTCGTTGAAAAAAATGCACGTTTTTTTCGCATTGAAACACCATTTTCTCCCTCAAATTCCACACTGAAACTAAAAATTGGGTGACCGTTGAAAAGCTGATGAATTGGAGAAGTTTTTAAGCTTTTGAGCCTCTCTGGCAAATACCTTGTTTCCATGGGGAAAAATCATCAAAATTTTTGAAAAAAAACAGAAATTGACAAATGCTAAAGTTTGAGGTAAAAAAACTACTCTAGCGTTCAGTTTTTCTCAATTTGTCAACGGTGTCAATTTGAGAAATTTCACGCTCTTTCCAACGGTATCCTTATTTTTAATTTTTGAGTGCAATTTAAGGGAGTAATGACCGTTTTAAAGGTGTAAGGTCGAAAACACGAAAAAAATCTTAAAAGTCAAAAAAGTCGGATTTTACGGGGGTTGAAAAAAAATTGCTAAGAAACATTTTTTGTTGCAAATTAGTTGTAGAATCGACTCCCAAAGTTTGGTGGATAAAATATGGGACACCCTGTATAGATAATATACCAAGACCGAGAGAACAGGTAGAACTGCAAAACAGTGTGAATCACACTCTTTCCTTCAGAGGTACAATATGAAGGGTGGGAAAGTGTGAAGTACATTATCGAGTCCGATTCTAGACGAGTTTTTCCGAGGGGGTTCTTTGACTCCACACCGCATTGTGAATCCACTTATCAACTCTACTGTGTTGAGGGGTCAATCGACCACTCACGTTTTTTAACCCTTAAATCCTGAGTTATCATTTAGGAAGACGGATTTTTACCTAAAACATTTTATTCACTTTTAAACCAAAACTGATAGGTAGCTGTTGGCTATCTTGATAATTCAACTATCGAATGTTTATGAAACTAAATTATAAAATAATTCTCCAGTTGACAGACTGTAATAGGGCCTTCGAGGTACCTTCTGCCCTCATCTCTTATCTTGTAGGCTATTAGTTAGGTTTCCTCGTCGGAGGTAGCGCCACTGTCAAAGGTAACACAGATCCCTCTTAGTGAACCTTCTCCGTCTTATTCCTTGGTTCCTTTATGAGAAATAACAGAAATAACATTCCACCAAGGATTTTCCCAAGTTTCCTTCTTCTATTCTAACAAAATAGGATATAGACAGATTCAGCTGATAGCGCTATCCTCGGAAAGATCATTCTTGACCTGACAGACTGTAATGGGGCATTTTAGGTACCTACTGGTCAAATATTCTATGGATTTGTCAAAATACAACTTAATTTGATGAAAAATTTTCTTTTAAACAAACAATGGGGTATTTCGGTGGGTCGGAAATTCAGGTTTTTGACCTCAAATTTGGATTCAGCACCCTTGAAAACCTATATACTACAACTTTAAGCCCAATGATACTATAACATGTGGTAGAAAAATTAATTAAAGAGATCACACGTTTGAAAAAGGCGGGCCCCTATAAATGCACACACACTAGGCAAGGACTACGCCACGCGTGTGTGTGAGTGGAATTTTGTAGTATCCAAGAGGTCTTCCAAGGGTTTCTGTGCATGGATACTTTTTTCAAAGACAGTTGGCTAGCTATGTCACGATTGGCTAGCTACGTCACATAATTCAAATCTTCAACTTTCCTTAGCTTCTCTGATTTTTAACCCTTTCCCAGCGACGGACGCCTAAAGGCGTCTGGGGAGAAACGTTTCGAGGTCCCTATGGACGGCTTTTGGCGTCTGCCTCCCAATGTTTCCCCCGTCCCTACGGACGCCTTTCGCCGTTTCGTACTTTTTCGTGCTTCTGATGCGATCTGTGGGCATATTTCTGAACTAATCACTTTCGTTCCATTATGGTAACATTGTACCTTTCATTTACACTGTCCTCAACAGATTTCAGGGCAGTAGCGATATTGTGTTGGGCGAGAGAAAGTGAGACAAAGTTGACCTCTCGGTAAGAGCCTTTCAACTAACCATTCAAGGAGGATTTATTTTTATCACGTAGGTACACGTTTCTGGAATGTGTTCGGTCCAGTTGGAGTTTTATGATCATTTTATCTTTAGGGATTACAGCCTATTTATTACAAAAATCTGGTATCAAAATTATTCTGGTATAATGGAATGCAATATATTTCTATACAATAAACTATATAAATCTTACTCAGTCATGAAAAAATCTTCATAATAATACGTGAACAATAGGGTAACATGTATCAAACACAAAAATCATTCAGTTGAGAAATAATGTTGAGTGAAAGTGGGCGAAAATAAAAGATTAAGACAACGGGAGTCAGCGGGGGCGGCCTGGAAAATTCCTTCGGTACGGGGTTGACAGGCAGTTGGCTCAAGCGCCGGGAAAGTGACCTTGCGGCAGGAGGCCGCCCGTCGGGGGGAAAGGGTTAAAAATATTTTCTTGACGAACAGACCCAATTACCGTTATTCCTGAGCCTTACTCTTTTGAGAAAAAAAAATTTAAAAAATTGACTGAAATACCCCATTGAACATTTTTTGAACAAGTGAGAAATTAAGGGTTAAGAATTGACTGGCTATTTGATGTAGTCAGTTAATAATTTTCGACGTGTAATTTTTTTTTTTCAAACGGGAAAGTAGTCTAAACAATAACTCAAATAGTGACGGACACGCCTTGCAGCTCCCGCATAAAGGAAAGTTCCGCATGGGGCCAATTGACCCCCTAACGCAGTGAACGTGTTAACACCTTGGTCGCGGATCGCGTCTATGTCACGCAAACACCTCTCGCAAAACAGGTTCAAGAATATCTGCTCCTGTTCTTTCGTTGTCAGTTTCCGCTCTTTTCTAGCTTTTTTTCGTGATATGTGAACTGTTCATGAGACGAACGGTTCAATCTGGAGCTGAATCAGTCGAGGTTGAAGATAATTGAGCAGTTATCAAAGTGACACCTTATCTTTGTGCGCTCCTCCAGTAATTTCGTTATGTTTTCACATTTTTCATTCATTTTCACGGAATGATTCACTCTTTTTAAGGTTGATCGACATTGTTTAGTTGTTGGTTGTGTCAATAATCAGCTCAATCCTCTCATAAGTTTCATACTTTCAGTTCGTTATCGTAAAAAAGACGCAGTGGTTCGACTCCGATTTTTTTTGTGTTTGACTCAGTTTTTTCTGTTTTGAATCTTTGTCAGACAACTCTACAAAGACTCGTTCTCTTTCCAGGTATGGAATGACTAGGTATTATATTGTCGTACATGATTGATTCCTACCTATTTCTATGCACCATCAACCCATCTCCCTTGCAACGGCCGCCAGAATTCGCGTCCAGTGGGCGGCCTAAGCCAACCCACTCACATAGGGGTTGATTTCCATTCAAACTGGAGCAACTGCTGCACTTTTTATTCAACCGTAACAATAGAGTTACTGTAAATAACAACGGGGGATTTTTTTTTCTCTGGTGGGGGGTCATAGGTTTTCTTCCAACAGTGGAATGGCTGCCCCATCCTCCAATCATTATGATGTCGAATTGGATTTTTGTCTTTATCCATCCAACAAGTTGTGAAAACTGCTTTTTCCATTTGATTTCTAGTGAGTGGGATGCCCGTTTCATGAATATTACAAATTCTTTTTGCATGGCCCCATCACATGAGCAAACCAATGGTGTGAAAGACCCGCTGCAGTCTTCGGCGGCTTGATCATACTTCACGTGTTTTGCATTGGCAGCTATTCGAGCGGTCGTTTCCCAGTCCTGGGAGAGGTAGGAGACAGCGTCGGCATTCACTATGCGATTATCAAAAACCGCTGGTCTCCCACTCTCCCAGACTCCGTTTACCATTATATCTCCTATCAGAGCTGGTTGACTGCTGCTTGCCTCTCGCATGACTAGTTCAGTCACTGCCCCTCCCTAAGCTAGGTTGGCTATTCCGGCTACCGCGTCCCTCAAATCGTCGTGTTCTCTTTTCACCAATCCGCCCTTTTTGCAATTCAGTGAGTGAGAGACATCGAACGCAGCTCCACAGCACACAGGGAGGCCTTGAGGGATATGGCTGTATCGAAGGGCGATTGCGTCTCTGAACTGTGTGGCTGACAAAGCGAACTGCACTGCCGCTGGCCGCGTCACGTTGACGCCGAGAATAAATTCTCAACTTTTTTATGTCAAAATTTTTGGAATAATGTACTTCTTAATAGATGTTGCTGCTATAGCGTTTTGGCGAAAAAAAATTTCTCCGCCACAATGGACCAACACGTTTTTTTCCCGCGTTCAACATGTTAAATTAATCAAATTTGACTTCTGAGCCAATCAAGACGATCAAAACTCTTCCCCATTGCTAAGCCGAGGAATATTTTTCCTTTCAAAATACTCACCCTTAGGTCTTGTTGATGACGTTTTTCTTACTTTCGACCAAAATCATTCAATTTTATCATCGCTAGTCAGTTTCTTTCTTTCCCACCCCAGTTAGACGACCACTTCGTTCTCTCACCCTAGAGTAGGTCATCCTAATTATAGCTGACATTGTTTTATTTTGAGTTCATACCTTTTACAAATAAATTCTGTATTAAAGAAGTAAATTACCAAATCATCCACGTAAATTTAAAATCAAAATTGCCGTATTCGGCCATGTTGCTTCGTTCATTGATCGCAAGCGCCACCTGTTACCCATTTTACAACATTTGTTGAACATAAGTTGCCATTTCAATTTTCTTGTACATAATTATTATTGTTGATAAAATTATACTTCTGAAAATGTTGGAGAAGTTGAATTGTAAGTCGTTATTGAAACTTTCGAGTTCACTTCGTCTTAGTGCGCTTTGAAAGATCTTCATTGCCTATTATGTTTTGTAATAAATTTTATGAGTGAAAATATTATAGTTTCTTGTTGTGGAGACATGAAACGAGCCTTGATGTTTTGGAAGTGATATTTAAAGTAAAAAACCCTTCCCGGGAGATCGCTTGAATTGTTCGGACTTGAAAGGTCCAACTTTTGTTTGATCTTGATATAAAAGAGCAATTTGAGAGAAAAATTGTTTGTTGTGATAGAATTTAAGAGGATTGAATTGATGTACTTCGATTTTAAAGCTTCTTGATTTTCAATTCAATTTCATTCAATTACGGGGGTCCAGTCAGGTTTGTTTCTTGCGGAGGTAAGTCCTCGATAAGCCAAATATTTTATTTAAATTTGAACTTGATTGATCAAAATTATGCATAACAGGTTGCTGTGTACGAGATGATGGAAGTATAATTTGAATTCCCACAAAATGACATGTTGCTTCACAGAACTGTCAAATGGACAGGTATCTCGGATATCTGGGGATAAATCCTCCTACTATCAACATTTCTTGCTTTTTTCGAGAGCCCACGGGCCATTCCTTCTAAATGAGTGAGGATGGGGAGGGACCACAAAGTACTGGAGACAAGTTAACAGAGGAGAAAGCTGATGTTACAATGGCGTGCAAGCATTTTTGAGGCTGCTTCAGTTGCGCCATCTACTTTCAGCTAAGGAACTAATAAGGAAACTGAAGTGGTGGGGGGAGGCCACACTCTCTTCTTGCCGCTTCTTCTCAAATGACCAGGAATTAATTACTTTTCGTTTCATGGTCATTTAGATTTGCAAGAATTATTTAGAAAATCCAATCGAGGCGAAAGGTGTTTTCCAAGTTGCCCTGACAATCGTTGTTGTCCCTATTGCCAGTAGTTCAAATGTTCAATTGACAACTGCCACCCATTGAAACGTTAGTGTATTATTGAAAATCGATCGATATTTTCATACATATCGAGAGTATAACTAAATATTATCAAATTAATTACTTGGATGCGGCCAGTAATGCACCAAGGAGAAAAATATGTGTTTACTAGGTGACTTGTTGCGATAAGGATGGGAACAAGCGATCATGAACGCGATCTGTTGCACTCATCTAAAACTACGTCCTAGAGCTCCACCAATCAGAACGCTTCTAGGGCTCCCAGCTTCAGCTTTCAGCCCAGTGGGAGGGACAATACGGCCAATTATGGTCATCCCTCCTTTCAAATGGAAGTCGGTTAAAGGAGTCCTGAGGCAATGCCTTGTGTTCTCCCGCTCCACTGCAAACAGAAAATAAAGCACTCCTCTAGAGAGGTATTGTTCACAGATTCAGCGTCCATTCACTAAAGCAAGTGTACCTGTATTATGGGCAAGTGACACCTTCTCACGGAAGTAAGGATGTGTCAGGTACCAATCAGGAACCTCGAAAATGATCTATTTTGGATGCAGGAAGGAGTCACTGACTACACAAACATCTCTGTGTTGGGGCTGAACTACAATTCTAAAGCTGGATTCCTATGGGACGTGAGAGGGTGGAAACGGAAAAGACTGAAAGAAATATCACAATCTGATTGGCTGACTTTCCCTGGTTGTGAATGGTGGCTGCCATCTTGACTGAACCCATCGGCGGAAGGAATTTTTATACCGTCGTCCTTCTTCCATGCATTCCGCGCGCCTGCGCAGTGGTCAGGAATGATAATCACGAGTGGAGGTTGCACTAGGGGTGGCCAACTGTCAATGGTAGCCAACAATCGATTGTTTTGATACAATCAACGCGATTGATGTGTTGAGGAGTTGTGATAATGTATCCCCAGAATCACTGCAGAATCCCGACCGTGAATTTTCTAGAAACATTGTTCAGCTAGCATTAGTAAAAATAAATGAGCGTGTGGGCAATTTGAAAATTCCAAGAGCAGTATTACTCCTTTGTTGAAAAAAAAACATCGAAACTAGCGATTGTTGGAAAATACAATCGATTGTTGCAATCTACAATGGGGCACCCCGAGGTTCCATGCTCGCGCTTCATTTGTTTGTTGCGCTGTCCATTTTTTGCTCGTTTTTTCCTTCTTTGTTTTAATACAAAATTAATTTCAACGAGGAATTGAACATCAAATTCAAAACACAGTCAACAAAGGTTACAGATTGGAGAGAGGTTATTATTTCAGAGGCCTCCAGGAAGAAGGTTATCTTTCCATCCATCATCCATGTGAACCTTCTGCCGACTCTGCCTACCCCTTCCACTGGTTTTCTCGTCTTTCCGTCTTTTCCGTTTCCGCCCTCGCCTGTCCCACCTTAAAGCTGGATTCTCATGGGTTGGAGACAAATAACTACTATTTGATTTCAAGGAGAGCCGATCCAAACTGGATTTCGCAACCCCCTCCATCTGCAACCAGATAGCTGAAACCCCGAGAACCCTAGAAGGGTGATCGAGGGAGTGGAAGGAACTCACCACACGAGAGCCCTAGTGGAGCTAGTCATGACTATCAGATCCTCTAGGTACCTGTTTGTATTAACACCACAGGTTAGGCCGAACCTTCTAGCTAAGGTTCTACCAACTAGACAGGTTGGTACCCGAGTTCATAACAGAACTCACATGCCAAGAGACATCTTCAGGGGGCAAGCCCTTGAGGAGGCCATCTCTCCCCTTGTAGCCTTCTTGGTACAAGCCCATGAAGTAGGGTTTGCTCAACCACGACCACCACGAATGCAACCTCAACTGAGGGGCAGGCAGATGATGCTTTGACCGAGGTCGGTGCATCTGTAGCCTGGGGCTCCCCTCGCCCGTGGTACTGGTAATTGAGATGAGTAATAAGCCTTTTACAGCCTTACTGCTATCCCCAGAAGCCCGACCAGGTAACAGGCCCGAAGCAGAGAATTTGTACCTGCTTCCTAACCGCTCTACTCCTGTCAGAGGCATGAGCCGGTGCCCTAACATTAAGGGGGTACAGGAGAGGGAGGCATGATGCACAGCAGTACCCATCTCATGGGTTGGAGAGGTTGGAACGATGGAAAGAAACAACACAATCTGATTGGCTGCTTTTCCGCAGTGGAGAATGGTGGCTGCCATCTTGACAGAATGGCGAAAAGTCCATCAGCGGAAGAAATGATTATACTGTCATCCATCTTCCGCACACCTGCGTGGTGGTCGGGAATGATAACCACTTGTGGAGGTTGCACTGGGGGTAGCCAACTGTCAATAGTAGCCAACAATCGATTGTTTCAATGCAATCGATGTGTTGACTAGTTGTGATAATGCATTCTCATATTTTTGCAGAATCCCAACTGTGATAATTTTCCAGAAACATTGTTCAGCTGGCATTCATAAGAATAGATGATGTATGTAAATTAAAAATTCCAAGAGAAGAATTCAACTCTTCATTTTTCAATACTCAATCTCAATAAGGCGTTTCTAATTCGTGTTCCTGACTTAACCGACTAATTTGTTTGAAACATGATTGCAAAACCTAAGTTTAGTCTGAATTCTCACTAAGGGCTAGCCCCCAATAAATAACTTACTACTTTCCTCACCGAGATTTTGGGACATGGCTGGTAGTGACTAGCAGGTAGCAGGTATAGGAAAACGCCTGGAATGGCCCCACTAACCCCATTCAACGAATATTATTAGTTTCCATCATACAGATTGCTCTGATTGTCGATATTGACCTGCCGGCCATTTCACATTGACAACCTTCCTCCTACTTCTTCCATGCTGTGACGAAGACGGTCCTGTGGGAATTTCAAACGTCCAATTCCAATCTCAAACAAACACGAATCAACCACGAAATTTGAACAAAATTGACCTTTTCGTCAATTTTCGTCTTTTCAAACGTTGAGTAACTAAACTGTTGATTTATTGCCGCTTTTTTACTGGAATAAAAAACAGCGAAATTCGAACCCCGAACGCCCCCAATCCTGTGAAATGTGATTGTTAGACTTCTATTTGGACGCCTCGCAATGAACAGAATCAAAATCAAAAATTGACTGATATTTTTGGTATTAAGTAATTACAAATTTGAAAAAATTGGGATTTTCCGAGAGAATCCTTTCTAGATTTTGAATCTTGAATATGGTTTTCGCCTAAAACGAAAAAAGTTTCGGCTGAAGTGTTTTTTCGAAATGACTCCTTCAGAGCTGTATTTTTGTATGAAAGTGATCGACAACTTGGAAGGACCAATTTGTTTTCAATTGAGAGGGTTTTTTGTAATCCGAAATCTATAGGAATATTATAAATACCTATCATAGTTTATTCAGTAGTTTTATTAGAGAAGAGCCTTGTCATTTAGGTTTAATTATAGTTTTCAATAAATTCGTTATGATTTTGAAAAGAAAAGAGAATTGTGTTCACTTTTTTCTCCTGACAGCATCCAAATAAGACAACAAGTCACCAGAGGGCAGGTTTCGTTGTACGATGAGTCATTCTTCACATGATCGGCTGTGGATTGGAATATATAGCATTTCCAAGTCAAATCCAACCTTTTCCAAGTCGAATTCAACCTTTTTCAAGTCAAATCCAACCTTTTCCAAGTCAAATTCAAAATTTTCCAAGTCAAATCAACCTGTTCCAAGTCAAATTCAACCTTTTCCAAGTCAAATCCAACCTTTTCCAAGTCAAATTCAACCTTTTCCAAGTCAAATTAAACCTTTTCCAAGTCAAATCCAACCTTTTCCAAGTCAAATCAACCTGTTCCAAGTCAAATTCAACCTTTTCCAAGTCAAATCAACCTGTTCCAAGTCAAATTCAACCTTTTCCAAGTCAAATCCAACCTTTTCCAAGTCAAATTCAACCTTTTCCAAGTCAAATTAAACCTTTTCCAAGTCAAATCCAACCTTTTCCAAGTCAAATCCAACCTTTTCCAAGTCAAATCCAACCTTTTCCGAATCAAATTCAACTTTTTCCAAGTCAAATTCAACCTTTTCCAAGTCAGATCCATCTTTTTCCAAGTCAAATACAACCTTTTCCAACTCAGATTCAACTTTTTCCAAGTCAAATTCAACTTTTTCCAAGTCAAATTCAACCTTTTCCAAGTCAGATCCAACCTTTTCCAAGTAAATCCAACCTTTTCCAAGTCAAATTCAACCTTTTCCAAGTCAAATCCAACCTTTTCCAAGTCAAATCCAACCTTTTCCAAGTCAAATCCAACCTTTTCCAAGTCAAATTCAACCTTTTTCAAGTCAAATCCAACGTTTTCCAAGTCAAATCCAACATTTTCCAAGTCAAATTCAACCTTATCCAAGTCAAATTCAACCTTTTCCAAGTCAAATCCAACCTTTTCCAAGTCAAATCCAACCTTTTCCAAGTCGAATCCAACCTTTTCCAAGTCAAATCCAACCTTTTCCAAGTCAAATTCAACCTTTTCCAAGTCAAATTCAACCTTTTCCAAGTCAAATTCAACCTTTTCCAAGTCAAATTCAACCTTTTCCAAGTCAAATCCAACCTTTTCCAAGTCAAATTCAACTTTTTCCAAGTCAAATTCAACCTTTTCCAAGTCAAATCCAACCTTTTCCAAGTCAAATTCAACTTTTTCCAAGTCAAATTCAACCTTTTCCAAGTCAGATCCAACTTTTTCCAAGTCAAATACAACCTTTTCCAACTCAAATTCAACTTTTTCCAAGTCAAATTCAACTTTTTCCAAGTCAAATTCAACCTTTTCCAAGTCAGATCCAACCTTTTCCAAGTCAAATTCAATTGTCCACTAAGTCTGGACATTGTAAAATTATAGAACATTCAAAAACCCTCCTCACAGCCTAATTCCGTTAATTTTCTTATCAGCTGACGTTTCGTTTATCCCAACACCGCCCAAACTACTTCTTCAGAACCCTTCATTTGTCCACATAATCCGGACATCCCCCCCCAAAAAAGTAAGGACTTATAAACCCTCTTGACAGCGAAATTTGGTTAATTTTCATGTCACTTGACGTTTATTTTATCCCAACACCGCCCAAACTACTCCTTCAGAACGCTTGCTTTGTCCACGAAGTCTGGACATTCCAAAATAATAGGACATTTAAAAACCCTCCTCACAGCCTAATTCCGTTAATTTTCTTATCAGCTGACGTTTCGTTTATCCCAACACCGCCCAAACTACTCCTTCAGAACCCTTCATTTGTCCACATAATCCGGACATCCCAAAAAAAATAAGGACTTATAAACCCTCTTGGTAGCCAAATTTGGTTAATTTTCATTTTAGTTGACGTTTAGTTTATCCCAACATCCGCTACACAACTCCTTCCGAATGGTTGCTTTGTCCACGAATTTCGGAAATTCCAAAAAATTAGGGCATTATGAAAACCCTGCTGCCAAATTCCGTTAATTTTTGTTTATCCCAACACATCCCAAACTACGCCTTCCACGCTTTCTTTGTCCTCAGTGCGGTCATGTTCGGGGAAAATACGAACTTATTGAAGTCACGTTCGCAAATTCGTGAATCAGTTGACGTTTTGTTTATCCCTCCTCCGCCCAGCGCTTTCTCGCGGACTCCTCAAGTGGGCGCCTAGTAAGACAATGACGACCTGACTACCGCCCGACAGTCGCGAGGCGAATGTAGGAGGCGAAAGAACGTCAAGATGCTCCACCGCGGATTCAGGTCGCCCCCGGACGAGCGGCTCCTCCTTCCTCGCTCCGCGAAATCAAATTGATAGCCGCGGACTCCGAGCGCCTCCTCCGGGGCTTCCTCAATTTCTTCCTCCCCTCCGACTTCATCCAGGTACTCCTCCCCACTCCTTCGCGACTATAATCAGGTAGCTCCCTCTATAGAGTTTTCCTTTTGTCTCCTCAACCCGCTTCTTTCTCTCCTCCCCACCTCCTCTTTTCACTCCCCTCCCGCCTTCTACCTGAATCCGCTAATCCCTACCTGAATGTGCGGGGGTCCGCGGACGCACCCTCGAAAAGGGGGGTGGGTTGTAGTGCGCACGCATCTCCCGCGCTCGTCCGGACTCGTCAGTCTTTGTACTTTTGTTCCGCAGTGACGACATCTCACTTTGGATACAATTATACAAGGTTAGTCCTACTTTTAATTTATTCATAACATATTTAATTTATCCAACTTTCCTAATATTTGTAATAATTTTTAAAAAAGAATAAAACCTTTTTTTAAACAAATTTTCTTTTTGAAAATTTAGGATTCCTTGCTACTAAATTCGCAAAAATGAAAATTCTGCAGTGGCTTTAAAATGTTTAATAGGTACCTACTTATATAGGTACCTACTTAGGTATATAAAAAGTTTTAAAAAATATTTTTTTAAAATTAAAAATACCTAAACCATGTTTTATAAATTATATATATATTATGCGATAAAACTTGCAAATTGCATGTATCATAAGTTGGTTTTTTTGGAAATAAGAGGAAAATATTAGAAGAGTCACGAAAATTGTCAGAATTGTCCGGATTTTGTGGACAAACAGAGCTTTTGAGAGGAGTTGTTACGAACAAATTCACGAAATTCAGAGGTGTCCGTACGAGGCTCCTCCGGATTTCGACAAATACAGCGTTCGGGAGGAGCAGCGATAAACAAATAATGACAACGAATTCACGAAACTCGGGAGAAACAGAAGCTCCTGTGCTCAAGTAGATCGTGGACAACTAAATCTATCGTGAGGAGTAGTTATGAACGAATCAACTGATTCACGAAATCCTAAGTGCTAGGGTGTCCACGCAACGATCGTGAGGAGTAATTATGAACAAATTCACGAAATTTGGAGATGACCGTGCGAGGCCCAGAGTGTCCATTTTTCCGGATTACGACAAATGAAGCGTTCAGTAGGAGCAGCTATAGACAAATGACAACGAATTCACGAAATTCAAATGAATCAGTGGCTAGGGTTGTCCTTATGTCCTGATTTTATTAGTTGTTTTTTCCAAAAATTTTTGTTTTTGAACGTTGAATTGCAATGTACTTGATTTTTGATACAATGAAATGAGAACGATTTGGAAAAAAAAACATCAAGTGGCCAGCAAATGCTGCCAAAATTTTACGATTTCGCGAACAAACAAAGCGTTCGGGAGAAGGAGGGATAAACAAACGATTGCTGATTCACAAAATTCAGAGGAGTCTGTGAGAGTGGTGGGTCCGCTTGTCCGGAATTCGTGGACAAACTAATCGTTCGTAAGGAGTTGTGAGAAAATTCACGAAAATCAGATATGTCCAACTTGATTGTGGACAACTAAATCGATCGTGAGGAGTAGTTTGGACAAATCAACAAAATCACGAAATAAATTATGGTTTTAGAACGTAAAGAATTCCAGTGTACCTAATTTTTGATATAACGAGAAAAATTTGAAAAAATCATTGAAAACCCAGAAAAGTTGTCGAAATTTTACGATTTCGTGGACAAATAAAGCGTTCGGGAGGGGTAGGGATAAACAGACGACTACAGATTCACGAAATTCAGAGGAGTCAGTGCGAAGCCAGGGTGTCCACTTTTCCGGATTACGACAAATAAAGCGTTTGGAAGAAGCGGAGAGAAAAAAAAAGAAAAACGAATTCACGAAGTTCAGAAGACTCAGTGGACAGCTAAATCGATCGTGAGCAGTAGTTACGAACAAATCAACTGATTCACGAAAATCAAAGGGCTAGTGTGTCCTGATTTTTTTTTGGTTTTCCCAAAAATTTTGGTTTTTAACGTTAAACTCCTATGTAACTGAATTTTTTATGTGATAAAATGAGAAAATTTTGGGGAAAAACATCGAAAGGCCCTCAAAAGTTGTCAAAGTTTAACGATTTCTTGGACAAACAAAGCGTTCGGGAGGAGCAGCGATGAACAAATGACTATGAATATCGAAATTGAAAAGAATCAGTGGCTAGGGGTGTCCATATGTCCTGATTTTTTAAATTGTTCCTCCCAATTAATTATGGTTTTAGAACATAAAGAATTCCAGTGAACCTAATTTTTTGTATGACAGAAGTCAAATTTGGAAAAAAACATCAAAAGTTGTCAAAATTTCACGATTTCTTGGACAACTAAATCGATCGTAAGGAGTAGTTATGAACAAATTCACGGAATTGAAAGTGCTAGGTGTCCATATGTCCTCATTTTGTTAATGGGTTTTTTCCCCAAAATTTTGGTTTTAGACCATGAAGAATTCCAATGTACCGAATCTTTAATTTAATAAAATGAGAAAAATTTGGAAAAAACATCAAAAGATTTAAAGATTTCTTGGACGAAGAAAGTGTTTGGGTGAACAGAGACAAATAAAACACGAAATGTTGAGGATTCGATGGGGTATCTGAGGAGTAGGAATAAACAAAACGCGATTCACGAACATTTACGGAATTTGGAGCGTGGCTAGGATGTCTAAATGCCCTACTTTCTACATGTGTCCTGATTTTGTAAGTTGTTTTTTTCTCCAATAAATTACGATTTTAGAACATGAAGAATTCCGGTGTACCTAATTTTTGATGACAGGAGAAAAATTTTGAATGAACAAACGACCACGAATTCACGAATTGAGGAGAATCAGAAGCTATGCTGCTCAACTAGGTCGTGGACAACTAAATCTATCGTGGGGAGTTGTTATGAACAAATCAACAAATTCACGATATTCAAAGTGCTAGGTGTCCATACGTCCTGATTTTGTTAATGGTTTTTCCCCAAAATTTTGGTTTTGAACCATGAAGAATTCCAATGCACCGAATCTTTAATAATATTAAAGATTTTGATGTTTTTCCAATTTTTTTTTCATTTTATTATATTATAATAAAATGAGAAAAATTTGGAAAAACATCAAAAGACTCTCTGAAATTTTCGATATTTTAAGATTTTTTGGACGAAGAAAGCGTTTGGGTGAACAGAGATAAATCGATTCCTTAAAGCACAAAGGGGCTATGTCCAAAAACGGAGTTTTGAGAAAAACGCAAAAGAGGTGATCACCAGTGCACAATTCCTAAAATAATGGCTTACTACACCAAACTCTAATTTCTTCAAGAAATTTTCGAGCTATAATCGTCAAGAAAACTCAATAATAGTTTTGTTAAATTTGAGTTTTTCTGAAGTTGACAAAAAAAATTTAAAATGTGGAAGATGGATTGTCATAGCACCTTTGTGCTTTAAGGTATCGAAATAAAACAGCATGTTGAGGTTTCGATGGGGAATTTTAGGAGTAGGAATAAACAAAACGCGTATACAGGGTGTGAGCCTAACTGGTCTGCCATACTGTACGAGTCGATTTAACATCTAATTTGCATCAAAAAATGTCTTATTGCAATTTTCCTTAAAAGGCTTTGTTTTCCAGTTATTTTAAACTTTTTTCTCGTGATTTTGACCTTACGTCATTAAATTTGTCACAACTCCTTCAGTTAGCTATGATAATTACAATTTGAGGATACCGTTAAAAAGAGCTTTAAATTTTCTATTGGATAGATGCCTTACTTTTTTTTTAGTCAAAGTTTAAGACATGAAAGAGCCCTGTAAAAAGAGAATTTTGTGCAATTTGGGAAACCTCAAATTTTTTCAATCGCAAATTAAACTACGAGGATCAACATTTTTTCAAAATGCAAGAACAGTAAAAACTGCGCCATAATTTCAGCTTTCCAATGGTATAATCAAAAAAACAATTTACAGCCAAATTTATGGGAGAAATTCATGTTTGAACGTGGAAGAACGTGCATTTTTTCAACGAAATCAGCGCTTTGGCCCTCCTGTTTCTGGAGGCTTTGCGGTCTAGAGTAGCGCAAGTTTTTCCGCGTTCAAACACAAATTTCTCCCATAGATTTGGCAGTAAATTGTTTTTTGATTATACCATTGGAAAGCTGAGTATATGGCGCAGTTTTTCTGTTCTTGCGTCTTGAAAAAATGTTGATCCTTCCAGTTCAATTTGCGATTGAAAAAATTCGAGGTTTCCCAAATTACACAAAAATTTCTTTTCAGAGGGCTTTTTCATGTCTTAAACCTTGACTCAAAGAAAAGGTAAGGCATCCTATGCCTCATCATATGAGAAATTTAATACTCTTTCCAACGGTACCATCATATTGTAATTATCATAGCTAATTAAAGGAGTTATGACCGATTTAATAACGTAAGGTCAAAATCACGAAAAAAAAGTTTAAAATTAAAATAATTAAAAACGAAGCCTTTTAAAACAAATTGCTATGAGACATTTTTTGTTGCAAATTAGTTGTAGAATCAAATCGTACAGTATGGCAGACCAGTTAGGCTTACACACTGTATAGATTCACGAACATTTACGGAATTTGGCGCATGGCTAGGATGTCTAAATGTCCTGCTTTCAACGGACATGTCCTGCTTCTATGAGCAGAAACAAGGACTGGGAGGAGTGGATATGAACAGAACGGATTCACGAACGTCATAACTCACACTGCATAAATGGACGTTCCCATTACAATCCACCAATGACCCTATTTCTAATGCGAAGATGCCACATTACGATCTAAATATCTAAAGTACTTATTAGCAGGTATCTTGGTAGGATGTTTGTAGTCAACTTTCCTTTTGACTGTGGATATGAAGGTATCAGGCGATAGATCAGTGCGCTTTCGATGTTTAGGAAGGATTCTCACCTATTTGGTTTATTACCTGGAAGTGGACTGAGTTTGCACGTGACAGTAATGGCCGATCCCATTACAAGGGTGGTTAACGAGAGTGAAAACTGCTGGTAAGTACCTGCTGTGGGTTAGATCACCAGAAGTTTGAACCCAGATGTGTTATTGAGCTGTAGTTAGAGCAAACACTCAACCACAAACACCAAGAACACCGCAAAAGTGCACCAAAAACACCATAAAGTGCGTATTTTGAGTACGTATTTTTGATCTCATGAAATTCATCTTTACAGTTTTCTAATAAAACCGACTGTACTTATTTCTCAAGTGATGTTACTTCAATTTCTGGGAGTCTCAGATATTCGAATTCATACATTTCTATTTGCTGACCCAAGGGTAGTTAATCATGGAAAAAATAAACGGGCGAAAATAGTTGAATTTGCGATGTTCAGTGACATCATTTTGGAAACTATTCTATAGCATTGAAATGACATTTTATTCACTAAAACTTGCATAAATAGCAATTTGCGGCATCAAACTATCACAAAAAACTGCAAAAATGAAATTTTTGGAATATTGAATTTCCCAAAATTTGGTTTTTGAGATTTAAAACATTCCAAAATTGAACAAATTTCAAATAGTTTGTACTTTTTGAACTCTAGAAGATGTATTAATGAATTTTAAAAATCCTTGAAAAATTCAAATTTAGGTACCTACCATTTTGAAACTTTGAGCGCCGGTTCATGAAAGAAATACTAACCCTTAACGAGGAACGACTCAGACACACCTGAGAGTAGTTTATTCCCGCTGACGTGTTGCGCCAAAAACCGTGAAATTGTTGAACTTTGTTAATTATTGCACTGTTTTCATTATAACTTCTAAACAATAATAATTTATGCTCTCTAGCTTTAAAGAAAATTGCATTTTCTGCAGTTTGACACCCAACTAGAGCTCTACAGGTGGAATAGTTACTAAGTTGTTGGCTATTCAATAATAATAGATGATTTTTCGAAAATCGGAACTTTCGTTTTAAGTTTATGTTTTGAACCGTTCAGGTACGATTGAAGTTCCCAATTCAAGTTGATTACATTCCCTTCATATTCTTCTCTTTTCAATGTTTTTCAAAAATAATTTGGTGCGCTGAGAAACGCCTCATCCGAATATCGAATTTAAAAAATAAAAAAACCATCTGACCGTCCGCTGCACTTTCCTAAGTTATCATGGACCGATTTTGATGAAATTTGGGTCCAGTTGGGCCTCGAAACTTCTGATTAGTGACCGTAAATTTTGTAGGTATGATTACCATTCATGTCAGTAAATTAGGTACCTAAGATTACCAGTCATGTTGCGCCTACCACAATTTATCAGTTACCTGATCGCAATTCGAAATGTGATTCAAATTATTTCATCAAATTAATGTGGTTCAATTATAGTCGAAATTTCGAAACCGCGATGTTTTTTTCCGCTCGACCTTGAACTTGAAGGGGCTGTTGACCTTGAGAAGGACGTGGCCTTGTGCAGTCGCTCAGAGTTCAAACTCAAATTTTTGGTTCATTATTTTCAATAATAATCCTTTGGAATCGACCAAGAAAAAAAATTTATCCTCCTCAAAATTTTTTGGTTTATGTTTCAAAGTGCGTAGAATCCGAAAATCGAATAAAAATTTGGCCGTCCGTCTGCCGTGGGTGTAAGCGGCATTTTCCACACTTAGCATTGACCGATTTTGATGAAATTTGGTATATGGGCTCCATTTGGGGTTTAGTTGCGCCTCGTAGGTAGCTTTTGGTTGATGCAGGTCACTTCTAAGGGTTGAAAAATAAGAGTTGAAATTTTGAAAACGCCCTAACTCAAAAAATGTTGGTATAAAGGTATTGTTCTTCCATCAATTTGAGAAATTATTGAATTTTTTGAGACCATGCGGAGCCCTGTAGTACAAAGCGTTCGCTCCCTACGAGAAATTAAGGGCTGGACTTACGATAAATCAGAAACCGGAGTGTGAATCGCAAAAGAGGCCTAATAACCGTCCAAATGCGATCGATGTTGGTTGGTGGTAACAATGACAAAGCCGCGTTCTTTGCAGACGGTTGATCTATACAGATAAATAATAAACCTGTGTGTACTAATTTGCATCGTTTTGTTTTAAGGTCGTGTTTTTAAACCTTAAAGGGTGAACCATTAAATTTTGGGTTAAATTGATTTTTCTTGCTCGATTCCAAAGGTTTATTGAAAATAATAAAATCAAAAACGTGTGCTTTTTGGCATAATTTGCAATTGACTGAATCTTTGCTTAAATATCATGTATCTGGCGTTCGCATCGTAAAACGTTAACGTTTCAGAAAGTTACGATTTTTTAAAAATTTTGCTGCAAACTCCATTAAAATTGTAAAATGAGTTAGTGTAGTTTTGCCTCCTGGAACAGACAGAACATTGTTCAAAATTTTGTTAGCCTGTTGCACTCATATCTATCTGGTAAAACGTATGTTGAGATCTGAACATTGTCGGAAAGGTGGTAGGATCCGTCTACGAGTATTCATGAAATCCCGAGAAAATCCAGGCTAATAAATCACCCTACTTGGTTATTTATGCGTCTTGTTCGCTCAATGGTTGATGAACTACGTTTGTACCGACTAATGGTGTAACTGAACAACTATTACGCCTCAAAACTGAAATACTCCTCGGCAGAGATGGAACTATCGTTGCAGGTCGACCGCATTCTTCGACTGTAAATGAAACAAGCTTGAAGAAAGGAGCCTGCGGTGGTAGCTCTCTCAGTGACGTTCATTAGACTTCTCCATTTCAGACCGTTAAGTCCAGGTTTTGTTGCAACTAGACTGGCCTTCGTTTCGACCGGAAAGTAGTTCATATGTAAAGAGACGCGTCTTTTGCCGTGGAAAACTGCTCAAGTCCCCCAAAAGTGACAATTCGAACAAAAGAGTGCCACTAAGATTTCAACCTTGACGGCATTACTCTTCGACCAAACAGCTTAAGAGCAAATAAGGGCAGCTGAGAGTCAATTACTTGACTATTTACACCTTATTTAATGACTGGTAATAATAAGATGCCTAGTGATCCATCATAAAGGAAGCATAATAAAATGTGAGTGCCTACTTCACAATTTCTGGTTGTGGCCATTTTGTCCACTTGTCAATCCTCACTTGTTAAAATTGGAAGAAGGAAAATAGGTCATTCCACGAAACTAGGGAATTTTCAGTCCTCTCTCCGTAATTTAGATTTGGATGGACCTAGATTTTTCGTTTTTTTTTCCTCTTCATTAAAAGACTGTGTCTCATTTACTCGATCAAGGCTTCCTTCCATTACATTTCAGCTATCCAGAATAATTAATAAAATTGCTTAAAATCTATCTCCCTCCCATGTCCCATACCATAGGTTTGCGTCTGTCATCACCACTAATGTTCACCCACAAGCAATAAAAATTTAATGCTTCACAGAAATATTTTAGGCATCCTCTCTATTTTACTTTTTGAAGACAAACGACCTGGTTGATACTATGATGAGCCTCAAAAGACTCATGCCGTGCTACCTAAGCATGAAATCTCATCTTGACAATCAATTCAAATCTCATCTTATCAACGAATTAAAACAATTATTAGGTTTGTAAAAATAATCCATGGAACTTGTTTTCATAAAACACATGAATACTAGTAGATAACCTCAAAATTTCAATCCACCTTCCAGAATGGACGCTTACAAGGGACAGTCAGTTCAACAGATCTGGAAATCCAGTTGTTTCCAGGATTTACAAGCAGCGACTACAATAAATCCGGGGATGATGATTTTCATAGGGGACCATCTACACGCAGACATGAACAATTCCTGAAATTTTCATTGAACTTGAATGGAAAATGTGCTCAGAGTGTAGGTACCATCATTTCGGGATAGATGATTTTCATAGGGGACCATCTACACTCCACTGCGCACAACCCCGACACACAGACCGACTCTCAGACATGTTAAATACCTACTTGTAAAGTGAAAATAATGCTCCCAACTTGGCAGATTTGGAAGCAAAACGCTCAGATTTGTTTTTTTACATGCATTATTTAAAATTTTATAGCGTTGATAAAACTTCATCACTGATGATCTACATCCAAAATGCCTACATTGAAACATGTTTCTAGATCGATAGCGAACTCGGCAATGAGCCTAAAGAGGCTCAAACAGCGTTTCCTATCTCCCTCACTAGTTATCTTTCTCCCTCACTCTCCAATTTAACAAAATTTCAAATTGTCACTGAAACTCGCAATTTTATGAAGTAATAATGGAACGGCTGCTATTATATAACCACAAAATGGAAATTAAAAAGAAAAAAAAAATCAAAAATCAAAAAGGTATACTTTTAGTACTGGTGGTTGTGGCCTTCCAAAATTCCTTACTTTCGTGGAATGACCCAAATACATTCCTGGTATTGGGAGAAAAAGATGAAGGGGAATTAATACCTAACCTATTATGAAAATACATTGTGGCCTTACGACAAGGCACTTTGTGTTGATATCGTTATAAGTAGCTTACGTGACTTTGGTGATGGTAATAACAAGAACAAGAATAATATCTTTGTTATGTCAATCAGTGGTGGACGCAGGGGTCTCAGTCGGTCGCGCGTTCCGGCTTAATATTTCCCGAAATTACCGGCGCATAAACACCAAAAATTGTAGCTAAATTTGAAATTTTCAAGGGTTTTAGAAATTCATTAGTGCAGCAGTCTAGTGAATTGAAAAACAAAAAGATTGCCGCTGGAATCATCAAAATCGAACAATAATTGCCACTGAAAACGCTGCAAATTATTATTTATTTTTTTCTATATAGATCACTTTTCTGCAAAGAACACGGCTTTGCTATTGTTACCACCAACCAACTTGAAGAAAAACATCAATCGCATTTCGGTCAGCTAAAATTTGAAAGGAGATTCGGCCTCTTTTGCGATTCACACTCGTGTTTCTGATTTATCGTACGTCCAAACCTTAAATTATCGTAGGGAGCGAACAGTTACAATACGAACAGTAAACAATTTTTTTCTTGGTCGATTCCAAAGGTTCATTATTGAAAATAATAAACCAAAATTGTCCGTCAGTCCGCTGCGGCCGTGAGCGGCACTTTTCTTAGTTCCCATGGACCGATTTCGATGGAATCTGGTATACGGGCTCCATTTGGGGTCTAGTTGTGCCGCAAAGCTTTTGGTTGATGACAGTCACTTCTAAGGTTTGAAATTTTCAAAAGTGCCCCAGCTCAAAAACTCTCGAAATGAAGGTATTTTCTTTTTTTAATTTTTTTTACCATTTTAAGATAGTATTGAATTTTTAGAATTTTTAGAGACAACGAGGAGCTCAGTAGGACTTTGGATTGATTGCCCCTGTATAATTCAAATCGCCAGACACAAAATCTGTGAGCTCAAAAATCAAGTAACATTGAAAATTAAATTTTTAAAATAAATTCAACTAATATTTGGAACTTAATATTGGAACAGGAGCTTCATCAAAATCCCTAATTCACTTCTATCCTGTCCAAAGTGTAGGTCAGTGAAAGGGATTCAGGCGTTTACAAATTTTGATGAATATCTCTAAATAATAATTATCTAGAGAATAATTTTTTTTTTCATTTTTTTAAAATTTCTTTCATAACAAGTACGATGAAATATAATACTGGCAAAAGTAATAAAAAATTAAAATAAAATGAAAAAATACTAAAACTAAAATTAAAACAATAAAGCACTTCTAGATTGCAGAAACTAATCCCCTATGTGGGCATAGCCCGTGGCAGGGAGTTGAGTCTCACCTCTTAGTCAACAAGAGATAATATTAATCATAACACTTCACTTAGAAAACACACTTCAGTTAAATAGTATTGTTATTCGAGTACAGACATTCTTATAAACCAATTATTAATTATTAGCTAGTATTTATTTTATTCAAATACACGCATGTACCTACCAAAGATAAAGAAAGCTTAAGGCAGAATAAAACAGGTTAGGATGAATTCAAACAGAAGTTGCGCTAAGTACCTATAATTAATGAAATGGTTCTTCAGTTTGTTGCCGATTTTTGAGGGCCCAACAAGAAGCTCAGATCTCGTGGAGTCCGGAAGAGCATTAAACCCCCGTACACCCCTTGCCAGGTATGAGTTGTACCCAAAAGTAGTACAAAAGTAAGCGACCGTCATAAAATTGCTAAAAAGGAATCTGGTAGAAATCAAATGTGCCGGCGTGGAAAAACTACTCTCTTTTCAGATTTGTTTAATGCAATTCATCTCGACTAGCAGTGAAAATTTAAAGTGAGAATTTAAAATGTTTAAATTTTTAAATAAGGGTTTTGTATGTTCTAAAAATCCCTTCTTAGCGATGATTCGTATTAATTGCTTTTGTGTGGTGACAATGGGTAGAAGATTAGTGGGATACGAGCCACCCCATGCAGGTATACCGTATAAAAGCACAGATTGTACAAGGGCAAAGTATAACATTTTTAACAGGGTCAAAGGTAGTATTTTATTAAGTCTGGCAAACACATAGATCAATTTTCTAAGTCTCGTGGTAACTAAATCTATTTGTTTCCCCCACTTCACACGACTATCAAAGACAACTCCCAAGTATTTCACCTCCGAAGTTCTCCTAATTTCAGGGCAGGTCGTACAACTAATTGCGTCACATTCAGCACAATGTAAAAGAACCTCCATATTATGTAGTGGTTCGGTCATTGAAGATCAGTGAAAAGGCAGCCATAGAGTTTTACTCAAATTTATGGTTAATTTGTTAATGTTTGTTATTTGTTATTGAATTATCTAAAGAATGTTTATAAATTATTTATAAACATTCTTCTCTAGATAAATTTTAGACACAATTCACTCTGCTAGACTGATCAGCAAAATAAGGGTGTCCCACCTCTTTTTGCCGATTCCCTTCATTCCTGAACGAATTAGTTTCGAGGGATGTGGTTAACATGACAAACTAGGAAGTAGGCAAGGGGCCTAGAAAACACTTTGAATTCTGCCCACCGGCTCATAGTGTTCCTTTGTTGAACGGAACAGTTAAGATGCCACTCGGGGGGGTCTAACAGTTCTTCGAACCTGCGCCGCTCCGCCCTTACTCCACAATAACGAATTGTTGATATTCTGCTGTTGTCATTCTGTCCGCGCTTTGTTATTGGAGGATATTCAATTTGGTTATTCTTGTTGTTTTCTTTGAGATGAGTCGGATCTTGATAGGTTTGTTCCGGAGATGTCTTCAGAGCCGTTGCAGTGCGCGCCAGTTCGTCCCGGATGGAGCATAGTGACTAGAATTGTGAGCCTAGTGAGGCAGTTTAATAGACAGAAATGAGGCGTTTAAGTTCACTCCAATATGTAAAAAATTTACTTTTCCGCATTTTTCACATGATCAGTGTAGTAATTAGATACTTTGATAAACTTAAGGTTCAAAAACGAACAAACACCAAATTTATGTTCTCTGATAAACTTGAGAAATCTTATGAAACTTTTTATTGAAGTCAAATTTTTCAACAATCGTGTTTTAATCTTCACTTTTCTCCTACTCGCCCCCCGCCATCCCCTCACTTCAGATGTAAGCCAGCAAATGTAATAAGAAAATTTTGTCAAAGGGTATGAAATAATGGGTTAAGTGAGGTTTTTTTATAGTAATTTCTGGATAACAGTTTATATTTGTAGCAAAATTGTTAAAATGGATTTTAAAGAGAAAAAAATTTTCTTCTTGGTCGATCATTGGAGGTTCATTATTGATCATAATAAACCAGTGTGTAATAATTTGCAGCGTTTGTGACCCAGATGTGGTAGAAGTGCCCAAAAAACTACAAGGCACGAAAGGAGGGCGATTTGGAGTACAATTTCAAATCTACCTCGAAAAGTTGCGTCAGAGACTGCGCAACAAATTTGTTACGCGCAGCACTATGTTTATTATCCTCTGAATGCTGCTTCTCTCCTACCTGACAAGCGACCTGTCCGAATAAATCTTCGCAAACAAGACATCTACAGAAAAAGCTGCGCTCGAGCGTTTATATTTTTTATTTAAATTAACAGAAACCCACGGAACCGAAAATTAGGTGCAGTTTCCCAAATGATAATGTCAAGGGTGCCTTTTGCGAAGAGGAATCCGATCGATTTCGGTATTTATTGAGGAGGGAAGCGGAGCGTTTGATCTATGAAGGAGCCCGGCCTTTGGTGGTAAATCTTTTTCTCGCTGCGACTGTAAGGAATTTGAAATACTTGCGACCAATTTTCTCGTTCTCGATGATTTACTCCGGTCCTCCTCTTCATTACGTGAAATAGCGTTTGCCAAATTTTTCAGATATTGAGGGGAAGACGACTGATTTGAGGATAGTTCCTAATATGGGACATCGAGTTATATGACAAACTACCACAGATATCTGTTATTCTGAATAAACTGAAATTGATTCAGTTTGATGCCTTGACATCACAATTATCACCAAAAGATACTGATTCGGCTAAAATTCCGATTCTTTAGCTCCGTAAAAAGCTTGAACATTTTAGCTCTGAAAATTGAAAATTGAATAGAAAGCTTTGAATTGGAAGCTTCAGCTCCAACTCTGAAAATTTAAAGCAATGGAATCGAATTGATGAAACCTTTGAATTGAATTGAAAGTTTTAGCTTTAGCTTTGAGAATTGAAAGTTTTAGAATTGAATTGAAAGCTTTAATCCCAAAAATAAAAGCTTTGGCTTAATCCCTGACAATTGAAAGGAGTAGAATTGAGTTGAAAGCTTCAGCTTTATTTCTGAAAATTGAAAGCTTCAGCTTAATCTCTAATAATTTAGAGCATTTGAATTGATGTGGATTTAGAATTTAATTAAGAGCTTCTATGTCTGAAAATTAAAGGCTTTAACTTCAGCTCTGATTCAAGTTTGAAAGTTTCAGCACTTAAATTGGAAGCTTTATAATTGAGTTGAAAGCTCTACCCTCAGCTCTGAAAATGTTACAATTCACGTCATAAGTATGCATAAAACATTATAGATTCCATACTAATTTCCATGCTGACTTTATATCAAATCACTGATGGTGGGTCCTACAGCTGTAATATTTTATGCTGTTTCTAATGTGGGATAGCGACTTTTGATATCCCAAATTAGGATCCCGAAAAAATAATGTCTACAATATGAGAGTCTCAAATTGAAACTTCCGTCGTCTCGAATTTTCAGTGAACATAAAATTTAGATTTTTCAAAAAAATGTAAAGTATGTAATGTCCTTGCAATCTATGTCCTTTCCCATTGGAAGTAGTTATCTAGATCGATTTCCTTCTAAAACAACCAAAAAAAGTTTATAACAATGCAATAAATCCAAGATTTTTAATTTTAAAGGTAGGTGTTAAAAATATGGCGTCCTGTCTTTTTTTAGGTAACACAGAACATAACTGGAGGTGAATACGATCAAAAATAAGGTAGGAAGGTTTTTTATCGAAGAATATGTGAGATAGAAATATGATTGGGTAACCTACGTAGTGATAGAGTTGTTCAATGTGGAAAATAAACTGGTACTACAATTGAGGAGTTTGATTCCAAAATGTAGGTACTGAAGACCATCGAAATTGAGTTAATTTTTTCCCAGGGTAGTTATTCACAAAAATTCGATCGTTTTGGAGCAAATGATAATAATAATAATAATAAACCTTGAAACACGTGGGTGAATATTCTGTTTGCTTTCAAAAGGTGATAATATATTATAATATATTATATCGAGCACAATGGCGATCTCTTGTGCGTTTTGTTTCAAAAAGTACTTTATCTACTTCGTTTGATTCCGAAACGCCACGTTTTGTTTTAAAAAGTACTATATCCATGAATCTGATAATATCAGATTAGTTTAAAATTATTTTGAACGAGATTTTAAATATTATTTAAAATCTCTTTCAAAATAATTTTAAACTATGAACTAAGTAATTTACATTTTTTCCAAAAATATTATTGTAATTTAGAAATACATAAAAAATAACATCATTGGTTTATAGCACGTTTTTCAGGTCGCTATGGTTTTTAGCGTTTTTCTCACGATTGACCAATTGGATATAGCACCTTTTGGAATCAAGCTCCTCAAATTTCAATCGGAAAAAACTTATTTTGAGGGTCTTTATTATCATTGTCGATGTTGGTATCAGCCTGGTCTTCTAGCCTGCATGATAGTTGAATTCTAAATCAGGCATTGCACTTCTATCCAACTTTTCATTGCCTGTACCTGTCAGTTGTTGACTGCCATCTATTTTTGAGTGTCACTTTGTAGCTTTTTAGGTGGCATCTGCATTAAATGCAGATTTTGCAGGCCCTACCTGTCTCTATTAGGTCACGATCCCAATCTCACTACACCGAGAAAACTCCTTCTTAACAAATTACCAGACGTCACTATTGCAACAAGCTGTAGGAAGAACATCGATGACACCAAGGGCGCCCCATTTGGCTCCTGGACACTCAGTCTGCAGGCCAAGGGTGGAGAAAGAGCGTCTTGAATGTCAATCAGCCTAGCGGAGACCGCATTGTCTTCATCCCGAAACAGAGTCGGTCATGTTATTAGTTCTTCCGTTTGCATTTTATTTTATGGTCGAGAAAAGATTGTTTTCGAGTGGAGCAGAGAGAAATAGCACGGACGAGCCATCTCTTACGATATCAAATACATGGCATGCACTGACTTATTTAGGCCAAAAAAGACAGTCAGATGGTTCAATGAAGGTTTTATTCACAATGAAATGGATGAGTATGGCTACTACCTACCATAGAGTGGCTGAGCTAACACAAGGAAACATCACCCAAAATGATATTGAATTGAAATTTCTTCCAGAATAAACTGGTTCATTGAGGTTTGCGAGAAAATCTCGGGTACAAGCTTAAAGCAAATACTTGGGTTGAATCAGTTTCCTTGCTGGGTCACACCTGGTTCAGGAAGAACAGGGAAACTCTTTCAAAAGAGGAATTACTTGGGTTGAACCAGTTTTCTCACCGGGAGAAAACCTCGCTGATTTTTACGTGATTTCAGTCTCCAATTGACTCGTGATTATTTGAAGACCTGTCTGACCGGGAAATTAATCCAAAATCTTTATTTAGGGAAAAAATGAGAGTTTGAATGCCGAAAAATGTGAATTTTTAAAAAAAGAAATCAATGATCCGACTGAGACTATGTGGATGGATGGGGAAGGAACGCCAGTAACCCCAAAGTCTCAGCCGGAATGTTGATTTCGTTCAAAAAATTCACATTTTTCCCCATTCAAACACAAACGTTTCCCGTAAATTCAATTAAACAATTTTTTGGTTGAAAAACTTACAGTTGAGACTGAAAGATAAATTTAGTTGTTCCTGAACACATTTTCTAAAAATTAGAAATTTGAACATTTTCAAAGGTCAGAATTGTTTCTGTACTAACAAGGATTGAATCGTGTTATGGAGACAAGCAGGAGACATAATAAATATTCGCTAATTATCAGTCAGCTGATTGGGAATGGGTTCCTCAGAAACAAACTCCTCTTTTGCTGCTTTTGCTCTTTTGCCTTCCTCAGGGCTCAAAGGATGTATTACTGTGGTCAACAAACCAGGAGTTAGAGATGCCACCATAGTTGGTGGGAAATGAATAGGGTGTGCGCCTGGGTAGGAAAACTGTTTATTGTTATTTTTAATCTTAGGTAGACCTCATTCTGAGAATTTTGGTACCAACCGCGACCTTCTAGCGTGTGTAAATCTTTTCCTATGAATTTTTTAAGTTTCGACCGTTTATGACGTCACAGTGGGCTGGGGGTCCCGCCCAGGCGAGAGGGGCGAGTGGCGTCATAAACGGTCGAAACTTTAAAGAATCATAGAAACAGATCAACTCACGCTAGAAGGCCGCGGTTGGTGCTAAAATTCTCAGGATGTAGTCTACTTTCGATTAAAAATCTGAAAAAAATCAAGGCGCACCCCCCATTCCGGAATAGCAGGTAAAATGAAAAAGGTGTTTTCCCAAGGCTGTTGCTTCCTGTTACTGTTATAGCTGACATGATGTTTTAAATTCCTCCTTTTTTTCATTTTACCTGCAATAGTTCCGAAGTGCATTTCCCACCAACTATGGTGGCATCTCTAACTGGTTTGTTGATTGACGATGAGGTGATGCTCACACGGTAATACATCCTTTGAGCCCTGTGGAAGGCGATAAATTCACCGAAAGCTCGGCAAAAGAGAAGTTTGTTTCTAAGGACCCTATTCTCAATCAGTTGACTTTATAGTTATATTGTTATAATTGTTTGTTGGGTCGATCATCACACCTAATCAACTCGCTAACACAAATCATATTGTTTGCACATCTGATAGAACATGAAAAGTGATAATTTGAACTAAATTGGTAAACATGAAATTAATAAAGTAAACATCATAATTATGGTTGTATGGAGATTGATTACCAAATTCCTTTGAAGTAGCACACCAACAAATCGGAATCTCAAGAATATTGAGAAGGAATAAGGATTTCCTTAACCCCTTCAGAACCGATTTTTTTCTACTGGGCTGAAAAAATTCAAACTTTACACATGACTTCCTATTAGTTCAAAGGTGACGAGGTTCGAATTTCGTCCAATTTGGTCCACCCCTTCAAGAGTTATGCTATGTCCCCTATAGGGGACAACGGTTCTTGGTTGAGCAAGTTTTACACTCACCAACTTCGGAAAAATTTGTGCATGTTTCCAATTTTTGGCTATTTCTGTTTAGATTTTCCCATCAAAAAGAGCACACATTTTTTCTAAAACATCTGATTGAATTTCTCATCATGATGGAGCATTGGAATTGGAAATAAAAACCAAGTTTTGAAACAAATAATAAGTTTTAGATTTATTTCACCAATGAAAGGTACATGAATATACATACATTACGTTTTTTGCCAGGCAATGAGGCGGAATTATTTAAAAAACAAACAACGACAAAAGAATAACTTCGTGGGGACAACTACTATTCTACTAGTGGTTATGAAAATCGTAAAAATTATTCCGCCCCCATATCTGGCAGTGATGTACTTAACATTTTCACATTCACTGTTGAATAAGATCTTCATTGTTAAACAGACCAAATTGGCGTTTTTCTGAAAATAAATTGAAAATTCGATCTAAAACATCGTAAGACGAGGGAAAACTTGGCTCAGCCAAGAACCAACGTCCCCTATAGGGGACATTGATTTTATCGAGCCCCTGCTCAATGTTTACAATCATCTGCGGAAAAACTTTAGTCCTGGCACATCAAATAACATCTGGATAGTAAATTACAACAATTTGAAACTCATTTGAGCCGTATTATGGAAGATATTAGCAATAATCGGCACTTACCTCTGCGTGATATCGTGACTTTGTTGACATGGAGGTTTTCAAAGATTCGGGCAGGTTATGTGGTGGTGATTTTCATTCTTTTATGCACTCAGGGTCTTTAGGACAACATGACTGACACAGGGAAAAAAGAAGATTCGGGATGGATTGATGTATGTGGGAGCTAGAACCCCTGAAAGTTCATGTCCCCTATAGGGTACGTTGGTTCTGAAGGGAAATTTTAATGGAAATTTAATGGAAGGGAAATTTAATGAACTTTTCCATGTTTTTTTTTCAAAATTGCCAATTTATTGAGTAGATGAGGTTAATCTTAGGCTTGTTTGACATCTCGAGACGTCACTCTTGCTTGAGTAGCATCGATTTCTACTTTGTACCTGCCGAGAGCTCTTCATATCACCAAAATTGGTGTACGATTTTTTGAACTTTCAAGGGTAAGGAAAGTATCGTGAGACCTCCCATCAGTTGGTTCACCAGGAATCGTCCGAATTAGCGTCTGAGGAGATGAACGCCCTTGATTGTCTGTTGAACAGAACAAATGGAACAAGAACACCGTGTTAACCTGTTTACGACCTCGTCATTCGGAAAGGCTTCGGGGCAATTTTCGAAAATCGTCTTATTTGACGGAATAACTTCATTTTAACGAGTTGAATTCCGAGAGAGGGGAAAATGACATTATTTACTCCTAAAAACCCACGTCATCGTTACAGTCTGCATCAATCGGATCATTAGATCGGAAGGATTTTGAGGGCGTAATTCGCATCTCGAGTTCCAAAATCACCTCGATGGGACTGTAATTTTCTTCGCAAAATCCTGAGTTTGGCTATTAAAGCTCGAGCCTCGGGACCTAAAATTAGCCGTCAAGTTAGCTCCGGTCGGGTCTTCCATCGTCAACGGGTTTTGCAATAAAATTTAGGGGACTCGTTCCTCCAGGTTTTGGAAGAGGGACGTCCTCCTGCATCCCGATAACTGAACAGGTCGCGGGTGATCGCACTGTTTACGGTCCTTGGACCGATTGTGTTTATTGATATTTTAAAAAATAAACCCAAACATGGGAAGAGCTGGGAAGAACCACCTCATATCAAAACAAGTTTACCCGAGAATATTTTTCTTCTGCCAAAAACTTGATTGAGGGTTGGAAAATGTTTTGTAAAATAATTATTTTCTTCATGGAGTGGCAATAGAGGGCTTAGGGCCGTATTAACAGTCCTCACTCAAGTCCGAGTTAGCCCTCAAGTGTGGGAATGACCGAATAACAACTCTGTTTTTCCAACCCAGGTAAGGCTTATTAAAAACTTAATATTTAACGTTAACGCTAAATAGTCTTTAAATTGGAAGAGGAAGTGGGAGCCAACCCCTTATTATACTCAATGGTAAATAGTACTACCAAATTAGATTGCCAGGTATAAATGCAACTAAGCGGTGATATGAGAAAATAAATTGATTGTATACATATTTCTATATCTATATTCAGGATGATCTATATGTAATATTTTAAAAATGTAAAGACTATTTAGCGTTAACTTTAAATGTTAAGTTTTTAATAAGCCTTACCAGGGTTGGTTTTTCTTATTTGTAGCTCCTGATGATGCCTAACGGCGAAAACGTTTGAGCATGAGTAAAAATTATATGATGAGGAAACGCCTAATAACTCATCCCCTCGCCTAAATAGTCATGAATAACCTTGTGAATGGCAACGACAACGAATGAACTCTGTTTTTGTTTCTACCGTCCATGATAAATTATAGGCACAACCCACAACTTTTCTTTACAACTGAGTTTTGTGATAACGACAGGAAATAGGAACCTCCGGTCTACAGTTGCAGCAAGGGCTGCCTACTTTTGAACGATACAAGCCCAAGTGGAGTTCATGTAGAGTCTGAGTGCACACTTGACTTTCATAAGTCAAGGGCTTAGTTGAGTGCCAAGCTCTCAACTAGACTTGGATTATGAATACCTACTGTTGAGTGGGGACTCCACTTGGGCCAGAGAGTAGAGCCTCGACTTGAGCCAGGACTGTGAATAAAGAGAATAACTAAGAGCTGAGACGTCGTGTCTCGTTTTTACCGATGTTAATGAAATTCTTAGGGGACCGTCTCGAAACAAATCCATGGCGACTTTAAAAATTCATCAAAATCGGACCACGATTTCAGGTAGTGCCTTTGTATTGCATGAAACAAGGATTGACCACATGAAACCAAAGTTGTTCAAAAAGGGCTGAAACTCGAAATGCGAGTTGAAATTTCGATTCTGGACGACCCAATTAGATATCTTGCAGTTAAGCCCGGGACTGAATATTGAACGCAGACACGCAAACAGTCAGACAAGGAACCGAAATTGATCAAAAAGATGCTGGAGGACCTCCTGCTCGACCTTATAGCTTATTCAGCGATCTTTGAAGCAAAATGGTGTTCAGGTGCCCGTGACTATCGTTCGAGGGAGTTCTAATAAGAAAGGAATCTATTCCCGATGAATGCTAAAAAAATTTGACCGAAATTTTATTGTTTTGCCTTTGACCAAAAAAGGAACCAAAATTTTTCGGAAAGCTCTGAAACCCGTGATGCAAGAGACTATTTTGATTCCGGATGTTCTGTTGCTAGAAAGCTTCTTCATGTTCGATTTTCGAAGCATAATGGTCTTTAAACCTCTTCAATTGGTCAAATAGTGGTGATTTCATGGAGGACCATCCGTTTTAGATTAATAATATAAAAATTGGACAAGAAAATTTCAGTTTGGTTTCCCACTCAAATGTAATTGATGAGCTACGCTTTGAGCTTGAGCTACGCTTTGATTTTGGAGCTGAGGCTTGAACGCTGGTCAGACGGTGAAGCCACGATCCACCCTCAAGCTGATTTGCTGAGTGGGACAGATTACCTACAACCCTTTTAGCCTGAGCAAATTACCTCCAGACGCAACGATCTTTTCGTACAAAGTGGCTTGTGCATGCTAGTTCGTGTCAATTATTTGAGTGTGTGGCCTCAACTTGGAGTCAAACGCAGACTTTCCGTACAACGAAATACTTAATCTATTTATTATTTACTTACATAAAATTTGTTGATCTGGAGACTACTCTCACATCTGGCATTCCAGTGTCAACAGGATCGCAAATCGTATCAACGGTGAAATCGGTTATGATCGTATCTGCCCGGATTATCTCCATAAAAACTCGATTTGTTCGGACGATTATCGAATCTCGATCTATCGGATGATCTTGAATCCTGGAGGTCCGATGGAAGGAGAATCAATCTTTAAAATGAGACGTGAAAAAAAGGGGGCAGATTACGTGTCGTAACGCGGCTAATTTATTTTGTTAAATGTCAAGGGGATTTATGAACTGGGTGCGGGGAATAGAGGAAGAGACGGTTTCTGGCCACGCCCGCCCCCGTATCGGTTTGTCCCGCCTCGCTTGTGTGTATTGCGGGTCTTGCCTACCTCCCGGAACTCTTCAGGGCACGGGCGCTATGGTTGGAATCAAAGGTAACTTCTTGTAATATCAACAGTAATGTAAGTAAAACCGCGTACTTTGAAAAAAGTGACATTTTTCAAGAGTTTTAAGATACTTCTAAAAGACTTAAAAATTGAAATTTTTTACGTCTCCTGAAAATTTTTGTTTCTTCAACTTACGCGGTTTTATATTGTTACTGTCGAGATACATCTGTAGCGTCTTTATTTATTTATTTATTTATTTATTTACGGGCATGCCCAATTACATTTTACACACTAAGTCATTCTAACGGGGGTTAGGAGAGAAACAACAGAATATATATACATATCAATCTAAGGAACGGAAAAATGAGAAAATGAGATACAGAAGGATTAATTGAAAATGAAGGGGGAATGATGTCTTTAGTTAGGATACACAGTAATTAAACACGTTTCAGATGCTAGATCATTTTTTTTTCTCTCTAAAAGTTTACTTTTTTCTGTTCTTTGTTTTTTGATATCCAATAACAGAAAAATTGTGCCTAGTGAATTTGACGCAGAGCTTCCTTGTCTCCAAAACGGAAATTTATAGGTACCTAATCGAAACTTTAGGCACCAACTGCAACTCTCCAAATTTGATGATCAAAATTTTCAATGATATTTACAGGGAACTACCCACTGACCCATCCACCCAACCTCAGAAAATTAGTTCGAAATTGAATAGAATTTGCAGAAGTAAAGCTTATTAAAGATTTGCATTGGAGGGTGCGAGATCAAAATTGATGAAATTTAAAAGGGATAATTTATAGTCCCAAACACTATCCCTGACATTTTCATCCAAATCTTATAGAAATTGTAGAAGTTGTGGTTGTAATATTTAACATTTATTTGCGTATTCTCAGTGTCTATAATCGAACCGAACTCGGTGGATTTCATAAGGGGTCTCATCAGCACAAACCCTGTAAATTTCATCGAATTCGAATGAAAAACGTTGAAGTTATCACGTTTGCGCATGCGCAGATCAAAATTAATTTATTAGGAACCATTCAGATCAGCACAACATCCCTCAAGCTCCTCAAAACTCGTGCTCAACTAAATTTGATTATTAACTTGGTTTTAATTGACCAGAAAGCCAAATTCCCTTCTATTATCCTGGTTTTGATTGAATATAACGCCAGTTCCTCTCAACTCACTTTCTGGAAGATTAAATTTGACAAAAAGTAAATTCATCAAATTCTAAGTCTGTCAGACGGCTACAGTACATTTTTCAAGTATTAACTCAAACAGTCAAAGTATTAAATTCAATTTGCTACAATACCGAATCGGGATACTGGGATATCATTTTGTGCAGATAATATCATTAAAGATTTGCATAAAAATGATTGTAAACTGTCAAATCCGATGATTTAGGAGGTTCTGTATGATGCAGTGGCCAACTACACAAGGAAGTTCTGGCTACTCCTTTCGCCAATAGCACCAGCAAAATTTATAAGGCCGCTTCCATAATTGAACTCTGCAAATCACGTTTATGGACCCGGTTTCGTTATTAAGGGGCTATTGTGCTTGAAGTACAGCGGTGTCTTCCAGCGGAGTGAAGGCGATCAATTCTCGTCAGTGGCGGCTTAGCTTGCTTTTTTGGTCAACTCGTTATGCCGAGTAGCTATCGAATAAATCAATGAGCAAAAAGTTGCTCAAATATTTTGCATTCGAGGTAGGTCATCGAATATCCATCGTCTTACTTCCACGGTATACTTTGGCAGGCCATTATACCCCTTATATCAGGTTGGCCAATATAATTGAATACATATGTTTCTAAACGATGATAAATTTATGAAGATTTCAGTAAAATGTGAAGTAATTCCAGAAATCTCCAGTTTAATGGTCACTGAAGAAGCGGAGTCTATACGTAATATCGACGTATCCAACTCTGTGGTTTCTCGCCGGAATACGCCAACCTACAAACATTGTTAAATGGTTGGTAAACCTGACGGGAACTCCTCTTAATTAGCGGTCTGTGTTCGGTAGATCTCTCTTGCATGTCGCTTGATGTTCAAATTTGAATTTTAACTCTACAGTTTTAATTTTTGCTGTGTTTTTTGGAAACCCCACATTTCTCAATTTCAATACTTTTTCTCAATGTATACTTTTTCAAGTTATACTTTTTGCAAGATATAGCTTTTACCGCTATGCGTTACAGTGAGTTCAGGTTTCTTCACAAAGTTCCTACTATCTGCATAAATGGCATACCTCAAGGCTCGCTTCTCGGACCACTATTGTTTTAAGTTTCATCCTGATAATTATCTAATTATTTTTGACATACAAGTAGTTGATTTCAAATTGCTATCAACAATTTTTTAAAATTATATCTACGGCTTTAAGACAAATTTGTTTGTGGGCCAGTGCATAGATTAGGTCCAGTTTCGGTAGAAAATGCAATGCCAAACCGTGTAAGTTACCCACTCGTTTGGAACGTTGCAAGCTTTGCTAACAGTAGGTAATTTTATCAGTCCTTGAACTAAGTCAGACGCTTGACCGGTTCAGTACAGCTATTAAGGAGATTCCGACGGTTTGGCCTAATAATACGATCAAGGTTTCTCAGTGGGTGATCTGGTGAGACGGACAGCTTTCCGAGATTGTTCTTCAAGGAAGCAGCAGGGCACTACGGCCTCTCCGGTACGATTGTGGTGGTATATCAATCAAGATTAGGTTTATCCTGGGTGTCTTAGATTTAATAATCTTAACTTAAGCGACTGATTCTTCAGCTAATTTGCAACAAATTTTGTGATATAGGTACTCGACTTTTTAAAATTTTAATTTGGCTTCCGAGTCTACCAAGGTAGCAGATGCATTAATTACTATTTTTCAAGCTTGAAAAAAGTCCTCTAAAATCAAAATTTTACTCGCTTTTACGTTTTGGTCTTTCTTGAAAAATTTTTGTTCCGTGTCTGTATGTCTGTCTGTGTGTCTGTATGTCTATCAGTCGGTATAAGAGTCGACATATCCTAGTAGATGGCAAAACTATACGAAGTTATGGATTGTGCTGATTGGCGTGTAGATGGTCTCCCAAGAAATTCATTGCTCCCTGATTGATAGCAGCTTCTGTGCATGCGCTAACGAGGTATCCTTTTAACAGCCATAAACTCTACATTTCCCAAATGAGTTCGATGAAATTTAGATGCAGATGATACCTTTGTTAAGAAGTATAAACACTGATTAATGAATTTATCAACATCGATCAACAAACTTTAAAATGTCGAAAGTACACCAAATTTATTCTTTCACAAGTATAGATTCATTCGTAAAACATGAGGACATTTTCGACAGAATCAAGACTTTTGTTACCCGAATGAGACCTTTCGTTGTTTGAAAGCGAGGTAATGTTTTTGCTTCATCCCGGATTATAATTTTTCAGAGTTTTTTGCTACAAACTGACAGGACGTACAAAAATTCCCCGACCTTTCTAACTTTTCAAAGATTAAACACGGCCGGTCAAGTCAGGATTAAAAAACTCTCGAGGTCCCTCCTGCCATTTTTCCGCTCTAAGACGACATTCAGTCACCGTCGAGACACGATTTCGGATTTCACGGTTTGCGGGAGCAGCCCTATCTGGTGGGGAGTAAAGAGATAATTATACGAGCCAATTACTCAAACCCGATAAGAAGGCGAAAAGAATTTGTCGAGTCTTAAACCGTTCAACGATTATAAAAGGTATTCTAATTATTGGTGTGTGCGAGAAACTTGATCCGAATGGTGATAAAATGAACGAGTTTGGATTTCTTTACAAAAAAAAGTCGTTCGAAGCGATTTGAGTATCAGAGAAACTTTGAGTAAACACATCAAGACACCTGCTAGCCGATCTGATAGCACAACTGACCAATAAAAACGTCTACCACATTGTGTGGGCAGTATAATATCTTCCTCGTATATAATAACATGTAGGTTTACAGAATTACTTGGGAATTTTAATATTCAATAATAAACTTGATTTTCACGTTCATGGTTTTTTCTGATTGACGAAATTTTTGGTTTCGCGCGATGCCTCAACCTCAATCTCAAAATACATAGAGAGGAAAGTGAGAGTGAATGCTATAATTAATCGTCAAATAGTAACATAAATTACTTCGACATCGATAATAATAACACAGGGTCTGTCAGGTTCGATACTAGCAAATTTGGATTTTGGAGAGATGGAATAATAATTGAAATAAATAATATAATTGAACATAACCGTCATTGAAAAATTTTCAGGAACGTGATTTTTTGTGACTAGAACATGTTATTTCTCAATTGATATGTATTGCATCAAGTAGTTCAATCAAGTAGTTCAACAGTTCTTTTTTAAGGGCACTTTAATTCATCTCTTCGTCTACTTCCCAAAATTCCTAGAGCCGGCTTTGGGTAGTCCTGGGCGGCCTTCTACCATACTCTCCTGCTAAGAATTAGATCACCACCATCCATTTCTTCGATTGTTACCTTTTTTCCCTTTTAGCATGGAACATGCTTTAGCCTTGGACTGACCTTCCGCGGGAAGGGTGACGCGGAAAGGGTTTTGGGCGTTATTCTCTACCAGTCCATCCCGTCCCTACTCTGCCGAAACGAGGACAACATAATAAAAAGCGCGGTTAAAGCATGTTCCATGTTTCTTGAATTTTAGCTAAAGACTTTAAGGAGTAAGCATTTTTTTCTTCCTTTTTTCGATCCCTCCAGATTAAATGCATTTCATAAGAGACCATCTATGCGCCAACCATCCCCGAGAATTTCATAAAAATCGGACAATAACGTATAGTTTTGCCCGTTACAAGGATTTATGGACACTGACGCCTGACAGACAAACATGAATCTAAAATTTTTTTAGTCTTGAAAAGTGAAAACTGCGCTTCCGGCGACTCGGATGCAAAGTTAACCAGGCAAATACGAGGGGTAACAAGATCAGAGATCCAAAGCTACAAATGCTAGTTAGGTCCCTTTGATTGCCACCGTTCGGGACTGGGCTACAGTTTTTAATACTTCCAATAGAATAGCGAGTCAGAAACACTTCATTTGGTTTCTCAAAATAATAAGGGACGAAAGAGCTATGAGCTGAGCCCTTTTGTGCTGAACAAACTGTGAAATCAGTTCGATTCGATGCAATCTAAGCGGTGATCTCTCCTCGGTTCATAAACAGGTTATCAAGACACACAAAATGAGCAGAACCTTTCTTTTTTATACGCAAACTACATAATTAGGTAGTGTTTCGCTCTTTTGTACGCCTGGGGGGCGCTCCGATCGCCCGATGCTCCCAGTATTACCCTCAAACACCTCAAAATTGTTATTTTCAAACCTCCGGCCTTGGAAGAAGGGATCCACGCCCTACTGATACGATCAAAACATTCAAAGAGCTACCGATTATGATTTCAGATTATTATTATTCTGCATAGAACCTATTGAATCGAGCAAGAAAAACTATGTTTACCCCCTCCATCATCAATATGAGATTTTCAGAACATGAATAATTCAAAAATCGAAAAAATCCATCCGTCGTATTTTTACTTTTTAACGTTGAAAAAATTAATGAATCAGATTTTTGGGCTCAGATTGGGGTCTAGTTGTGTCCTCCTTAGAACTCTCGGTCAATTTAAAGGGGTGTAAAATGAGGGAAGACATTTTCCGAGTTCAAAAACTTGCTGTGGCGAGTTATTATAGTCTCTATGGTTTTCGATTTAAAATATTTCATTTATTTTTTAGAACCTAATAGAACCAAGTCTTGAGTTGGTCCTACACAACCGTTAAAAATTAATAAAAAATAATTTTTTTAAATAAGTAAATAAAAAATTAACATCAACTCCGATTTTCCACGATTTTTGAGTGCATTTGTGAAAGGTTCTAGTTTCACTGCTCAACCACTAGGATGCACAAAAAGACTAAAAAACAGTGACTATTTCTACCTTATCCCCATTTACAGTTTTTGGATAATTAAACTTTATTATAACTTGTAGAGCAATACAACAGCTGTAATTTTCGTACTTAGATGTTCAAACCAGCTAATTATTTTGCAGTTGAAATTTCTGTCCATCTATCCTTCATGTTCCCAATAAGTACGAGATAATCTTCATCCCGCTTTATTAGATAACCATTCAAGAATTTGTCAGATCTGGTAACTATCATCTACCTACATTTTTTTATAGCGAACCTCCACCGAAGCCTGGCTGCAACAGGTGTTTCGGAATTACGTCATTCAGCCCCTCTTATACTCAGAATCAGGTGCTTCCAAAATTGAACCCGTGTTCTCCCGTGATTGCTTATCTTGTAGAACACACAAAAGGCGCTGCTGGAATCCGCAATAAATTAAGAATGAACTTTGATGCCGCTCGTGAGGGATAATTTATCGCATGAAGGTCTACTACTGACTGTTACATTCGAGGACCACTCTGTTTCGAGTGAAGATGGGCAAATTTTTACTCATTATCTCTGTTATACTGTAACACTTGAACAAAGTCACCCAAATTCTGTACGTTCGGAATAATAGTGGTGCATCTTATAAAACAAATTTTGTGCAGGTAGTCTCTGAAGAAATTTGTAGGGAATTTTTCAAGATGGATTTGTTAAGAGACAGTTATTAATGGATTTGAGAGCAATAGGAAGGAGATTCAAGCCATAGTGGGCAAGTTTTTGGAAACAAAGTTACATAAAATATGTAATCTTTAAACACAATTTCCCAAAAGTTGTGATTTTTTATTCCTTCTTTAATTATTTATTAAGTTTTTGGGAAGAAAGTAAAAAAATCTTAATCTGTTGGTTTACGGTTCAAGGTACGAAGAATCCGAAAATCAAATAATTTGGTTTATTATCAATAACGAACCTTTGGATTTGACCAAGAAATTTCCAGAAGCGTCTTGAAATTTCCCCCTTAGAGGGAAAAACAATAGATCATGGATTATGGACTATGAATAAACAGAATTGTTTTTTCTGAAAAGAAACAAACTCTCCGATCGCACGTAATGTATCGCAGTATTCTAGAGAACCTCTTCATAACTACCGATATGTAGCTATGTTTTTGTTTACTGGTAACGCGTGGCATTTGTGGTTTGTGGCAAAAAAGTGTCGCGAGAAATTTCATTGAGATTGACTAGATCTGTGATTCAGTGAACAAGAACCTATGATCTAGTTATGAATTATAAATCAAATGAATTATGAACACGTACCTTCCTATCGTATTATCTTGGAAGAACAGACAACTTAGAAAGCAAAGATAAGATTGGGTAAAACAATTGTTTCACTTTTAGTTTTCTTCAATTAGAGTACATTTTCCAAGTCGTTGCAGAACATAGACTGGCAATAATTGTTACGATCAATAGGAGGCATGAAATTTATGAAGAGCTCATTCACGATTTGACTCGTCCCGACTGCAATTGCATTCCGGAATACCTCGACAAATACTGATGTGAGATTTGTCTCTCTGATACGACAAGCCGAGATATTACGACCAGTGGCTCCCGAGTCGTAAACCGCGAGAGTAAGATCACGCCAACTTACCTCTCAGTATATTTTACGCCCCTGAGACTTTAAACGCTCCTTAAACCCAGTCATAACTTCATCAGAGTGTAAGCCACCCGTAAATGATCCTTCTTGATGACTAAAACGTCTGGACCTTGAATGTAGATCGTCCGTGACCTTTGCAGCAGGTACTTAGAAGTCATATGGGTTGTACGATCGTTACTTTAATAACTTCTATGTGTTTTTGTTTGGTTTTGACTCTGCTTTTCCAATTGAAAGGAATTAATTAAATGGTTTGCTGATCAATTGAGCTTAGCTTCCCTACGAAAATGGAGTCAGTCAAAGAGGATAGAAAATTATACCATTACGTAATGTTTTCACAACATTGCCCTAAATACTGCCCTGACTTTGTGTTCTGCACTTCTTCGCCACTCGTTATAATTTCTCCCCACCCCTATCAAGATGTACTTGGAATTTGAATCTGGAAGCTAATGTATAATTGTGTAATCCACAAAAAGCTAAGGACGGTAGACCTAAGGTTCCACTGTCAGATCATTCAATAATGATTAATTGTACGCCATTTTTTCCACCAAAGAAAGTTTTGCGTTTTCTCGCACTTTAATTATATATGCAGGCATAACGGAACTATTTTTCTAGCCTCTGTATTTATATCGTGATGTGACGTTCGCAAACGCCATCGTTCAGAAAACGAATGGAAACTTCCTGTTAATCATTATTAAATGATGAAAGTTCATTCTTTTTTAAACGCTATCAACTCTTCTTTGGGCAGCGCCTGCTACGAAGTAGAGTTACTGCGTCATCTTACGCGTTTTTATTTAGTAGGTATTTTAACAATAAAGCCTATTAAATATCAATAATATTGAAATGCGAATATTTTTTATTTTACAAAAATGAATGACGAAGCATTCCATAAAATTCAAATTGATTATCAACCTAAAGCGGTGACGATTGAAACAGCCAGATATTGCGAGACCCAGAAAAAGCTGCGAAGGGCGATTCAAAACAAGAGACGAGGAAAATTGACATTCGGTATCCTTCCTTCGGTATCGCTTCCTTCATCACACTGCTCTCCCTCATGCCATTCAGTCAATAACGGCACTTTTCGCCCTGTTTGGTTGGGATCAACTGAATCACACACCAAACAATCCCGACTTGGCCCCTTCCGGCGACCAATTTTCCACTAAAATGAAGGAAGAATTAGCGGAAAACGCTTTGGGAGTGACGAGGAAGTTAAGGAAGTTGTCTCCAAATGGACCAACGAGGTAGCGGCCAGAAGTGGGAAACATCTATCCAGCAAAAGACACGAACCATGAGATTCAATTCAAGAGAGAAGCACATCGCCAATGGCAAGAATGGTAAGCTAAGTATCCATCAGATACACCGCCACATTCCCTACAATTCACAATAACAACCCTTGTACGGTATTACGGTCCTGGTTTACGCAGGACATCAAAAACTTTATTGTGATACCTTGACGAGAATGCAAAGCGGTACATGAGAGACGAAATTATACGTATATAAAATTTGAACAGAGCACGATAATAGGTGCAATATGTGTGAAGTGGGAGAAACTGCGGAACAACTCATCATGGAATGTTAAGAATTAACTCCCACAGCAATATAATGCTAGATGACAGAGACAAGGCACTTGTACTTCCCTATAATCTTGATCAGGCTATAGTGCCTACCAATAGTTCAGTTCACAAGTCTCTATAACGTTTACGTGTGGGATAATAAAGTGGGTTTCTAGTACACAGACTTACTGAATGGTTTATAGTTTATAATATGAATATAACCAAGTTGACAGTTAAAATTTACTGATGCCAAATAAAAATTATCAAAAAAAGGGGGGCAGCAAATTTTTATGCAGAAGGGATTTTGAAGGTCGTTACAAAATATTCAAAGTGCATCGATGTGTCCGGAAATTTTATAGAAAAAAATCCTCTCATGCAGCACAAACTAATGAGGAAGTTTTCAAAGAAACTTTCAGTTGAAGCTATGGTTAAATGAAATTTAAGAATTGTAACAAAAGATAACTGCTAAGTCAATTTTTGTTGTTGAGCAGAATGTTCCAAAACGGATCGCAGTGAAATTTTTTTTCTTCAAAAAAGTCCATTCTAAAAGTTTTTAGGCCATTGCAATACCAAATAGCATTATATGTTTAGCATTGTATGTATATTAGCGAGTTTTCTTTGAAAACTCGCTAATATACATACATTCTGCTCAGCAACTCTTTCAATTTCATAATTTAATAAAAAAATAACCGAAAGTTATTTTGTAGATACTCCACATAATATGAAGACGAGGCTATTATTATGATACTGTGATGGGACGTCACTCAATAATATCATGAATTCTTTCCTAATTCGAGTTATAGCTCAACATTTTACCGGTATCCCCAATTCACGTTTTTGTTCCACTCCTGCGCGACTGACTGAAGAATTTCATCGCGTTATTGTGGTGATGAATTAGATGAGATCATTTTAAAAAGGTTGTTCATGTTATGGTGACGACATAAAGCCTATTTACATTAAAAAAAACCCGCAGGGTCCGAATTAATCAAGGACTTTCCGACTGCGCTAAATGGAATCGGATTAAAAGATTTAGGGTGTTTTCGCATTGATTTGATCGATTGAATTAATAATTTTGAGCAGAGTGAAGCCGTTTGGGGCATGAGAATTATTCTTTGTGACCAGAAAAAACCGTCGACCAGTTCAGACAAACGAAGATTGTCAGAATATAATACATTCACCGGGGTGCTAATACTATTAGCGCTAGACTATATTATTTTTAATAACCTGGAAGAGGTGTCTTAGATGTCAGTCGAGGTTGAGTATTCATTTCCAATAAATTTACTTCCTTCCCTTGTAATTATACGCAAGGCCAGAACAATATTTCCCCTCGCAATCCCTAGTACTTGCAATTGAATTATTGGTTATGATTTTTCTAAATTTGATAATTTCAAATGCTCACAATTTGTGAAAGGCACAGCTCCATTTTGGTTTATAATTTTCAATGATATAAAGTTTTCCTTTCAAATTTGATGGTTTGCGTTTCAAGATAATTTGTAGAATCGAAAATTTGATCGGTCCGTCCGCCGTACGCAGCACTTTACCCAATTCCCATAGACCGATTTTGATGAAATTTGGTATATCGGCCTCATTTGAGGTCTAGTTGTGCCCCAAGGTGTGATATTGTCAGTCACTTCTAAGGGGTAAAAAGTGGGAGAAAAATTTTCAAAACGCCGTAGCTCGAAAACGTTCGATGTACAAGTATTGTTTTTTCAGTAATTCAAAATAGCGACGGTTTGGAAGAATTTTTTGACACCACCCAGAGCTCTGTGGAACCGTTCGCCCAATGAAGATAATTAATTACTTAATTTCTGTATGTTCATGACGTTTTCATCAATTGATGATAGTGATCAGTTTCCAGAAGTAACAGAAACCACCCAGATCATCTATCGTTGAATGAGCAATTATTGCGAAATTCATCAAAATAATAACAGCCATGTTGTCCGTGAGGGCAAGACCAAGAGGAACCACATTCCCCTCCCCCAATCACCCCCGATTCCTAGAAAGTGAACGAAGAAGCTGTCTTCTTCCGCAGCTGGGTGATCTCTGGAGACAAATAATAAATCGTTGTGTAATAATTTGCAGCGTTTTTTTTTACTTTACTTGGTGGACATAATAAAAAATGGATTGCAGCTTCAACTAGTAACACACCTGAGTCATACTAAAATAATTATGGTCCAGTTTAGAAGGACTTCGCAGGGATTTAAACGAGTGTAAGACTATGAGTGTTGACTAGAGTGTTGCTATACATTTAATTTCCCACGACACCAGTACTCTAATTATTAATACCGAGCAGAAGAAGCAGCAAAAGTTCGAGAATACTTCCCTGAGGCAGGGCAGGCAAGCACGGCAGGTGTAGTCAGCAACGCAATTTTATTATTTTCATAGCCGTTTTTCGATTCATGCTTAATGCATGTTAACTCGAGGTGTATTTATTTTATAAGGCGCGACATTGACATTTTATTGTGTCATCAGCTTTTTTGTATTTTCTCCAACCAGTTCTCTTTGTTTATGAAAAATGTTGCTGCCGATCTTGGTTGGCTGTGAGGAATCTAGTGCTTCCTCCCGTGCTTGCACCGTGCCTGCTCTGTTGGTTGTTCAAGACTGACGAAGGAAATCTTACACAGACAATCTTTTTGGTATAATTTGAACAACCTGTAACGTAGTCGTGAACTCCACCTAAACCTGTCAACGTGTCCATCATAAGATTATGTCAATAACTAGATTCCTCACAGCCAACCAAGATCGACAGCAACATTGTCCATAAACAAAGAGAACTGGTTGGAGAAAATACAAAAAAGCTGATGACACCATAAAATGTCAATGTCGCGCCTTATAAAATAAATACACCTCGAGTTAACATGCATTATGCATGAATCGAAAAACGGCTATAAAAATAATAAAATTGCGTTGCCGACTACACCTACCGTGCTTGCACCTTATTACATCGATCAAATTATTATTGCTCGAATTAGACGTGGTTTGTCATTGGTTTTCGAGACACGCACTACCTGATTGCACCTACTTAAACGTAATTTTCAACTGAAAATAGAGCGGCGGTGGTTCCGAAAGGCATTAATTACGTTTAATGTGTATCGGAAGGTAACGATCTTGTGCCCATAACCTGTAATCAATGGCTCATTCACTTAAGAGCGAACAAGGGCCACCTCGCGAAGTCTGATTGATTCGACTCAATTACTTACGAGTTTTTGCCTATACATGAATTTAAGTTGCATTTACATTTCGTCGTTATGTAACCCTCACGTTAAGAACGTACATACTCACCAGACCCGAGAAATATTATTCGTAAGTATTCGAGCACGTAAAAATCAGTTTAGAATGTCATTCTATCTGTTACGGTTTCGAATTTGTTATCGGTCGATGTTATTATCTCATTTTGTTGGCAAAAATTGTTCGCAAAATGTATTTAATTTTTGAATGCATAATTTTGTTTCCGAGTTTACCAAGGTAGCGGAAGCTTTGTTTTCACTTTTCAAGGTTGAAAAAAAAGTTATACAAAATCAAAATTTCCACTCGCGTTTTACGTTTCAGACCTTCCTGAACATTTCTCATCAGATTTTGATGAAATTATCGCATGGAAATCATCGCCCCTGGACTGATAGTAGCTGGACTGCGCATGAGCAAACGTGAAATCCTTGGCACAATCATAACTTCTATACATTTCTCACCTGATTTCGATGAAATTTTCAAGGATTGTGTGGATTGGAGTGTAGATTGAGTAGAGGTCCCCAATAATATCGGGTCATGGATACGAGGAAGCTATGTGCCCCATCCATTTGTTCTAAATAATATTTTACTTATTTAGTATTTGTTACAAATCCTCACTATTCAGGATTTGGTAGCATGGGGGTCTTTCAAAATTTGGGGTTAATTCTCATCACCCAGCTTTTTTGAACACTCTAGTTGTCTTTGGAATTCGGAATTTTTCTCTGGGAGATACAGCAGGTTGGTGTCCACAAAGATCACCGAGAATAAATTTCACTAATCAATCAACTCGGATAATTAAAAATCATTAATGATCCCAATTCTCTCTCCCTACACCTGTCACAAAGGGTAGGTTGGAAACTTCAAAAATTTCTAGAGAAGTCTATATTCATGTTTTTATTGAAAAATAAAAAAAATGTTATAGGTCCAGGTTACTCTCCTCTTCAGGAATAAATGAGTGATTGCGATAAATAAAAGAGACTGCCCTAAACTAAGATTCTCGTGTTTTGAAGGAATACAAATGTCGCATGAGTTCAACCCCCCCCCCCCTTGGTTTTCTCACTCCCCACAGTGTTTTATCTCTCCCTCAAAATGTTGGAAAAAATTCAAAATTCTACAAATTTGGAACTACTTGATAAAGTCTCCGCCCTCTTCAGGATCTGCTTCAGGGGTCGAAACAAAGGACATTTACGGAAGAAAAAACAGAAAAACTTGAACAATAATATATGGAAAGGTTCGAGGACAAAATAGTACCAAATTTTTAAATGACCCATGCATGTATATTGACAAGGACCACGTTTATTTTAAATAGATGGCGAATAAAATTGACGAATAATAATATTGACGAATAAAATAGACAATGAATTGTTAGTTTTAGAGCGCAAATGAAGATTTTTTCTAGCAATTAATATTTATTGCTCCAATTAGTTCAACTTATTAGCAACATTTCTGTGGTAAAGAATATAAGAGACTGAAATAAGAGGTACGTATGATACCATATAAAACACACCTCCATAATTTTCGGCTATTTACTGTCTTTTGATGCACAACACTCACGAACAACTTCATTGAAAAACCACCCACTACTAACACAGATCGTGGGGTTTTCGTCTCTTTAGATGCCTAAGGAGATCATCAACATCCAGCAACTTCAGTCTCCTCGTTAACATGAAATGATGGTGGGCTAATGCTCTAGTTTTGATGACTCCATTTATTGTGGGAATTTCAAAGTCTTTATCGATGTCGTAATTATGTAGTTGATTGCCGATGCTCATCAACGCATGACTGCAATACTTTATCCTGGAATGACTGTATAGCCGATGTAGTTCAGAAGATATTTCCTACTCTCGAAGTATTTGTTAGGGAAGTGATATGTTTTGCAGCTCGATCTGTCTATTCATTACCTACCAAGCTGATGCGTGCTTCTATCCCGCAGACTAGTATCGTCGTACCCATCTTTCGCAAATCCGATGCTTGATCTGGTCGGGATCTCCCGAATCATACAAACTCAAGGCTGTTTGACCATTGATGGGAAAGCAGCCTGAGAGCCACCATGGTGAGTGGGTCCGGGCTCGGCTGGTAGGTTCTGCTTACTACCATCGTTCGTTTGGTGTACCATGCGTTCACTAAACCTCCACCAAAATCAACGGAGGCATGTTTTCTTAACATTCAAATACCTATATTTATGTTACACCTATTTTGATTTATAACCATTGTCTTTTTGTTTACAAGAGTAAATAAATATCGAGAGGATTATTGAGAGAATAATTTCAACTGCGGAAATAATTGCATGTAGGTACGCACAGATGAAGTGTTTTACCTACAGAGAGCAGCAAACTTGTGATTATTCAAGAACAGTAACCTCATTGAGGGTTTTAATTGCCCCTCTGATCGGGGAAGTTCCTTTCCAACAAAACAAAATGTTCAAGACCAACACTGAAAAACTCTTTGCCTGCTTTTTAGAAGAGAAGAGAAAAAACGAAAAATAACGAAAAAAAAGTTTGCCTCCCGAAAATGCCTCAAGGTCGTGCCTTTGAACTGTCCTATCCCAGAGTCCTATCAGGATGAAGACCGCCCTCCATGTCTTCCCACTTCATCCTGGACTATAAACTAAACTCGGCTTGGCACCCGCGAGTCCCTCGAGTGACCGGCAACCGTTTCCTCGATCCTAAACGGGTTTGGTTCGATCATCTCAAACCTTCTGAGGTTGAGCTAACCCCCGGCTTCTAATTTTAGAGTTGGGGCGTTCTCGGTGAATGGATTTCTTGGATTACCCGCTCGATTCGCGAGCCATGATACGAAATCCTGTCTTTACCAGTTCAATATCGCAGAAGGGTTCTTTGAAGCATACACATAAAATGTGGGTATGCATGTGATATCGTACTGAAATTTAAAGATTTAGGTAAACAATAATTGTTATTATTGAATGTTATTAATAATAGAGTAAGAGTGAGCTGTTAGAAGAAGAGTCTCTTTGAAGTGCTAAAATCCAGCTAAATGAGTAAAAACGCTACATTGTAGTGGTTCTTTACTTGAATTATCTGCATTTGCGTTGTGCAAGTTGATGACAAGACAGAACAACCCTATTGCCAAATTTGAGGACAAGAATGATGCACATCAATCTCCTGGTCGGTAGAAGAAAGGCGTTTGAGCATAATTATGCTATACTGTGCTATTCAGTCTTGCTCTGACGATTCTCTCTGTTTCCATGACAACTTCCTACCATGTCAGTCTTCTTCGTGCGGTTAAACCGATTAGGATAAAGATCGAATAGAAACTCTCTTTTTTTGCCGAGCTTTAGGTCCATTTATAACCTTCATCAGGGCACAAGGAAGAATTACTGTTGAAATCCACATTGACGTCTAATTCAAAACTTTGAGCTTGAAGTTTTGGAACTTGAAGAAGCGATGGAGCCTATTATTTCACACCAAAAAACTATTGAATACTAATAATGAACATCAAGCTGACTGCAATAAATTATGAAAACAGCAAAAACAATTATCTGAAACAATTTATAACAACAATTAATACCAGTAGATCTATGTATTACCTATATTGTTTTTGAATGAGAGACAAACGTATTTTCAAGCAAAGCCGAAGTTACTTCAGCAAATCGATAGTAAACGTGTAAAACCTTGTAAGTCGAGTTAGGTTTGAATAAAAAATCGTAAGTCACAAATACCAAAATAAAATTTATTTTGGTATTTTGGTATTTGTGACTTATGGTATTTGGTATTGGTGACTTATTATTAATATTATTTAATAATAAATTCGTGCTCAGAAGTCTTGCAAATAGGATTCACGTTCCACCATAAGAGATACAAAATCCATAAGAGACACAGAACGCGGCTGCCCTTGAACCTAGCTTTTTTTTTCGTACTCTGAAAAATGTCCATTTTGGGACTTACAAGGATTTACACTTTTACTACCGATATATTAGAATCCTATCCGAAATATTAGAATATTTATAGGAGAATATATATTTATAGAATAGAATATTTATAGAAGAACAACTAGATAAGAAGTGAAGAAAGATATAAAACAAAAAATAATAGATAAAAATTATAATCTGGTTTCAAGTCGTAACGAATGTAATGTGCCACCCAGGTCACACTTAGAGGTATTCCGAGGACCGTGTGGGCAGCCAGCCGACTGGCGAGTTGTGAAGCACGTCTTTGCTTCCCTTGGCGGATGACGCGTAGGCGTGACGACGCGACGCTTGTACCAGATCCCCCGCGGTCTTCATATACGTCCAAATATACGAGCAGAGTCGGAGCATAATGTAGAGCAGTGTGCCTTTCAGCAGTATTGCTAACGACATTCGTATGAGATATACGAGATGAGATTTCTCCAAGTCTTTCGTTTGTGTTACAATGTCGACTTATGTGTTGGGCCATAGAGAATTGATGCACGATGGATCAGTGAATTGGCAAAATTCCATAGTTAGTTTATGTGTCAGTACAATACATGCAATCATTACAGTGACGACTTATATTGTTGGAAGAGGTCGATGACAGTTTGTGCACTTTGTGTGAAACTAATAACTTCACACTAGTCTCAATTACTGAAAACCATAGCAAAAATGTATCTTCATTTGGAGTCCATTATTTTCACGCAAACGCACACGACCGCAGCCTGTCAGATAATCACACAAACCAGGTTTCTTTCCACTTAATGAATATGCCTATACCTTGTTCCACTAAGCTCAACTGAACAGTAGATCACTCTACTGCGCCTGTTTCCAAACATAGCTGTCCCTGATGGCTGTAGTAAAATAATTCATATCCTTAGTACATATGATTCTCTAAAGAACACATCCATTACACCGATGGGCCAAGGATTGGAACAAGGCGAAATGGGCGAATATGTAAAGTGCGGTTGGATATGGTACGTTCTATGTGCTGTCGAAGAATCGTGAACAAGCTGAGGTGTGACCCCCAAAAGTGAAGTTCTGAAAGTGTGGGATGGACCTCCCTTCACATGTGGAGATCTGGAAAAACGAAAGGGCTGATCTAAGTGATGGAGGCTTCTCTCGTTTGTCCTAAATTGGCTGTTTTAGTCAAATCCTATGTGAAATAGAAGGCAGGCAGAGTTGTATTCTTTAGATGTACCACTGATTTCTAAATTGAAAGAAATGAAGAAAACAAGAAAAACTTTTAAATGATATTTCAATATTATCTCAATACTCTTACGAAAGAATTGGGATGTTTCCCATTAACTATGAACAAGAAATTAAATACGTTAAGATAAAAATAATTTTTCTTAAATTATTCAATAAAATTATCATTTAAAAAAAAATTTTCTCAAATTATTTTATGAAATTATAATTTCATAAAAAACAGCATTGTTTATTATTTGCTAGATGTTTTACATAATTTATTGCTGTACTGTGTCTTCCAGCCCACCTCCTCAACAGTCTAACCTTTCAAGGATTTTCCATTAGTTATTAACATTGTTGGAGTAGTATATTGCATCAGTTAAAACGTCGGTGATTCGTACTGTCAACACTCATCTCAAGAGCTCTACCGATAGCGGCGTGGCATTTCCATGAACCTTTACACCTCACGACTTGAGTTTGCCACACCTTTAGCCCCGAGGTCCTACCCCCGAACCCCTCGTCGTTGTTTGACAGGCGTGTTATTTGGTTAATAATTTTCGCTTCTTCACTATCTTAGCATTCTATGTGCTCCGAACATTTGAGTTCCAAGACGTTTTGATAGTCAATTCCTCGTCCCAGTCATAGATTTTTTCCGAAGAAGTAAGATTTATTGTAAACTTGGCATTGTAGTTCCATTGTTTCAAGGACACAATTTTTCTTCATTGCGGGTGTGTGCTTGTACAATTGTTTCGTCTGCTACAATGATAGCTTTTCCTCTGACATGACGTCTTGTGTATAAACTACCAGAATCCAGATTATATACCATATAATCTCATCCATTTCTTTAACCATGATATTCGGCCACGCCTGCACCCACCAAATTCCTTCCATCTCTGACAGCTTCCTCAGAGAATATCGCCCCACGTATATCCCAAATGTCACGGACCTTCCGCGGGCTCCCAACTCATTTCCCTAACCTACCCGACTTCTAAGCCCTCAGAAAAGGTCGAAAACAGGGTGGAGACCGATTACCGTCACGCCATTAATCGGGGAGAACGGGATTTGGTGGGTTTTTTCAAATGTTTCCCCTTAGGCGATTTTTTGCCCGAAAGAGGAAACAGAGGTGGTGTGTCGAGAGAAAATTCGCGAAGGCTTCGATGGCCAGTCATGCAATATCCACACTCCCTGCATTCCATGGTAGGTGGAAAATCAAATAATCATTTTCAAAACTACAAAATTGCTAGTTCATAATTACTATCAAGCCGGTGGATAGTGTGGAGGCTGCGAAGAGGATGGATAGTAGTTTGAAGGTTGCCAAGAGAAATAGGCTGCATGAAGGCTGCCAAGGGAGTGAATATCGTAAGGTATTTCTAGAGGGTGGGCTACACAAAGACCGCCAAGGCGGGTGAACTATAATTACCTACTAGTATACGAGTATGTAGAGGCTGACAAGGGGAGCAGAGCAGAGGCCACGAATAGGATATGATGATCCCCAGTAACAGGCCGGCCAAAAGGATGAGTAACAGGCACAGATAAAACTCACATTGGAGTTGACAAAGAAAATAACGTAGATCGATCTTTCAAAAAACTCTTCCGACGTGCCCTCTCTACGAAATTCCACTATGGAAAATGATTTTTGAAAGCACCTTTCTTACCTAACTGCTGGCTGTAGTATCGAACACCACCTGATTTCGTAGTGGCTGTGCATATCCTTCCATTATTGCCTTGAAAATACAAATTGGCTCATGAAACTCATCCTGGTGACAGAATACAGCATCACAAGTTTTCTTTGCCAAAAGGTTTATTATTTCGTCGAAACTTTTGACTGACTGACTGGATACTTGCCTTCTACTATTGTTAACTTCCACTTCGCATTTACTTGAATTTCTCTAACACTCGACCTTCAGGTATTTCCAAATTTTTCAAAAACGGTAACCTCGCCTCATTCCTTTCCCACTCGAGTGGGGCGAAGCATTTTTTAGGAGAGTTTGAAGGCTCACCTGTAACAATTCTACAAACTCAAGCTGATTTACAACTTCTCTCTCAATCCCCAAGAACTCTCAAAGCAAATCATCAGGGACATTTCCCTTTTTCAAAGCAAATCACTTTCAAACATCTACCTTCCCTTTGGTAACTTGGTTGTGAGTACATCAAATATCATGAATGATGATGTTCTCTCAACACCTACCTACTCCGGTAAGCTGGTTTCGCCCAGTCAAGAGGCCGCAATTCCTTCCTCATCCAATTGTGGAGTTTGATTCCAAAAGGTACTCTATCCATTTTGGTCAAACGTGAGAAAAACGCGAAAACCCATAGCGACCTGAAAAACGTGCTATAAACCAATGATGTTATTAAAAAAAATATATATTTCTAAATTATAATAAATGTTTTTGGAAAAAAAGGTAAATTAGTTCAAAGTTTAAAATTATTTTGAACAAGATTTGAAATTTCAGATGTATGGACTTTTTGAAACAAATTTATTTAAATTTAGTTTAATACTTTTTGGAATCAAACGAAGTGGATAAATTACTTTTTGAAATCAAACGAAGTGGATAAAGTACTTTTTGAAACAAAACTGAGAAGAGACTACATCTGCTAGATATAGTACCTTTTGAAATCAAACGGAATGTTCACCCTCGTTTTTCAAAGGAATGGATTATCTTTTTCTCCAAAACGGTCGCATTTTTGTGAATAACTACTCCCCTAAAACCCTAGGAAAGTATTAACTCAATTTCGATAAAAATGGTCTCTAGTACCTTTTGGAATCAAACTCCTCAATCCTCCTTCAGAGGATCAGTTCAACCAATTTCGAATCAAAAGTAAATTCAATCAGGTAATCAGTTTTATTGATTTCCTAGTTTATTCAAAGGTATATACCTATTTTATTCACTTAGTAAATTTTAATACCAAAATTGCCATCATGTACAATAATGGTGTTTCCATCCAAAACTCGACTGAACCCACACGTTTTTCTGCAACCCAGGAATACTTTGCAGAACTATATCAACAAACCTGGTTACCAGCGCCAGGAACCAATTTTTTCCCATTCTCAAAAATTATTATTTTTTACCCAAAAATTTTTAGGAACACAAAAAATATTCCTCATTTATTAATAACAGTGTCAGCGTGTAACTGATTTCCCTGAACGGCGTGATCCCGCGCCCCAGGCGACCAATTTGTGGTCGCGAGCGGACGCTAACCACCGCTTCTGTGTAAGATAATCCATTTTAATTATATATAACGCAGCGTTTAAGGTTGAATAATAACTCAAAAAATAAAGACAAAATAGATGTTTTGGAGAGAGGATTAGTAAAGAAGAGAGATTTTGGAGACCCGAACTAATTTTTCCGTAAAAGTGGAAACCAAAATAGTTTGCGTTTCTGGGAAGAATGATGAAGGAAAGAAAATGAATATAACAGAACCAAAATGTCAACAGTGGTGCAAAAACTTTGGATTGAATTGTCATCCATCTCGAACCATTTTTTTCATCAACTCTCCCAAAGAACGGCAAGAACCTTTCTGTATTTGGTTGTACGCCATCCAATTAGAGGGCTTGAAAATATCGGATTGTTTCTCCGAAACAATCCCTCTTCCGAACGTTTTTGTTTTGAGCCTGTTCTTGGGTATGCTGACCGGATCAAAATAAAAGCGTGACGTCTACTGACCACGCCCTTTGTGGAGATTCTGGAAAACAGGCCCCCTGAAGATCTTCCCGGTCCTGCGTTTTCAAGTCTTTCCAGAATGATCCCAACAAATTCTCCACGAACAATAATACTCTGCCACAGATTTTTGTCAATGTGTTAAATTCGATAAAAGCTGCCAAAATTCCATGAATTTAAAATAATTACCACTAAATTTGTTGACGTATGCTGATGTTACTTCAGTTTGAAAAATTATAGAATTATTTGCCGTTGAGGCCACCATAACTTTCTTTAAGAACGACCTCATTTTCTGCCTTCCACGATTATCACTGTGTCAGGAACTCCATCTAGGATTTCTTGATGTGATTACTAACACGACTTCTTCAGTTATCTCTTGGAGGTCTGCAGCTTTTCTCAAGAGACGTAGAATAGAAGAGAATAACAAATAATATATTGTGTTTATTAGACAGTTATATTCAATAAATTATAAACATTACTTCATTTAGAGCACGGATCACATGTTGTCTGCCCGGAGAGTTCGGCGTGCACGAACGAGAGTTCACCCCAAAAACGGCGTACACAATCATTTCGACCGATTTCGATTTTCGCAAAACTCCTATAATAATTATTCACTTTTATCAGTTAGTATCATTTTATTTTTATTTTACACCAAGATTTTTCAATTATCACTACTTACAAATTTTATTATTAATTTAATTTTTATTTACCTCATAATTATTTTCCTATTTCATTATTATTATTATTTTTTAACAATCAATAGATCCAGAACAAGTTAGTGGTCAGTCAGGAGACTTACTGGAGTTCTTGCTTTCTGAATGTCCTATTGGTTGACCTCATCGTATCCAAGTCGTACACTGTGGTCCTCAATCTTCAATTCTTTAATATTTCGTTGGCTCCTTGAAGCTCTTCAATTCTCACTTTATTCAACGGTGAATCGCAATAACCACGCTCTTTTTATCAGACTTAATATTGTACAATAGAGTTTACGGTGTTTTTTTCAATTTTGAGATAATCTGTTTTTATTTCGATTTGTGCAAATTTTTTCTTAACTGGTGAAAAAAAAACAATAACATCACATGAAATTAATTTAGGACAAAAAATATCGTCTGAAGAAATTAAACTTCAAAATTTGAATGTTGAAGTTTGATGCCAAATGATATCACGAAAAATAAATTTAGTATCGCATTCGCGACTTCTACCTAGCATCATCCTCAGTCATCGTAAGGTGAGGTCTTAGATTTAGAGAAGCATCTGATTCAAACGCCACCTAATAGAAAATATGTTGTAGGAGGAGGTAGCAGAAAGGACCCAGTTCTCTTTTAACATTAAATGTTAAAAATCAAATTTTCATTACTCAGGTGAGCGCTCTCGGGCAAGCTAAGCCCCTTTTTCAAGCCTATGTTCAATAATCTGCAGTCATACTCTATCTTGAAGCAGATCAGGCACTCTATCTTGCAGATTATTGAAAATAGGCTTGAAAAGGGGGCTTGGCTTGCCCCGCCAGCGCTCGTCAGAGTAAATAATGTTAAACGAGAACTGGGTCCTTTCTGCTTCCTTCTCCACATACACGTACAATATGTCTACAGCAGGAATACAGAACAACTAATAGAAAAGTGTTGGCAATGAAAATATCAATATTCGTCTCATTCATTAAAACATTTCATCTGAATACTTCAAAATTGAACTAAGAGCCCAATACCAGGATCAAAGAAGAGAAAATATCATTCAGCTCGATTTTTCGATCGAGGAATGGAGAGAAGTGAGAAGGCTCCGGGTAACCAGATATTTGAACACAATCACAAATAAAAGTTAATAACCGGGTTGAACGAGAAATGAATTTCAGTTTTATTTTGCGGCACAGGCTCGATTCAGAGGGGAGGAGCTAGACGTGATTTTTCTACAGCTTGTTTTTCTGGAGGGCGTCGCCGTATTCTTATTTCCACGGTACCCGTTCGGTAGCTTTTGCTCTAAGAGAACCTGCATAGCTGGAAAGGAATTTTGGCACGAGTCGAACCACCTCGCTCATCGATGAACGTGATGTTTCTTAATGTTAACTGAAAGTGATGATAATTTCAACTGTCGTTGACACTGTTCATCTATTATGTAACATAGTAGGTATCCTAATCTCATCATTCCAACAAATGAAGCTCATAAATGTTATTGTAAAAATTTTGTCTTGTTTCCGTAATTACACCAAAACACATAGACGTACATTAGGTCATTGAAAAAAAACAAAAAAAAAAAAAAAAAAACAAACGAAATGTATAATAATTGAATTTATTTGAAAATGATGAACATAAAACAAGATTATAGAAATATAAGTTTAGACGGTTATTCAAATAAAATCAAAAAATTTTCACACTGATATATTTTGCAAAAGAAATAACCGGGTTGAACGAGAAATGAATTTCAGTTTTATTTTGCGGCACAGGCTCGATTCAGAGGGGAGGAGCTAGACGTGATTTTTCTACAGCTTGTTTTTCTGGAGGGCGTCGCCGTATTCTTATTTCCACGGTACCCGTTCGGTAGCTTTTGCTCTAAGAGAACCTGCATAGCTGGAAAGGAATTTTGGCACGAGTCGAACCACCTCGCTCATCGATGAACGTGATGTTTCTTAATGTTAACTGAAAGTGATGATAATTTCAACTGTCGTTGACACTGTTCATCTATTATGTAACATAGTAGGTATTCTAATCTCATCATTCCAACAAATGAAGCTCATAAATGTTATTGTAAAAATTTTGTCTTGTTTCCGTAATTACACCAAAACACATAGACGTACATTAGGTCATTGAAAAAAAACAAAAAAAAAAAAAAACAAACGAAATGTATAATAATTGAATTTATTTGAAAATGATGAACATAAAACAAGATTATAGAAATATAAGTTTAGACGGTTATTCAAATAAAATCAAAAAATTTTCACACTGATATATTTTGCAAAAGAAATTGATTGCAAAACGGAGTGTACAAATAGGCCATTGTAGAGGACTCACAACTCACAACGGTCGACTCGTGGGCGAGTTACTATTAGGGCTGACAAAAGAGGCTACTGCGCTACAAGAAGAATATGGAGATAAAAGGCTATAAATATTGTGTCTCCTGGCTTCTAGAAAGTTTTTTGAAAAAGACTTCACCCGACAGGCGCTAACAATTACAGAGGGAATTCACCAAGCGACCACATATCATTTCGATTCATTTTTTTTAAAAAACGCCGTCCTACGTGAATATTCCAAGATAGGTATTTCGGCGGACGTAAACTGCGCAAAGGAGCAAGAAAAGGATGGCTTCATTATCGAAATTCGTCGGACATAAATTTCCGAAGTAAACGAGCGGAAAGATACTAACAGAAATTAATGGTATCAGCGGAGATGAGATCGAAACTTACCGGTTCGAGCGATTTTCGTCAACAAATCTCCCAAATTGACTCACCACTTTGGAGTCAGGTTGACCTTTAGGGTCTTGAAATTACCGCGGGCGTAATAACCGTCATTCATAATTCCCCATCGTCAGGAGGGCTTGACAACCGCTTATTATATATGGCGGACTTTTGAAGCTGGAAACTGAGATCTTATGCGGATATTTGATGCGATTATTGCAGCTCGAAGGATGCTGTTAACAGCTTTGGTTGAAAAGACAGATCCAGACTGTCGACACACATCACTCGTCTACACGGTAACATAACTATCTGAGTTCCGTTTCAGTTCAATCAACCACTAACTGGAGGTGGTGGCACCAGTCGCATACACTTACCCAGTATCATACGCTTTCATCTTCAAATCCAAATAATAAGAGTTCTTAGTGATGTAGGTAGGATTTTCTAAGCTCAAACTATTTTTGTCCTTCCATAGTAAATCTGAAAAGAAGAGAAAGAAGTAGGGAACTTTTTTTTCCCGGTTCCTCACGTGCAGGAAGGGGCATCTTGTAGTCAGCACTCTGCTTGCACTTTAGGTTAAGAAGGTGAGTCCTCTTCTGTATTAGTATTTTCTCACGAAGTTTGTCTTTCTACACACAATTTTTTATGTTTCCACGCAAGTGCATGATACTGGTTCTGAAGGGTGAATAACACTGATGTCACCCACTTTTGCCATTTATGAAACCGAGGAAAAAAAGAGTTTTCGAAAATCATTCATCATAGCTGAAGAAACCGAATATTTTATTTCTCGAGGTTTTACAGCGTTCTTATTCAGTCATTATAGCTATTTCGACTCCTATACTATCTGTAGGATGTGATCTGGCCAAGATATTGAGCAAAAACGAGGATTTTTCCGTTAACGTGAACGTGTATGATACTGGTGCCACCACCATACTGTGATGTTAAGACTCTGGTGTAAGATCAAAATCTAACCCAATCATGCAACTTTATTTATTCCAATTATCGAAGGTTACTCGAGTTTTGCCCAGGCTCACAGGATTGAAGTTAGAACAGAACATAAGCTTGCAGGATAGGACTGAAGGGTGGACAGGACCGAAGTTTGCTTTGGTCATCAGAAAACAATCAGACGGTTGATTTGAATGGGAAATAAATTTTCAAGAATGGATAGACGTTCGCAGGGTATGACAAAAGTTTGCAGGGTAGGACCAAAGTTTGGGCAGCTCAGAGGTTTGCTCTGTCCATCAGAAAACAGATAAGACGGTTGATTTGAACAGAAAATAAGTTTTCAAGATTTAATGGAGGTTTGCTGGAAAGGACATAAGTTTGCAGGATAGGACCGAAGTCTGGACAGGTCATAAGTTTGCTATGACCCTCATAGAACAGGACAGCCATTGGAGAATATCAACTCTCCTTCTCTCCATGTTCTCGGTGACCATCCTTAATTTCTCAAATCATTGTATCCAAAATGGATACCTACATCACTATCAAGACCCAAACTAAATAGAATAGCAACGTACAATGCAAGCCACGAAAGATTCACTGGATTTTACAACCTTGTCACATGAGATGTAAGGATCAAGGCTCAAGCCGCATACTGTTGTGGATGATAAATTGCTAAGAATTTGCTAAATAAACGTAAATAATCGAACGAGACCTTCCAGAACTCGGCAATCTTCTCCTGTGTAGGATCTGATTTAAATTCTGTGGGATATCTCTGCCAATAATAATTACCAGTACTTAGTAAAGATACCAATTGGTGAGGAATCGTTGCGAGATCATTAAAAACCTTCCCCAAATAAAGCACAGTATTTATTTGGTATTTGTTGTGGACAGGAGGGAGAAGCAAAAATATCTCCGAACGGGGGTGTAAAAACAAACGCTCGCCAAAACGGACGAGACGCCAACGCCCTCAAACTCGTTCACCCGCGAGAGTCGTAAGAGACGAGTTTTCACTGTCACGGATCCGCCCTTGAACCTCTGCCATCCTGAACCAATCCTTCTTCCCCTGAATGTACCAAACGAAGCTGCCCACTGTGCCAAAAAAACTTGATTTTTCTGATCCTTCACCACGATAATAAGAGGTGATTGACATCCACTCAGCGGTCACATTCAAGGACAGACCGAAAAAAGTTGATGCGGCCGCTGTGTCAATCTCCGAGAAAGTCTGCAGTATAAATAACAAACTGGACCGGCTCATCAGTTTTATGATGTATATTCAACGTTGATAAAGTCAATACTAATAAATTTCCAGTATGGGCGAGTCTTCAGTTCATCTATATGGTAATCCACTCATCGGATAACATAGAGGGCGCAAGGTATTGGATGACTGGTCTTGAAATAAGTCTATTTTGCAATCTTTTCGAGTTTTGAGGACCTTCTGTAAGTTTCAAGTAAATCAAACGTCACTTCTTGATTCAACAGTGCATAAGGATATTCGCTCTTTAATTCCTCGCTCAAGACAATTTTTTCCAATGTTTTGACGGTTTTGCGATCAGGTTTGCGTGAAGATTTTGATCCCTCCGATAATTCACCTAATTTACTGATTACCAATTGAAATTGGACAAAAATAGTCTTGAATGAAGGTTGCTTCTTGTCGGGAACAACGATTAGGCTTGATCATGGAAACACTGGAAGCTTTCGAATTATCTCAATTTTCAATCAAGCCATTTTCAATCATGTTGATGACTCTCAACTACATAATGAAGGTACTACGAGTTCGGGAATATCTCAATAGAATGGAAACCCGGAGTGAACTCCTTTTCTCTATAAATGAAATCAATGTCCTGGCATTATCAAGGGTACTTATTTAACTTCGCCCGAGTAGCGATATTTTATGGAAAGAACGTCCTACTTTTTAGAAATCTCCTCAGGAAATGAGCTTAGTGGATAAAGGAAGATTTTTCTTTCTTCAGTCCAAATAGTTGGGCTCTTTTGAAATATTCTGTTATTTAGAATAACTCTTTCACACCGTCCAGCTCCAAGATGGCCTAGGATGAGTAGATTACTCTTCAAGGTTGTAGAGGTGCAGTTTAAAGTTTTGAAGTGTTGACTGAAATGGTTCTGTTGTAGTTTATCTTTCAGTCTGTCAAATATTGCAATGTGCTGACGGAATTTTAATGCAGAATTAATTGTTAATCAAAAAAGCCAACTGAGGACTCTCCTAATATAAAGCTAAGGAAATTCGGCTCCTCTTGGGTTTGCTGTCATTCAATATTTTTTTTACGTCCATCCATCTCTTGAGTAGTGCACATTTATCACTAATCTGAGGGATGCAGTAATCTAGATGGCAGCCTTTGAATCGTCAGCAGACTTTACTACCAACATGATTCATCAGATTCATTCATTGGGTCAGAAACATCAATGGACTCTACATACTACCCAGGGCAACACCGATGCTAGATGTCAGCTGATGTCCTGCTGGGTCATTGATAACCTTCACGTCACTTCACTCTTGACCTCCTTTTTGTTGATTCGGAATCAAAACTGTTGACAGGTAGTAGATAGTTCAGTGGACAGTAGTGATGATTGTCAGTGTCAGGCAGTAAAAATGAAACTGAAACCGAAGTGACGTAAAAGAGACAAAACTTTCGATTCCTCACTCATTCGGACGATTTATGTAAATCCGAAGCAGGCTTCGTGCCTTATTAGCGGCGTTTCACGGCGGATTACACAGATCCCCACTGGCCTAACCCAGCTTCCGTTGTATCGGCTCTTGACATTTTCCGAAGCCTACGCCGAGACGAGGACCTGATTGGAATCTCTTTTCTTCGAGTCTCTTCCTACGGCGTTTAACATACTCCAGACGGTTGACCGCCCGGTGATGCAGTAAAGAAGATTAAAACCACAACTCGAGCTATTGGATACTGAGTGTTAGCACGAGTGACGCCTTTCTGCGGACGGCATTTCAAGAATCCTATATAATCCGGGCGTTGTCTCAAGACTGCATTTAACGGCACTCTCGTTTGAAAGGAATGCTCATGTTTTGGTTATCTTATACGAGGATCTCTCCTCTTCAAAAGCCGATACGATCCTTGGAGATTACGAATTTTTTCAACAAACTGGCACCTTTGAGGTGCCGGTTAGAGGAAGTAATGCAACTGCCAATTGGTGGGATTTAAGAATGTTCACGAATAATAGAGCACCTCTCATGAAACACTATCCCTCAAATTCTATATTTTCTTCCAGTTTGGAATTTGGATAAAGCGTGATAACATAACTTTGAGATAGCATGAACAAAGCAGTCAAAACAATCGTGTCATTGCGCATTTACAAACACAAATGCCTAAAATCCTCAATTTATGTTCACCAATTTCGGTTATAGTTGGTGATCCTCCATTTATTAAGACCTGAACTTATAGATACAATAAATGACGAGAAGGTATGATAGAGATATTAGTCGGGGATACATAGATACAATAAATGATAGATACAATAGATACAATAAATGACGAGAAGGTATGATAGAGATATTAGTCGGGGTTAGCTGTGGCCGAGTAACCTGCGGCATGTTTCTCTGGAGACGAGATTCGGACCGGATGCAGGGGGCGTGAGTTCGGGGATCGCCTCGGTAGCATATTTTCGGGTAAGTCGGTCGCAGTTCCCCCTCGTCACAGCACAGGGCGGTGATGCCAATGGGAAGCCATGAACGAAATCATCAGGGAAAATTCTAATCTTCCCCCACTGATGACGTCTTCGACGCCAGGAATGGCAGTTGGACGAAAATCCAACCTGAAATGGTTGTTTAATTAAATTAAAGTAAATTTTACTTTACTTTTTACTTTTATTGGTATCTCTGATGTTTTAGTACCTAGCTCTTGGTGGATTCATCGATATGATATTTCTAAGTAAGAAAACTAGCAGATCACAAACGTTATCGTCTTCTAAAAACATAATTTCAAAAATTATATAATGATATGGTGCCCATCCAACGACAGCTTATAATTATCTTTTAAGATTCTTTTTATTTACAAATAAAAAAAGTGTACACTCATTTTAAAAAATGTTACTAATTTCCTTTGAGTTTAACTCGTGCTGGGAATAGGAGCGTCTTAATCGTTCAACAATAAAGGCTAGGTGGTACATGAACTTCCTTGAATAAATTAATTATTGGTCTCTTCAAGGAAATTATTTCTTAGTGAAAAATATGCGATCTCTTGGTACAATAATAAAGACCGGTCAGCCCGTAGTATTATCTGGATTGGTGACCGCTCGAGGGAGGTATCGCAGGTCTTGATAATTTTTCGGGTTGGGTCGTTTGTGAGACAATAAGTAGCCATGAGAAAAATCACCAGAAAAAATTCTGATCTTCTCTATGAAATACACTGATAAGGCTGAAAATTCGCCAAAAGTTAGCATACTTTTCTGAAGACAATAAATATATTATAATAATATGTGATCCCCCAATCCAGACATTATCACTCCAAAGTTTTAACGTGAGAAATGTTTGGGCATTCATGGTATTGGCGACAAACGATTTTTCCTATTTTGTGGACTCATGTAGGTGAGCAGAAGAAGGCCATGAAGTTAGTTTTGGCAAAGTTCAATTTCAGTGAACGATCTGAAAACCATTCGTTCAGGCTTACCAAATTACTTGCCGCTTTCATTTTTCCACTTCTTTTCACGAGCCTCCGATTATAATCAATGCAGATTCATAAAAGTTCTTCGTCAATTAGGACCAAATTAAGTCCATGTCATATACCTAATCGTTAGGAAGCTAACCAACTTGGAGCTCGCTTCAACTCGCTGTAATGGACTTTAATTAATGGAAATTAATGGAGTCTAAAATTCGTTCAATGTACAGGAGTTACAGGAAAGGTCCTCTCGTTCTGAATGAACAATCCATGCAGTTAGTGAGAATCGCTGACGAGGAGACTTTGTTATTTTCGGAGACCAACTGGTTCTACCCACATCGACACCTTAGGTCTTTCGGACAAAAAATAGCCAAAACAAAACTTGATGGTGATCTCCTAATGGAACATAAATTATATCATTGTCAATTCGAGAAGGTCTTCTAACTGCAAAACTTCGGTTGATACAAACTTCACAAAATTGGTAAAATTGGATAAAAAACGGTACTTTTGAATGCTGCAATACGTATGAAATTAAATCATGCATATTACAGTACAAGTATGATATTACTAAGGGTATCAGGATTTTAAATAACTAGTAGACTTTATGTCTAACACTCATCATTCACAAGATGACAATCACCTTGTGAATGCCTAGTCACTGTTTGGTCTTGAATCCTCTTCAGTCAGATAAAGAAATTGGTAGTATGAACTCAGTTGCTGGGGGTGGCTTAAACAACACCTCTGGATATGGAATACTACGTTTTTGAAAAATACTACCTTCACTGGTCTCTTCTGACTGACCAAGTTCCATACCAGAATATTTATCACAACAATCTTTTCGAGATCCCTTTTGGAATGTTGCTGGATCCTGGGTAGATAGGCACGTCATGAAATAAAAAGTTGAACTAAAAGACAAAACTGATCATTCAAATTCCTCCAAATTTCAACCTTGTTAAAGTACAGGTGTATTCAGAATCAGCCAACATCTTTAAACAATTGGAAGAACCTATAATATTGTTTTCCTGAATGTTGACTCGAATTTGGTCGAATTTAGTTCCCAAACAAGCTCCCGAAGGTCCATCAGGAGGCTTGGCGACGTTTCTGGGAGCTTTTTTATTGGCCTGAGGAAACCCGCCCTCAGAAACCAGGAGTCTGCTTGTTTCAGTTACGAAAGGACGGGAAGATCGTTACATAAACCAGTCTTCCCAGCATCCTTGCCAAGGTCGGCTTCCCTCAGTTCCCTCTTGGCCCAGCCACGCCTTCTGGGTACTGACCCATCCACTTGAGTCGTCTCTTTTACTTTCACAGGGATCGACGAGGGTGTCGTCCTATCCGAGCCCACCTGTTGTTGAGGAGTTGCAGGACCAGAAGTTACTTTTTTCAGAATTTTCCTTGTCCAGAGCAAAGCAGGTCTGGTATGCTGGAATGATTGCATATTTACATGCGAACAGTTAGGAGTGTATAAACTCGTGGGGGTCAGAACCAAAAAAATAAGATTTTGGAAAAATATTAAAAATGAAACAAGTTGATTTTTAATATCATATTGTGTTTATTTATACTTGTCATAATGTAAGTAAATCCGAGATGATGTGAAGTTAAGTAGTACTAAAAACACAGAAGCTTATAAAGCACGTTGATTGATGTTTTTCTCAAGGCTAGGTGCCCACTCACCTCTGTTGTTTATACTGCTATAGAAGGGATTGATCGAATTTCGTTGCTCCCTGATTATGACGTGACTGTATACTGTAAATGAAATATAACATTTCCAAGTCAAATTCAACCTATTCCAATTCAAATTCTCTTGCAGAGTTTAGCTTATTCGCAGTGGTCTTAACTAATACTCTTCACATAATTATTTTAAAGAACACACATACTTGTTGATGAAACACAATCGAATGAATTTTATTTTCATCTCAATCATGAACACATGAAAATCAACACCTGTTGAAACTGGAGGAACGAACTAAAACCAGACAACTACTTGACATTCTAATAAGCCCCCTCAAGTAAGCGTCTGGAGACCTAGTGATTTGGTGCATGCTTCATGCTTCTGGCGTGGAGTGGATTTTGTCAGAAAATCTGCTGGCATATCTTCAGTAGGCATGTATTCCACTTTAACGGTTTGGTTTTCAATGGCTTCCCGAATGAAGGCTTTACGAATGTCAATATGTTTCGTTCTCCAATGTGCATGGGATTTTCTATCAGTTCGAGCGCACCTTGGTTGTCGTTTTCAGCACTAGCGCCCCCACAATTGGATGTCCGAGACTGACTAAAAGCCGTCTCAAGTACATCGCTTCTTTTACAGCATCTGTCAAGGAATAATACTCGGCCTCCGTTGTGGACAAAGCTACAGTTCGCTGTTTTCGTGCTTCCCACGTAATCGCTGCCCCAGACATCATAAATACCATTCCACTGAATGATCTTCGGTCAGAATTGTCACTCCCCCAATCATCACCAGTGAACCCAATCAATGGCTGATCAGTTTTCTTATAAGTCAACATGAAGTCAACTGTACCTTTCAGATATCTCAATATTCGTTTTGCATCTTTCCAGTGCGCCTCTGCAAATTTGTTATTAAATTGGCTCAAGAAACTTACTGCGAAAGCAATGTCTGGCCTAGTTCCTATTGCCAAATATAATAGTGATCCCATCAGAGACCTAAAAGGTAGCTGGGTCATGTCATTTTCATGCTCCTCAATACCATCAAAGTTAATATTCATTTCGAGAGGCGTAGAAACTGGTTTACAATTTTCCATCCCATACTTCCTTAACAATAATGGAATTATTCCATTATATACCTTTTCTGTGACAAATGCATTTCTCCTTTTCTCTCATATTCAAATTCGATACCCAAACAAAATTGAATTCTTCCCATATCCTTAGTCAAACTCCTTCTTAATTTTGTCTTTCACCTCTTTCAACCTATCAGGATTCTTGGATGCTAATGTAATATCATCCACGTATACCTCCAAGTACACAACATCGTCACCGTCATTTATCTTGTAAATACAAGGTTCAGCGCTGGTTGGTTTCATTCCTACGCATTTAGTCAGTCGTTCGTGCAACTTTTTGTACCACTGTCGGCCTGACTGTCTTAATCCATATAGTGACTTTTTCAGATGGCATACCGTTTTCCCATTTTTCCAGTCATTTAACATTTCCTTTGCGATTTCTTGAATTTTTCCAGTTTCTTCCGAAATCAGATCTTGAAGGGTTTCCTCAAAATTCTCTGGAGCCTCCATGAAAATGTACTCATCTAGATCACCGTTTAGATAGGCTGTCTCGACATCCATTTGTTCGACTTCCATGTCTTGCTGAACTGCTAATGCCATTAGTATCCTCAGAGAACTCAATCTTACTACAGGGGAATACGTTTCAAAATAATTATTTTAAAGAACACACATGCTTGTTGATGAAACACAATCGAATGAATTTTATTTTTATCTCAATCATGAACACATGAAAATCAACACCTGTTGAAACTGGAGGGACGAACTAAAACCAGACAACTACTTGACATTCTAATAAATTCAACCTTTTTACCATTATTAGGGAAATGAACAAAAATACACACAAACCCTAAATGTAGTACCAGATGCCCATGATGTAGTACCAGATCACAGATTGGGGACTGGGCCGAAAAAAATACTCCAAACGCAGTAGGTACCTATACATAAAAAAATCAGATTTCATTAAAAAAGAACAATCGACAAAAAGTAAAATTTATAGCATTTCCAAGTCAAATTCAACTTTTTCCTAGCAGCAGTTTAAAAAAAATGTAATCTATTGATTCAAATTTTTAGAAGAACCTTTCCCAGTCCCCAATCACAGACAAGCATTCGGTACTTCATTTAGGGCTTGTGCGTATTTTTCGTCATTTCCTTAAGAATGGTGAAATGGTTGTATCTGACTTAGAAAAGGTAGGATTTGACTTGGAAAAGGTTAAATTTGAGTTGGAAAAGGTTGCATTTGAGTTGGAAAATGTTGAATTTGACTTGGAAAAGGTAGGATTTGACTTGGAAAATGTTGAATTTGACTTGGAAAAGCTATATAACTTCTCTACAATTTGCCCTAAAAGGTCCTCTAGCCACAGGGATACTACGTGGGTGTTAGTATTCCAATAAATTCACAATCATTGTTCATTTATCGATGGTTGATCATCTGAAAGGTTTCATTCGTTTCTAAAAATCTATCTTGAGTTGATGGAACAAAGTCATGGAACATTCAGTAGTTAAGTGATTGATTAGATATCCCATTGGTGAAGGTTGGGTCGAATGAGCTCTGGGAAATGTTATTGGATTTTTAAAATAATAAAGAAACAACACGTGTTTATCAGCAGTTTTAGAGATAGGGCGTTTTGAAAAAGTATCCCCTTTCTTTCAACTAATTTAATCAAATTCGGTCCTCGGGAACGTACGGTGGATGGATGGAAACATTTTTTAGATTTTTTAATTAGAATCTCGTAAACTGACAAATGCTGAAAAGGGGTAACAATTTCATTAACTATTGAAAATAATGTACAAATATTGAGGTTCTCATCATGAACTCAGATGTCTTGGACACAAAACCAACAAAATAAAGTTACTCCATTACCAATTACTTCTCCAATTTTGGCGAGTAAGTTGTGAAAATAAATTTGTTTATATCGGGTTCTTTGCTTACGCACTTGTTTGAGCATTAAAAAATCAAAATATGTCGAGTACAGCTATTCCACATTCCAATTCTCAACACTCCATAAATCACCGTAATAAGACGGCTCGCACTACCTTATCTACGCCCACTCGATCGAAATCTTGTACGCGAACGGGGAGATTCCAGAGTGTGCCAAGGGTGATAAATGCCTCTTCAAAGAAGCTGTACATATCTCTCGACGTCCATAGCCCACGAGCCTAAAACAATGGGCAACTTCCGAAGGACTGCAGTTACCAAGTCTTGATTACAGGTTGCGCAGAAATGTTTACGAGCTGCCAGCCGCAAGCCCGCATTGTTGGCGCTCGCCTACTGTCAGAAGAAACGGGTAGGTTCGCCTAATTGAGTGTATCTTCATCTCTTGCTAGCGGGATTTGAGTTTCTTCTGCATCCTCCCTGATTATGGTATTGTCAATTTGCAACGAGGACATAGCCAAGATTTCAAACTATGGTCTGAACAACAACCACTCAATTATCAATCAATCTCAGTCCAATAGACGGGAGAAGTACGAAATCATTAATGGTTTATCAGTGAGATAATACTCGTTCTTTGATAGATCGCAATATATTATATCATGTGGGCCCAGTCAAATTTTAGTTTAGTACCGAAACATTAAAGTCAGGCATGACACTCTTCCCTCCATAAAATTTTATTTTCCACCAAGTCCGCGCTGCCCTTGGAGTCGACTTAATATTTACGAGGTAATAAAATGTTATTGGGAGAAAACCTTCGCGGCATCATGGCCGAAATCCTTATCAAAACCTGTTACCAACAGTCTCTCTAAATCGATATTGGATGGAATTCCTGAGTGGCTGGTTGCGATTCCGCTTTGGCTCAATTTGCTTGCCTCTACCATTTGAATGGGTTTCTGGAATGAAATACAGAGTAATATAAATATAAGGTTTTGTGGTGTTTGGAAGGACTAACTTCATTCTACATGAAAAGGGTGTGAAATTTGATCTAGGAGTTGGTTTTCACCAGCGTCTTTCTAAAAGTAAAAGAAGCAAAATTTGGCCATGAAGATGATTTCCACCACCATTCTATGTAAAAAGGAAGTAAAATTCGGTCTAAGAAGTTGGTTTTCTCCAGCGCCTTTCTGCAGACGTCGACCGGTAGGAATCAGAAACAACCTGTCAGTCCAAATCTGAGGTGATTTGGGTATGAAGGAACTTCAATCTACATCTGGTTCAGTAACGAACAAGAAAACTTGCCGATTTCGACGTGTCCTCGACTCTAACGTATCCGTGATTCGAATCCACCTTAGAGATCCACTCGTTATCTTTAATGACGATGGTATTTCGTCGATCTGGCTTTTTTTTCTACCACGAGACCACGAGATTCGTAAGCTGGTCTAACGAATAAACGTTTTTTAAGTTAGAGGGTTAATAGTTCGAGATACAGTCGCCTTATTAAGGAACACGAACGGCTAGATTACTAGCTAAGTGATTAATGCATTCCCTGCAGGCTTTGAACATCATTTGTCAAATGACAGACAGTACCGAACTGATTGATTTTGCCTGTCACGATTCCAATTGGCAGTTCCGGATCATTTGGACAAAATGTTATCTTCTATCCACTTGAATAATAACATCGGACCTTTTATGGGTATCGTAATTTTTGAGCATAGTTATTTCAAGGTTCAGAAAAGAAAAAGAAAAAGCCCTTATTAGGATGAACTACTTTCATCTAGTTCAAGAAACCTTGCCGAAACCGAGTAACCTTCGTATTTTTCTGGTACTCCTTTTGGTCCTATTGTGGCATCCACTCAAACTCCACTATTTTCATCCAATTTCGACGAAATTTTGTAGGGATCAAGAGAATTAACCTCCAATTTGATCCCCACCCAATTGTACAGTGTTAGAGTTGGCACAAACTTTGAGAGCAGATCTGGTACCTTATGCATTCTATCTCGTTAAGGTCCAGCTATTAAAGGTCGATCCTGCCATCTCTATCATTATTTCAGAGTCCATAAAACCACGACTTTGATGAATCCTGCTCTCATTGAAAAGCACCTATTGTTATGACTCTATTCCTGAATGTGTTCACAATTTAGAATTTGAATGAGCTGGCAAAATTTTGACTGATTGAAATGACTTTTTCTGTAGAACTTAGAATGGTTAAGATAATGGTTAAGCGTTTGTCGACTGGCCCAAAACCGTTTAACTACGTGGGTGATCTAACTGGCACTGAACCGTGAAGATGTGAGTGTGGTGAGTAGGATGATCACCCGGCCCAGATTTGTTAATCATCGGGGTGAGGGAAAAGTCGCGAGAAATTAACAAATCAAATTTTTGGAGTGGAATAGATAAGGTGGTTTCTCGAGCTGAGCTTGTATAAAGCTAGGGTAGGTGAGGGACGCGTGAAAGATAGGCGTCTCCTGTCTCGACCGTTGCAACTTGAAACCTCCAAGTTCGAGCTACCACGCTTCATTTGCCAAATCTACTAGTCTAGGAGGGAAGGCATTTTTGCCTTCTAGCAAGTGTATTTTGAGAAATTCAATTCAATACCACTGAGAAACATGGATCTAGGAAAATTCACATCTAATAAAACAATACTGGGAGACTAATTTCATTGGAAATTATCTACTTACATCCAGCAGCGAGTAACTCAGGTGATACTTTGATCGATGGTACAGGGAAGCATGGATCCAGGAAAAACTCTGGACCCATGCTTGGAAGAAGACGACAGATCTTTGAATCGCTAGTAAATATAAAATAATTGGAAACCGACTTCTAAATTATTTTGGAAAACACTCAGAGGTTGTAGTAACCTGTGACGCCTCGTGAAGAACAGCTGTTGGTGGCTCGTATTTGAGCATCACCCGCGCATATATCTGGAAAATACCGTAATTATTCGAAGCTGATAAAAATCAAGATTTCTTCGAGAGGTTTTCTTCACTCGGGAATCTATAAATCCCAACTTCATTTGAACTTTTGAAAATTCGCCTCAGTCCCAGACGTCTTCACCGTCCGCGGCGGCGACCCATTCTTCAAAGTCTTCAGGACGCGCCGTCGCCAAATGTCAAACGCCAACATTCCCGGTCCCTCTCGTCCTATATCACTCGGCTAATTACTCCCGTGGACATCAAATAAATTGTGTTACTGTCTTTTTTGGTTGTTACTTTTAATGACAAGTTTTTGGCGTCCGGGAATCCTTGATCTTGCAATCTGAATTATTTGAAGACTTCTTTGCGCCCGGCGAGACGAGGATACTCCAATGAACGAGGAAAACGTTTCAAAATCAAACTTCAATATATTATCAAATTATGACGATATAAAAAGTGTTTCATAAATGGTGACCCACCCTTTGTCTGCCTGTTTGCCTTTGTAATAATAATATAATAGTTTTCCCTTATTTATTCATTTTGTTATTTTCAATTTCTGTTTTATTTTATTGTTATAGTATTTTTATTTGTTTTTTATTTTCTGTTGTTTTGGAAATTTTGTTATTTTTAGAATAAATAACCCTTATTTTCAAATAGCAACTTTGTTTACCTATCTAATGGAACTCCCCATTTTTTACAGAAGATTAGGGATCTGCCCAAAATTTCCTGAAGTTTGACCCCCACTTGAGTTTTGATCGATTGTAACCAGGCTCCTAGAATGCTTAAAATTTTGCGAATGAAAATTGCACCAAAATTTGGTTTTAGAGATATTAATTTTTTACATTTTTGTCAAAAATTCAACTCGGTAAATGGTGACCAAAAGTTTGGTTGTCTTCATCAAAAAATTCCTCTTTATCTATCTTAATGATGTGATTTTAATTTTTTGTACTTAACGAAATAGGAAATTTGGCTTTTGGGAACGTCCCAAGTCCAAACGGTTCTGATCATGATGAAATTAAATTATATCACTTTTACATTTATGATCCGTTGTCTTACAAAATTAGACCTTTTTTTGAAGACTCACTGGGAGGCACCATGAGAGTTATGAAACAATAATCATCGTTTTAAAGTACACAAACACATAAACATTTCGACTCAAAATCAAAATCCCCATAATTGCACTCCAAAGAGTAGAATCGAATTGAGGTGATTTCTGCACATGGCGAAGAGGAGAAAAACTGATAATTTCATACAATTAGGGTGCAGTCGAAGAACCCTCGCTCGGAGGATGTTAATTCGTTATGAAGTCTGATTTTGTGAGGAATAACACGAACATTATCTACCGTGCAAGCGGGTGAACGATTTAGCGCTGCCCACATCCCATCAAGGACAGTCGGTGTTCGGTTTCTGTAACATATTTTTTTTGATTTCGCGGTAACACGATACCGAGATATATTTTTCAAAGTATCGTTGGCAGCACGCGTGTACAGGTGGATAAATTCACGGCAGATGATTCATTCATTTAGCCATTTCGGTAATATTTTTATATAACCTCTACCACATGCTGAATATGTTGTTATGGCTGAAGCGCCACAATGAACATGTACGGCTTTTGGAAAAAAATATTTAAAAAATGTCAAAGTCTACATCAGTCACATACCCATAGAGGTATCAATGGAGATGAAATGTTCAAAGCTTTCCAACTTTTCATGTTGTAGGTGAAATGTGAACAGACAGAAAATATATTTTTGTTTCCTCTTTAATTTTCCTATGTAAAAGGCAATCTACCACTGATCGGGTGCATCGGATTACAAGTGTCGTAGTGAATGCACTAGACGATAAAATTCTTTGTAAAATGGCACGATGAACAACCCTTTCTATCACATCGATATGTCAGAAGCTCACGAAATACGCGATGCTGTTCCACAAGGAACACTCGGCCTATTTCAGCGCGTTCAATTCACTAGTCACTTGCAGAAACAGAAAGAAACACGGTAACAGTATTCACTGTCGACACAGTGCTTGCAGTTGGTGGAACGAACCACGCTACAATCCAAATACTAAGAAGACTAGATATCAAAACTGAGGATTTAGATGAATGAAACTAAATCAGCGCATTTCGACTTCATCAATCACAAGCTCGATTATGTTTATGTTTACCAGACACGATCTGATGAGGAAATACGAGCTCAACCTTTGTCAGTGCTTCATTGTGTAGCATCACATCATCAAACCAGAAAAGTCGCTGTGTTCATTCCTTCATTCATCATATTGATGAAACCACAATAGTCTATATACAATTATTTCAAAAATGATTAGTTTGTTAAATTTAAAAAAATAATCCACAAGCCCATGAAGCAAAATATTTGGGCAAAATATCTGGGATTCTTAAGATGCTTAACTGCGATGGAAGACGCATATAACAACAAGGCGGAATTGGTTCTCAAATTCTGAAGAATGTACTGATCGGAGCTCAAAAATATTGACCCAGAACAATTGAACACTGAACAATCAGTCCTAGAGCCAGCGTTGAAAAATGGGGTGCAGTTATGTCTGTTCAAAGACTGCTCAAAGTAACCGCGATGTTGTACAGCTTTCCAAAACAATGTACTGAGGGGTGCTGTAGATGCATACCGTTACACCAGAAATGTTCGATTACATGAAGAACTTTGAAGACTTACTCAGATGTCTAGAGAGAAAAATTCCTCATTAATAGAGTATAGTATAGATGTTTTCGCGATTGATCCGTTCAGTGAACTTCTCGAGTGTGACAAGTGGCACTTCTAACATTCAGAGAATGACAGCGACTTCGCTAAGTACCTAAGTTTTACAATAGCGAAATCACAATATTACTTCAAAAATAGTTGCTAATAAATTGTAACTTGGTGCAGTAAGTAATTTGTAAAAAATAATTGTATTTGCCCAATCGTTGACTCTATTTATTCTATTTTTTTTTTTTCACGAGCCTCAGTATTGAAAAGTATTTACAACACTCCAATCGATAAACTCAAGTTTTTATGTATCATTGTTCCACGATGATGTTGTAAAAGGCGTGAAGTCTCTCAGAATGGACTTTGAATGGTCCCCATATCTCGCCTCATCTCTTCTTTTTCCGCCTGAATGAAATTTATTTCCACGTTTACCCTAATTTACGTGAAATGTAAGACGCCATCAAGGAACATTCGGACACCGATTCGATCCCATTAATAAACGACCAAAGTAGTTTAACGCGTCAAGACGTTGAGTCAGACTGGAGGAGCGAAACGATTCAGCCCATCTCCTAGAAAATTAGCATATGCTAATATGCAGGACAGTTGCTACACCGGTATAGGGAATGGGGCTGTCGCTCGGGGCTAGAATAGTAAGGTCAGACGTACTGGATTGTGCACCCACATGAGTGACAGTGACACTGATTATGATGCCTGTCGGTCTATTTGGCTTCGTACTGTATTGCTCCAGTATGATTCATTGTTGAACTCTTCAAGTCCAGGAAAATTTTGACTGAGGCTATGATCGTTCCTTCCCCAATTCAACCCATATTGAGCTCCCAATTGAGCCTATTTTTTAAAATACATATCCATGTCAGAACAGAAACAGCGAATTTCGACTATCTGTAATTCCCCATTAATCCAAGAACACAGGGATTTACTTCGTTTCAATTGATTTGGTTGCGAGGAGTCAAGGCTCATCCCTCGTGTGGGGAAAGAAGATACAAAGATAGCTAAACACACGTTTAAAAGTGAAAAGTTAGAAAAATTGAAAGACTTTGAAAAAAAATTTGAAACAAAACTTTATATGAGGGGTGGGAGCCACCCTATGTTGTATAATTATTCACAATAAAAACGCGCTCAGTGGGTCACTCACCTAGACGGAAATTTACCAGGAAAGGGTAAACACCTCTTTCACCGGACAGCCCTATGTTGAGGGAAGGCTCTGGAGTAAGAGAACCCCTCTTAAATAGCCACTGGCTCAAACCAGCGGTAGATAGTCAGGTTAAGGACCTACTGAGAAGCTATTGCTCTAAAGTAAAAGCCTTGTCTTATTCAAGAAACCATCTACCCTTTAAAAACTTCCCCTCCAAAAATGTCTTCAAAATGTATACAACGGCCAGTTTAGGGAACATCCATTTAGTTCTCAAATCTCCGAGTAGTTAAGTGGTGAGGGCGGATACCTATCCGGGAACAACCACTTACCTAATTGAAAATTTGTGCTAGTCAATTATTGTTCTGTAAGGGCAGCCTAGCTGGGAACGACAGAACAATATTTGCTAACCTCTTCTTCTCATCCCCTCATCGGCAAGGCCGGCATCAACGATCTGGGAACACTTGCCGACGAGTCTTTATCCTACGACCTGGTGGGCTGAGGGTAACCTCAGGGAACACAGGTCTTTCCTTCCATCACCTACAAATTTAGAACATCAAAGCTAGTACCTACACAAGTAGGAAAAGTAAAATGAGTAAAGTAACGTCCTTTACATGAGGGTACCGCCGACATCCCAAGGTAATTTTCATTTCAAATCTCTCTCTTCTGGAAACCGGCATCTTATTGTAATTGAGTAATTTAATTTTTTTAATGTCATAAATTATTTGGCTGATGATAACTATGTCACAAGAATATTACCATTTACGTAACTACTCGCCAATTGATTGATGTTCGCGGTTTCTTTGGGGTATTATTAACGTGCACAGGGAAATTGGATTACAGACAGCTATGAATAATGTTTATAAGTGCAGGAATATTCTTGCTCTTCCACAAACGACTGATTTGAAAACATGTTGTGATTAACACCTTTCAAAAGGACCAAACAAGGTGTTGAAGACACCGATAAGAAGGGCCAATTTTTTTCGTACTCGCTCTGGATTTTATCGGCTGTCGTCGTGGATGTAGTTGCATCCTAACGTAGCTAATGGAAAGTGTTCGGTGCACTCAATATATGCATAACCCACTCGCCTTGTTAGCGCGGCGATCGAGTGGGAAGATAACTAAATCGATTTTTTGGTCGATGATTCGGCGTGATGTGTTCTGTAGGGCGTGGGCTCGCCACTTAGCGCTCTTATTAATTTCATGATTAATAACCGACCTTTGAGGAGAGCCCTGAAGTGATACCTACTGATCCAATTGCAAAGCGTTGATCAATGATGGTATTGAATTGCAAGGACTTATCGCTCTCATCAGACAATGATATAGAATTAAGTAAACCGTTCGGAAGCGAGAGAGGGATGACATCTCTGATTTTTGATTGTTGCCGATGGTGCAGAGGCGATGTAAATCATGGGAAACAATTGATTTGAGTCTCCACTGCTCAATAAAAATTTTAGTTATTGGAGACAAGTTTCGGGTTAGAACCCCATCATCAGTCCCAAAACAATTGAACAAAATCATCATTTGTAAATTCGAATTCAGATAATGAATAATTATTACAATTCACTAATTATTGAAGTAACACTTCACTTTGATTAAAATTATTGATTGACATTTAAATTTAAAATATTGGTAAAAACTATTGATGGGTGGAAAAACTACAAATGAACCAGAACTGGCGGTTGGTGAAAAGTAAAGGCTCCGTTAGTACCTACCAGTTCAGCTCTTGAACTTGGCGGTTCTAATTGAATACACCTACCTCTGGTTAGCCCATTTGTAGTACATCCACCCATGATTAGTATCGATATCTTTAATTCAAATTTCAATCAATAATTTTAATCAAAAAGAAGAATTTCTACAACTATTTTAGTACTGATGATTCTGAGGTTCTGACTCGAAACCGTTCACCAATAAAGATAGTCTTTATTTAGCAGAGGAGTCTCAAATTATTTTTTTTTCCGGGATGACATCTGATTACATATGGATGCTATACAAATCAGCCGATAGATTTGCTGGTCGTTGTGACTTTTATAAATTTATTTTGAAAATCTTGTTGAATCGTTTATTGTGCGCAACACCAACATTTTGGCTCATCTCAGATGATCAGACTGACGGTCAAGAGGGCCGGACTTGAAAAAGTACACATCCGAAATGATCTGATGATGAGTACAGGATCCAAAAACATAACGGGTATTCATTAATTTATTCATCATAGTAAACCAAAAAGGTCTGAAAAAGGTGGAGATTCAGAGACAAGAGAGAAACAGCCAGCACTTGCCATTTGGAGGCAGCTTGCAAATCAGCTGAAGAGGTTCAAGTTCTATTCATGAGTTTTAGAAATTTTGCTGATTTTTTAAATTTTAGAACGGCAGTCGAAATCATCAAATCAAACTAAACATGTCCATAAATTAGCAGGGAAAACTTCTATCTTGTAAAGTTTTGGAGCAAGAAAAATATGCCATCTACTCGTCAACTCAGTGCTGCGTGTATCAGATGATGAGGTAGTTGATATCTCAAAGTTCTTTACATGTATTTTGTAACTGATGCTGCTGCTGTTTGAAAGCAGCAGTTACGTAAATGCAACACAGGGAAGACAAGATTGCCCAATTTCTTGGAAATAGTATGCTTAACAGTTGAAGAATGTCCACAACCAACCATTTAAACCCCTCGTGGGAAGATGTGTTTTTTCTTGTTTAGAGGGAATTCCAACGTGAGGCAGCTTCATCAATAATTCGTCATGACCGTGATTGTAAATGTAGTATTCCATCAATTACATCTAATAACGTGAATGTTCAAAATATTTCAAATTTCACACCAATTCAAAAGTCATTAGTCAGCCTTGCGTCACTCAGTCTTCGTGATCATTATATCAACTCACAATAAGTGTAAATATACTTATTTTACTTAATATACTTATATTAAATATATTTAAAAAATATAATAAATTATCTATAGAATTATCCATAGAAATATCTATAGAAATTATCTATAGACATATCTATAGAATTAGTATATTAAATTTTTATATACTAATTCTATAGATATTATCTTTAGAAAAGTCTAACATCCTAATACAACCTAAACATCCTAAAACACCAACTGTATGTAGGTATGCAGGTCGCCGGTTCAACTCCGTGATCACCTCCCCTCTCTCATGACCACCCACGTGTACATCGCCGATGGTGTGGGAAACCCGGGTTCGATTCCAGGCCGTCACGTCAATTTTTTTTTTTTTTCACATATCTACGATTTGTTTTTGTCTGCTTTTAGATGGCTTTTAGCTAGTCTAACAAATTGTGGGAGCTCTAAGTCGACAATGGAGAACTCTTGCGGTAAAATAATTACCTTACCAGCCTCTGAGGCAGATGTTACTACGAGAAGGTTAAAATCTTCAATTCATCCATAGACATAAAGTGAAAAAAATGTGATATCAGACCGACAATGGCCGGTCACCTTCACAAAAATGAGAACAATAATTGTTCTCAATAATTATTATTCACGTTGTGAATCCATAGCTTTCGACTGTTCTGTTGTTAATGACTTTTCGAAGTTATATTTCACATTGGAATCTCAACTCACAAAAGGCATCAACCCAAACCTAATAGACACCACACTCGAAAAAGACCGACTCAAAACAGTCAAATAGAGCAAAACAAAGATTCGAGATAGAGACCACACCCTGTTCGGAAATACCATACCATTCCGGTTATGGGAGGACTTGAGATGGCAAGTGTTTCGGTTTTTTATCTCTCATTCCTCATCGCGTATTATTTCGTATCCGCTAATGAAGGGCGATATATTTCATGAAAGCCGCCTTCTATCAAAGCTAACCTGTCTCCAATACAAATTGTTTTGACCTTAGGGGATCTATAAATTGTATTATCCACCTGACTCAATACATCCAATTTCAGTAGCCAATTTGCTAGGGGTTCTAGAGCTAATTTTGAGTAATATATGGGGGCATTGGTTTTGGAGGCTGTGATTTGTGAGATCAATAATGAATGGTGATGTATTCTAATTTCTTGGAGACTGTTATCAACACATTGGTATTTCAATTTTACTGAGCACTGTGCTGCAGACATCTGGGCAGTCAAGTGATGTAATGAATAATACTCAATAGGGACTGAATTATACTCTGTTGTGCATCCTTATTAACTAGGAATCAAATTTTGTAATAAACACATCCTTAACTTTCAGATAGCGATGTTATTGCTGGAATGTAGTATTGATAGAAAAGCCGCATTCTGTGCTGACGGATGTTCAATACAGTAAAGTAATAAACCATTGTGTAATAATTGTCAACGTTTTTCAATGGTGCTTATATCAGCAGTTGCCATAGATTTTATAGTTCTTTAATAAAGTTCGTTCCAACCACAATGGCTGGTCCGGAAAAATCTTGATTATTTAAACAATTGGGTGTCGGTTTTGTGTGGACCCATTCGTGACACACTCTTGAGCAACTGATTGGGAATGGGGTCAACTGGTCAACTGTAGATTTTACCTGGAATGCATTTGCAGAGCTTTCGGTAAATTTATTACTTCCTTCAGGGCTCGAAGGACGTGTTACTCAGTGAGCGTACTAAGCGTCAACATTGGTCAACAACGCTGGTGGAGATTCGACCATAATTATTGGAAATGAAATATATCGTATTAAAAAGAAAAATTAATGAAACACAAATTGTTAGGAAAATTTGAAGTCAGAACAAATGGAAAAATGTTGTGACAAAGAAGGAGTTTATTCCAGTTGACTCCATTCCTAATAAGTTGGCACAAAGCTCCCAACCTTTGTTACCTGTTGCCTTCCTAAGTTACTGAAGGAGTAAAATGGTTCCATATTGTTAACAAAGTGCAAATGGTTCAGAATAGCAATCACTCAGAGGCAGAATGAATTAAGTTGCCTCAATTATTCAGAATACAAAATTGTAGGAATTCGATTTGCCTCGAAGAGGATTCGGCTATTGAATTAAGTGGATGCGATTTCCCATTTTGGGGACTTCCAAGACGGATGAGAGATTCGCAAATTCTCTTAGTCGGTAAATATATCTTTCTAACACTTCTCAATATGCAAAAATAAGGGACGGCTTTCCTTTTTGCCATTCCTGAGAGTATTTTGAGTTTTTTTCATGTCACCGCCGAGGAAAGGGTGACATGGATCCCGCCTGTGGTTTCTTGAAGACTATCCACCGAGCGGCTCGTCTTTTGTTTCAAACGCGAAGAACCGGTCCGATTAATCTTCAAGAGAGGGTTTTATAAGGGAAAAGATCGAATCTTGAAGAGTGAGCTTGCAGTAGATTTTACTCGGGTTGGGAGAAGATGGTACGTACGATGTCAATGGAAGGGAATGAAAGGGACAATCAGTCAGAGTAGTATCTATTGTGTGATATTTATACTAACAAGAAACGATACTCTACTTGAGGTTCACCATTGTACGTACCTTGAGTCCATTGTTGTCTTGAGGTCACCAGCGACATAATACAAGTCTCCTCAGATAAATACAAGAACCTCAGTACGTTAGAGTATGTTAGAACGAGCAGAATTTCGCATGACTGAAAATAGTACGCAATTAGGATTGATTAGAAAAATGGAGGTCCTCTAGGGGAGATTCTTTAATCATCAGCCAAAGCAATTATTCTACCTCTTGACTTGAGGTGAACGGCTTTCAGTGGTAATCTACTTGCTATCCAAATCTTTCAAACAAATGATTGACCCCAAATCAGCTGAATAGAACACTGAGATGTCAAATCGGCTAAAATTACATCTAATCGCTCTACACAGTCCAGGTACTTTGTTAGTAATTTGGGTCACAACTGAAGGACACTACAAAGTGTTGAAGTGTTTTCATTACCTAATAAAACTTGTGGAAGAGGTGGGCAATTTCAAGTTTAATAATTTGTTGATTCATTTGTTACAGGTTTGTAACGAACGTCCAAAGAGATGCAACTCTAGGTGAGTCGAAAAGAACAGAAAGCTCTTCCAAGGTATTCGAGACAAGTTAGTCATCATTACTGTAAGTGAGAGCATTGGTTACTTAGTGAGGGCTAACCATGGAGCGAATTCTATATAAACAAGAATGTAATAAGCTAAATAAGCTCAGAGAAAAGTGAATAATGTTACTAAATAGTGAAAGTATGTATCTAAACCATTTTGAAGTCCATTTTGATTGATATTGATTTGCTTTGTGATTGTCGAGTTCACCACTCGTCTGACGGTTATGCCGTAACAACGATTAGCAGATATCTAGGTAGGACTGACCAAAAATTTATTGCAGAAATTCAACCTACTGTTAAATGGAGTCACAGCAAGTAATTAATTAATTTACCTACAACTTTTTTGGTTTTGTAAAAAGCAATTTTCATGTTTGTTTGTTCGTATTATTAACTGTGTCTTATTACTTTGAATGCTTGTCATCCTCACACCTCATCACTCAGAATACCTAAAAAGGTACCGCAATCACCCACTTAACTTTGTTGGGCTACCTACTGAGTGCTTACTTACTCCCCTTCTCGTCCAACCACCAAGTCTCATGTCGCAACGCTGATTTCTTGTTGAACAATTCACGTTTTTCCGTTGTAAAAACCACAAATTTTTCCTTGAATTTGAATGGAAATTTTTTAATATTTGAAAAGCAGAAATTTTGAGGAATTTTCTCTCGTAGAAAGTCTATTAATAACACTATGTAATAAATACCTAAGGGATTAAAAACGATTAAAAAAAGATAAAATCGTAGGAAATTATAACAAATTTTACTTCAAACTCTTTTTTTACACATTAGAGTTGCTCAAAATATTTTGGTTTGCCGTTAGGGAGATAGGAAATGTAACGCTTCAACCAACGGTGCCCTTATTTTTAAATTTACATGGTAAAATACGGTAATTAAGGTCATTTTAGTAATGAAGGTCGAAAACAAGAGACAAAATATTGAAACTAATGTTCAACGCAACACTTTTAAAACATAGTAGTTCTCTTCAACCGATCGATTCTATTATTTAAATTCCAATTAGTTCTTTTTCCAGTTTTTTCAACTCTTTATTTTCTCGAGTATTATAATTATTATAATACTCGAGAAAATAAAGAGTTGAAAATGAAAATGAAAATGAAGAGTTGAAACTATAATAATTATAATACTCGAGAAAATAAAGAGTTGAAAAAACTGGAAAAAGAACTAATTGGAATTTAAATAATAGAATCGATCGGTTTAAGAGAACTACTATGTTTAAAAAGTGTTGCGTAGTACCCAAAATCGTCAATCACTGGTTATCAATTCCGCTTACGCCGCCATTCTTAATTAATAAAGAAATTGAATATTGAAACCGCTGGCAATCAGTCGAGAAAGAGTCACATTAAATCATCCCACGCGCCTGCGTTTGTAAATGACTTGATAAAGCCGTTTCTCATGGTGATTGAATACTTCCTCGGGCAACTGAAGAAAAAACTTTTAAATTTGAGGATTTCGAATTTACAGCTTCATCAATTCCTCTTTTTGTCATGCGGTGGAAATACGATGAAAAAAACGTGTAGAACTTCGAATGCCATTCAAACATCAGTCATTCCACAGCGCATGAATATGAATGAACGCAAATGGATTTACATTCACAGTAATGGAGCCCCAGATAGTAATGAGTGCTTGAGTGGTCGCTATCTAACCGACCGTACATGTCACTGTCAGTTTAAAATCCTGCGAGATTTCCACGGCTGGTATTCGAACTACCCGGTCAGATCATGAAGTTCCTCAGTATTGAAACGTTTTTATACAATTTTTAATTGTGCAATATTTGTATTATTTGTAATTGTGTATACAAGGTGTCTACCATTTGGATGGACCAATCTTCAAAAATCGATTTTAAAACTAATTTACAACAAAAAATGTTTCCTAGCAATTTTTTCTTAACCCACTCAAAATGCCTTTTTATCACTTCGAAGTTTTTTATCGCATTTTCGACCATACGCCATTAAAACTGTCATAACTCCTGTTATTTACCAAGTAATTTCAAATTTAAGGACATCGTTAGAAAGAACATTAAATTTTCAGGCTATCAAGTGAAAAAACGAAATTTTTTAGCAATGAGGCATATCTAAACAATATAGTCAAAAATCACACTTCAAATTTGTTATCAAACTTGATTTTTTTCTTTTCGAAGTTTTAACCTTGAACACCTGTCCATTTCGATAAGCACGCTTCGGAAAAAACATGCTCAAATTGTCAGCTTTCCAACAGTATATACATTTTTCTTTTTTAAATACAAATTAGAAGTGTAAATCAAGTTTGAATGCAAAAAAACTTGTGCTTTACAAGAAAATTAAGTGATTTACGAGGTGTAAGGTCACCCTCGATTTCAAGATGAGTTGACGAGTTTGGTATTATTTCCTATGTAATGTTTCACGCTGAATCCAATGGTGATACTTCCGAATAATTCTGATAGCTAAAAAGTTGATTTTTCGAGAAAAACCTTCGTTTTTCGTACATAAAATAGACAGTTTTCGTAGCCTCAATCAGCTAGAAATGTGGTGTTTTTATTGAGTAGAAAGGTGTTACTTTATGCTCACTACCATATCTATGAATAATGCGTATGTTATGGACAAAAAATGAAGGTTTTCCTCGAAAAATCTACTTTATACCTGTCAGAATTATTCGGAAGTATCGCCATTGAATTCTGCTTGAAAAACTGCATAGGAAATGATATCAAACTCGTCAAGTCATCTTGAAATAAAGGGTGACTATACACCACGTAAAACACTCGATTTTCTTGTAAAATACACGTTTTCTCGCATTCAAACTTGATTTACTCTTCCAAGATGAATGCCCTGCCCATCGAAATGGGCAGGCGTTCAAAGCAAAAACTTTGAAAAGAAAAAATCAAATTTCGAAAAAAATTTAAAGTGTGCAGTTTCACTTGATTTTTCTAAAAATGGTTTTTAACTGCAAGTTTATCCTTAAATTTGAATTTACTTGGTAAATAACAGGAGTTATGACAGTTTTAATTACGTAAGGTCGAAAATGAGATAAAAACTTCGAAGTGAAAAAAAGGAATTTTAAGTGGGTTAAGAAAAAATTGCTAAGAGATTTTTTTTTAAATTAGTTTTAACATCGATCCATGGAGTTTGGTACATCCAAATGGTAGACACCCTGTATTCTGTTAAAAAACATCAATTCTTGTAACATCATAAAAGCGCAGCAACTAAATATGGACAAAGTAATTTCAAGTTATATTATCTATGTGATGGGAATTTGAGGTTCACTTTTTCGGGTTTCGCTCTACAAGGAAAGAGCAAGTTCCAGTTTGAGACCCATCGAGGCGACTGCCGTTTCAACTTTGTCATCTCAGATCCGTCTCATACGAGATACAGATCATTTGATTACATTTTCAATAACACGCGAAACACCTTGTTCCTCCTTCAGGCTCACGACATGTTTGGATACCTTTCATTTTTTTTAATCGAATACATGCCTCGCAAAAGCCAGTGCCACTTGACGACGCTTCTGTACTTTCGATGACAACCAGGACGGGCGACCGAGCTGATTCGCCATATTTCTAAACACGTTCTTTTATACTGGGTATTAACTATAGGTATTAATCGACCCAATCATTTTGAATCCCGCGTTAGAAGGTGTTTTCGAAACCCTTTTTTCCTACGCGACTCATCTACATAATTTGAGTAGTGTGGACGGCTTCTCGAATTTCAGGAGTTCCTCACAAAACCTGAAGAGCCTCGTTAGTGACCACAGTCTTTCATGTTAAACGCTAATTCACGTCGTTTCGACCGTTCGGGTTCGATGTCATTGTCAAATTTTTGAGGGTAATTTTCAATCTGAGTTTTTCAATAACCGTAACAGGTAGTCATTTGTCAAAACTTCCATATTATGGGGAAGTTTATGTTATGCATATCGTGAATATGATGATAGTAATCTGTTCGAAACATTACTTACTGCCTCATGATCATCTTTCATTAGCTTGTGGTCAATTCCGAAAGATATAACAGGTTTCTCGTGCTCAATACGAGAACTTAATCCTGTTTACCAAGAATGGTTTCATGAATTTTTCACATTTGGACTGTGAATATCTATAAACACGAACCAAAATAAGGAACTTATAGCTTTGAGAAAACAAAAAATCAAGAGCTATCATGAGCAAGTGCGAGTACAGTGAGTAATGCGAGTATTAAAAATTCTTTTTTTTAATATTATGGAAATTTTGTCACCATCCTTAGAGTTCAGTTAGTTAATGGACTTCATTTTTCATAGTTTTGGTTTATTATTTTCAATAATGAACCTTTGGAATCGACCAAAAAACAATTTTTTTAACACCCCCTCAAAATTTGATGGTTTACGTTTCAAGGTACGTAGAATCCGAAAATCGAATAAAAATTTTGGCCGTCCGTAAGTTTGGACGTACGATAAATCAGAAACACGAGTGTGAATCGCAAAAGAGGCCTAATCTCCGTTAAAATTATAGCTGACCGAAATACGATCGATGTTTTTCTTCATGTTGGATGGTTGGTGGCTTTGCAGACGAATGATCTATAGAAAAATAAAAAACCATTGTGTAATAATTTGCAGCGTTTTGACCACATTATTGCCCTCGAAGCTTTGAGGGCAATAATGCCCTCTAAAAATGTTTTCTCAGTTTTGAAAATCTTCATCGCCCTTTTGGTTTATTATTTTCAATAATGAACCTTTGGAATCGACCAAGAAAAAAAAATTTAACACCCCCTCAAAATTTGATGGTTTACGTTTCAAGGTACGTAGAATCCAAAAATCGAATAAAAATTTTGCCGTCCGTCCGCCGTCCGCCGTACGCGGCACTTTTGTCACTTAGCATTGACCGATTTTGATGAAATTTGGTATGTAGGCTCCATCTGGGGTCTAGTTGTGCCCCGAAGCTTTTGGTTGATGTAGGTCACTTCTAAGGGTTCCAAAATTAATTTTGAAATTTTGAAAACGCCCTAACTCAAAAAATTTTGATATAAAGGTATTGTTTTTCCTTCAATTTAAGATTCTATAGAATTTTTAGAATTTTTTGAGACCACGCGGAGCTCTGTAGGACAAACCGTTCGCTCCCTACGAAAATTTAAGGGTTTATATTGAAATATATATATGTATAAATCAAAACACGAGTGTGAATCGCAAAAGAGGCCTAATCTCCGTTCAAATTAGAGCTGACCGAAATGCAATCGATGGTTGGTGATTTTGATTTTTTTTTTCCCCCCTTCATATTGGATGGTTGGTGATTTTGTAGAAGAGTGATCTATATAGAAAAATAATAAACCATTGTGTAATAATTTGCAGCGTTTTTTGGTTGGACTGAAGATAATTTCCGCTGAACATCCTAATTTCGTATGGAAAGGAACGAGCATCCCAAGCCATTTGAGGTTCTCGACCATTGAAGGACAATATGAACTTCTCGACCATTGAAAGACCATCTACAGCTTTGTATCTGCCGCAGAATGAATCCATTTTCAGTTTCTGGCCATCACGAGAGTCTGAGTTTTCCAACAATAGAAAATCCATGGTGAAATTCATTAGTGGACTTGAATAATAAACTTTTCTTGATTTTCCTCTCTGTGTTTGAGCTTGTTATACTCTGAAACCTAGTTTATGAAATATATAGAAATTTAATGTTTGAATTAATTTATTATCCACTTAAGTACTTATAATATAATTATATTTTTGAGGGTTCCAGGTATGATAATTTGAGTGTATTATGATATGTGATTTCCAGGTTGTGGTTTTTGGAGTAATATTACGATCAAAATTTTATCTCAAAAACAATTTATTGGATCAAAAATTACGGAAACTGATGTACTCAATTCAATTTTTTTCTTTTCGGCATCCACGGACAGAGTTTGGTCTCGTAAGATACTCGTAACTGAAGTTGGTTTAATAATATATTTCATTAAAAAATTTCACCGATATCCATGGGGTAGTTATTTAAATTGGAAACACGATGGAGTAAGTAGCTGAATGTTCAGGGAAGGATGTTTGTAACGTAAAAATTGAAAATACATGTTACAAACATCGGGTATGCATTCCGAATTTTAGAAAAGGTCACTAACTAAATAGGGTGCGATTTGCAACAGAAATCGCAAGAAACGAAATCGATACGCATTTCAGTGCACCCATTCATTAACGAAAAAGAGAATTGGAAGTATGAGAGGAAAAAACGTTTTGTTCCGACACGGTTGTGGTGAGTAATTTGTAACAGGGAACCTCAAGTCGCTTACATATTCAGATCGGTTCGGCGCGGCCGTTGATTTATCTTTTGGGAGCTCTCTCGACATATCGAAAGGTCAGTCAATAATATGTTGGAGACCCGAATCTCGGTAAACATTATCTTGTAGATGTCTGAGAGATATCGGGTCAGGCAGATTGTAGATCAATGCATCGGAGGTTGTGTAACACGGTTAACATCTGATACCCCAAAGGTCTTGTCAGCGGTTCGAGGGGCCCCCTTGACCGTCGGTTATTAAGTTATTAATTTCGGGTCGTGCTGGGTCGATTTGTTCTCGAAGGCAATTCTTCGTATCGAATTGCACATACTCTGCATCCGATTGAAAACTTACTTCACGGTTGGAGTAGAATTGCAATGATATTGGCTCTTTTGAGCGATGCTCCACTAGTAACTTGTAAATTAAGCCTGTTCCGAAACTTCAGTCTGAACACTTTCGACAGAATTCATCAACGTCCAGGGTCATGTTTGGCTGCTCATCAAAAACTCTTGCCAGCTGTAAGCTTGAATCGATGATCTTGTGAGAGCGACGTAGATCATGAATTATATTTTTCCAAAAAATTTTGGGAATTAACCCATTCTATTTCGGTTACTTCATATGAATTCAATGGTCACGTAGTATCACACCACATTCAAAACTCTGGATCTAACTGAGAGTATCCCTATGGCCTTCGGTTCTGTGTGCTTCCCCACCCGGGCCCATTTATTATAGATGTTCTATAATAGAACTTGAAAACAAGGTGGCTTAGGAATATCGCCATTTTGTTTATTTTGAGCGCCTATTTCAGAGAGAACAGTCGTGTTTGAAGTACAACTTTGAGGCACAACCAAAATTTGGACTTCCATTTAATGGAAGACATATACCAAATTTCATCAAAATCGGTCCATGGGATCTAAGGAAAGTACCGTGGAAGGCGGACGGCACTTTTTATGTACATTGATAAGTAAACCAACAAATTTTTAGGCGGGGGGGGGGGGGGAAACATTTTTCTTTCATTATTGAAAATAATAAACCAAAATACATCCACCAATAAATTTTTTGTGGTCGATATTAGTGGTTTGGAGGTTGAGTGAGCGTTTTGAGCTCAGCGTTGAATGGGTCGGGGTTCTTCTCCCTTCAAAATTCCTAATTCATCTTTGAGCGTGTGGAATTTCCGCGTCGAATGAATGAATGAATGAATACCCAACATTTATTTCCAAAATGTAAAATTTAAAATGAAATATTTGGCACACATGAAAGCCTTTGATCAGCCAAACACCAGCGGAAGTTCCTTTTTCAAGATAAATTTCATCACACTTGTAAGCCACATTAGCGCTAAATTAATATTTGATATATAGCAATTTAACATACAACAACTATTCAAATTCTGAGGGGTCTTAGTATCAGTTTTTTTCTCCAGTAAAATGGTTTTTGAAGTGATGTGGAAATTGGAGGAAATTTTTGGCTCCTCAATGTGCACGACAGCGCCCAGAAAAAGGCTCAAGTCGTTGAGGAACAAGGAAAACAAGCTAAGGCTGAGTGGAAATCTTGTTTTACATTCGATAGGGTGTCAAAGCATTTCTGCATCGTAGAGGTACTTGCTCCCAAAGTAGTGAAGCTGTACCTAGATCTGCCAAGGGCTACCTTCAATAGGAACATCCACATCAGAAAATGAATAAAGTAGTAGGTACGCCTTTGAGTTGTAAATATCAAATTGTAAATCGTAGCATTTAACGAAGTTATAGTAAATTCATTTCCATAGTTAAAATTTAAGATCATTTCAATTATTATAGTTTTTGATTAGGAACAAGAAGTCATAACACCTACCTAGTTTTTTTCTCTCTGAATTTTGAGTCTGAAAATTCGACAATGAAAAATCTTCAGAAAAGTTCAGCAGGTGCCTCTATACGTTGCAACTCCAAGACCCTTCCCTAAGAAAGTTCATCCCTGCAGTCCTTAGAACGAAAACGTCTAATACTTTCAACTTCATGAGAGACTTCGCTATTGACGAAGCATAAGTACATTAGCAGTGCTAGAAATAATGAACAAAATAACTTCCAATCAAGTTTGCTATTCCCACGTCTATATTCTCACATTTCAACGTAGAGATAAAATCAAGGTGCAAAAACTTGTACCATTACGCATCTTGAACTGCGGGAAGCATCCGATTTGACAAAAACCCGGCCTGTTAACCAGATCGGCAGTAGCAAAAGTACACTCAAGTGGCAGGTAGCAACATTTGCACGGCCCTCTTCAAGATGATTAAACGCTGGCAAACGGTCACGCCAGCACATTATTCTTGAATCCGGTTTCTGATCCTCGGCGGTACAATTTGTACAGTCGGGTTTCCAACTTGGGGTGAGACGAATGAGGAATTATTATGCGGTATGCAATGATCTTTCGGCCGTATCGGGTTATTTTCATGGTTCTTGGGCAGATGAATGGGCTGACGAATGAATGAATTCACGAACAAATTACATGGTTATAAGTAATTTATGCTGAACACGAACTAAAGTTTAACGCTTCAAGTCAGAATAATATTGATTGAATGACTATGATCAAGTTAACAATAGGATTCAGAGTTCCACAAGAGGCTTTGTACGAAATGTCTGTACCTCATAATGGACAGGGAGGAAGTTTGCTCTAACCTTTGAACAACTGAGAAGTTTTCTTTCAAACGGGCTTATATCCATTCGGAATGTTTTGTGGGAAATTGAGAAAAACTACTTTCATGGTGAAAGAAGTTGTTTAGGGTTCCCAAATTTTCCAAATAGTTTGTTCATAAACTTTTTGATTGTGAGACCAAGTTTCGAAATTTTTACATGTGTCTTGAGGGAGACTCGGTCATTTGGATGTGTGAAGAAAATTCTCATCTTCATTTTCTTTTATTGGATTACCCCCTATTTTTAATAATGAACCTTCGGAATCGAGCAAGAAAAAATATTCTAACCCCTCCCCCCCTTCAAAATTTGATGGTTTACGTTTCAAGGTATTTATAATCCGAAAACCGAATTAAAAAGAAAAGAAAGTGATTGAAAACAACGGGGTGGATATAAGCTGTTCTGTCGGAAAACCCGATTGTTAGCAAGCTTTTAAAGCGGGATACAAATATTTTTGGAAGGAATACAACTCGTGAGGTGATAGGCCTTATCCCAAAGATTCAAAATCTGTAAAAAAAAAAAATATTAAAAAAAAAAATGTTATAATTGGATATAAGCCCGTTTGAAAGAAAACTCTTCAACTGATTATTTCCAGTTATCTCAAGTAGGATATATGCCCCTCTTCAACGGTCTAACAGTAAAGAAGTTAGCTTCATTGTTCTCAGACTTCTTAAACGTACTTCTAGTGCCTATTTATTCTGCTAGTCTCCAAGGGGCTGTGCACTGATTTTCAGTAACTTGGATGAACACAGGAGAGGTTTACTCTATCGCTCACAAAGCTGATCAGATTCATAATTTTATCGTCATCTTTCCAGACTAAGTTAATGCTTTTTTTTACTCGGCCAAAAAAGCAACTTTTTCACTCTAAATGAGATGGAAAAAAACATTCAATTTTCGCTCAAATAATTTTTCACCGTCACCATTTGAAAGCTGACAAAGTGGAGCACGTTTTTTGCTTTTGGGGGATTCTGGAGAAAACCGTGTAGTCGAAAACACGACGAAAAAATTCGAAGTGAAGAAAGTGGCATTTTAAGAAGAGTAAAAAAGTGGTACGAGAGTAAAGTTGTTGAAAATTAGCAGTAGAATCGAATTATGAAGTATTTCTGATTGTAGGTAGATAGCTACTATGAATTTATTGTTGAATCTATAAAGCTTCCAATAAAAACAATAATAAAACATTGCGATATGGAAGAGAAAAACATTAAGTTTTGAGACTTCTTACTGATTTTATTTACATGAATTGATTATTTATTATTATGATTAAGAACTATTATATACATGTATATAGATCATAGTGGCAGTGAAATTTGATTCGCAGTGAAAAATCGCTAATTCGTTCTCATTAAATGAGCTCATTAAATCGCTAATTCGTTCTCATAAATTCTTTCTCATTTAAATGCTTTTAAATTTTAAAAGCATGAAGTTCAAAAATGTGAAGAGTCAATTCCTTCATGTCACTACCTGAACATTTGGCAAGTGCCCAATCATACAATGTTGAATTTTACATATTTATATACTAGTTATCCATTTAAAAAGAAATAAACATTGTCTTCTTCTTCTTTTTCTTCTCAGAAAACAAGTCAGGGAGACCGATTTTGGAAATATAGGAACCCTTAGGTTGGCTGATTTGGTAAATACCAACCTGTTTCGCAAACTAGAAACTTAATGAGCTCGAATTACTAAACGACAATCAGGTAACTCCAATTTGACTTTCGTGGCTTGCTTGTGTGAACTGTTAGTTATTCAAAGTCGATTCTCTACGTGAGAAGAATCCTCAATTGAATTACTCGGACACCCTGCGTCGAGAATATGAAATAACTGAGGGCGAGTGCACCCTGAAACCGATTTCGACCTTGTGGAATTGAAGCCCACACCCCTGGGAGGCGCTAAGCAAGGTCTGGAGGAAGGTCTGGCTTCACAAGGCTGAAATGGCGCGTATGCCGACGAGCAGGATACCCTCTTATCGGCGTAAGGAGCTCTCGGGATATTTATAGGTCTGTCTTTCGACGGGAATTATATTATATTTATCTGCTATATTTATGGAGTATCGGAATAAAAGGTTGTCGAATGGTATCGTTCGGCTGCCGAGCTACTTTTATCGTGTAACTGCGTCCTATTATATCTTGCAGAGGAGCCAGGAAGTCGGCAAATTGGGTTTGATGGTTCGAACATCTTTGGAATACGACATGTATTGATGGATATTGCTTATTGATTCAAATCTTCCAAATCCTTCTTAAGCTACCAAATAGTTAGGTAATCACTTTCAGGGAGTCTTTGTTGCTTCTCCAATGAGATAAAAGCGTCTACCAAGCTGGGTGGGCAATATTTGTTAATTCTACGCGTAGCCTAATATGGACATAGAATACGTAGGCACAGGAATTAATGACTTGATCAGAGAACTCATACATTCCGTAATATGAGTGATATTGATTCTTCTAATTCGAAAATATCAACAAGCTTGGAATATTCAGATGAAAAACAAAAGCATGAGAAAAACCTCACTCTAATCCATAAAATGCGAAAGCAACCTTTCTGGTACCAACTCTTAAACACTCTCTAAATATTGATTTTATTGTTTATACAGGGTGACTGGTGATTAGGTCTCCAAACGCCAAGAGGTGTTTGTGCACCTAAAATGCAACAAAAAATTCCACTGGTCCATGTCCGATTCTAAGTGTGACGAAACATATTGCAGAATTTGTGTTTTCGGTTTATTATTTTCAATATTAAATCCTTTTAATTGACCAAGAAAAACAAATTATAAAAATTGTTCCGTCTGTCCGTCGTACGCGGAACTTTTCTTAGCAACTATGGACTGATTCGGTTGAAATTTGGTACATAGGCTCCATTTTGGTTGATGCCAGTCATTTCCAAGGGATGAAAATTGAGGGTTGAAATTTTCAAGAGTCCCCTAGCTCGAAATAAAAATGTTGTTTTTTTACCAATTTAAGATAGTATTGAATTCTTAGAGACTAAGGGGAGCTCTGCAGGACGATCCGTTCGCTTCCTACGAGACCTCAAGGGTCTTCCTTCGATAAAACAGAATCACGAGTGTGAATCACAAAGAGGTCTAATCTCCGTTCAAATTTCCGACCAAAACACGATCGCTGTTTGTTTCTTCGAGTTGTATTCAGTTTCCCAGAAATAGGAATTCCCATATGAATTCCCCATTTCTTTGGATCTAGTGTGAAGCTTTTCATTCTCCCAAATAAACTTGATTGTGAACGTGTGAAGGTAGTATTATGTAGTAGGTAGATAGTAGGTACCTGTGATTGGCAGGTTAAAAAAATAGACAATGGCAAAGCTGTGATCTTTGCAGACTAGTCTATACAGGAAAATATTAAACCTTTGTGTAATAATTTGCAGCGTATCGGGGAATACGTGATTTTTCTGCCAAAAATGAACCATGTATGGTAACGGGCCCTATAGTTGGACACTTAAGGTGGCTTTATCAATAAAATTATCGCTGTAAAATCAGCATTTTAGTAAATCATCCTAATTTTCCCCTCTTATCTTCTCAGAATCTGTGGCTATATGATAAAATAAATGCTTTTTTGATTGGATAAGAGTGAAGTTTGAAATAATTCATGAAAGTCAAAACTTAACTTGGCCCAGAAGTTGGACACTTGTTCCTAATCTTGGACAGTGGTGACCCAGTAGTTGGACACTACTTTTCTTTGCACTTTTCTTGTGAACTTATATTAAAATGTTCTAAAACAAGAGATAACAATTTTCCAATTATATCTTCAGGAGTTCTTGTCAACTCAAACGAGCACTTTTCTAAAAACCTGCTGGTATTATAGTCATGAAGTTCTTTAAAGGAAGCTCGTTTCAGTTAACAAAAACAACAATATTGAACTATTTTTCCACACTACTTTTCCAAAGGATCTACAGTCGGTAAAAGGACCGTATCCTAATTTATTAAGGAGAAAGTAACCAACTGTCCAACTATTGGGCCCGTTACCCTATCTCCTCAATTACTGGTCCTGCACAACATTCAGTCTTATCTTCAGAGTTTATAAGGGTGAATTTACTCACAGCATCTTGATCGTCTAACTGTGATTCAACATTCGCGAGATTTTGGATTATCTCAGAGCCCGAACCAAAAACAACAAGCCCCAATAAGTGCCAAATTATAACAAGTGCCAATAAAATGTAGCACTGGAACTCTTGCAGAAAATATGTCTTGACTATAAACCATGTATACTGGACGAAAAATGGAAAACTGATTTGTTGGGTTGCGGTTGACTCGGTATAATGTATACGTAAGGGATACCTGAGCGTGGCGCTCTGAGACCCTGTCTCACTCTGTCTAATGTGAATGAATTTGTCTTTTTTCAGCTTCCAAAAAATTATGTGTTTTACAACTCAAGCTATTCTGTTCGAACGCCATTAGCGTCTAGCGGAGTATGATTGAAATGATTGCGGCTCCTATTTACGAACTCCGTGTTTTTCTGTTTCAACTGACAAGCCGCGGAAGGACATGACAGATCTCTGAAGGGGGTATCCGATGATTTAATCTCCGCCAGTTGTCTCTTTAGTTTAGTGGAAAGACCACTCCCTCCGCCCACGCCGAGCTAGACATTAGCTCCCCGTGCTGCGATGTTGACAACCCGCCATCCTCGTACAACTTTATAACTACTCGATGAAGACTCCAAACTATTATAACTCCCACGTGATGGTTCCAAAAGAGCGAAATAACTTTTCCGTTACGACTCAAAACTCCATTCCAGCTAAAATGACGACCTTAAATGGTCACGATAGGTCGTTTCAGAACAGAGAGAGGTAAAATATTTTTCAATCTTCGTCATTTTTCTCAACGATTTTGGTTGTCACATTAGCCACAAACAGAGGTGGACGGTACCAAATTTAGTATCATTCATCCTTATTATACACAGTATTGATATTATAAGTCAGGATATTTTGCGGGGGCTTTCGTTCGTACAACAAATGTGTTTCATCAGTGGGAGGAGTCTTTCCACTGAAAGTTCCTGAAATGTTTCTTCATTCATTGAAACCTGGTAAAGTCATTGTTGAATATTGCCACACAACACCTCTCGTCCTATTACATACCTGCGCAAACATGAATTGAAAAATTACTACATAAACGAACTCGTGAATTGAAAAATACAATGGCTCTTGAATTTAGAGTAGCATGTCGTTTTCTTATGATTTTTAATAACATTTCATGTATATTTTGAATATGAACTTCACATTTTATTAATTAGTTATTTCTAGTAAGTAGTATTGTTGGAAAAGCTGCGTTCTTTGTAGACGGGTGATCCATGTAACGAGCTCACTCTAGTTACTAAGCTGTCAAGTAATACCATAGCAACGAATGTAAACGGTGTGAATGAAATGAGTCTTAATATAGAATTTGAAATGTGTTTCGTGATTTTCTATTCTAATAATATAAACTTGTAATTAAAGTATTACAATTTGGCGCAGTCGGTAGGAAAATGAGAGAATATAAAGGAGATATTGCGAAGTATATCAGAAGCTGTCACCAATGCCAGGTACTGAAGTTCAAATATCGCCCCAAGCCTGACACGATGATAATATCTCATACAGCATCCAGTTCATTCCACACACTTCACCTAGATTTTGGGGAGCTTTGCAAGAAATCTGAAGGACACCAGTCAACTAAATCGTTTCTAGTGGCCATCGACGAATATTCTCGGTATTCGTTTGCAAAAAGTATGTCGGAGACATCTGCATCGGTGATCAAATATTTACGAGATTTGCCAGTGATAGATAAGGTTAAAAAACTGGTTACAGACAACGGTGCACAGTTTACCTCAAGGTCATTGCAAAGATTTGCTCAAGAGAGAGGGATTAGCCATGTCCACACTACACCCTACCTCCTGCTGGGAATGGCTTGCAGAACGAAAAATAAGAGATATCAAACAGTTCCTCGCCATCTATCCCGAATTTAAAGGAGGGTGGAAAAGTTGTTTGGAGGCAGCAGTAAAACACCTTAATCGGTCGCACTCGTCAGGAATCGGTTGTTCTCCACATTTCATGGCATTCGGGAAAGTATCACTTTACCCAGCAGACGAAGCCCATGGTGTTACTGCGGATATGATCGAGGAGGAACCATATTCACCTGAAGAGAAGATGAGGTATCAAGAGAGGATGAAGAAAAACTTTGACAATCACCATTCAAAAACAGTGCCCTCCCTCTTGGAAGGTGATCAGATTTTAGTACAGTCAGGATTTTTCAACAAAGTACCGAATATTAAAGGACCATTCCGTATAACAAGAATTGACCGGATGGATGGCTTCCCTAAATCCATATTTTACAGAGATGATGAAGGAAAAGAACAAGCAGCAGCCATTAAGAACGATATGAAGTATTTTCCAAGAAGAGAAGATCAATCTCAGTGAGGAGGAGTGTAACGAGCTCACTCTAGTTACTAAGCTGTCTAGTAATACCATAGCAACGAATGTAAACGGTGTGAATGAAATGAGTCTTAACATAAAATTTGAAATGTGTTTTGTGATTTTCTATTCTAATAATATAAACTTGTAATTAAAGTATTACAATCCACACAGTAACAAATCATTAGGTAGTAATGTGCAGCATTTGGTATAGTTTTAAGTCACAAACAATCCACTTAACGGGGCCTTTATTTGCAGCGTTATTTTGCAAGTCATTTGTTCGGCAGGATGCATTTTATACCCCACCTTCCGACGTAGTGCCGAGTTGACGCACTCTATTCATCCAATATGGTTAAACATCAGTTCTCCTGTCCACACAAAGTGCAATGCAAGCATCATGCCATTCTCTCATTAGGCGCTGTCAACATACCCAAATGCAATTTGGATGCATCATCTGATTAGATGCAGTCGGACGTCTGGCCTTTTATCACGAGAGTACACGGTCATCAACGTCTCTTTATGCCACAATTAGCTGGGAGAACCCTCGTTTCACATCTGCGGACCCGCTACGCAGGAACTCCGCGTTATGTCGTGACGGGCTCGATGAACCGAAGGCGTCGAATTGGATCCTCGAACACAATGAAGAAGACTTCTCGAAGAGGTCGGAAAGGAGTTCTTCATGTCTCTTATTCCAGGGCCCCCTTCAGCAATCGCGTTTGAGATTTACGAGCCTCGGCTTTCATTGTTTGGTCCGTATCCGATCTTGTATGGCGGGATGAGGGCGCTAATGAGATAAGTGGGACACTATCGGCCACAGCATCTGGATAATGCATTGAGGATACCGAATCCAGGCACAGCATAATCTGGTCCCGTATCCCATCTTAACATCAATCAAATTGTAAGAAGGAAACATTGGGGATGAGGAATTAGGTGCTATGGGTTTGAGGTTTCAGTTTCTGACCTCGAATCAGGTTCAGAAGCACAAATACCCTTCATTTACTCCTAAGGACTCCCTGAGTAACTATGTATGTCTTCTCTCTTCATACCTGTGTCGAGGAATATGAGAAAGAAAGAAGCTAGAACATGACAAGTACATAGAAGTACAAAGCGAGCAGTACATGATAACTCGTACCATGGAAATTGTTCACGAAGCTAATAAATAACTCTGTAAGTGAGCCTTCGCGTGAAATTTGACGATTTAATTTTACATGTTTTTTTCTTTCTTATTAATCAAAAATACAGCAGCCTGCTTCCATAAAAATGATTACAGGCTAATTACACGCTTGAATAATTTGATTGTACATAATGGGTTTGAGATATTCCTTGAACTAAATTTCGTGTCTTACATTACAAAACATATGTATGTTTTTACATGTATAGTAAAAATAAAAACAAATAATCAATTTCTCGTCTTAGGACTTTTAGTAATTCCCACGTATGAGTCAATGGAATCCATATAACAACCATAACTTTTACAGTTTTCATTCTCGATGACAAGTTCAGGGGCTATATGGTTGGGAATGTGAACGATATCGTATTAGTAAATGTTGAGGGTAGAGGCGGGTACATGGAGATTGAAGTGGTGATTATCAACTGTGCATCGTCACATTGACAAAATCGTTTTATTGAGCGACGAAGCTATGTGCCACACTCACTCGGAAGACGTTTTATGTTATGGTACCTACGACTTATGCAACACTCGAGTTCCTCAAGGTGTTCCATCTGGTCCACCGAGTTCTGAAATATCTTCCCGAATTAGTACACATCTCCATCAACATAATATTGAGACAGCCCGAAGGCGGGATCCGAGTGGACGGCCTCAAGTCTTTCTTGAATAAATGAATGATCCGTTCAGAGAGATTGGGAAGAGTCTAAATGTCAATGAAATGCGGTAGCCGGACCTGGTGAATTTCAAGCGAAACTTCGAGAGGGCGTGGAACGAAATTCTGTAAGGGGCCTCTCGACCCGTTTTGGGGCACAGTTGATGACACCGTACTTGGGCAAGTACGGCCCTTGTTTATGAGGTCAGTGGCTACTATGTCTACGTGGAGGTGCGGTCCTCTCGTACGTTGTATACGATCTGCAGGTCAAGATTTAGTAAATCTCTCTGCTATCTGGAAGTTTGAGGTTGAGCACGTTCATCGACGTCCTTGGCTGTGGGTGATTTCTGTTTATTGTCGAACGTACATACTAAGGAGGGGCATATTTCTTCAACCAAACCACTCGAAACAACCTACTTATATTTTAAATTCATAATAATAAACACCAGGAAATCTCTAAAGTTGATAAAAAAGCTTGCATACGAGTCTGCAACACATTGGGACATTTTCATGACAACCACTACACAACAAGGTAGTGAAGTAAGCATCAAAGTTTTCGCGACGATTTTTCAGTTCAAGTGCCAAGCAAAATGTAAGGTTGTTGATTGCTCTCTACGCAACACAGTGAGTCTATTTTATTTATTGGTCGCGTGAGCAAGATTTGCTTAGTTTTCGTGACGATTTTTCAGTTCATGTGCCAAAGTAAAGACATGAAAATGTCAAAATCACGAGGTTACATTCCATTCCATTCCATTCCATTCCATTCCAGGTGTTGGAAATTTAAAAAAAAATATATACTCCTGCTCAAAATTAGTGCACCACCATCTATTTCTTCGTTTGCCCCCATATTTTTTCCTTTATTAAGTTTTTATCTATTTGCTCACATTGTTTGCAAACTCAGAAAAAAATGTAACCAAAAAAGGCACAAATTTGAGAAAAAATATATTTTTAATGAATTATAGAAAAATGTACTTCTTGTGGTAAAATTATAAAAATTGAAAAAAAGGTTTGAATTAAGCCAGTTTAGCTTTTCAATACTTGGTATTACCTCCTCTAGCTAGGATGAGGGCTTGCAGCTATCGACCGATGCCTCTAATCAAGTTTTGGATACCTTCCTGGGGATATTGTCCCATTCCTCTTTCGCTGTTGTTTCCAGCTGCTGAAGATTGTCTGATGGTGAATCTCTGGCTCGAATTCTTCTTTTCAGCATGTCCCAAACATGCTCTATCGGATTCATGTTTAGGCTCCTTGGTGGCCAGTCCAGGATACAAAATTTATAAGGGAAGAAGGAAAGAGATAAACGAAAAAATGGATGGTGGTGCGCTAATTTTGAGCAGGAGTGTAGATAGATAGATTCAGTATTAAAATATATGCCTTAATGTCTTCTTTGATGAATAGTTTCCTCTTTCTGGCAAAAGTGTTGAATTTGATTCACCTGACCTATCACAAGTCACTTCGCTTAAGAAATCTAAATTAACGAAGCTCAGCCCTTAACTTGGCAACGTAGGTTTAAAGCAACTACAGTCTTCCCAAGTTAATCAAAAATCTCGAAACGATATAATGAATCAAATTCGAATATGTGTAGACAAATCTGGCGATATCACCTAAATTTCTTGTTAATTCGGGTGGGAATAGTTTTTTAAACCTAATTTCAAGAATTTATCTTATTATCGAGTATGATGAAGGTTCTGGTTAGATGCAACATCAGCATCTGTGTCTTGGCACTGAATCTCTAAAACCCGATCTATTGATATTTTGGCAATGTATTATTGCGATGGCCTAAAACCATTTTTGGCACCAACGAAAAAAAAAAAAAATGAAAGTGATTGGTCGACCTGCATTTTTCTAGTCGTGTATACTTCCAAAATCAAGTTTTTCAACAAGAGTAAAACTATACAAGAAAATTTATTTTATAATGTTGTATAAATACCACAATAACTTCTTATATAACAAACACCTCAAAAGCTTATTATGGAATTCTTTGATGAAAATTTTTGCGAAGCTTAATTGGTAAGAGGAACATGTGAGAGGAAAAGAAGACTAAAAAGGTTTCAAACAAATTGGTGTTCAATGAATCTCTAAATTTTGGGAAAAACTGATGTTGGAGATAAGTGAAGAGGAAGAAGAAGAGGTTTTGATCTCCTTGGTAACCATTAGTTCTCAAACTTTGAAATAAGGTGAAGTTCATGTTGATAGTGATGAGGAAGAAGAAGAAGATGAGGCTTCAATCACCTTGGTGACTATTATATCTCTCTCCAGTATTAATAAGAGAGCGTGAACATTGGTAGGTACGCATCCACCCAATGTCCACTTTGAGAGATTGAATTACCTAAGTCTGGGAAGACTGATCAACGAACTGTGTCAAATATTAGGCATACTTCTTCAAATTATTAAACCACATTGGCCGTTTTATTGTTTGTGGAAAATTCGCTTGTAACTCCCAAAATTGGAGTTTTTCGATAAATCGACGTTGAGCTTCCCGGGTTTGACAAAACGCTGGGCCATTCTAAAAAAACAACACATACGAATATTCATGGACACCGTTCAGGTCGTAAATCACGTCTCAACTATCAGATGCCAGATATTCGAAGACCAAAAAACCACCTCAGTAAATACCGTGCGAAACTGTTCACCCCTGGATCCACACATTTAACGTTTATTACTCACCCATAACCGTAACTCTCCGAATTGACAAACTTCGATTTAAATGTTAATGTCATATCTTAATCACAAAGGCTTCGCGAGGCATCGTAATTAGTTTTTTTAACACCGTTTTGAGCATGCGCTGTCGGTTTTTTGAACCGCCTTGATTAATGCCAACTAATTTATCTGAAGGGGCGGACGTATCTTATCTCGAATGACCAGAAATCCCGACGAAGTGGCGATTAGAATAATTTTATCGTATACCCGTTTATAAAGAGAGATGGTATCTTCGTTGTATCAGCTAATGGGTGAGATATTTTCTTGATAATTTCGATCGACAAGTGCAATCAACGCAGCGGAAATGAGGGCACCCGATCGCGTGAACGATTTTTCAAGACAGAAGAATCAAGTTGGAAATCAAGAGATAATCGAAGAAAAACGGGTTTTTTGTAAGATTAACTATCGTGAATTGAAATTTTATGGGAAATTAAGGACGTTCATGTTTTGTGTCAACACCATTAACCTGGATGAATTAATTTACATCTCATTTTGATTTTCAATCTTGATAGATTGAAAACGTTTCTTGATAACATATAAATAAGATAACTTAACTTGATTTTTTTTTTCAAAAGATAGATGACAGCTAAAATTCATACATACATACATCGAAGAATGCACAACTATTACTAACCTACGTGAGCCATGAATGCTTCAAGGGGGCCTGTTCCTTTAAGTTTTCTTTGTGTGTGTTAATTTTTTCCTCTAACAAAAGATTTAGAAATTTATTTAATATCAAATACTTCATAAATACGGGCCAAAATGTCCGGAAAATTAAAATTTGAAAGAATAGACACTGAAATTTCAGTGGGAACGCTCTTTTGATAAAAACTCTACATAATGTAGCGTTGTAGGAGACTAAAACCTCTGAAAATTCAATGTGGACGCTAGCCCGATGGAAACGAAGGAGTAACATTGTAGGTACGAGTAATGAAGAACATTGTACGAGGGAGATGAAATAGAAGTTGATGCAATCGAATAATTAATTGATTTACATCTAATTTTGATTTTCGACATTATGACTGATCCAGGCAATACGTCGGAGGTGGTCTTGAAGAAAATAATAATCCTCTGTGTACAGCTGACTTCTCAAAAAAATCTTAATTACGAATTTTTAGTGAAAACCAAAAATAAATAAAATGTAAATACTCCACGCTTAGAAATTATTCGATCCAATTCAAATTCTGACTACCCTTATTTTATTTACACATTAAAAACTTATCTATAAATAATTAATAGGTGAATTACAATTACTGAAGATCTCTCACCCATTCAAGGATCCAATCAAGTGAAACTACATTACTACAAGTGGAGCTGGAAGTTAAATCAAAATCAAAACGAAACAAAAACTACAAGTCTGTCATGGATGTTTGGCATTATAATAGAATCATCTGTTTGGTGTTTGATCTTGAGAAGTAAAGTTTTCTATAAAGTGAATGAGAAATGGTAAAGTCACCTATTTACTGAAGCTAATTGAACACCAGGAGATTTTCTTCTTGTTCACAAATAATTTGATAATGAAAAAATGAGTTCTAAATCAGTATAAATCGCAGTCTGAACAGGAACAACTAGCCATTTAGGTGGATCCCATAACACGCTGGTACCAAACGATCAATGATTTTGACATTGTTAAAGGTAAAAAAAGGAAGAAGTTTATAAATTATGATTTTAAAAAACCACATGACTTCCTTTTGTTTCCTTAACCATTTAAAATTTTGTACTTTTGTATTTGTACGTTTCTAGGTACAAGAGTTCGATGCGGTTTAGAATACCTATTCTTACCATATTGAAATTCTGTTCAAGTGCTTTCCGACCTGAATTGTGGTCCTAAACGCCAAACATTCCGCAGCCACGAACAGTGTCTACCTCTCGTGGAAACAGCTTCGAGCCTTCCAGATCTTCCCACTCGATCAAAAATCACACCTCAAAATTTCGAGATTGTTTGGATTCGGCGATGTTCCGTTTTTTTCAGACCCTTCAAGAGGTCGTAAGAAACGTTGAAACCCAATAAAAGCTTCCGACAGTGTCTCACTTTGCACAAAGATCCTAATGGAACCCGGTTCCTCACGTCAGAATACGAAGATTCGAACATTAAAACCGATTATTAAGTGAATACCTAGAGCACTGATCGAGGAAAACTCCGTCGAATCAGGAAAAAATGAACGGCTTTCTCAACTCCCAAATATTTTGGAAGCCATTGGAATGTCGGCTGTTTTTTTTAAACCGCACCTTAGTGAATCCCTGAGCTCAATACGTTTTAGTATATAGTTTTTCAAAAGTAACCTTTCAAACTCACTTTTTGCTACAGAACTTGAGATGTTCGAAATGTTGAATAATCATTATGTTGATAAAATAATGCCTTGTAGGGTTGGCAGCAGACAATCTCCAATCTATGAGTGGAATGTGGAAGATCAAGATTAGAGCCCTCAACTTCAGTATCTTCAGCGATCAATAATAATTATGATTCTACATAATAATGTAACAACACTATAATACCTACTAATATTAGTAGTAGGTTGGTGTTTGTTTATTCCAGTGTATCTATGATAACTGCACTCTTCGAAAATTCTCAAACCAGACATCGAAGAATAGAAACTCTGATTGTTTGGAAGTTTTTCCTCTTCTAGTACCTCTAATCACAGTTTCCCCAATGATTGGTAGTAGAAACTTCGGCATTTTTAAATAACTTACGGAACATTAAAATTATACTTATAATAAAAAATTGTGCCGCTCTTGTTATCGATTTTAGTGGTTCAAAGTAAAGATGTGGTTTCAAGTTTAGATTTCAGTGGTGGCTACTAGAGTTTAATGCCGCTAAAGATATTGATTTTGCTGGTATAAAAAACTTCATGGCTGGAAAAACATATGTCAAGTCGGATGGGCATTATACTCGTAGTGTAATGTCGAAATTTCTAAATGTGAAATATATCCTCAAGATCTATCAACGTGAGCTTTTCAAGAATAATGAACGCCCACACGATCGAGTGTCTATTCCTTATTCCTTTGCTTTCTTTTGAATATTCCGCTGATGTTTTGTTTCTCACTAGTCGCTTGGAATTTATATCTTCCTCGTCTGTCCCCAACTGCCATTCGCATTTCTGCAGATTCGGTTCATATCGATGATTATGGTTTACATTTTTTATTATTACACCTTCAGAATCGAACGAGAAAGTAAATTTACCATTCCTCAAAATTTGGAATTTTCAGTTTCAAGGTAGAACCGAAAATCGAATACAAAAATTCAGCCCGTCTCCAGTACGCGGCACTTTTGCACCTTTGAACAACATTGATGAAATTTGAGAGAGCAATGCTGAGGAGAATACCACACCTCTCTCTTTTACAGGAACACTACAATCAATGCAATTTGGTTTGTGAGCTCAAGTAAGGATCTGCTAGTGCTCCACAACGCTTGGTTACTCCAGTACCTAAGTAGATTGTTTGGATGAAATGTAGATGATAAAAATTACCTAAGTACCCTAACATGAAAACTTACAAAGCATGGTTTTTCGATCAATCTCAAAATACTGTTCAATTTTTAGAATCGAATGAGACCACCCAGATTTCCGTATGACCAACCGTTCGCATATAATTGATAATAATTACACGATCCGAAATTTCGCTAAATTTCCCGATCCTCATGCTTTTTGCCTGGTATCTAGCACGAATGGTTCTAGTTCCACCAATCGAAGCTAGGAAGCATCAAAAGGCTGCAGATCATAGATTGGGCCTTTTTCACCCGTTTACGATCATTCGTGTTTTGGACGAACCTATCGGATAAAAGGTAAACATAACATGGTCTAACTTTGGTACAGATTCGTCGAGAAATGTTTAACAACGCGTTTCTGACATTGAAGACTGGAGCAGGAAATTTTACATTGTACGGGTATAATGCTCTTTATGATCAACCGAACTCTAAATAATGGGTATGCATGATTTTGATAGTTATCTTCAATAAATAAGTATAGCATGAATGAAAAACGTCAGCGGTTTTTAAGCTCCTCGCTAAGTTTCTATGCTAACTTAATAAGCACTAATAAAGACGTGTGTGGAACATGATAAATTAGAGCGGCCTGATTCAAGCTCATTGAAAGACATTCATTACACCTGCATTGTGAGGACGTGTTGTAATTAGGTGGAGTCGGTTCGAGCTTAGCGATTCAATTCCCAATGAGAACCTTTCTGGATCAAACCCTCCGAAAGGAAGACCCCGAAGGCGCAACAAATCGACGGCATTTACCTGAGAAATCCGGATCTGTGTGGCCGATCTTTTGTCTCTTGATTTTCTTTTCGTTTATTTCGGAAGGGTCTCTCTTTTCAATGCAGTGGGAGGGACAAAAGAGACAAAGCGTTTGCAACAAGTCAACTGAACGGGTATACCGTCTCGACAGCAAGAAGCCTGTAGTTATGTCTTGTTGATGACTCGCTCGCTCTGAACATTCTTATTATTTTTAAGTTGAAATAACGAAGAAAGTATACGAAGTATTGGGATTAGTGTCCAAATGGACAAAAAAAAAAAAAAAAACGCCACTATTTCAGTTTTTCTGGAAGTGTTCATTAGAGCTCGGGGGCCAAAACAGTTCTGAGTTTACTCAACGAAGTTCTGTCCGATTGAACATCTGTGTTATTTTCAGGTGAGCGATCTCAACAGAAAACGCTGCAAATCATTGCTCAAAGGTTTATTATTTTCTGTATAGATCACCCTTCTGTATAGATCACTGGTTCTCCATCAATAGCACCTATCACCATCTGTATTCTCCCTTGACCCTCCCTCTCAAATTTCAGCTTCCTGCGTTCAATAGGATTGAAAATGGCTTCGGAGCTCAATCAGCTGATCAGTGATCTGATCAGTGAGCAATGATTTGCAGCGTTTTTTACCTACCAACTTTTTTTTACCTACCAGCTAGGTACTACCTACCACACCATACTGGCTTCACACCTTCACAATCAAGTTTATTAGAAAGAACTAAACGATTCACACTCGATTCGAAAAATAGAAAGCTTCATATGGAAATTTGATTACTGGTTACGCTCTTTTTTGGCCGGTTATTTGCCCATAACTTCTATACGAATTAAGCGATCGGAATAGTTCGACGTTAGGACCAACTAGACCCCAAATGGAGTCTATGTGCAAAAGAACGGGTTTTTTAGACCGATTCTAAGACCTTTTATGGCCCGGACGGCGGACGGCGGACGACGGACGGGGGACGGCGGACGGACATTGCAAATTTGGATTCTACGCACCTTGAAACGTAAAGTGACAAAGTTTGGGGGGGGGGGGGGTTATAAAAATTTTTCGCGATACGATCACATAGGTTTATTATTAGAAATAATAAACCAAAACAACAAATCGTTGTGTGACAATTCGCACGGTTTAAGAGCATTGTTGCTATAGGTTTTTATGAGTTATGTCGAACAATGTGTAGAAATCAAATTGTCTCAAATAAGTTCACTCACAGATGCCGCTCCAAGAGATTGTCAATGCTATCAACAATTTGTCCAGAACTTACTCAGTTTTGGACTAGTGAGATAGTTGAGAATTTTGTCAAACTCCCAACTGACCGAGCTCAATCTTTCGAGGTTCAAATATACTAAAATTGTTAACCAAAACGATGGAAAAACATGCAAAATTAAAAATAAGAACTAAAAAAGTTTTTTCTCTTCTAATTTTGACCTGGGAACCTCCATGAACTTACCCGATTTGAAAAGGGTGGCAGATAGCTTCCAAGAATCGCAAAGTAATAAACCAAGCATTATAACGGCAGTAAACATGTGATAAAAGATGAAAGGCATGTAAAGGCATGTGATAAAAGACCCTGTAGGACCGACTGGCAAATATATGCTTGCTATTCTCGTCCAGGTTATCGAAATTAGTGTGACTCATCTGGTCATCACCCTTGAAAGTCCCACGGTTCACCATCGTCCGAGTGATTCATGTTTACCAGCATCTTCATCCGACAGTCGTTTTCGCACATACCTGACAACAGTAAAGGAAGAACGTTCTGACTCATTGGGGACAAGAGATGGGCGGAATCGTTTGATTTTCAGTCTGGTCCGTGATGAGTAGATTGCTAGTCAGGGGAGGTACCGGTATACCATGACTAAGCTTTTAAAAGGGCAGTAGATGTCTATAATCTTTGAACAGGAAGCTATCTGGTACCTGGTGAGGGTTTACAGAACCTGTAATGACCTGGATGAACTGCAACACTTTGAGCTCTCATACTCTAGTATTCAGCATACATTTTGATTTGAGTAGGTTCGGGGTACCAACTCAGGGCTCAATAAGGTCTTGAAATGTTAGACCGTTAGTCCGGAGTACCAAGCAGAATTTTTTACTATTATTTCCGAAGTATCTTATTCTGTGGGGTTTGTGTCGATTTTATGTGACTTTTCTTGGTGGATTCAATAGAGGGCAACCACAGGTCCAAATAAGTTTTGCTCGTACAGAAGCACTTTGTTCGTAAGGACATTAATTTGTGAATTTGTTCCCATGCACCAATATAACTTCTTGAATCTTAGACTCATTTCTTCATAGAATGAGCCAATGAGGCCACAAAAATGTTTGTAGGAAGGAACCACCGACATTGTGGATTCGCACGTACTACATGATAATGTATGAAGTGTATCGAACATAAATTCCCATAAAGTGACCAAGTAAGAAAAGTTCGTTAAAGGCAAAATACAAACCAAAATTACAATTATGTATTCTCAATCTTCATTATCCAGGTTTCCCCACTCATCGCTAGATCCCATTTCCATCGAAGGAATCGTTACGTTTCCTACGGACATATCCATGTTTCTACAAACCAATTCACCATTTTTAATTGATTTTAGTTGATCCACTCATTTAAATTGCTACTTTTGAATAATTATTTTCCGTTTCCCCATTGGTACGACATTATTACTATATCCTAATGCATAAAACCCCAAATGTATGTAAGTATGTCGCCCACCCACTCAAACACCCCCCCTGTCGCAGACTTGCGAAATGCATATTTAAAGAGTTTTCGGAATTATTGTTTCGGCTTCAACATTAAATTGACGTTGTTGACACTTCTGAGCTATATTGAAAGTTGAAAGTTATCAGGTGTCAAGTAACTCATTCATTAAAAAGATTAAATATAATAAACATGAATTCAATACAGTATTAAAATAACAGAAAGAAAGAAAGAACAACAATAAAAATCCACCAGCTTCACCCCCCCCCCACCCGCTCAGGAAATACCTACTCCGTGCAACATGACAAAGACATTCTATCCATCCTTTCCAAATGCTATTTTTTGAAGGTTTCTGTTGATTCGCCTCATTCTAAAGTCTCTAATTGCCTCTGTTAGTTACGATTTGCTTCATCGGACGCGACAGCCGCTGCTGTAGAGAAATAAAATAAGACCATGTCTCTCTCTATTATTTCATTAGGCACTTACTTTATTATTATATTAAGATTTTTTCAAATATACGGGGTGTTTCACGAAAAGGTTACCCCCCCTTCATTTTTGCAAAATACAGCGTAAAAAATTCCGACCAACGCAATTCTTCATGATTTTTTGTGAGGATCTCAGGAAAAATACTTTTGCGCAAAAAAGTTGCGCGCAATCGTGCGCAATTGACACTAACTTCATTTTTTCAAATGTAACCCCCCTTTTTTATTACAGATTCGGATTCTACGTCAAATTTCATGAGAATCGCGTTTTATTGCGCGCAACCTGGCTTTTTGAAAGCTCTAAGTCGCGCAACTCCACAATTGCGCAAAAATTAGGTTTTGGAGAACCCTAAGTGTGGCACATGTTTTTTCATCATTTTTTGACGCTGAATCAGAGGGTGTCATCCGTTTTGAGAAAAACCAAGATTTCAAGAGGAAAAATTAACATTTCTTTCACGAAAACATCAGTTTTGAGGTCGAAATCATGTTTATTTTTATTTTCTCACCTCCTTTTGAACCACGGGCTTGGGGTTGTCTACGGTGGAGTTAAAAATAAGAATTTACAGCACGATCATGCTTAAACTGAATAAAATTGCCTAAAAACTCATAACAATTTAAAAAGAGCGAATTTTTCACTAATAGCAACCGAATTTTGGCCGCCATTTTGAAAAATTTCAGTCAAATTGAAAAACGGATGTCACCATGTGATTTAGCGTTAAAAAATGATGAAAAAACATGTGCCACACTAAGGGTTCTCCAAAACCTAATTTTTGCGCAATAGTGGAGTTGCGCGACTTAGAGCTTTCAAAAAGCCAGGTTGCGCGCAATAAAAAAATCTATGTGGGTATGAATTTCTCATGAAATTTGACGTAGAATCCGAATCTGTAATAAAAAAAGGGGGGGGGGGTTACATTTGAAAAAATGAAGTTAGTGTCAATTGCGCACGATTGCTCGCAACTTTTTTGCGCAAAATTATTTTTCCTGAGATCCTCACAAAAAATCATGAAGAATTGTATTGGTTGGAATTTTTTACGCTGTATTTTGCGAAAATGAAGGGGGGTGTAACCTTTTCGTGAAACACCCTGTATACGGTTTTTGTTTTTTCCTGATTTTCAGCTAGTAATAATATAATTTTGCAAGAGGTGGTGTCAGTGTTTCACGTTCCATCGATATTTCTTTACGTGACCACATGATGTAGGAAGAACACAAAGGAGAATAGATTGTTTGGTTGGTTATTCTCAGTCAAAAAACCCTACATGGCCATCTTCAAAATCCGGTTGTAATTTATAGGCTAAACGTAGTAGAGGGCCATTCATTTGTAACCTCTTGAGAATAACCAAGGAGGTGAAGCCGATTAAGGTAGGTGGCAGTTCGAGTGCCGCTTCCATCAATCCGTTTGCTCAATCTCAACACCCTAAACTAACACGTTCAAGGTGGCTTACGAACCCCCTCCAAACCCCGATCTACTTCAGAGGAAGAACTAACCTTTGAGAATCTGGTGGCGCATAATTGGTTTCCTTCCACGAGGGAGGGAGCCGCCCCTGAGGCCCCACCAAGGACCCAGCACTTGACATTTGGGCCGTTCTTGGGACGTACAGCTACGAATCCCGAAGCTTTTCTGAAACAGGGCGTGGTGCTCTGGACCATTGTGCAAGTAGAAACAACATCAAGGCTGAAGGCCAAGGACGAGGGTTTTTTTTAGAGCTCCTTGTTTTTCTGGGGGTTCCAGTGGTTGTCAGGCTCCGGTGGTTGTCAGGCTTAATGGAGCGCTAATCCGGAATCTTTATTGATGGATGCATGTCATCTTGCGTGGGTTCCGGCCGACCCGACAACAATAACCCCGTGCCATAACCAGGAACTGGCAGCCGTCACAAAAGGACTGCTGGAACACGCCCCTGATTCAAGAATCTCGTACTTCCCATAAATTCATATTCTCATTCATCAGTCAGCTCTCTGATTCTTTAACATTCTTTCATGAATTCCTCTCTGAAATAACTGATTCAATAATTGCTTCAAATCATTGTTTTCATGAAGTAAAGAGCTTCATAATAATAATATTAATTGCCAAAGACACTCATATTAACATAATATCACAAAGAAGAGCAACAAGTCATAAGTAAAGTAGGCAGGAGTAAGGCTATAGTTTACAATAAAGGAATTCGGTAACTGTGTAAAATGCATGGTTAATAAGATAAGCTTTTAGTTGTCTTTTGAACATCGGAAGAGTAGATTTGCTGATAATTTTTTAGAGAAATTGTGTATGATGATTGTAGAGTCTAACTGCACTGTATTCAAAACCACAACAACACATCATTATAAATTTACGGGAAAATGGAAGGCAATAATTCTAAAAAATCAGTTTTTGAAGTCTAGCTATCACAATATAATTATCATACAATTCAAAATGTAGCTATATGTTACTCTACAAGTTACGTAGACTGCAAAATTCCAATACGAACATTCTAAGACTTGAGCACTTTTGCCTCTCAAATAATTTATTTGAAAATTAGCTCTTTCACTCATGCTGCTCAATCATGCCTTTTTCCTATTTTCAAATAAACAAATTAAAAAAAAAAAATAAATTAGCAGGTCACCCTTGATAAGATTATTGCTTGTCTTTCGAATTATTAATCCACTCAGTTCAAATAAAAAAAAAACTGCAAATCATTAAACAACAGTTTATTATTTTTCTGTATAGATCATCCGCTTGCAAAGAACATTATTTTCCACCATTAGTACCTACCAACTATATTTGACCATTAAATTTATTTTGACTGGAAATCCCAACCAACAAAAGTCCTTAAATCGGAGAATTTTGGGTGCCCTCATATACATAACGGCATTAAGTTCTTGGTTGCTTGGGAAGCACAACCGAGTGATATGAAAATCCTCTCAAAAATGAACAATGATCAATTTTGATCTTTGTTCAAAATTTAGAATCAAAATGGACATTATTAGATCAATTTCTGTCAGTGAACATTATTTTACGATTCACACTCGTGTTTCTGGTTTATTATGAGTCCAACTTCAAGTCCTTTTATAGGGAGCGAATGGTTTGTCTTACAGAGCTCTGGGTGGTCTTATTGCATTCTAAAAATTCAATTCAGTTTCAAATGAATGAAAAAACAATAACTTTATCATGGAAAGTTTTCGAGCAAGGGAGTTTTGAAGATTACTGCTAAAGTATAATAATTGGATTTTCGTTTGTTTTGGGACGAGGCAAACCGTCAGTCACTAAAACCATATTCGATCTATTGTCACAAGTGGATTTGATTCCATAGTTTTGTACGAGATAAAAGAATGACCTTAGAAATCAACGTAAAGTAGTTTTGTAGGCATCACATGAATATTAGAACGAACATCAAAGAATGAGGATTTTGTAAATAGTTATTCCAGCAAGGACCATAATATGGTACAAGTACAAGTACATATTATGTACTTGTAGAAGTTATCAATTTATAGCCAACTTAATCAGCCTCGGTCGAACGAGAGCTAATCTTCATAATTTCAAGTCCTCCGGAGGTTTTCAACAGCCTCCCAAGTCGGCTTATAAGAGGAGCCGACCTTCCTCGCCTTTTCAATCCTTTATCGGAATCAACCTTTTAAAGACCGATCCGCCGAAGAGGCAATTAATCAATGCCAAGCCGTTAACGTGTTAGCGACTATTCGGAAAAAATACGAGAAGATGCAAAAACGATTGGAACACCTTGAAGTGCACTCGGTCACATGGTGGGTGACAGTAGGTGTCTATCGGCACTGCATTGTATCAAAACGCTTCATCGGAAAAAAAGACCTGAATGTAGGATGAATAAATCAAATCATCACAGTACACGGCCTCTGGTCAGTTACAAGACACTTGGTTGTTCGTTGGATGCAAATCATCTGAACGAAAGTCATGCAGATCGATCACACGACCTATATCTAAGCGATTATTCGTGGGTTTGTTAACATGGTTCCATGTTGTACCAGGTGACTAGTCGGACGATTACTTCAACGTTGGCCTTTATGTTGTGTTGATGGGGAATGTAGAAATTGCTCGTTTAATAACGGTAATCGGAAAAAAGAAGAATCATCAGTTAAAAACTTGAAAATGTTATACGTTCAGACTGAGCGTCAAAGACTAAGTGGAGAAAACTCGCATTCTATCTTCATCTAATATAAGTTATCCCAACTACTATGTAATTATTCCATCAACCAAGAGGATAATCATAGAGGCTACTCCATCATATTTGGATTCTGGAAGCAAGAATTCTGGAACCATCAATATCGTGAACTCCTTCTAGAGGAAAACTTTAAAACATTATCAAGATGTGCTTAGTACCTATAGAGAGCATAAGTGTTCAACCAGAAGTTAATTTTTGTGAGGCCAAAGACTTCTAGCGCCTTTATCTCTTCTCCCCTCGCTTATAAAAAGTTCAGGAGGATGTAAAGTGCTTTCATCATGCCACTACCGTCATTGTAGTCCACCAACTTGTCTTTTTCATTTCAAGTTTCAACCTACTATCTACCTGATCATTGAACGGTTTGTGATTCATCGTAAGTTCAACCAAGTTCAAATAACTTCCAGCGTATAATTACCAATAGATTTATTGTTAAAGAAGGGTCGTCTTTTTCAAACTCCCCCACCACGCTACGAGCTCTGCTCATTGTGGGGGCGTATATTTAAGAAAAATTATTTAACTTATATAAATGTTTAAATGTACATCAAGTATAGGCGAAGTTATAATAATTATTTTTTTAGTTTTATATTATATTATATTATATTATATTTTAGTTTTATATACCTGCATGACGTTTTTAAAAAATGTGTGTGTTCATTAAAAAATCGAAAAAAACCCTTAACTTCTCATAGGGAGCGAACAAATTGTCCTACAAAGCTCTGGTGGTCTCAATCGTTTCTAAAAATGCAATATCATTTCGAATTGGTGAAAAAAAACAATACCTTTATTTTGAGAGTTTTTGAGGGCACTTTTGAAAGTTTCAACCCTCATTTTTTACCCCTTAGAAGTGACTGACATCAACGAAAAGCTTTGCAGCATAACTAGACCTCAAATGGAGCCTGTAAACCAAATTTCATCAAAATCAGTTCATGGTAACTCAGAAAAGTGCCGCGTACGAAAGGCAACATTTTCATCCGGTTCTCGGATTCTACGTACCTTACAACGTAAACCAACAAATTTTGAGGGGGATTGAATTTTTTTCTTGGTCGATTCAAAAGGTTCATTATTGAAAATAATAAACTAAAATGATTCCTTTTCTTACCTGAGTTGTCTCTAAAATACATTCGATTTAGAGGGCGATTTGAAGCAAATATCACTTAATTAGGAACACAAGTCAGAATAGAGTCTTAACAATCAATCCGACGGCAATAGAATACATTTGGTACCAACCCCAGGACGTTCAAGACGTTTTCATGATTAGGTTAGCATAGCTCATAATGGGAGTCGAAATATCACGTTGAAGATACGTAAAATTCACTACATTTAATGTACTTTCAATTCACTAGTACCTATATCGACCACGTAACTCGGTAACTTGAAACAAATTGACGGACTCGCTAAGTATAGTAATCAGAAACAGATTTGTCGTTTTGCTCGACGATGAAAATAAGAGTAATTCAAGAAGCGTTCGTTTCGGTCGTAATGATATATTATTGTCTGGAGTCCCAGGATGGCCTTGATTTTGACAGTCAATGCTCGATAGGACACTGACATTCTATTATGCAATCAGAAGCTGTAAGAGACTCGATTCAATAACTGTTGAAGAATCAGTGAACAAGAACCAGATACAAAGAGTTCGTGAACGAAGCCTTTGCTTCTTTGGTAGGGAATTTAACGAAATATCACTGATCAGAAATTCTGTATAGTATATTCCTCGAATCAGAAGGACTTGCAAAGAAGTGAACATATTCTTCTATCCTCTCACATCTTTTCCTCAAATGCCGTTGGGAAAATTGGCCTCTCCCAAATAGGTACGTTCTGGAGTCTTTTGATTCTTTGGATTGATGATTGTGAAAGAAGAGAGGGCCGTACTTAAAAGATAAAATAGCTCACCAATAATGACATTTGAAACTGTATTGATCTAGGGGATCTGGCGAATCTGATTAATTGATGAGAATAATTAAATCTGCACTGAATTCTACCCCGAGCGAACTATGCGTTTCGTTTGAATACCTATTCCTTGGCGGAGACCAACCGAGGACTAGGGATAATAAATGCAATTGATGCAATAGATGCAAATTGATTCAGGAAAGATAATTTCTATATTGTCCAATAATCAATGAGCCTTGTATCTATGGAGAGAAAGAAGTATCAATAGAGTTTACCTATTAGATCTCCGGATTTGAACCATGAGGGTACGGGAAATGATCATGTTTGAAAGTTTTTACTTACACGATCGATGTCTGCAAATAGACTGGGGAGCTATCCCTGAGTAGTGATTCGATAGAGCGGAAGAATCGCTCCATCGAATCACGAATCAGGTGACAGAGTAACTATTACTCCGTCACACATTATATTTTCGCTCCAATTTCTATACTCTTGTAGGATGAAGACATTAAGAGCTATTTCTCCGAAAGAGCCAGTAAAACATTTGTCTAATATGTCAAGTATTTATAAGTTACAGAAATGACTTAATTTTTCCACTTGTGGTTTTGTACAATACTCTTTTCCTACGACTACAAAACGTACCCAACAGTTCTCCTCAATCTCCCAACTTTCAACTTATCACCTATTTTTTGAAATCATGAAAATAGAACTGCTTGAATTTGGCTGAAATTTGTAACAACATAGCGTTATATCTAGCTGATTCCTGATGAAGCAGGACTTTCGAGGGTGCTGAAACAGATATCGTCGGCTTACAGGAAAAAGGCACTATGTCAATTTTTTCGATTTTCGGGTTATTGCGGTTCCTACAGTAATTATTCACGCTCTTTCGATTGGTGTGGTCTATTTTAGTGTCAGATCAACAGGAAATCAAGGAAACGCAGCTACAAGAAGCACTAAGTCATGCAGTTGAATATTTACATGAGAAAGGCGGAAGATTGTTTGGAGAAGTGTGCCTTTCACCTGTCAAAGCTCAAGCCAGTAGTAAACGGAGACTGGACGACAGTGCCTTTCTCTTGTCGAGAATATTGCGATTTTCGTCAAAGACGACCCATCGTCCATCGGCTACCGGTATGATTTCAGTGGCGGTTACAAGGTGATTTCAGTCGGTACCCCCAAAAAAAAGAAGAGGTTCAAACAAAACGCAACAACGCAATCTCGCGAATCCCCCTCCAGCACTCTATAAGAAGAGGTTGCCGATCTCCGCTGCCAAAAAACGGAACTTGATTCAGTTTTGTAAAAACGGATTAATTCCCAAAAACTTCCACTCTTGGTTTGAGAACCTGCCTTCGAGTTCCGCAACAAAGGACCAGGCTCCTGAACCTGACATAGCTACAGAATCGGAAGATGAGGACTGACTGAGGACAGTTACTGTATAGAGTGGTTTCATCGCAGTTTTAATGAAATATAATTAAAAATGAACAGTGTTATTTTATAACAGTTTTAATTTTTGTTAAACAAAAAAAATTCCTTTACAACGCCTCGGGCTCAATGTAGTATGTTTCCATGGATCGTTGTCAAATGGATCGGGACCCACAGTAAAATCTGTCACGGAATTGAAAATGTTTTTGAAATTCAGTATGGATAGTCAGGAGAAGAGCACTAAGCTGTTTTTAGTCCGGGGAAAGGCACTAAGTCGGGGTCCTTTGAGTCAGAAATGATCCGAATTGGTTCTCAACGTTGATTTATGGTTTTGAAATTCTACAGCATAAACTAAAACATGTTAACGAGTCTAAAGCCGGGGTTTCAGTAATCTGCGAATTTCTAAGCTGAAGATAGCCCGATTTTTGGCACTCCTAACTTGAAATGCGTTTTTCTGAAAATGGGACTTTCGGACACAGTGCCTTTCTCCGTTAAACCGACGATATAGATGCCAAAACTGAATCTAAAAAACTAAAAGTACAAGGCTGAGCTCTAATTATTTAGGAGTATGCGGAAGTTAAGATATTGTTTATTATTGGCCATAAATATGTAATAAAAGTGGAAGAAATAGTCATTATAGGATTCAGTATATCAAACGTAGGGTTTGATGCCACTGTAAGTAAAATCGTACTACAAAATGGCTTAAAACGCATTGATTTGATCCCAGATATTTAATTGTTTTTGGATACCAATGATCACCAAAGCTACATTACCTACACTACCATTCGTGGCTATTTTTCAAGCGTATTTGTTGTCACTATCAAGATATCACGCGATATTCTCTCCTGTTCCACAGTCAAAAGAATTTTTGCCTCAAAATTGTTGTTCCTATTTGGCAGATAAATTTCCCCTCTCCTTCGGACATGTCTCCATATACGTATCTACCTTGGTACAAGAGGCATAATGTTACCAAGATCTATCCTGCTGTTCCTCAGATCGTCATGCTCATCTCAGAGACCAAACATCTCTCATAACTACTGTGAGCTTGGTCACCAAACCTGAGCACGAGTAGGGATGATGTGATTGATTGACTGAGCAGGAACGCTGTGTTGAGAGATACTCGGAGAGGAAAAAAAAAGCGGTTGGAAGTTAAGCTGCAGCAGGACTGTTAGCGCGATCGGAAGGCACGTGGCCAGGAGAACCTGATCTGAATCCCATTTCGTTTAACGGAGGACTCAAAATAGGCGGGTCGCGACATACTGGCCAAGACAACTTTCACTCATCACGGTTGAAATTGTTGAACGATCATGAAAAATGGTAACAAGTAAATGAAGGAAGATCCTGGAGTGAAGTTGGAGTACACTATACTGTTCTACCTGATATTTCAGTTCAGCATCAACACACCGGTAAAACTCAATGGGGAATCTGAGACCAAATCTGCTCTGGCAACTACTTATAAATGCTCACAATATGCTCTGGAAACCCCGTACGTTTGAAAAAAATTAACCAAAAATTGGATCTATATACCTATTACATTATAAATGCATGTATTTGTTTGATGACTGCCAACATTATTACGAACATTTTTGTTGTATAGATTTACCAACATACTAAAACCCATTGTTGAATCACGTCCATATCTTCTTTGTTAGGTATATTACTGCCCAGGAAGCTATGATTACTCTAGAAAGTAGATATTTGACTTTTACCTAGCCTGGACGCAAGAAAAGGTTATTCTCATTGCTCAGAAATAAGTTTTAATAATTAACAAAACATCCCAAACTGAGTTGAAAAAGAGCCATACACCCATATTCTTCAGCTGCTGGAATCACCGATAAGTGGAAATAGAACTTTTCATGGGTCAACGCTACAATAGGGTCGTACGCTACAATAGGGTACGAGTAGTGTTAGTTTCATTCGATTCAGAAAATTGAGTAACATTTCAATTGAAGGAAAAACCATAGCTTCATATTGGAACTATCAGCCTAGAACATTTTGACAATTTTATTCCTATTTTTCTCCCCCGACTAATAACTAATAGTCGTTGAAATTTTGGGGCCCAACTAGATCTCAAACGCTTATACGCTTGAGCGTTATTGAAAGAAATTTCGGCGGGGTACAGTTTCATACTTTAGATACCTAACAATTGTCCTTTCATTCTTCAAACATACAAATACACGAATTTTGGTCTTATTTTTGGGATGTTTGATTCTTTTGAGTTGTTCTTAGGATTGTTGGCCTTATTATATAGGTAATTTAAAGATAGGTAATACAAAACTCTACAACAAACGGATTTCTTCGGAAAAAATGGTCACAATTTTCCACATCAAACATGAATTTTGGGTAATCACAAAATCCTCATCTTTCCAAAATTTGCTAAAAACAACAAAAGAAAAACTCAAGTATATTCTGCCGAAACCGAAATTATAAATCAATATTTAATTTATTGTGTCTCATAAACAAATTTTGTACGTCAGTGTTGTTCTGCTTTGGGGAGGTATATTATATATAATTGTCGACCTAACTTGGAAGACATTTGGAAGGGTAGGCATTAATTTATTAGGTATTTTCGATTCAGAATAGTCACTAATGCAGTACGGATTCTCCACTCCGAAGGACCTCTCACATCTTCTCAGCACCTCCATCAGGTCACGTACCATAAAGAAGCTGGAACGGCGATAGTCAATAACACTTATCTGTCACCCGTTGAAGTCTCTCGAATCTTTTTTCCTCTGCATTGACTCAGCTCACCTGGAGGCTGAGGGGCAATAAACGTCTGAGCTGTCGAGTCAATTCAATATTTGTCCAGTTAAGGAGAGAAGAGCGTGAGAGGGAGGAATGAAAAATTCATAAGCTGTGGGCAAGAGGACAATAAGAGAGGGCCATTCACGAAACCGCGAAGTTCATTGTTATTTTGACTAAAACAATGACAGATGTCGTATTGGGATTGGTGGAGGATGTAATTTTTGTGATAGATGAATGAATAAGCCGTTTATCCTTCCTCAAACAAGACGAGGCGTCACATTAGAAGGACGCGGAGAAATTTATGTTTTGTAAATCGTCGCACGAGACTTGCCCCTGAGCTTCGCCATGAATATTGATCGCGCAAATCGTAACGAAAATATTTTTGGATTTGACTCTACTGCAAATTGCATCAAGATCTAAGAAAGGTTTTTCCATTGCTCAATTTTATCGTAGAATGAACCCCCCCACCCTTAAATTATTAAGCTCTGTAACCTTTCCAGATTTGGAACCCTACTAAAACTTTCGGCAAATTCATTACGTTTCGACAACTACTGGAGTCCTTGTCCACCTTCATTCCTTCTACAATGTTCAATAAAGTGTTTTTTCTCTCTCTCTCTGAAAAAACCTTACTAAAATCATAATCCTAAAAACGTGAGACGATGGGATGTCAACTGCCATTCAATGTGTGGTACCCAAGTGGTTTGGGTACCACACATCTGGCGGTGAGAGGTTTCATTAGTAGAGGGTTCATTAAACTTTGGAAATTCAAATAATATTAAGAATTCCATGTCGCTGGTCAAAGTATTTAATAACAACCTGTTCCAATTCTAAAAAATCGACTTTATTTTAAATTAATAAAAAATATTCATGGTAAAAGTTTTCGAGGTTTTGATAATTGAAAATTGTTTTGATTATGGAAAATAATAAATAAAAAATTGGCCATCCACAATATTGATTTTCTCTTTTATTTTGGGTTTTAGAGCTATCAAAATAGTAAAAACCGTATGTCCGTCTGGTTGTGGGTCGGTGTCACAATACAAGTTGTGGAAAAAATAAAGAAACTAGGTAACTTTATGACACTTATTTTTGAGTGAGAGCGTACCTACTAATATTTTGAAAGGAAATAGCTACTTGCATTCCAACATGGAATGCATTCTTCGATGATCTGTACGTACAGAATCACATCGGTTTCATATTGTGCAGGAATTCTGCTTTTTTAGAACTTATAATATTAGTGCTTTTTACATTAATTGGAGTCGATAACGGAAAAATTGAGCATTTCCTGCAAAAATGATAAATATCAGGAGTTGACGGTTCTTGATTAACACCGAGAAAATTAATCCGTTTCACCTCGAACTGGTTAGCGAATGATTCCTGATTGATCAGACGCCGCAGAGAGCGTAGCACGGTAAGTAAAAACTTGTCAAATTCGATTCGCGAAGTTAAAAGGAATAATTACCCCGAAGGTGACCACCCATGTTGGCACCCTTAGGTCGCTAACGTGTGATTATCAAGACGAAATACGACTTACCTCTGTAATTTAATGCAAAAGAGCTTCCTAATCCGCGGTTTCCCCCGCTCCCGCCGGGTTGATTCGTATCTCGCTTTTTTGGTGAAAAAACACTATATAAGCACGCAAACTGGTCGATTAACGTCAATAACGTTAGTCGAACTGCAGTTTGACGAGTTAGCAGGACTTGTTACTCCATTATTGAAGGTTGATGTGTCAGCTTACAAATTCGAGGGGACGAACAAGTTATCCATGAACATACTCGTGGTTTCGGGGTAGTCCTCATAAAGAGGAAGGGAGTGGGGTTGGGTTTAGTTGGTGCAGTCCAACATTATTAGAGGGTAAAGTTCCCTACTTCCAACACAAAAATTAACAATCCGTATAAATTAATGCAAATCAGCATTAAATGAAAATCCTCATAATTGTTACATCTAGGGTAACGGTTTGTTGTCCACACCTAGATTCCAGACGTACGTAGTTTGGCGTCAGTTCGTAGAAATGCTCATCTCTTTGGGGAGTTCCACAGTTAGACGGATATGCATACAATGGTGTGTCACAGCGACATCGACCTACTCATACACCCGCTTGTCACCTGCCAAGGGCGTATGTTTCCATTTTCCAGAGAACGTTTTGAGAAATTAACATGCATACACGGTTTTCAATGTCTTTATAATATTGGTGAATTATTCTGACAATACTGACAGAAACTACCCGATTTCAGACGAACTACAGATATTCAAGAAGTTCACATTATCCTAAAAATGATTCTGCGAAGTCCAGAGAAGACTATTCGACTCGCGTACAATTTGAGAGTTAAGATAAAATCGCATAATAACCCTATATTATAGGGTTATTTAGGGTTAATCGAAGAGGAGGTGGATCCATCGCCCTGAAGAAGTCGGCTGAGGCCGGCTGACATCGTCTTCTGGAGGTCTTACTTAGTGGGAGACGAAGCAGTGGTTTTACTTTTCCTCACTTAAGTTGTAACATTGTATAACATCTCGGTTCATTTGTCTTGCTATTCGTATTATTATTCGTCCAAGTAATAATCCTAAAAACCCCATTCGTGTTGCATGAGTGAATGAGTGAACTTCCAAAGTTTCCACTTTTCTGTTTCAAAAATCTATAAAAATACCCTCTAAAAACCTTGGACTCATAGACAACAAACCTGTAAATTGTAAATTTGTTTTCTGATTTTCAGTAAACCACCACACTGTACGAACAGGGAATTCTTTGAACATTTTAGTAGTCCATATTCTTAATTTACTCATTGAGTACCTACTGGGCTATGATAGATTCATAAGGTACGACTTTGAACAATTTTGGGTTTGTGAAACGATACTCCTAGATTTCGGGGTTGGACCATATTTTTTAAATTTGGACCCCTTAGAGCAACAGTATATTAGAATTATTCGAACATATATGAATATACTATCACATATGATAGTTGAATAATAGAAGCTCTATTATAATTTAAGTATTTAAAGGCGTTCGTTTGTACTGTTCTTTCTCCTTCCTATCAGGGATTTACATTCCCTTTGTTCAAACTAACATCGATTCTTGGTCTTATCGTTTCATACTGGTTGTGCGTGAAGAACGAAAATAAGCGTACTCAGTTTACCTTTCATAAGAAATTCATCTGGTCTTAGAGACTCTTCCGGTATTCAAGGAGTGCCAATGTTTTAGCTATTTTTGGAGCATCTCCTTCAAACTGTCTCTCTTTTTTTTCTTTTTCAGAAGGTGAATTGATGATACATACATAATAATATCCATTGTCTACTGAATACTCGGGATTCTGAGTCAGAAACAAAGATTTCTGATGTCCAAAATTGAGAAAAATTCTATTTTTATTATAAACCACAAAACCGAGCCCAATCGTTGACATATTGATGACTTACAGGTGATGAGAATCAAAACCAAAAAATAATAAGTTGGACGCCTTTTCGAGTTAAAGTAGTTTGATTTAGGTCTTTCACTAGGGAAAGTTATGATTTCATGTGGGAACCAAGTCTTTATTCCACTTGTTTTGCTTATCGGAACTTGTTGTGTGTGGTCTTCATTGGACCATTGATTGGATCTTCTAACTAATAACGGATGGTCATTGATATCCAATAAAATAAGAGCAAGATACAAGCTTAGTGAACGGAAGGTTCGTACTATGTTGGGGTGCTTCACGAAAGTTTTACCCATATCGCGGTCCGAACCCATGCGGGTGTTTAAAATCCAATATCGTAAACAAAAAACCTGTTGGGACGTCGATGAAACTGTTGAAAGCATTTTAAAAAATCTGGACGGAAGGCGCCTGAACCAATAAGCTAATGTTGCTGTCCGGACGATAAGTCTCCGAAGGTGATCAATACCTCATAAATATTTCACCAGGCCCACTCAAAATCTTTCATCCGAAGAGGCCGCACGAACGGAATCCTCTCGAAAACTTTGGCTTAACATAGCACATCCAGCATACAGTTGGATTTGACGAGTAGATGGATTTCCTTCTTTGTCATAAAAATATTGATTTAAATGACTCATTGTGAGAGTTATGAATTGACTTTGGAGGATGCAGGGTTGGAAACTATGTGAGAAGTGTTCAAAACTAGAAAAATTCCAATCGAAGGAACTCCAATTGCAGTCAGATCGAGAATTTCATGATCGAATGAGACCACACAGAAGTTTTAGGGTTGGAAGAGTAAATAATCAGAAATAAAAGTGGCTCGTCTAGCTATCATTAATTGTTCACAATTCACTCACTAGAATAAAGCGAACAAAAGTAGTCTAATCGTCATTCAAACATCCGATGAATTGACGCGATTGAATTTCTGAAACTCTTTATCCCTACTGAACTTTAATCAATAGGTAGGTGATTTCGGTTAAAATAGATAATTGGAGGTATAATAGAATTTATAGGTACTCGGGAACAATGATTCCCGCAGAATATTTATCTGAATAATGAAAAACATGGTAGTTAATCCAAACTAGGTAATATCTCCAAGTACCTACCTACAAATTAGGTGATCACGTGACGATGACATTCGTAGGGAACTATCCAGAGTCTCAACAACACAACCCTTGAAAATTGCATAGTAATCGAATAAAAACCGTCGAAATTCTGCTTATAAAGGATTTCACGTCTGCGCATGTTCAGAGGCTACTATCATTCTGGGTGTGATTATTTTCATAGGGGACCATCTATTTGCCAATCTGCACAATCTCTGGAGATTTCATAGAGTTTGGAAGGGAAATGTAGAAGTTATGGCTGTTTCGTTTGCGCATGCGAAGTGGTTCTGAGAGCGTTGATTTTCATGATTTCGGTTTTGGGAAACTTTTTTTTTCAACTTTGAAAAGTGAAAACAATTCACCCGCTACCTTGGTAGGCTCGGAAGCAACAATATACCGTTGAGAGATACTCAATTTTCAACTTTTCTTGAATTTTCAAAATTATCATCAATCAAAATTATTTCTTAGTCATTTAGGTAACCTAACTTGTGTGGAGTGAAAAATATTGAAAAGAGTAAAAATATCAATCCGGCCCTCATTACTTCTGGATATTAGCTGTTTCCTTGTCACAACTGGTATTATTGGTCCCGATTTATCGAATATTAAAATCAAATAACTCATTCCCGACCACAGATTATTAGAACCTCCTTTCGACGACTTCGCAGGTGTCCCGGACAAAACCAGTTGTGCGGGTGGCGGCAGACTTGTTCCCAAAGTCAATTATCTCGGGCACACCCGAAAAACGCACCACGGAGTGTGTTTTGTATACGTGCCTTGAGGGCTCGTGGAAGCCACGGAAAAAATCTTATTTATGAATTTTAATTTAATTCTGACGGGAAAGGAAAGTCCTCCGAGGTGACGCCGATATTAATTAGTGCAATGCGGTAGGTAATATTCTAATTTTTATCAAAAATAAATAAATAAAAATAAAGCTCGTAATTTACATACCTGTCTCAAGACAAGTGCAAAATCACTTGCGAGGGTGCAGGCTCATAATTCACTGACTTAAAATTAACGGGTTTTAAATCAGCTTGGGTGACTGTCTTAGGTAATTTTTTCAATAACACTAGATTACAAAATTTAGGGGTGGTCTGGCTGCCTCGTTCTTTCACCACTTTTCTTATGGTATTTGGTGCGCTGAATCCGAATCTGACGTCAGTTTTTTTTGTTTACGTCGGATTTTCAAGATATAGCTAGTTTTAAGATTTTTCTAGTTCTCACTTTTCTTCATTTTTTAGAGAAAACTCATCTTGCTCAAATCTCCTCAAAAAGTACTCAGACTTATAGGAAATTTCATGTTGAATCCGAATATGTACTTAGTTTTTAAGTAAAACTGTGTTAAACCCCCCATTTTCCACAAAACGTATCAAAAAACACCGGTTCTCAACGTTTTTTCTTCGGGTTTTCCCTTACATTTTGCCACTTGAAAAAAAAATTAAGGCTAAAAAAAATTTTCTCGGGCCTTTACTTTGTAGGGGGGACACCCCAGAGGAGAATGAGACCAATTGCAGCCTCCTAAACCCATTAATATCGAAAGAATGAGCTTTTTCATGGCACTGCGATGAAAATTCACAAAAACCGTTAATTAGTTTTTCGAGATAAGTATGTGCGTTCCTAAATCTGTTTTCCTCAAATGGATTTTCCTTTCTTCTACATTTTTTATGCTTGTCACCTATTAAGAGTAAGATCGAAAATAGGCACTCAAAGGGGGAGTAAATCATAATTGGGAAACTCTTGTTTTGTTAAGTGATTTTAATTCAGTTTTACAAACGAAACACAATAAACTGCAGAAAAGTTGACGGTGTAAATCTGTTTCATGAAGGCTCAGATGAATCAAAAGTTGGTAAAATGTTTGGTTATTCCTTTACCTCAGAGGTTTCATCGCCGGCATCTATGTAGAGAAAAATTTGCCGCCTGAGGTAAATCTCTTTTTATGGTCCAACAATAGTCCACCACCACTTCCCAATACCCTTTGTACCGTTCTTCCATGGTTTTATATCTTGGTGGAACCTCTGAGGTGGAGGAATAACCAAACATTTTACCAACTATTGATTCATCTGAGCCTTCAGGAAACAGATTTACACCGTCAACTTTTCTGCAGTTTTTTCGTTTGTAAAACTGAATTAAAATCACTTAACAAAATAAGTTTTTCCCAATTATGATTTACTCCCCCTTTGAGTGCCTATTTTCGATCTTACTTTTAATAGGTGACAAGCATAAAAAATGTAGAAGAAAGGAAAATCCATTTGAGGAAAACAGATTTAGGAACGCACATACTTATCTCGAAAAACTAATTAACGGTTTTTGTGAATTTTCATCGCAGTGCCATGAAAAAGCTCATTCTTTCGATATTAATGGGTTTAGGAGGCTGCAGTTGGTCTCATTCTCCTCTGGGGTGTCTCCCCTACAAAGTAAAGGCCCGAGAAAATTTTTTTTAGCCTTAATTTTTTTTTCAAGTGGCAAAATGTAAGGGAAAACCCGAAGAAAAAACGTTGAGAACCGGTGTTTTTTGATACGTTTTGTGGAAAATGGGGGGTTTAACACAGTTTTACTTAAAAACTAAGTACATATTCGGATTCAACATGAAATTTCCTATAAGTCTGAGTACTTTTTGAGGAGATTTGAGCAAGATGAGTTTTCTCTAAAAAATGAAGAAAAGTGAGAACTAGAAAAATCTTAAAACTAGCTATATCTTGAAAATCCGACGTAAACAAAAAAAACTGACGTCAGATTCGGATTCAGCGCACCAAATACCATAAGAAAAGTGGTGAAAGAACGAGGCAGCCAGACCACCCCTAAATTTTGTAATCTAGTGTAATTCATCATCCAGAGCAAACAAAAGGTACAAAATTGAGATCAGAAAGTCAAGAATCAGGAAAGTCTGGTGAACATTACCGTTTGTTTGTATTTGTATTCTGTCTAAAATTTCACCTAACATTCTTCATCCAGTTGGTAGTGGAATTATTGCACACATAGCGATCAGCCTTTCCTGACTCACTATACCATTAGTTCCAGTGGTCTTCAACTGGCTGTGCACTAAGTTTCAGCAATTAAGGATGTTCGGAAATAACATGAGGTCATACAATTTCTGCTGCATGAAAAAGTTGAAGAAACTAATCAATAATCCGACGAAAAAAAAAGAAATTCCCACCATGGATTTCGAGTTTTTGTTCGGCGTTGTAACTTTTCCCGAATTTTAGGATCCTCAGAAGGTTTCTTGATGGTTGACGAGAAAAAAAAAAGTGTTGACCAGTATGGAGATGCCAGTAAAGGGAGGGAACCCGGGGAAGTAGAGAGATTTGTCTTCTCAGAACATAAGCTTAGCGTACAAAATTGAGACGGATCAAAAAGTCTAGAATCAGAAATGTCTGGTGAATATTACCGTTTGTTTGTATTTGTATTCTGTCTAAAATTTCACCTAACATTCTTCATCCAGTTGGTAGGGAACATTATTGCACACATAGCGATCAGCCTTTCCTGACTCACTATACTATTAGTTCCAGAGGTCTTCAACTGGCTGTGCACTAAGTTTCAGCAATAAGGATGTTCGGGAATAATATGAGGTCATACAATTTCTGCTGAATGAAAAAGTTGAAGAAACTAATCAACAATCCGACGGAAAAAAAAAGAAATTCCTACCATGGATTTTGAGCTTTTGTTTGAAGTTGTAACTTTTCCCAAATTTTAGGATCCTCAGAAGGTTTCTTGATAGTTGACGAGAAAAAACAAAGTGTTGACCAGTATGGAGATGCCAGTAAGGAGAAGGAACATGGGGAATTAAAGGGGTTCGTCTTCTCAGAACAATAACGGTAGTCGTAAGCTTAGCATCGAGATACTACATCCTACATGTCTGAAATACTGCCCATGGAAGAATGCCATCAAGAATAATCGAAAATACAGCGTCTTCTAGGAACCGATGAGATCATGTTTGTAAAAATCAATCAAACACTTCAGATATTGACAATGGCGTAATGCTCCTGGAATAATGCGCGTTCTCAACGGGAATATATGAGTTTACCACTCGAGCCTGAGGGGCAGAAGGTTTTGCAATGACGCCAACGCGTTAAACACAACCTGTCAAATCGACCCTTCCCGCCGGCCATGATATAGAACTTGGCATTTCCAGGGGAGGCAACGTCCTACCTACCACACCACCCAGAAAGGTTATGGTTTTTTAGACTTTATTTTCAATTATACGCCAATAATGGTTTATCGACGGCCGTTCGCCATAATTCATTTGATTGATAAATGGGATTCCGAGTTGGGCTTTCAAGTTTAGAAATTATGGGGAGGTTTCTTTTGAAAAATGATTCATCATTTTTTCTACAACCGAAACCTCATCGCTCCTGTTGAGTAGTTACCTGGTATGAAAATTGTTGTTAAGGTTAGTACCCTTGTGATTGAAGAAATTCGTGAGTCCTTGTTGAAAAAGTTGATAACTATACTGATGCCTTCACCCCAAAATCGATGAAATGGGATATATCGAGGTTCTTATTTTGAACGAATTTCATTCTAAATTGAAATATCACATCTTACTTTCGATGGATAATTTAAAAATGTTCTATCATACATACATTACTTGAATATTATGATACTTTAAGTGTCGAGGAGAAGAGGGGTGGTGGTGGAGGAGATACGTGCTTCCTCACATTCAGTCATGGTACGCAATATTCCTTGATGCCATTACAGAAGCCGACAGTTTATTTGCGACAAAGATTAGTCCTTTTCGTCGTACTTTAAATTGTATCCAAGTTGAGCAAACTAAAATTTCATTTGACTTTGACACAATTTCTATGTAACTACCAACATGAATTAATTAAACATGGTTATGAACGGGTATATTATATGTTTCAGATCGTTCCGATGGCTCTCTGCTGGTTCCTTACTCCAACTGCGCTGTTGTGGCTCATCACGCAGGTACAGTTTCCATCATAGAATACCATTGACTACAGGAGTAATAACAGGTTGAAGAGTGATAAGCTATAGATTTTTCTTCAGAAGAATCGGAAACTTTAGAAGATAGTGGCCGAACAAATTTTAAGTTTTTTGAATTTTTGAACGTAAGTAAGAACAGAGCACCAGGGAAAGTAAGAACTATCGAACGCAGCTGCAATGTACAGAACAGCGTTTCCTCTCGTTGATGAGAGGAACTGGTCCTCATACTTAGACAAAAGTACCTATACGAGGGTTCCCAATGCTAGGCTTGTGATCGTATAAGTAAAAAATCATTGATGGATCCATGTAAATAATATCTGTTGTGAAAGAGTGTAGGTAATTCCTTCCACATCTACAATCATATTGTTATGGATCGTGATCCAAGGAATGATCCATTGAATAGCAACAGCATCTCACCACAAATATGATGATGAGGATATCCAAGATGATGGACTGTAATTATGATTACTCGATGATACGTTACGCTACCGTTCTACCTACTTCAGAGTTTTGAAGCTTTTGAAGATTCTAGTCCACTTTCCGAAGTGTATTGCAGCATTTTGGACACCCATTCCGGCTTTGGTGAACCGCAACCCGGAAGGTGGGTTTTTTTTGTTTGTTGTTGTATGATGAGCTGAATTATCCCTGAAGTCATTCCATGTGAAAACCGCAGTTGCATCGTAAATCACTCTTCTTGAGACGTTCAACGGGCAATGAAGGCTGAGAAGCTGTCGTGGGTAAAAGCGACCTTGCGAGGTCGTTCTATTACCGGCACCGCCGCTCTATTGCTAGTTGACTCATACCTCATACATAACTGGCTCTACTAGACATCGTAGGTGATTGTCAAGGTAATGAGTTCATTGAGCCTGCAACGAGGTGAACTTATATCAGCCTCAAGTATTTCATTCATCCTTCAGGTTTCTCGGTCAATAGCAGCAATTTCTTCAATGTCCAAAGATAGAATATCGCAACAAAACTTAGTTGCTATAAGTAATATTAAATCAAAGATTGACAAACGGGTCAAAATATGATCTGAAATACGTAAATATCATCAATACAATCAAAAATCTAACGATACTCAATAAAAAATTATGAAATTTTGCTATAGTTATTATCTTTTGATGTAGGAAGCTAAAGTCTGAAAAGTACTGCTAAAACTGTTCAAAAAACCCTCAGCTCGACAGAAAAATAGTTGAAATAGTTGAAATATAAATCGAATTCAATTTCAAACAACATACTCCGTTTATTTCAAAGTGAAAATAACCCTTTAAATACGGGATCAATGCGTAAATGCATGGATTTCACTCTATGTCAGCTGCACATTCATTATCAGATTAATTTCTGAACTGTACTTAGATACCTAGAACCCTCTTGCTTTATCAGGGCGTTGGTAATAGTCATTCCTAATCACCTGTAATACCAACAAATCCGTTTCATTTTGATGAGCTAAATAACCTGTAACCAGCCTGAGTTGAAGGAGTCGACGGTAGACAGAGGTTACAGCAAGTCACTCTTCAACCGTATAGCGATCATTTCTTCATTTGATGGACGTTTCTCATCACCTGCCACCGTCAATCTTTCTCTATTTTCTTTCAAGACCCGTCTGACTTTTCAGGCTTTGATATTTAGAGCACATTATTACGACAAAGGTGTTGGTTTGACGTTATAAATACAAGGCTCCTAATGAACAGCGCAGCTACTGCAGATGCACCGGAATTTGCATACAGTGATTGACAAGCGATCATACCTTCCAATCTTCGAGCACCGTCTGCACTTTTCAATTCCACAAATTATCCCCTTGGCACTATAATTTTCTGTTTATTACTCCCGTTTTGTAGAAATGTTTCATCTGACACTCCTCAAACTTGATCTTGAAGCTTCCAAACCAACTAGGTACCTGTGTCTAGATATCGATAATCTCACAGTGTGATTATTTGACGATTTCAAATAGCTATAAAGTCCTCTATTTATTAACATTAATCGGGTTCATCATTTTCCTATTTTTTTTTTTAAATTGGGACTTGAATAATGAAGGGGAATGAACCCATATGTGGGATTCAAATTCTCAGAATTGAATTCATTGTAGTTTAATAAAGTCTATTTTATGAAGTTTCCAATTCCAAAAACGTAGGATTTATAGCTCAAACCGGTTCTCCCATTTAGCCAGGAGGGAGAGAACATAGTAGTCTCTGTTAGGGAAGTAAGTTAACATATTTTCGACCAGTTCACCTCGAAGGTTCAATTTGAAGAAATGGTAGGGATATTGCTCCGAAATTGGTGGCATCTTGAGGTTGTACCAGTTTCTCACATTGCTGAGTGAAAAGGAAAATATTTCTTTAGATGAAGATCCCCATTTCAGCTTAGGGCCAGTTTCTTCCAGAGACTTACCTACCTGGTCATATTTATAATTGGATCGATTGCCACTTGAGCCAACCTCAAAATTCAGCATTAAATCTAATGTTCATAATATATTTTTTGAGTGACTATTATGCTGATCATCAACAATGCCAATATGGTGGACACTCATGTCAATTGTTCAAGTCCATGTTAAATGATTAAAATTCATCTTGAGATCATATTCTGGACTAAACTGGGTTTGTACTCGTCCTGGAACACCATAACTTTTGATTATTGAAATCTTTGCACAATAAATTCAGATTTTTGAGAACTTTTTTTGTCAATGCAAAGTATCCGTTTCATCGTAAATCCTGAATCTGATCTTAGAAATGAGCTCGATCTTCCGAACGAGCTTCGAGTTAGGCCCATTAGCGGCTCTTCTTTTTACTTCGTTTCCATAAGGGTATAGGAATTCGTGACCAGATCCCAAAGACCTTGGTCCACCGATAACCTAGTTGAGGGAGGCGGGTGACTCCAGTCGCTAATGGCAAGCTTTCATAATATTCGGAGCTCCGAGGGAAATCAATTCGAGAACTCAGAAAATCCGCGTTTATGATCGAAGAAATAAACAACACTTTTGGTGCACATGAAGATTTTCTTATCTTGTGGGCTCATGTTTCGAGAAAAAAAAAATTACATTGAATAGTACTTATGCCAAAACATGATAATGTGGGTAACCAGTAACTGGGTATCCCGAAACCAATCAGCGATACTTCAGGAATCGATTCTACAACTACTTTTCAACAACTTTTTCCTCCTAGCCCTTTTTTTACCGATTAAAATACAACTTTTCTCATTTTAAAGGTGTAAAACCCTCAATTTTTGCTGAAATAGCACGTCTCTTTACATTCAAATACCATTTACCTCCTCAAATTTTATAATAAACCTGAAAATGGGTTACCGTTGGAAAGCTGATGAAATGAAGCCTATTTTGAGCTTTTGAGGGCCTCTAAAGAAAAATGTGTTTTAGCAGGAAAAATCAGCAAAATGTGTGGAAAAGGCGGAAATTACAAATGTTTGAGTGTGTAGACATAGAATTTTAAAATCCATGATCAACTATACCCAACATTCGAATTCGATACTCTTCTCCAATGGTGCCACGATGGTTTCAAAGAGGTAAAATGTCGTAACTGAGAAATTTCATTTGTTGGTTTTGGTAAGCTATCTACTGAAGATCACAACACATCTGTATTCAAGATAGAACACCCAAAAACCTAAGACATACGAAATTTTTTCCAAGGTGAAACAAACAATGCTTCATGAAAATCCTGAGGTATATTGATTACGTTCCCTGAATTTGTAAGCTTGGGTTCCGTAAGTAAACTCATGAAGCTGTCAAATTTCAGCTGTCTGAAACGAACGGGTGAGAATTTTGCTTCTACACGCTGATCTGACTTCTCTTGATCACTCTGCGGTGCTGCGGTCCTTGAGAGGGATATGGTGTTTCTGGTGCTTATTAGCAGAATGCTATGAAAACAGAGTCTTGCGTGCAACGGTAGTGGTTTTTATCCCTTACTCTCTCCTTGCAATACAGAACACCTTGGCTTCTTCTGCAGTTAGCCACATTGAATTTGAGGATGATTTTCTTAGAATGGCATTTGCAGAGTCAGGAGTAGTTAGTTTTACAGCCTGCTCTTCTTATAACTTAGATCTTCTCATTGTTATTTGCTGCATACATAAACTCTTACATACTTCTTGTTAGAAGTATGTACGACAGCACCTTGCTCGCCGCTATTACAATCTAGAGCTAGCGTAAAAGAAGAGGATAACTCTCATATCTCTCTCGCAACTGATTTGATTTATTCTATCTGGGTACTTTAGATGGTCCCAAGCTTGCCAAAGTACGGAATTTCAGCGCTTTAAGATGAAGAGGATACACGAACACTTCATCACTCCTGCTACTGATCCAAATTCTCTGTTAATGTACTATAGCAAAATTTGAATGATGAATAAGACAAACAGCTGGAGAAAGGTCCACAAGAACGACTTACGCTTTATTCAGGTAATTGAGCTACCATCCAGCACACACCTCAGCATATTCAAGTAATTACTTCCAGCTGAGTAACCCGATCAAGTAAAAGTTTCAATACTACCAGCAATTCTCGGCCTGAACTTCTTTCCTTCGCGGTCTCAACTCAGAACGCCGACATCTCCCACTGAGACGGGTCTTTGAGATTCTACCGTTGAGATTCAGGTTACAAGCGGTTAATTCGCATCAATTTATGAGTTTTCTCGGGCTGGAGTTACACGTTCACAATCTGTTTAGTATTAGGAACACCAGCGGTTTTTCTTTCTTCGCATTCAGCACGTTACGAGTTCGTTTCGATCGTACAAAAATAAACTAAACCTTGACTGGATTCAAATTCAAATGAACATTCAAGAACAACGTGCTGAACGGTTTTTACTAAAACTACAGTATTATGAAGCTTATCCGAAAAGTTTCCCGAGCTTACAAAAATCCCTTTTTTGCAGCATGAGTGGATGAGCGAATTTTGAATTTTTTCATTTTAAGTCGACAATAACCTCAAAAAATACTCTCCTCGTCATCCCCAATAGGGTACCCATTCGGCTATGTATTGCATTTTTGGGTACAACGGAAATAACCAAGTTTTCAACATGTATAAATATTTTATTTTTTAAATACATTATTTTTTATGAATACATTTTACAATTTTTGGACAATTTTGAATTTATAAAATCGTTACTCTTTCACAGATCCCGAGTTGATTCCCAATATACCGTATGTTACTTTGATTATGTTAATGAAGTACAAAAAAAAAACCTAAATGTTGTTTAGCCCTGTTTTTGAAGTTGATCCCGCATAGTAGACCAAAATTCCTGACTAACGAACTTGTGTATACGATACTTCTACCTTTATGTATACCATACCTTAAACATCGAACAGATCATTTTTAATAATGAGTTACTGAAAACCAGTTTTCTGTTCATTGCATTACTTTCCCTTGCAAGTCAATATCAACGCTATGCGGAAGATTATTGCGTGATTTTCCCAGACCCTATCAAGCAAGAAACCATTAATCATCCGGGCAACGTGCAAAATTGGACAAACAATTTGGAGTAATTACTCGCAGTCTTGAATGATGCAAAAGCGGGTTTGAAATGCGGGTCCGTTTTTTGCCTCTTTATGGTATCAATTCTGAGTTCAGACGTCTCATGATTTAGAGGCTTTTAGTATTAGAAGCCGTTATATGAAGTGCCTCCTGGATATGACATTGATTGCATTTAAATTGGATGATCGCTCGCCAAATTCCCTCGGGGCTGCATAAATGATCACTTTGTTCTTGATTAACTTGCTTCATTCACAAGTACTTTTAGAGAGTATAGATATGATAAACATGTGAGCAATAAATTATATGTGTCGGCAGTGACGCCAGTATTCGAACTTGTTACCGAATTGCTGGTTGATCTGAAGAATGCTCACAAATGAGACCCAATGGCAATGCTATTCTAGAAGAATGAAAATTATGTCGAGTTATGTTAGGAGAATACGCCTCTCTTTCGTCATATGCTTTAAGAAGATACTTAGCCTGTACCAGTTGATGGCACCTGCGCTACAATTTGGAGGCAATCGGTATTATTTGTTCTTCTTTCATTTTATGAGCGGTTGAGTAGGTCGTGCTCAGAGAAAAACAAAGAAGCTTTTATAGGTCAAATTCAATTCAATCGTTAGATTTCAAACGGATGATCATCTACCTAACTATGACTGCTAAAGGTGCTAGACGGCAAATAGGGACTAGAGTCTACTTAAGAGCGTTTATCGGAGTAGTTGACATACATTTTGACAGTCAAGGCAATTCAGTAGGCACAGGAGGAGTGCGTAAACCATGACATGCCTGGGTTTGTCGACTCAGGCGTTGCATTTATAGCAGTGGCGGCTATTGGCCAAGCTGGGTAGTATATCACTGTTCAGCAATACTTAATATTAGTCAATAATCAGCTGAATAAAGGTACCTACCTCATTTTTGTTTCTTTGGGTCCCCTCCACAGTGAACATCATGGAAACAATTTAGCAGACCACCCGCCAAAAGGAAGGTCACAAATGACCAAAACATGGGTCAATCTTAAATTCTGTCTTATCAAAGCAACCAAACAAGCTTTAATGAGGAGGACGAGTCCAATACACTTTGCTCTCTGAAGTTGTAGTAGCCTTTGCCCATATCCTAATGGCCCATGATTTCCTTCAAAAATACATTCATTGGATGGTGTTATGTTGTTCATTGGATGTGTGTTATGAGGATTGGGTGAAACGGAAGGAGCTCAGAGGAGATGGGTACCATCGCACCACTAATGTTGTTTCAAAGGCAGGCTCTTGCCAGACCATCAGCATCTTCTTGCCCATTTATTTTTCAACTAAGGTAAAATTCCTTCCAGTAAAGACTGTGCGTTACTGAAATCTTCTCACTCCTTCCTCTTCAACCTTCATCTCCAGAATAATTTATTTCTCAACAGGTGCCGGAAATCACATCAATAATGAGGCAAGTATTTGTTGTGACTTCAGGGTAACGATCAATTAGCTTATTAAAACTAATCTAAATCCGCTACCAACTTCCTAGATTTTTTTTGAATTCTGTTAAGCTACAGCTTCTAGGAAACCTTCAATTTCATTTTCAGAGATAGTAGAATTATTCATGCGTTCATCCAGCTCACATGTCCACAACATAATATTAACAATACCGGCAAAAGTGAAAGAGAGAAACTTCCTTTTGAATTTTTACGAAAAATTTTACAAGACAAAGTTTCATCAAAATGTACTGGTGTTAGAATCCTGTCAGCGACACCATGGAAAAGACATGAATGCTATTAATATAAAGGGGACCGCCTATTCATCACCCCTGTTCGTTATAAATACGTCGTCCAATTTGATCCAACTGCCACTTAATGCTTCAATCTCACCTTTGACTCTGGCGGAGTTATTACCTTCCTCTAAACGCTACATTTAAACTTTGCTGCCCCACCCTCGTTCTCGTAATAACAGACTAGACCTCATCGGCTATCAATTAAGAGCTATCTCCACCAAATATCAATCGCCGAAGTGGCCTCAAAGATCATTCAATCATTATTTGTTTTATGAATATTATACCAAGGTTGGTGTACCCTATTACTCATAGGTGTATAATTTTTTCTCAGGTAGCTACCTGCATGTTGAAAAAATTACCCCTAGGTATATTAATGTTATCCATAAAACAAAAAATTTCTACTGTGATAAAAGTGTATTCAGGCGAAACAAAATGAAATCGTTCCGCAAAGAAGAAACCGCCGACAGCTTCCACTGTGCTTGGGAATCTTTCATTTTTTACGCTCTAAAATTGAACAAGCGAGTTAATGAAAACATATTTCAATATTAATTAAAAATGTCAGTCTCCACGTGATGAACGACCTGAAAATATAGCCATTTTCAAACCCGTGGTTATAACGGCCAAACTTAAGGTAGGACTTCGGTCCATGGCGAATAAGACTAATAGTTAGCTAATTGCGTTGCCAAATTTGAACGAACTAGTTGAGATAAATGAGTTGGTGATTTTAAATATTCAAATCCATCCGAGCGGTTTATTTTTAATAGAATTATATCAATTTAGTGTATCAGAAAGATCATAACCTGAAACATAACTAAAATGGAGATAGAGTCGTGTAATGATTTGACATTTACTTTTAAATTATATTGAATTCAATATAATAGATAGGGAATGCAGTCGACGTGGTAGAGAGAATATAACTATATTTTATGGTTTTGGTCACACGTCAGCTCAACCCTATCGTCTAGGTACAAGTGATCAGATAAGTTACAGTTTGGTGGCCTCAAGAATCCTTTTATCAAATTTAATTAATTTTGGCCGGAGGACAAAACTGCACTGGAAGGCCTGTGGGTGATGTTTTTGTGAAACGTCCAATTTCTAATTAATTGTTTATTTATTGGATTCATTATTGAAAACAAAAACCAAATTATAGATGATAAGTACGATAAGAATCAATTAATTTTAGGATTGATGGAGAATTCCACAAGAACGCCTTTCTGGCCAAACCTATTTCAGTGGGCATCAGTGGGTTACTTTTTCTGGTGGCGTGACGGATGTGATGTATGCAAAACGAGATGACACAAATTAGAATTGACAGAATAAAGGAGTCGCTAATTACTGTTGCCAACCACGTCCCACGACCGGTTTATTCGAAAGGACGACACAAATATTTGACGAAAATGAAATAAACCGAGGAACAGTATGAACAACTAATGAATTCCTATAGGAAGAGGCCAGAACCTCGAATTTTTGTTGTAAACGATATCATCAGCACGGTCAGAATAGTTCCCACCCTAAATGTATCAGGTATTACAAACGTCAAAAATAAATAAGTTGGAACATGAATTATTACTAATTATTAAGAAAATATACTGTCAACTTATGTAATGTTGACTAACATGAAATAATAACTAGACGTTACTAGAAAGAATGAAATATCTGTATTCAGAATTATACATTAGCACTCTAGTTGAATAATGTCAAGATTTTGGAAATTCGAATGCCTGGATTCAGATGAACATATGACACGAGCAATGGCGGCTGGAGTGAAGTGTAGGTATCGCTACTGTAGATCAAGTGCTAACTCATGTCATATACCGAATCATATCATCCACTCCAAATTATGGAACTCAACCAAAGAATAAATGTTCGATTGAAGAAGGGAATCCTTCATCGCTGTTGAGAATGCCTTATCATTCAACTCTTGAATTAGTTGTGGGAAACAACAGCCTAAAGCTCATTTGGATGAGATTTGGAATTCAGAGACAAGCTAAGGAGAGTAAAAGGAGCTCTTTGAATTCCTCGTAGGATATTCATGATGGTCCGATGCACTTAGAAGCGTTCAAATTTGTCTAGACGAAGGAAATTATTCGAATCGATAATTTAAAGAATTCCTAGGTTTTAACGATCTCTTAGGGTAGATATTTCCGAGATGTAGGTCCTCTCTAAGGCTAATTTTGTCCTTCATATGAACCAATCATTGAAATAATCAAGTTGAAATGAGCACTCCGGGTTGATGTTTCCAAGGTGTGGGTCTTCTCTAGGGCATGTTTGGTCGTTCATATTTGTAAAGATCAGGTTGAAATGAGCTCTCTGGGTAGATATAGCCTTGATTAGGATCAATATCTCAAAAATATCTTCCCATACAACTCATTTCAACTCAATTCTTACAGTATTCAATTCTGATGAACGACAAGATAAGTGGTATACTGCCGTCCAAAGTAGAAAAGCAGTTTTTCCAGAAAACCAGTTTTGAGAAAATCAAGGTTTTACGTTTTGTTCCATAAAAACCTCAATTTTGATCAAAAATATGATTTTCTTTTTGCAAAATATCTACGCACTCTTTCTTTATTTTATTTCATTAATTTCACGCGCAAAATACTGGAAATTATATTTTAAATTCACCGAACTGTTTTTCTCCATTGTGTTTTATCGGAATCGCCGTGAGGGTTCCTACAGTAATGGCGTGAAACTGCTTTTTACCCTTGCAACATTCACAAAATGTTTTTTTCCGTTGTTCTACCCTCAGTTTACAGACAGCAGTTTCTTGCTTACTGTTTTCTTCCTTTGCATGTTATAATTGCTGTTGTTTAGCTTTGTATGGATCAAAAAGTTGTCTTGCCAGGTCAAGGTAAAAAGGAAGCTTTTGTATTGATACCTTAAGTTAAATCACCAGTCGTCAGATAATTACCTGCTAGTTCCAACCATAAATGAGAGCTGCAATCTCGATTCAATTACAAATTAATAGAAGGGTAAAAGTTAATAAAATAGATACACAGAAAGACGATGTTTATGGATGGAAAACAGTTAGTTGAGATCTTTATTTTTAGTTCTTTAACTTTATTAAAGAAGAAAATAATAATATTAGTCGGTATGAAAAATACAAATTTTTTAGGAGTTACGAAGTCGTTATATTTCATTCTTAATCTTCCTCCTGGCACTCGGGTGAATCAGGACAACTAGACAGACCTGCCGTATTGAAAATGGACCAGATACTATAAGACATGTGTCCATCCAAAACAAATGAAAAGTACCTATCCAATCTCAGTGTTGGTCCACAGTCTAGATTTCATGTTCGCCGATTCCTGCCTCACCATCCAAAAATTCGAGTTAGAATGAATAATAGGTTGGTGATTAATTATAATGTTGGGATAGATCCAATGACTCTCTTGACAGCCCCTCAAAACCAACCAAAAGATCCCAACAAAAGATACCAACAAAGAGATAAAGAATACCAACGAAAAATACCAACAAAAAGATACCAACAACATAGTTTTTTACTTTTCTGACATAGTCCAGTTCCAAAACATCTGTAACCTTGATAGTTACGTAAAACTATTGTGAGAATCGATTCAGATACTTTTGTCATTACGACCATCCCTCCCAAATAGGTATCTAGGTGCCTAAAGAGGTTGGTGATGCTGAGATGAGTGCAATTTCAAATAGGCAGGGCAACTCTGTAGAGATAGTAGTTCAGTAATATTGGATCAATTTTGTGGTTTTTGAGGGCCTGTCACGAGTGGGTTTGGATCTCACATTTTAGTTACTCGTAATTACGAGTAATTAATACCCGTATACACCTGCCTCACTGATGAACTCGGTTTTGCTCCTACATGCATCTTCGTTAGGCAAATTCTCCGCTTGCTCTTCCAACCTAAAAAACAGTTTCTTCTTCGCATTCTCTTTGAAATTCCTGGATCATATCGATAATTTCCATGTCATAACCTAAACAAATCATGATTGAAATGAGTTCCACAACCAAACGGACATTGATTTTCTCACCAAGAACCTTCAACATTAGGTGCGAACTAACAAGTGGTAGGCATTTAGCTACTACTTCATACAAGTGATGCAGATACTGTTTATGATATAGAAATGTATTCCATCAAACGTAGGTACACGATTTACTTACCTGGGTCCTTGATTGGGAAAATCTCTGAGGCGAACTCAATACTGATTCTCAACAACGCGCCGTCCCCAGATGTCAACCTCCGTTGGAAGCGAATTCTCTCGCTTCGATGAACAAATTTTCATCACTTTTAGTTTTTTTTGCACGCATCGACCATTTTTGAACATCGAAACATGTTTTGCAAACTATATTTTCGCTTTTAAATATTGAAAAACCAACTAAAACGAGGAGAAAACGACGAAAGCTGGACAATTTTACGTTTCAAAATGTTCACGAGATGCAACGGAAGAAGACAGTTTTTCGGGCCAGACGTGCAAACTGCAAGCGAAATTTGCCGAATCTAGGATCAATCCAACGGTGAAAAGCAGTGCTTCGAGCGCTGTTTCCCTAAGAGGCAGCTGATACAACGGGAAAAACAGTCTGCTCGCCAAACTGTTGTATTTCACTTCAGATTGGCCTACCCAAAGCAACGGAAAAACACCGCTTGTCCTTATTACTGTTTTTTTGGATTGCACGAGGCGAAACTGTCTTTTACCCATGTTCCACCCTTTATTATTAGAAAACAGTCTACCTATTATTGCTAATAACTTTTTTAATTTTCATAGAAAACTGTTTTTCACGATTGCAAAAGGTAGAGATTGAGCTAACGAATCCAACGATACCAAAAAGTCAAAATGTGAAAAAGTCGAGTTACTGCTTTTCTCCTTTGGACGGCAGTATAGTGGATCGACTCCTCGAAAATATCAACCCGGAAAACTCATTGCAACCTGATTCTTTCCCAATATCGATTCATAAGGATGACATCAATATCAGGCCGTGTGGAAATACAATCTCTACATTTTCATCTTCGACGTTGTTATCCATCCCATCCAATCAACTGATACCTTTTGTACTTCCAGATGCTTCACGAAGCAGGAGTGGACGCCCATGGTCGGCTGATGGACCCGCCAGCCAGGAACAGCATGTGGCGGTTTGGTTTCCAGACGCCAGTCAACTACAACGACAACGAGCTCTTCTGCGGAGGATACGCAGGTTCTGATACATTTTTCAAATGATTTAGGAACCGACTCACAAACGATTGTAACATGTTCGTGGATCATTTAAAGTTCTTCAAATCTCAATCACTACAAATGGGATTCACTATTGTGTTCATGATTGATTTACGTAGTCTTTTGACATAGACATGTCTTTTGGCTGGGGTTAAGGAATATTTCGTGACACTTTTTTTGGCACGAAAAATGCAACGCGATACCAGTCATAGCTACATATTGGTAGTTTTGAAACAAGGTTCCCTGGAATACTGCAATATATTACGTGCGATAGGAGAGGTTTTTTTCTTCGAAAAAAAATTCTGTTTATTTATAGAAACAATGGACATATCCATGATCTATTGTTTTTCTCTCTAAGGGATACATTTCATGGCATTTCTTTCCAAGTAGTTTTCTCTTAGATCCCTTCCGTACTAGAAATTTCCAGGAAATACGACTCACTATCGTGTTGTTGATTGAAGTTTGGAAGTCGATAGTATTATGATTTTGAATCAGTTTAATAGTAACCCTCGATTTTTGCTAAAATAACTAGTTTTTTCGTAATCAAACATTTGTGCATATTTTTCCAGTCGAGCGCCCATCAAAATCAAATTTCGATAAAATTCATACTTTGCTTTCTGACTTACATACCTAATGTTTTTCCTAAGTGATATTGGTTTTGCACTAGGTATCTTGAAAATTTAGCGTTCTTTTCTACGATATCCTCAAATTTTAATTTGCTTGGCGAATAATAGGTGTTGTGTGAGTTTCAATGACATCAGGTCGAAAACACTAAGGAATTTTAACATTGAAATCATTCAGAACAACAAGGGGTTAAAACAAAATTACTAGGAAAATTTTTTTTTTCTGAAATACCATGATGAATTTACTCTTGTATTCTTGCTCAGCTTTAGTGAAGACACCTTGTATATTTATGTGAGATTCGGTTCTCCTTCTCCATGTAACAGGTTCAACAAGTAGCACCTTTAGTGACAAATTAGTCAGCGAACGTATTCTATACCAGTTCTTGACGTAACAGCTCCCCCTACAAACATTGCATTGATTCTGGATGGCTTGAGGCTGTCTTGGTTATGGGCTCCAATAAAATTTCAGATAATATGTAAGGAACCCTTGACAACTAGGCGTTCATCAGCCGAAGCAAAAGCGAACATCCTATCGCCATTTGGTTTAAATGAGGAAGTAATAATAATCGTGATTGATCTTGTTGTTATGAATTCATACACTCATCGTGTTCCAGTGCAGTGGGAGCAGAACGATGGGCAGTGCGGAGTGTGCGGTGACGCCTACAGCGTTCGAACTCCACGACCTCACGAAGCTGGAGGTCAATTCGCCAAGGGAGTCATCGGAAGGAGATATTTCGTGGGTCAGGTAATGTCACCACTCCGATTTAATTGAGATAGTCTTGGGCAATACTAATAGTTCATTCTGTACAGTAAAAAAACCACCAAGGAGAGATTTCGTCCAAGCCTTGGGGTTTTCCATATGGTACTTTCACATCGTTCAATTCCTTATCAATATTTATTTTTCCTTAACAAAAACCAGGCTGCATGATATTCCTTCTACCTATCATTCGAATTAGGATTATGAATCTCAAGTCTTCAATGTTCAAATCATTTGAGTCTATACAGGGTGTCTACACTTTCGATAGGCATAACTTCAGGGTTCGATTCTACAAGGTATTTCCAACAAAAAATGTCTCTTAGCAATTTTTTTTTAACCCACTCAAAATTCCTTTTTTTTTTTCACTTTAAAGTTTTTCTTCGCGTTGTTGACCTTACGGCACTGATATGGTCATAACTCCCTTATTTCTCCTGAAAATTCGATTCTGACTACACCGTTAGAAAGAGCGTTAAATTCCTAAGCTACCTAATGCAAAATCAAAATGTTTCAGCAATAAAATAGTTCCAAAAAATGAAGTCAAAAAGCCAACTTTACAAATTTTTTCTAAACTTGACTTTCTTCGACCAAAGTTTTCACTCCAAATCCCTGCCCATTTCGATGGGCGCTCTTCGGAGAAAACATGCTCAATTTGTCAGCTTTCCAACGGTCTATCAATTTTCTTTTAACATTCAAATTGGAAGAGTAAATGAAGTTTGAATGTCAAAAAACGTGTATTTTACATGCAAATCCAGTGTTTCAAGCGGTTTATGGTCTCCCTCGATCTCGAGACGGCTTGGCGAGTTTGGTATCATTTTCTATGAAATTTTTTACGCTGAATCCAATAGTGGATACTTCCGAATGATTCTCACGGCTAGAAAGTGGATTTTTCGAAGAAAACCTTCGTTTTTCGTACATAAATACTCATTATTCGTAGATATAGTAGTGAGCATGAAGTAACACCTTTCTACTCAATAAAAACACCGAATTTCTAGCCGATTAAAGTTTTTGTTGAGTAGAAAGGTGTTAATTCATGCTCACTACCAAATCTACGAATAATGCGTATTTTATGTACGAAAATCGGAGGTTTTCTTCGAAAAATCCACTTTCTAGCAGTCGGAACCATTCGGAAGTATCACCATTGGATTCAGCGTAAAAAATTACATAGGAAATAATACCAAAATCGTCAAGCCATTTTGAGGTCGAGGGGGACCATAAACCGCTTAAAACACTGATTTGCTTGTAAAACACACGTTTTCTGGCATTCAAACTTCATTTACTCTTTCTTTTTGGATGTTGAACAGAAAAATTGATAGGCCGTTGGAAAGCTGACAATTTGAGCATGTTTTCTCCGAAGAGCGCTCATCGAAATGGGCAGGGATTTAGAGGGAAAACTTTGGTCGAAGAAAGTCAAGTTTCGAAAATTTTTTAAAGTTGGCTTTTTGACTTGATTTTTTGGAACTATTTTATTGCTGAAATATTTTGATTTTGCACTAGGTAGCTTAGGAATTAAACGCTCTTTCTAACGGTGTAGTCAGATTTGAATTTTCAGGAGAAATAAGGAAGTTATGACCATATCAATGCCGTGAGGTCGAAAACGCGAAGAAAAACTTTAAAGTGAAAAAAAAGGAATTTTGAGTGGGTTAAAAGAAAATTGCTATGAGACATTTTTTGTTGGAAATACCTTGTAGAATCGAACCCTGAAGTTATGCCCATCGAAAGTGTAGACACCCTGTATAATCTTCAGTGTACAAATTCATAATTATTAGAATGAAGGGTATCTGTATCACAGAAAGTACAACTGTTATAGTCACTGGTGAGAGGAAACTCGAATCCCATTGGTCTAGAAAGTGAAGGGTGTAAGCAAACCGGATGCAAGTAACAGTAAAAGGAGAATACTTTCCTTTTTCCCATCTTTTTTCATCTTATAGCACTCATCTGATTGGGTATGTTCACCATTTCCTCGACCAACGGGGTTCGAGCCTCGAGGAATACTACAGTGTTACAACATTTCAAACAAAATCTGAATTGTGAGAAATCCCGTCAGAAATGGAGCAATTTCTAATTATGATGCTTTCTACTTCACTACTTATGCTCCATCAATGCCATTAAACTCGCCTATCAACACCATCATCTTATGATGCCTTATCCAGAGCCTGAAATCAACACCAACCTCAAAATGATCGAAAATTAAGATATTACAGTATATTCACTCAGTATTCCACGACGAGTGGGATAAGCTGTGCCATCAGTGATGTGCCTCCAGGTCTTTTTTATAGCTGAAGATGACCTATCTATGATTTAGTTCGTTAGTATCCACATAAAACACTGATCTGATTGAGATCTGGAACGGAATCAACCATTTAGAGGATGCGCTCAAACCTCCTACTTGTGATGTATCGCGTATTGGCTCTAGATGTGCTACAAGGTAGTCATATCAAACACCCGAACACTTCTACGAATTTGAAACTCTGCCTTGCGTGTCAAAACGTAGCCATTGTCAGTTGCCACCATATCCATGAACTTGATCTACAATCGCGTTTAATCTTTCAGGAAATCGACGTTGAAGTGGAGCTGACTGCCAATCACTGGGGTCGTTTCGAAATGTTCCTGTGCCCAAATAATAACCACCAAATATGAAGAAACGCAAGGTGTTTCGACAGGTAAGTTTACCTCATTATTATTGTTGTCGTGTCTTTCTGACTGTCTTATTTTGTTTTACCAATATTATATTAAAGCCTGATGTTATTG